>JARHVA010003844.1:702500-1405000 GCA_037957365.1 Torreya grandis
TAAATCAACCTTGAGCACATCAAGATCCTCAAGTATCCCAGTGGCCTCAAGCCGTACATCCAAAAGTGGGAATTCCTTCCTATCAACACTCTTGGAGATGTTTGAAGATTCATTGTCAAGATTGAGAAGTTTCATAAACCTCACCCTAGCAAGAATTGGAAGCAGAAATTTGGGAAGTAACACCAAAGGATCTAACAGTTCCAGCATCAAATCTTGACACTAGTAAATCTCCACACTCAAAATCTTATTCTCACCAACATCAACAACAAAGCTAACCAATACCCAAGCAATAATGTAACAAAAAGCGTGTTGTCAGGCAATGTCATAGCTTTCACAAGTCCACTCAGCACTCCAATAATGAGTCCTGCACTAAAAATATTTCTTATTGTAGGCATATAGACCCTTCAGTGTGTAGAGAGCTTGGTAGTAGGGAAAGGCTATCTTAGCCAACGTCAAAATTGAGTCTTTAGTCTTGTGTACTTATCATGTAGGTCAAAGGACGACATCTACACTTCATCGTAAGCTATGGCAGTTAATATAGCACATTTTTGCAAACATCATAACACGCTCACTTAGAGCCACACAATGTTGGTTGGCTTCGACATGGCTTTGTCAACCCTAATTAATATTTGGACTAGGTTCAAAGCCCTGCAAAATTCCATATACCCTATTGTTTGTTGCCAAAAGTGAAAACAGTTGAAAATACCTTTTCTTTTATGTTTAGGATATCTATACCAATTGATCCCTTAGCAAGGGAAATGTCCAGATAGGCCTTGAAACCAAGTCCCACGTATCATGAAGCCACTCAATTTGTTCAAAGACCAGTTGCCAAGCTTAACAAAGTCATTGATAGTTGAACAACTTAACATAGCCAAATTGAATCCAAGAACATCACAAAAGTTGAAAGCAACCTTGATACCTACTATGTGTGAATGCAGTCCTAGTCCAAACAAGAATTGTGAAGGGGCTTTCCCATTTACTACTTGAACCACCTACTTCGTTTCTACGCTTAGTCCTTGGGATCTGATATGCATAATGTTGGGCCCTTGGTTTTCTTTTGGAAAAGTACTTAAAGTTCCAAGGAGCCAGTATGACCATTTGGCCCCTCCATGTCTGTCCCACAAGAAGTTTCTAATCATAATTTCATTTTTGATAAAATGTGCTTTAGAGAAGAAAGCACAAACTGAATAGAACATATACCTAACCATGTCTAGCATCATATTTTTCCTTGCTAGAGAAGGGTCCCTATACTTTCTTCTTAAACTTATACAACACCAAACTCTATTCATCAACTGGAGAGAGTCCAATCCTAACAAGGATAACCAAATATCTGAGAATCCACCTAACATTGGAAATCTTTCCATGCCAATATATTTCTATGACCTAGCCAATAACGATGATTTCCGCCTTTCCTTCACTAATAGCTGTATTTGCAGCTTCTACAAAGATGTTTGAGACACATTGTGATTTCAACCAATTACTGGGAGAGATTCAAGTTAGAGCATAACCATTCACAAAGTGCATATTGAATAGTCTACCTTTTTAGAAGAAAAATCCCTTTAATAGTCTTGTAAATATGCAACGTCCAACATAACATAAATCATCAATTGCTAAGGCATAGAGATACAATGTTTAGAAAACCTTGACTAATAAATGCTTACCTTTTTTGAGTTACAAGTTGGTTAGTAGTTGTGTTCCTATCATGTCCACTTGGTTGCACCTGCAAAACAACCAAAACATGGGATCTCTACTCAGTGTGGGACTGCTTCTTCTAGAGAACCTCCAAAGCCAACTGGATGTGTTTCCTATTATGATGTTAATCTAACCTAAACTACTTGCATGAAATGGATACTTTGAAGGGAAAAGAGTTTGAAGAATGCATGAAAATAGGCACGGTGATGCACCAAAATAGAAAATGGGAGGATCTCCTACCTATATGAACACAATGTTATTTAATATATATGAAGGGAAATGAACACAACTAAATAAAATGAATGAAAAGGGCAAGAAGTGACACAAAATTAGTACAACAAGATCACAACCAGGGCAATCAAATAAGAGGCACAAAGCTTTTTTTTTTTAAATAATAAAACCCCAATTATATTATAGAGAACTCCAAGTGTACATATTTGTCATGTCCCCTCTTTAGCTCGGTCTAGCAGAGACATGTGAGTCAGCTTATTATGGGGTCTTGTAGGTTGACATTGTTCGATAGAGAGCCAGTATGACTATACAGTGTTGGGGACTTGGTGTTCCGGCCGTCGCTGATCAGTTTGGAGACGTCCCTTATTTTTAGGAGGTAGTTCCTGAATTTATGGGAGTTATCCCTACTTTTTAGGAGGGCATGATCATACCCAAGGATGGGTCTCCATGAGATTATTCCTTGAGTTCAGTTTCAGAGGATTAGGGTTTGTTTCCTAGTTTCTAGAAGCATCCCTATATTTTAGAGATGAGATTGCCAGTGAATCTTTGATTTCCAACTTCAGTCACAGATAGGTGGCAGGCTATGTTGCAAGGGTACGCCCCCCGGCCCGACGCCTCCGTACCCGAGGCGTTTCTGGGGCGTCCTCAAAAAAATTTGGCGAATGTCGCGAAAAACGAAAAAAACTCAAAAAAAACGCGAAAAAAACCCTAAAAACTTAAGAAACCCTAAACGTGAAAAGCAAAAATGCAGAAAACCCTATAAAAGCGCGTCCCTTCTTCAAAACACACGAAAAAAAATAGCGAATATTGTTTGAGTTTTGCAGATTGCAGGTGGAGCCGCAGTTTGCAAGTGAAGACAGTGAAGAGAAGACAGTTTGCAGGTGAAGACAGTGTGGAGTGAAGCTGCACCTTCGAGGAGGATTGCATTTGCAATTTCCAAGTATGTTAATTTTTTTCATTTAGTATTTAGTTTTAATTCTTTTAATTTTGTATTTAGTATTTAATAAATTAATTTTAAATTTTTCATTTAATAGAATATAACTATTAAAAATAAAATAAAATATAATATTAAAAATTTAAATAAAATACTATTTATTTTTTACATTTTTAATATTATAATTTATTTTTTATTTTTAATTTACAGTTTACTATATCTTTAAGTAGTATTTAAATTTTATTTTTAATATTTTTAATTTTAAAATTCTTTTAAATTTAAATTTATTTATTTATTTTAAATTTTTAATTTAAATTTTCTACAATGTTAAAATTTGTAATCGTATTAAATTTTATTTATTTTTATTGTTCTTGTTTCACTTTCCATAAATATTTATTATTTAAAAAAATCATTATCAAATGTATATTTTTAAAAAATATAAGTTTCTAAGTTCTAACCCTAATTTTTGCATATGCTCCTCTCGCGCGTAGTTGCGATCTTGAAAATCAGAAACGGAGTTAGTTGCATTACATTTATTTTTTATTTTTTCAAGTTTAAATATTTAAAAAATCAAATGTATATTTTTTATGTTTTTAACCCTAACTTCTGCATATGTTCTTCTCTCGCGCGTAATTGCGATCGTGAGAATCAGAAACAAAGTTATTAATTTTAATTTTGTATATTTTTGCTTGGTTCTAGAATCTAATTTGATAATTCATAATTAGGATATCTATGGCATCTAGTTCAATGTCAAGAGGGAACGATGAAGCAAAACACGCTGAAACCTCACTTCAAGTGAAATATGACCCTGCCTCCCCTTTTTGAAAACATGTGACGATACTTGAGATCATTGCTGGAGGTAGGACTCGTGTGTGGATATGCAATGATTGACATTCCACATTCAACTCCTCGTATACTCGAGTCAAAACTCATTTGACTGGAGTTGGGCCATCAGATATCAAAAAGTGTGATAAATTTTTCAAGCCAAAAATAGTTGAGTTCATGAAAGAGCAAGAAGAAGCCGATGCAACAGTTGCTTCAAAAAACCGTTCTAAAACAATACCTCTCCAAAGAAGTAGATCAAAGAGACCACCCATAACACCTGCAGCAGCGAGTCATCATTTCATTGAAAGTCAAATTCGAGTTCATTCAGTTGCAATACCAGAAGCTAATGATGATGCAGATGCCACTTCACAGAAAAAACTAAAAAGACTATTGGAAAAAGCTTTCAATGTCGCACAGAGGGACATTGCTGATGAGTTGATTTCTAGATGCATTTATGCATGTGGGCTGCCCTTCAATGTTTTTAGATTGTTTTATTGGCAACAAATGTTGAAAGCGATCAATGAAGCTCCACAAAGTTACAAAGGCCCTAACTATGAGAAAGTTCGCACCACGCTCTTGGCCAAAGAAGTAGAACATATTCACACTTCTTTGCAACCAATTAGAGATTCGTGGAATGATTCAAAGGTGTCAATTATTTCAGATGGATGGAAAGATGCTCGAAACAGGGCTTTGATCAATGTTATTGCAGTATGCCCTAAAGGGGCAATGTTCCTGAAGGCAGTGGATTATGCGGGCAAAGTGAAAGATGCTCAATTCATTGCAAACATTTTGATAGAAGTTGTTGAGTCTGTGGGCCCCCAACATGTTGTTCTAGTCATCACAGACAACGCAATGAATTGCAGAGCAGCCGGGTTGATTATAGAGGGCAGATACAAGCACATATTTTGGACACCTTGTGTTGTCCACTCCCTCAACTTGGTGTTGCAAAAAATTGGTAAAATTCAATGGATAGAGCAAATTTATGCAGAGGCCAGTGACATTCAAACATTTGTCACAAATCATCACATGTCTCAAGCCATCTTCAGGGAATTCTCAAAGTTGGAGTTGTTGAAGGTAAGAATTTCAAGAACAAATTCTTAGTCTTACTTTTGAAGTTCTTAATTTTGAAGTTATAACTTTTTAATAATTAATAATTTAATTCTAGTTGTTTATCAACGTTTACAATTTGGACAATTAAACTTGGTTTTTTTTTTTTTTTTTTTTTTTGTAGATTGTTGAAACTAGATTTGCCTCTCACACGCTCGTCTTGAGACGACTTGTGAAGGTGAAAGAGGCACTAAGCAGTATGGTGATAAGCAATGTTTGGGGTGTGTGGAGGCAAGCAAGCACCACTGGTATTGAGAAAGCCAATAAGATCAAAGCATTGATCCTTGATGATAACGAGTGGACCAAGATTGAGTATGTGCTCAGTTTTACAGAGCCTATTCTATCTATAATCCGATTTAAAAATACAGATGCAACTTGCATGGGAGAGGTTTAAGATGGAATTAATTCCATGCTTGAAAGTATGAGAGAGATCATACAAAATAAAGAACAAGACCCAGAAGAAATGTTTTATAATGAAATCAAGACGTTGGTCATGAAGAGGTGGAATAAAATGACCACCCCATTACATCTCCTTGCTTATGCTCTCAATCCGAAGTATTATAGCAATGAAATACTTTGGCTACCCAATAGGCAACCACCATATGATGATGTAGAGGTTGCAAATAGAACTAGGCGAGCATTCAGAAGGCCTTTTCCTGATCCATCTATAGCTAGTGCGGTCTGTAACGAAATGCGCATGTTTGTAGCTTCAGAGGGCAGCATGGAAGAAATTGAGGCTCTTTTTGACAAATCTAGTTTGTCTCCAATCAAGTGGTGGTATGTACATGGCCATGATGCCAAGTACCTACGACCTTTTGCAATCAAGATTCTGTCACAGGTATTCAATTTGAATTAAATTTAAAAAAATTATTAAGTTATTGACATTTTTTTTTTACATTGTTACAAATTTTAGATTCAAAAATGCTAACAATTACAACTTTTTTTTTGTGATAGGTGACTAGTAATTCTTCGGCAGAGCGGAATTGGAGTACATATGAATTTATCCATTCTACTAAAAGAAACAAGTTGGCAACCAAGAAAGCTAAGGATTTGGTATTTGTACATTCCAATTTGCGCCTCCTTTCGCACAAGTCTGAGGACTATATGCGAGGGCCTAACAAACTTTGGGATATCTTTCCAGAGAATATAGACTTGGATGCCACCACATCTACATTTGCCCAAGTTTCATTACTTGGTGTGGATGATGTTGATGACAATGAAGAGAAATCAACACCAAGGATGGAGAGTGGAGCTAGTGGGAGTTGTCCAAGTGGAGCTAGTGGGAGTAACATTCATAATTATTAATTATGAATATGAGGACTATCTAGATGAATTTTGAATCTATGATTTATTCTACATTTGCATTTTGAAAATCCCAAATGTCTTTGCAATGTATACTTTGAACATTTTGAAATTTGAAGCAATGAATGAACAAACACTATGTATTTACTATTTTCAAGTGTTTTACAAAAAAATTGAGTAATATGCATATATATATATATAGACGTACCCACGACGTATCCAAATCAAGGTTTCTGAAAAATGACGTACCTGCGTACTCGAATCGTACCCGTACCCGTATCTAAACAACGTAGGTGGCAGGGTGACTATTTGGTTTGTGGTGTCATTGGTGCAATTTGTCGCTATTTGGGTTATATTTTTAATATTTCCTAAGTTAGCGTCTTTTAATTAAATAAGGCTAAGTTTATAGCCATTTTGGAGTAATAAAGGGTTTTTGGCCTCATCTGGATGCATATCCCATGGTGTAATAGCTCGTTGGAAAGGTCTTGGACTTTTCTAAATATTTCTCTCTTGACTCAGATCCTTTCGGTGGACGGATCTCTTTTTATTTGAAAAAAGGGTCAATTTTTATGTACTTGACCACTTAAAAAGGAGAAATATAACTTTTTATAACTCAACGCCACATGGAGTTGCTTTTAGGGTTCGAGTTAATTGTGAAGGGGTTATAAGGAGGTCAAAACAAAATTCTAATTCATTCTTGATATTTTTATTTTGAGATTTGTGCTTTGGCTCTAGAAAAGCTTTCAACATTTGAGACACCAAACCCCAATGCCTTGACTGTTTCGGACATAGCCCCCAATTCAGTGGTTGTTGATCTGCTCAGTAGCATCTGGGGATTGTTCAGTGTTCCTTCTGGTGGGTGCAGTGATTGTGACAAAGTTTAGCGTGGATTAGAGGGATTATTTCAGTTGAGAAGACTTTGCAATTGTACCGTTGTACCTAGCAGCCCTTGCAACTGTACGACTGTACTTGGCAGCGAGCTTCCTTCCCACGTGCAGCACATTGAGGGCTGGAATCTTGCCGCGTCTTCCTTCTGGTGTACAATTCTCCTTCAACCTTCAGGTTGGGTCTATTTATGATTGTAATCTCCCTGAAACTATTGGAAATTTGTATCTGGTTCCCCATTTGGTTTAATATCCAAAATTCTGCCTATAAGCGAATTTGTTTGGTTATATTAGGTATTTAATTTTAGAGTTGTTCATGTTCTTGTATTTCATTATTTACTTGCTGAAAAATCATCAAAACACAAAAACAATCAAACCCTTCTGCAACTTCCGTGTATTTCGGAAAGAAAACATTCACAAACAGGAAAAATCTATTTAAAATAACAAAATTACAGTAGATCAGCAGAAGAGATCCATCAGGGATCTTTCAGTGGTATTAAAGTTGTGCATCGTGCCAGCCTGTGTGGTCTTGTGTTGTGGGATTCTTCATGAAATTATTTTGTTAGTAGATTGTTTCAAAATGGGAAGACTCTACAAAATGTTTGGGCTTACACCACCCAACATTCCTCCAAAAGAGAAATCAAAGTGGCCCAAGCCTAATGAAGAGGTTGGAAAGGAATTGCAAGTGATTGAAATTGTTCCAAATGGATACGATGCTACTAATTTCTCATGTACCTCTATTAAGGAAGCAGAATACATTGATCCCTACAATAATGTTTAGGAACAATCAGCAGATTTGAAGTTCACTAAATTAGCAAGTAAGGATCCAAAGAATGATTTGCACAAAGATAAGGAGAACAAGATTGAAAAGGATACCGCCATGAAGGTTGTCTTCCCTGTACATCAGTCACTTTGTTGGTACAATGCAAGTGACGGAAACACCACGAAGGGAATGTATGAGGTTTCTGGTGCATATGTTTTTCGTCCCAACAATTCAAGATGCTTCCCTGTTGAGGATTCTAAGAAGCAGGTTATACAGTCCTTTACAAAAGGAAATGTTGTGAGTGAAGTATATCAACAGTTTTCTCCATGGGTATCACAAGTAGTAAGCCGATTTACAACAAATGTGGTGTCAAATAAAGAGTTCTACACAGATTCCAACGGACGTGATTCCTTAAAGAGAGTAAGAAACTACAGGGAGGACTGGAATTTAAGTGTACACGAAGTGATTGCTGGAAATTATTACCCTTTGAATCTAGGCATATACTTGAAAGACAATGCAACAGAATTTTCTTTACTTGTTGACCATGTTGTTGGAGGTTCAAGTGTTTTTGATGGAGAGCTAGAGTTGATGCTACATAGGCCGTTACTCCATGATGATAACAAGGGTGTTTTTGAAAGCTTGAATGAAACTGTATGCTTCAATAATAATAAGACATGTGAAGGATTAACTGTAGAAGGTGAATTAAATCAGATTAAGGAACCTCAATTTTCAGCAATGTCAAAAGGTTACGAACTACCATCAAATGTTGCCATCATTACACTGCAGGAACTGGAGGATCAACAAACCTTGTTTCGCTTAGCACATCTTTACCAGGCCGGGGAAAGTGCCAAGTTCTCAAGCCCTGCAACTGTTGATCTTCGTAATTTGTTTCCAGGCAGGAAGATTAAAAAGATTATGGAGCTTAATCTCTCTGTTGTTAAAGAGAAGTCACAAATGACAACATTGAATTGGCAAGTTGAAGGAGAGATGGGTCTGTCCCATGGAACAGCTAGAAGAAATGCAATGAAGGATGGAGAACATGATGTAGAAGACTCTACTCATTATTTTGATGGAGATCCCTTGATGGATCATGATGAAGACCTAGTTTCTACACATGTAGATTTAGCTTGCAGCCACAGGATAGAAATTATGGCACATGACACACTTGATTTTCCATTGAAGTCACTTCTTGGACCAGCACTTGGCAACGGACAACTAGCAAAGGGTGAAGACTTGGTTGAGTCCCTTGAAGACAATACAAATAGTGAAGTACTACAAAGTGAAATCATGAATGAAGCTAGAGAGGTTCTTTTAGAATGTAAAGCAGCTAGCAAGATACAGAAGGAAATAGCAGATAGAGAGTTATTGCTGGATTTTCTGATTCAAGCTCAACAACGAAAGCAACAAACCGCTGAGAAGTTATATGAGGCTGTCAATTGTCTGACATCAGACATTGAGATTGTTCTGAACCAGCAGTTTATTCTGACACATAAAGGCGTAACGTCTTTTGACTTTACCATAGAAGAAAAGTTTCGGCGAAATAAAGGAAAGAAGCCTAGTTGTTTACCTCTCCAACTTGAACAAAACAATGGAGCAAATATTATCAGTAGAAGAAGCATGTTGAATGTTATTCCAAATAAAACTGGAAAAACAGGGAAGAAGCTTGGAAAATCAAATTTCCAAAGTGAGGCTAAAGTAGATTTCTTAAATAGAAGAGGTCGAATGCTAAAACATTTCAAGGAATTAGAGAAAGTTTACTTTTCTACAAGATGCATGGCAGGGCAACTGACAAGTGATTCATTAGGAAAATTCCCTAATGGCAGTCTAGGGCAGGGTCTTGTGATTAGGACTGAAGGACTCAATGTAAGTTTGGTCAACAACTTAGCTGGTATTGCCCATCCAAAGGGAGGAAGTAAGACCGATCGGCTTGGTTCTTTTTTTGACAGCTTGTGCAAATATTTACACTTCAGCAAATTTAAGGTCAAAGCAACTTTAAGGCAAGGGGACTTGCTCAACTCTTCTAGGTTAGTACGTTCCATGGGCTTTGATCGAGATAAAGAGTGCTTTGCAGCTGCAGGTTTCAACAAGAAAATTAAAGTGTTAGAGTGTGATGCAGTTGTGGATGAGATTCTAGACATACACTATCTGGTTACTGAGATGACAAGCAAATCACAGCTAAGCACTGTATGTTGGAATAGCTATATAAAAAATCAGATTGCATCAAGTTCCTTTGATGGTATGGTACAGCTATGGGATGTTACAAGAAACCAGGTTGTTATGGACTTCAAAGAGCATAGCGGACTTGTTTGGTCTGTTGATTTTTCACAAACTGATCCAAGACAATTGGTCAGTGGGGGTGATGATGGCTTTGTAAAGCTTTGGAATATCAATCAGGGAGGAAGTATTGGAACTATCAAGACACATGCAAATGTCTGTTGTGCTCAGTTTCCACCAGATTCTCCGCATCTACTTGCACCGGGATCCGCAGATTATAAAATCTATTGTTCTGATCTTCGAAACATTAAAAAACCATGGTGCCTTTTGGCCCGTCACAAGAAACCTGTAAGTTATGTCAAGTTTCTTGATTCCTCAAACATTTTCTCTGCTTCCATAGACGGCACACTCAAGCTGTGGGATCTTGCAGTAAGTACAGGGGGGTTTTTAGTGACCCTGTCTGTATGTTCACTGCACATAAAAATGAAAAGAATTTTGTTGGTCTCTCTGTTGCTGATGGTTATATTGCTACTGGCTCAAAATCAAATGAGGTGTTTGTTTATATAGATCAATTCCAATACCGGTTTCTTGTTACAAGTTTAACTGTGTGGATACAATGACTGGTCTCAAGATAGATGATGATACAGGGCAGTTTGTATCTTCTGTGTGTTGGAGAGGGCAGTCACAAACTTTGGTTGCTTACGAGGTTGAGTTACCACCTGGTAGTAAAATACATAATGTATTCCATGTATCTTGTCTGAAAAAGACCCTTGGACAGCGTATTACAGTTTCACCCCAGTTACCTCCCATGGATGAGAAAGGTACATAGATGTTGGTTCCTGATGAGATTCTTGAGGTGAGGGAACGGCGGTTGAGAAGCAAGGTGTTTCGAGAGTATTTGGTACGTTGGAGAGATCTTCCCATAGAGGATGCCACTTGGGAGTGTGAGAGCATTTTACAACATCTAGCTTTACAGTTGCTTGTGGGCAAGCATCTCCGAGAGGGGAGGACTGTCATGTCCCCTCTTTAGCTCGGTCTAGCAGAGACATGTGAGTCAGCTTATTATGGGGTCTTGTAGGTTGACATTGTTGGGTAGAGACCCAGTATGACTATACAGTGTTGGGGACTTGGTGTTCTGGCCGTCGTTGATCAGTTTAGAGATGCCCCTTATTTTTAGGAGGCAGTTCCTAAATTTATGGGGGTTATCCCTACTTTTTAGGAGGGCATGATCATACCCAGGGGTGGGTCTCCATGAGATTATTCCTTGAGTTTAGTTTTAGAGGTTTAGGGTTTGTTTCCTAGTTTCTAGGAGCATCCCTAGATTTTAGGGATGAGATTGCCAGTGAATCCTTGATTTTTGACTTCAGTCACAGACAGGTAGCAGGTTGACTTTTTGGTTTGTGGTGTCACTGGTGCAACTTGTCGCTATTTGGGTTATTTTTTTCATATTTCCTCTTGCATCCCTTTGCAAATAGCTTTGATTTCTGCTAAGTTATTGGTTATATATCCCACCTTATCAGTGAAGGAGGCTACAGACCTATCAGAAGACCCACCAATACCTCCAATACTAGCCTGACCCAGGTTACCCCTTGAAGCACCATCAATATTCAGCTTACCGTAGCCAATTGGCGGGGTTGTCTAATGTTTATTGATTTGAGTTTTCTTTTTGGGTAGATAGGCAATCATTGTTGAAGTCCTGGGTTGCAAAGAGAGTTGTTGGCACAAGTGGTCCCATTCCGGCATTAGAATTTGAGGCAAATAAATCTTATGCTTGATATATTCTACAACATTAATTTTAATCATCTCCCGAACATAAGTTATATCCCTGTTGTCCTACTAGAAAGTTCTGCAATTTCATTCCTTCTAAATGTTCCAAAGTAGAAGGGTGATACCAGACCACAAAGCCGGAAGAAGGTTTTGGCCCTTGGGCAGGTGGCTATGCCATTCTCTAATTAGTTGCTTGAATGACTAAATACTAACCTAGGGAAGGTTAAACAATTTGGATAAAAGCTGCCATAAGTAGTCCACCAATGGGCATTGGAAAAACAAATGAGTTATGGTTTTCTCATTATCCAGGCGCAAAGCACATCGAAAGGGGCCATAAAAGTCACGTCTCATGACGCTATCGCCAGTTAAGACTCTCCTCTTTAAAACCAAACACACAAAGAAGCTCACATTGGGCCATAAAGCAAACTGCCATATGTGGCTAAAGATATCCTTAAGAGGATGAGAAATACCCTTACTTATAGAAGCATACCTTGAAGAAACCATGTAGACCCCTGTAGTTAGGCAATGGAGAAGTTGAAAGAGGGTGGGCCAAAAGAATATTATAAATATGTGATTCTTGCTCCTCCCCAATTTGCATTGGCCATTCAAGAATAGGAATCCAACATTTTCCAATCTCCCAGGGATGATTAGTGGACTTATAGTAGTTAGTAACCTTAATCCATCCCATTTCATGCAACACATCCATAGTTGTCTTTAACTCTGGGTACTGAGTGATGATTCGCAGATACCCATCCCACGAATCAGTCCAAAAGTTGGCATTTTGACCATTATTGACAATCCAAAACAAATGCTTTTTAAAAGATCTTCCCCAACTTTTAGAATTGCAAGAATGGGTGATCCTTTGGGGGGAAGAGATAACTGAATGATTCTCTCAGAAGGATTATTTTCCACATATTTAGCTCTAATATTGGCTGCCCACAGAGTAGTTAGAGCCATTCGCAGTCTCCAATAGAGTTTAGTTGCTAAAGCTTTATTGTGCTTGGAAGAGGATTTGAATCCCAAGCCACCTTCCTGCTTGGTTTGGCAAAGAGTCTCCCACTTAACTAGAGACCACTTTCTTTTTTCTTGCAAACCGCTCCACATGAATTTATGGTATAGAGAATCCAATTGTTTGAGAATTATAACTGGAATGTTCAAGATAGAGGAAACATATATTGGCAAGGCTTGGAGAACTACCTTAACCAATACCATTCTTCCTTTTGAAAAGAGCCATTTATTAGTCTACTTCTGAAGTTTCATATTTGTTTTGTTTGTAATCCACAAAGGCACAAAGCTTTTCAGTTGCAAAAATTATGCACAATTACATTGCACTTAAAAAGAGGGCTCAAGATATCATACATGGCAAAACAGCAAAGGCTCAGATTTGAATCCTAAAATTCAGTAGGCATAAAATGCTGAAGAGATCATCCCTTTGCTCAAATGATAAAATTACAATATATAGAAGAATGAAAAAAATAAAAGAGGCAAAAACATTCATTTTCAGCTGCCCACTACCACAATCAAAGAAAATTCTGCATTTTCTTCCTTATTGTAGCTTCTTTTGGATTTGTAGTGGCTCAAAATATATTTTGCAGGTTGCCCATGATGCCCATACTTCTTAAAGTACTTAGCCTGCAATTTCTCTGTCTTTTAGCAACTTGCATATGTTTTAAAATAAGAAAAGTTCATACTTTTGAAATTTAAATGATGGTGGGCTCCCTTTTTGTCATTTATGTAGCTTTGCTTTTGACTTCTTAGCCTTGGCTTCTTTTTCAAGCATTAGCTAGATTTTATTATAGCCTCGGCTTCCCTTTTTTCTAAAATAAGGATGGATTTTTAAATTAAACTACTCCCGTAGCCTTTTTCCTTTTAGCATAGTCTTGGCTTACAAATTGTAAGGTCCCTTTTTGGGCTGAACTCAAAGAAAAAGGGTAAACCAAAAAATTTCCAAATATAGCCTCAACACTTAACAAAAATCAGAATTGAAGAAAACTGAATTTTATTATGATTTTCTGCCCTCAAATGCAAATCGCTAGTTGCCCTAGGCAATTAGGGTTTTATGAGATATTATGGTGCAAAACAACTCCAAAAATTTTGCAATTAAATCTGTAAATAGGGAAAAATATTCCAAACACAATGATGTAATCAAATCTGGAAAATAATTCTTCCTCAATCTTATTTCTGAATCTGAAATGCCACAGAAACTGGAATATTACAAAAATAATACCTCCCAAAATATGGCGAGTTTCACATCAAGCAATAGCTCTAAAAAGAGCTAAAAATACCAGCAAACAAATGAACCACAAATCTGAATTTTCCCACCAAGGGAAGACCTCTAAAATGTTGTCCCAAATCCACAACTAAGTCGCCCAACTATAAACCCTAGGAAATGCAAAAAAAATTCTTGGTCTTCAATCACACAAACCAGCAAAATCAGCTCCAATGCAACTTTTGAAATAAAATCGCCTCTTCAAGACTCCCTCGGAACTCCAAGTGCCTTGATCAAGCTTGGTAGCCATGCTCCAAAACCTGAAAATAGAAATAACTGCCAAAAGATACTCTACAATGAGCTTATGGCATGTTCTTATAACCTCCCAAGGTGGGCAAACCACTATGGGACCCTTTGTAATGTCCCCTTCTAACTAGTATTCAGACATTTTTGGAGTTTGGCCTATCATTGGACCCTCGTAGGCCAAAGATTTGATGAGAGGGTCGTTTGGGCAGTTGCTTGTAGCTTCACATTTGATTTTTTATGGTTTTGGGGTGAGATAATGTATTTCTCATGTTATAATGATTATTTGCACTTTATATTATAAAAATATTTTAACATTATTAAAGTGCAATTAAATATTATTTTAAAAGGGAGTCTCTTCTAAAGGGGCCGACCCCTCTTGGTAAAAAAGAATAAATAAAGGGCTAGGCTCATTGTTTCACATCCAGTACATGACATTTGCTTTGATGAATTATTTGTGAAGCCTAGGCTTTCTGCATATTTCTACTTCAATCATTGAGAACGGTCACTCTCTTTGATTGGCATAACTGAGGTGGTGAAAGATCCTCCGAAGGGTTACATAATTTCGGTGAGAGATACTTCAGTGTTTCACATTGGGGTTTATTGCTTCAGCATTCATGGAAGTTGATTGGGTGTGGAGTCTTCAACTTTGTGCCTTTTGACTTCTATTTTAGCATCATTTTTGTTGAGAGAAGGGCATTTCGTTTGAGAGTATTTGGAGTGAATTTTGGAGAGATTGAAGGTGACAAGAATAGTGTCATGAATAGTAACATGAATAGTGTCATGAATAGTAACATGAATAGTGTCATGAATAGTAACGTGAACAGTGCGTGACAGTGTTGACAGCCGTTAAGCATCATTCCAGCAACATAGGCGATCAAGTTTGAAGGCAAATAATATCAGTTTGAAGGAGTATCGATGCATTTTGTGGTCTGCATCTACAGCAGCAATTTAAGTACAAACCATGAGCTCATTGGATCGACTTGGTTCTCCTCATTGCTACTTAAAATCTATCATTATATTGTTGTCATAGGTTGCATTGTTTCAATCATTAGCTCATTGTCCTATCAACATATGTCATGCCAAAATTACAATCAAAACTCTGAAGTATAATTGATGTCATTAATGTTGTGTTGCTATGTAAATGTTCTTGAATGCCAACTCATTGTAATCAGATTATTGAGCATTGTAATCAGTTGTATGCAAATCAGAATTCCAATTATGAATATCAAGATGAAGCTGAAAGGTTGCATAGCATATGTTTGACAAAATGTTATTTTCGTTGTGACTTCATATTTGCATACGTTTCAGTCTTAATAGAGTTGGGAGTTCGCATGTCAATTGTTTGATATATTGTCATATGGTTGTAGCTGTACATGCATTTCATTTTTAGTCACTTGGAGTTGTGAAGTTTGCATGTTGAGTGTTGTAAAAATACCTCTTAGTTGTAGAAGTTCATTCATATAGTTGCATATCCTTTCCCATGCCCAAAAGTCATTAATGATTTTTACTTGACGGTCAAGTCCTCATTAAAAGTGTCCCCCTCTTATATTATCTAATTTTCACCTCATAATATAGTAATTAAAATTACTTGAGGATCAATTAAATAATAAATTACAAATAATAATTAAGAATATTGCTTTTTAATTTCAAATGATGAAAATCACTCTCTAGCAACATCTTAATTACCATAAATATTCCCCTTGATTCATCCCTTAGCCCACGGGGAATAAAATAGGCTAAAGGTCTTCAAAAGGTTGATCAAAAATCAACCCCCTAGAAAAGGGGAGCTTACACAAATCCATGGACTCATTTATTTAAATAGTTGGGTGAGCCCACTATTTAAATTTAACAATTTAAATGGAGCCCATTTAGAATTAAATAAGCTTGAGATACCATAGCCTTTTTTCCTTTTAGCATAGTCTTAGCCTTTAAATCCATGGACTCTTTTATTTAAATAGCTGGGGGAGCCCACTATTTAACTTTAACAATTTAAATGGAGCCCATTTAGAATTAAATAAACCTGAGCTAGACTATTTCCCGTAAGGAGAATTGGATTGGTGAAAAATTGAGCCTAGTGCAGGAATTTTTAACAAGTTGATTCGAGAACCACTTTATAGATGGTGATTGTAAAAAAGTTGGCACTTTTTGGGTTTGGGTTATCAATTTTCATTTTGAGGTGAGAACTTTCCAATAGCTTGCCTTGTTTTTGGAAATCCAAGTTTTCAGGGATGCACTTTCCTTTTATGGTAACATCTAGGAAGACAAATTGTTTTCACTAGTAGTAGTTAGCTATGGAGGGAAGTTTGTATTATCAACGGTTCAACATTTGACTTCAGTGGATGATTGCCTAAATTTGGCTACTACTCTTCATAGTTACTAGGATTAAGGTATATATGCAAATGTTTCAATGATTTGATTGAAATTAGGTTGCTATTGTGATGTATAGGTTTGAGAATCTTGTCCTATATGGTAGGTCTTAATTGTTTTATGTCTATTGAAAGTGATGATGACAGATTCTAATGCCTTTCAAGCCAAATTTGTCTCTCGGACCTATCAAAAAGCATCATTCTAATATACAATTTGATGTCTCTAACTAAGTTGTAGAATGTATCATTGGAGTTGCTATTCTACTCATTGCCATCCCTCCAGTAAGTTGTTACTGAGCTGAAGAGATTTGAGGCTCTTGTCCAATATAGTCGGTCTTAATTTTTTGTTTCAGTGATTGGAGAGAGTTATTGTTACATCTACATGATGTTTATGTGGTTGAATGTGTTAAAGTTATAATTATCTATTAGTTAATGTTTAACTAATGAGCGCTTACGAAACCTTCCCAACTGATGTAACCACTACCTGATTAATAAAAAGAGACACACGAGTGTAAGTATGCCACATACCTTCCATTTCTCTTCATTCTCTTAGCATTCATTTTCTAGCATTGGTATCAAAGCCAATCATTTGAGGAAGCCATAATCAGGTACAAAAGGTGCACAAAGTTCAAGAAAACCATGATTCAAGGGTTCGAACTGTGAACGATGAAGAGAAGATCACAACAGAGGTAGAAAAACTCGCGATATAGTAGCAAAAATAAAATGCAAGGAACACATAACAGAAGATAAGAGAATGATTCAAGGGCATAATGATTTTTCACAAAACCAGATGCAAAAGACTATGCAAATCATATCGATGAGAGCACAATAACTTTTTGTAGAACCAAACGCGACCAAGCCCATTTCAGGAAGATAAAACGTGAACAGGGCACAACCATCAAGAAGAAAATCGTTCTCTAGTCACAAAATGCAAAGGGCAAAAACATAAAAGATACAGTGCAGAAAACAACACCCAAAGGGAAAGTTGTACGAGAAGAAACACGCATAGACCGAGGTTGTGGGAGAAGAAACATGCATAGACTGAGGTCATGGGAGAAGAAACACGCAAACTAAGGTTGTGGGAGAAGAAACACACATAGACTGAGGTCGTGGGAGAAGAAACATGCTTAGACTGAACGAAACAACAAAAGAAAGAGAACGATGTGAACAAAACTGACATGAAACTGCAAAACGTCATGAACGACATCAAAGAAAAACGTGAATAACATCAAAGAAAAATGACGGCAATCAAAACACGATTTCTAGTTTGTACATTGACATGGATTTCTAGTTAGGCATATGCGATGCGATTCCCTGTCTGTAAAGTATAGTTGAAGTCTAAAAATGCGATTTCATGTTAGGGCACGAAGTTTGCAAGAAGGTAGACAAAACTCGTGAAGGAAAACAACCCAAACTAGACATTAGGGCACAATGGGATAAAAATACTACAAGAAAATTTGTAAGTACAATTTTGTGCTTTTAGATTGTCTACAATTTTGTCATTCAAAATATAAGCGAAATTCTGAATATAAATTGTGTATTTGTTTGCTTTGATTTCCAAGTCAAACACTTATACTTTTTTTGCTAAATTCAATTCTAGATCAAATAATTAAACTTGCATAGATTTCCAGGTCAGAAAATAGTACTTTCCATATTGCATTAAATTTCAAGTCAAAATTCTACTTTCCCTATTATATTTTTTTTCAAATATAAAAAGGCCACCATATAAAACCTAATTCTGTTGGAAGCACAAAAGTTAGTTGGCCATAACTATAATGTGTGGAATCATAAGATTTTGATAATCGCAGAATATCGTGATTGTGACGAAATCATTCTCAGCACTGAAGCAAGACATTACCAACTTTGCAAATTATAATAAACATCATAAGAAGGCCTTGTTGTTATTGAAGTTATCGATTTGTGATGTTTAGAATCCACTGTGGCAAGTGCATTGTGACCCAGTTTGTAGTATAAATACCAAACCTCGGAGAAACACCAAGTCTTATATTTTAAAAATATGTTATTTTCCACAAAGATGTCAGAGAAAGAGTCTTTTTCAAAACACCTCTTCGATGAAAGATCTCCAAGACCAACTATAAGCAATCGACAAAAATGTGGATGGTGATGATATGGTGGTGTTGGTTCTGAACATTTTTCCATCCTCCTATGAATATTTCGTGGGGGCTCTACACTTGATGGTGAAAAGCAACACCCTAACGTTTGATCAAGATAGTAATTATTTGTTGCAAAAAGAATGCAATAGACACAAAATGAGTCCATTGTTGGACAAGCATAGAGTACATTAAATGTTCAGTCGAAAGGAAAGTGAAAATATATCTCTATTGATTCATTTTCTAAATATAAAGTAAAATATTTTTACTGTCATAAGGTTGGGCATCTCAAAAAAGATTGTCGGAAGAGATAGTATGCACTTTCCCAACAAAACAATGATGCAACAAATGTGGCAGCAGTTGACAAAGGAGAGGATTCTAAGGAAGATTATGCCCTTGTGGCATTATACTCAAACAATAGTACTACCATTTATTGGTTCCTTGATTACTGCGCATCCCAACATTTCACATGTTGTAAGAACCGATATGTCTAATTTACTGCAAATACAAACTTTTTTGATTCAATTTTATTAGTTGGTGGTCAATCATATGCATTAGAGGGAATAAGAGACATTAACATAGTATTGAATAATTATAGAAAGATCATATTAAGGAATGTTAGATATGTTCCTAGCATAAAAAAAATCTCTGATCTGTTAATCAGTTAGCATAAAGTCCCAACATCGTTGTACATTTTTCTGGAAAACAGTGTATTGGGTCTGATGTCAAACAAGACAAAGGGGTTTCCCTAGGAATTGGGCAAGGTGGTTTGTATAGAATTGTTGACCCTACCATAGTCAACGTACATGCATCTGTAGAGGGAGACTCCACCATCTAGAATGTGCAAAAGGATGACATTCCTTATAGACTTGTTGACTCTGATCCAATTAATTTACATGCATTAGTGGAGGGAATATCCACTACAAAGGGCGTGCAAGAGGATACAATTCTTCAATTTCAGTTACACCCAGAGGTCATTGTGCAGAATGCACAAGCAACTGATATGCCGAAGTCACATGCATTGGCTTATCTTTGCGAACGACTTTTCACAACATGAGGGAATAGGCGAGGAGATAGTTTCTTCTCATACTGCAAAGTTGCTTTTTACTCCCACTATCACTAATGAGTTGGTTTTTACTCCTACTGCAAAGATGATCACATTTTAGTTGCTTCTCTCCACAACAACTCAGTTTGGTTTCTTGAGTGGACATTTGGACAAGGTCTTCATGATGCTTTCTGAATGTTTTCGGGTTGGTCATGATCATTCGGTTTGCAAGATGTTTAAGTCCCTGTACAGACTTGTGCAAGCTGCAGGATTCTAGATTCAAAACTATGGAGATCACGCTGAAGTTATCAGCGAATGATGAGTCACCACAGATCAATGAATCACTCTACAACGAATTGATTGACAACATGATACATCTTATGTCCACGCAGCCAGAGCTTTGTTTTATTGTTGGCTTTCCTTTTCAGTTTTTGTCTACACCCCTACATTAGACAGCAGCAATGATAATTTTTTAGAACAGTCTGTAAATGTAATGACTAAATTCTTTGGTCCCATCGTGTTTGTAAAATTTTGGGACAAACTTGGAGTAGTCCCCAGTTTAATCATTAAGGGAGGGTATTAAAGTTAAAATTAGCTATTAGTTAATGTTTAACTAATGAGCGGTTATGAAACCTTCCCAACTAATGTAACCACTTCCTGATTAATAAAAATATGTGCACATGAATTTAAAGTGTGTTGCATCCTTTCATTTCTCTTCATTCTCTCAGCATTCATTTGCTAACAAAATGTGGCAGGGCAGCAAAGCGCACTTTTCATGATCAAGGTCTCCTGATCGGTGGCAATATTTTTTATATTGTCCATCATCATGGAATCCTAAGTTTTCTTAAAAGTATGCCAACTTATTTGTAATGGAAATGTTCCAAAAACTTTTGGACGAAGACTATACATAGTACAATATTTCCTTTTAATGTTCTTGAAGCAATTTTGGAGGGCTTAAGAAAGATTTCCATAAATAGATTCAGGGTCTAGGCCTCCCATGTGTTAAAATGACCTTATGCCATTCTTTTTCCATAATAAATATCAATGTTAAAGGGACAAGGAATTTTCATATAGATTCTAATCGCAGATTCTTGCATAAACTTCCCATGCATCCTTAGTCATGCTTGGTCTTGATAAGAAAGGATAGACTCAACTCTAATACCCTGGCTACCAATCACCTTTCTTGCACCTGCATACACACATACTAGAGAACAACAAATACAAGTATATATTGATACATACATACATACAGCCAGAAGAAACACCATCAAACCTGATATAGATAGGGGCCATTTGCTATTCAACACATACCATATGATGAAGTTTGAGTTCAATAATTTATGACTCCAACAAACTCACCATATTCATTCCAACCCATAAACTATAGCCCTTCAAACTTGGGATTGCAAAGATATACTACAAACTCTCTTGGAACGATCACCTTTCCACAAGATCACAAAAACTCTATTAGTGGAATATCTTCAAGGGGTAAACTAGATCATATTCGAGCAGAGGCAAAAATATTCTCCAAGAGGTACGCAACAGACCCTAATAGACCAAAGAAAATTTATCGGTTCACAGATGCACAGCAGACCCTCTTATGTAAGAAGAACAATCTCTTTGTGACATACGTAATAAACTCTCTTACAACAAAGATAATCTGGGAGTAAACAGGATGGAATTACAAGTATCAATTTCATATAACTCCCTAAACAACCACACTTGGATATATAACATGTCTTCAGAATCAGAATTCATAACTTAACAACTCATGGTCATACATTTATTACATGCCATTGAAAATATGCAGTATTTAGATTTCAAAAAAAATTAGAAACACCTTGCATACCCATGAGAATTTAGATTTCATAAAGCAGTTCTGTAATGAGTATGGTTCAGCCCATATTTGGACATTTTATCCAACTTGAAGTTGTTCATCCTCTGAGTGTTACTTTTTAAGGCCCAAAATTATGCTCTTGAATAGAGAGATTATGTCCAGAAATGGGTAGTGATATATGGTTCTAATTTCTGTAATTGTTTGAAAAGATTACTTTTATGGACTTTTGCACTTGGTTAACCAAAGAATGATGCTTAAGTATTCGACTTTTTTTCCAAATGACAGCTTTGAGTTTATATTCATAATTCTTTAATTAATCTTGTTTAAAATTCCCTAGTTTTCCATTCTGCAGTTGGCCACCTTACTGTTTTTTTAGTGGGCCCTATTCTAAGGTTTCCAGGTAACTTTTTATCGTATAGATTTTTTTTTTGCAGTTTAATGAATATAAATGTATCATATACCATCAAAATGTCATGACGCAACATTACAATAGTATAATTTCCATTTTGTGATTGTATCTGAATTATTTGTTTTTCCCTAAGATTTTTAGAACACTATGTACTTACATTGTGGGTCACAGTGTGGTTCATTGGCTTTAACAAGACATTCTCTTAAAAAATGAGCTTGTGTTGTGGTAGAAAAAAGTTCTGAGATATCATTTATATTTGGTTTATCTTATAGTGTCATGTTTATTAGATAGATCACAATAGAAATGGTTGTAGAAATTTTAGGACAGCATGTTCAGCTAGAGGAAACCAATAAGTGAGTGCAGGAGTAATGGTGGGGTTAAATATGGAGAACATCTGGAATCCTACCATAGACAACCAAGAAATATTTTCAATACCATAGTCCATGAAGATAAATTTTATGATTTAAAATATTCAATTTGGATAATTGAATCTTTTCAAAGGATTCAATCCTACTAAAGTAACTAATTTAGTACCATCAGCTACTTGATGTTTTGTACCAACTATCATAAATTGTTTTCCTCTCCTTGCTCCATCAAAAACAAAATCACAAGCTTCTGATAAAAAGCAATTTTACCAGATTTCCGATATTTTAAAGCTCCTACTCATCTAGGTCAATATTATAATCAAATTGGTCTTTCCTTGGAAAGTATCTCATTAAATTGTTTCCCATTGGAAAAGAATTGATTTTAATATGAAACTGATTCCAATACTTGTGAAAAATTCGGTTACTAAAAACTATATCTTCTAATTATCACTAAAGAATTCACTTTTCCCAGATATATCCTCCTTGTGATTGAATGACAACCAAACAGCCCGTTACATATATTCTTCCATGAGATGGAATATTACAACCAAATGTAAGACAATTCATGAGGTAAAATGAAACTTTTATAGGACCGTGGTTGGCTAGGTTGCTAGTGGATTGGAAGGCCCCAAAAAGCGGAACCATTCTGGTACTGACACATGCAAGTTTCAATTGGTTTTGCTGATGTCTCAGAATATATGTTGGTTTTTCAATGTGACACCACCTAAATTTTTAGATTCTCAGTAATTCTGACTTCATATTTTTGATATATTCTCTTACTACTAATGTTTCAATGTTTCCAACATTGAACATAAAATAGAGAAAGAAATTAGCCAACCCCTCTATTGTATGCTTTTTAAAATGAGCAGAAAAATTACACTATATATATATACGTGGCACTTCTCAAAAAACTACCTAAAAAATATTGTGGATGGAAAATATTCTGAAAATTACAAATGCATCTAAACAAAATGAATGTGTGCCTTTGATAATTGTCCTCCTCATTTATTAGTTTGATCATAATATTTAATTTTTCTCATTTAGTAGATAGCACTTCAAAGATGGTTATCAGTGATAAGCTGTAACTTTAAGAAAAAAAAGAACTCTTCTTCCAGGCTATTGCCAGCATAAGGACTGACCGTTTAACTGCACCATAAGGATGGAGTCGAATTGCATCTAAAGTCCCTTTGTCAGTGACAAGTTTGAACTGTCTCTCTAGTTTGGATTCCAATATATCATCAACCTGGATGAAAGAAAAAAAGACAGATAAAAGACATCATGTCAAAGGCATTGTCACTAAAAAGAGAAAAAAATAAAAGAACCAGTAGAGCTGTTTTGAAAGAAAAAAATAAAAATAAAAGGCACCTTCAAGCTAGTTAAAGAAGTAGGTAGGCTTTGTCCTTTCTAAGCTTCTAATAATTTTTCCGTGCACATGCACACACTCTCCCAAATGGATGGGTGCATATGCACATGCAAACACATGCATCTGTGTGCACACATAAATAAGAGCATAAAAAAACAGGTATCCTTGGTAAAAGGTACAAAACGTTTTTCTTTTATCATTGACAATTAGTATCATACACAAATTTCAGTATGATGACATGGAGATTGTCTATAAGCAGCGGACTGCAGGATGTCATTTGAGCAGGAAAAAATAGAAAAATAAAAGTGCACTTAGTTCCACCATGGATGATAATACGAAGATTGTCAATAAGCAGCAGACTGCAAGAGGTAGTTTGAAAAGGAAAACAAAAAAAATAAAATAAAAGCACATTCATTCCCACCATGCATAATTAAGAATGTACAAACATTAAATATATATTGTATATAATCTTTTAAAGCACAAGGGTCCCTCAGCAGACTTTCTAACTTGTTTTTAAATAATAACATATAAGCAGGCACACTGTATTGCAATAGATCACACACTAGATTTTATGTTGTTGTGCTTTATTTGTTTACTTCAGCAGCATAAAATTTACAACATTGGATAAATCACCATGAGATGGGTGATGTTCCTTTGCATTTAAGAGGGACAACTACCTCATATGATGGGGTGTTTCAGGAATTTTGAGTAATTTTAACACGCAAGCACAAAAGGGAAATGGAGAAAGAATGGGAGGATATGGAAGGGAGAATGAGAAACCAACAGTAGAATAAACTCAAAAATCCGTCTGAATAACCTGAATTTGAATGAAATGGGTTAAAATCTTTCCTTCAGCATGAAAATGGAATTATGAACAGCGAATGCAAATGAGGGCAAATGATTTTTCGAAAGCACAAAATCTTCTGCAAAATCTGATTGGGTCTTTGCTGTTGTGTTGTTTTCCGGGTCGGAAAACTGTACTTTTGCTATCATATCAAGGTCAAAACCTGCTATATTGTACTTATTCTGTTCAAAAGTCAAAACATTGTGTTTTAACGGCCAGTTCTACACTCCACTGGATACAAATGGGTGGATACATTTTGTACTTTGCACAAGTACATGGCTCATTTGTTGCGAAAAGTTTTTCCCAACAAGGGGGAATAGATGAGGATGCTTATATTGCGAAGATGGTCACAAATCAGTTGCTTCTCTCCGGATATTTGGACGAGGAGGTCTACATGGTGCAACCTGATGGTTTTCCTGATGGTTTTCGGGTTCCCCACAGTGATCATTTGTTTTGCAAGATGAAAGGGTATGGACTTAGGCAGGCTTCACAAGACTAGGATGTTTTATTTGATCAGCGTCTCTAGGGTTCTGGATTTAGAGTTTTGGAGATTGGGCTGAAATCATCAGCGATCAATGATTCATTACCGGTCAATGAATCACTCATCAGAGACTTGGACAACTTGCTACATCTTATATCCACATGGCCGGATCTTCGTTTTGTTGTTGGCTATCATGTTCGGTTGTTGTCTACACCAAAGTTTCCACATTGTACAGCAGCAAAATTGCAAAGGACTGTGGATTTCATGTCAATATCTATTGATCAGTCTGTATATGTAATGACTAAACTATTTGGTCCTATTTTGTTTGTAAAATTTCGGGACAAACTTGGTTTTGTTTCCGGTTTAGTCATTAAGAGAGGGTGTTAAACATATTAACTAATTCATTAGTTTGTCTGCTAACTAAGGTTGGTTATAAACCACATCAACTTCTGTCACCGCTTCCAGCATAATAAATACATGTTGCACACACACTCTAATATGTGTGTCTTGCATGCCTTTCATTCTTCTCTCTCTTCATTCTTGAGCATCTACATTTGCTAACATGCTCAACATGCATGTTTGCTCATAATCCATTAACATTCATTGAAAAGTAACCTTTGTACACAAAGTTGTAGCAAGCCCTCTCCTAGTGCTGATAGAAAGACCCTGGGCTTTTTTAAATTAAGCCTTTTATACAGATTTGCTCCCTCAAGGTAGTTGAGAAACTACCTTTTGACCTAACTCAACCTTAGACCAAAAACCAGCCTTAACTTGAGTTTGTTCATTTTTATTGTTTGTTCATTTTTATTATTCTTTATTCGAGCATTCGTTTTTGAAAGGCTTTACATAATAGCAATGTTAAATTGCTTTTGGTGACCTTTACATGACCATATGACTTTGCATGTGCAAATTTGTAATTAATTCAAGATGAACTACTTAAATGCATTTTAAAAAGTCACTTCGGACCTACACAATATTATCCATTTTGACACATTTGATTTGTTCACCTTTGGGGATTTATTAACATTTTACAAGTGGAAAACAAAAAAACTGACTTTAGTACAAAAATCAATTAATCTGAGAAGGATAAATATGATTTAATACTAAGAAGTCATTTAGCATTCGACTTCGATCAAGAACCTTTGCTCCTTGACTTATTTTAGATACCAACGTGCCTTTTTACAAACATTGCATTTTGAGGCACTCGTGAGAACAGAAGACAATTTTGTAATAAGAAGCATTACTGAGACAACTTAGTACGCGAAATGGAATCAATTTCATGTCAAATTAACTTGGCCCTAATCTGACATTGACATTAATTTTATGATTTTCACTTTTTGATTTCAGCTCAAACTCTCAAACATTAGCTCCCAAATGCTTAAGTTTGACGTTAATTCCACCTTGACACTAAATCACGCTGACGACAAACTTCACCCTGAGACTTAAAACCACTTTGCCAAAAAATCATTTTAGCATTGAATCAAACAAGCACTGAATTGAACTAGTGCCAAATCCAACAAGCGCCAAATGCAAACAAGCAGTGGATCAAATAAGCACCAGATTGAACTAGTGCTAAATGGAACTAACGCCAAATTGAATAACGGCCAAATACAATTGACATCAAATGCTTGATGTTGGCAGTGATTTTCTTGATGCCACATTCATGAACATCTCTACCTGATAGCATTAATGACTGCTTTTACGATTTGTTTTGCTAACTTGACCCGCTCCTTGTAATGACCTTGAATAAAAAAGGATCAATTCCAAGCAAATAAATATGATTTAATGTCAAAAAATAGTTCAAACTTGGCTCTAGTCAATGAACGCTAGTTTCTGAATCTTCTCCCTGCCGATTTTCCACTTGTGGATTTTCCTAAAAATGGAACTCTAAATGAGTTTATCAAGCCTTATCATTGGGCGATAAGAGTCAACATCCTCATCGTACAATTTTTTTACCATCCATGTCCTTGATTTACCTCTTATCGCCTATTAGGAGCACAATTAGGGGTGTTATCTTTAAGTTCAAAAATGGGGTATAACAATACTCAATTAAGGCTCTAATACATGGTTAAACACCATATTCTTAAAAATCAGTTGCTGTTCAAGGTTTTAAAAATTATTCACCTACATACATGTGCATTCTATTCCCAATTTAAGGTTTAAAATTTTGACCATTGAATTTTAACAGTAATGTGTGAATTCTTGAAATTATTCATGACAACGTCCTTTGAAAGGGGGTTATGCATATTGCAGAAAAGAGAAAACCAATACAAGAGGCTTATTTAGGAATGATAATCAATACATCAAATTGGTGAGAGACTACCTCAAACTAGATGTCTCGTGTAAGTAAAATATCTAGTGTGTGATCTGACATTATCATTGTTGTGCTATAATAAATAGAGAGCATGAAGAAAGTGTGTCGTTACTCTTATCTTATGATGTACATTTGATTTTGAATTAATGTAACTTTTGTGTTTTGGGGTAATTATCGACAAGACAGTTGGCCTCAACAATTGCATCTGCCCATCTTTCCTATTTCTATGTGTTCGCGACAGTGAATTACGGATCTTCTTTAATCTTATTGTCATATCATAGTACATGATTTCAGCCTGATTAGAGACTAATGCACATCATCTTGATATATAATGACAAAATTCTGATTCTATATTATATATGTTCTCATTTATTTGTTGTGATTTTAGTTTAGTTTAAGATTGTAGCCTTTTTTGGGAGCTTCTTTTGCTCCCTCGTGCATTTCTTCTAGTTGTACTTTTACATCCATTGACTGTTAAGAACAAATATCCAATATAAAGAATAATGCTATGCAATCACAAAAATGCATGGCAAGTCAATGTACCCTAATCTTCAATATAATCCAAAACAAAAAAGCCCTTGAGGTAGGGTTACACCATACAATATTCCTTAAGGAAGGAACCACTCCAAGGTATCTCCCACTATGAGACCCAAACCTGCTATACTATATCTTCATTACTCAATAGAACTTATCCATAATCCATGATGATTTACAATGATAGACGCCTTTATTATAGCATCTCTTCTAATGACCATAGGGTTAGGGAAACCCTTAACCCACCTAATGATTGCTAACCAAATCTAACTTATTACACAATTTACCTAGTTGACCCATTACAAAAGTTACCCATTAACCTCATGTTATGTGTGCCACAAGTTGCCTACTTTGTAATCTCATATACATCATAACACAATGGCCCTAGGTGTATAACTTTCCACCCCTTTTAACAGGTTTCGTACCTAAATGATCCAAGAGAATCTGGGTCCATAGATCTTACCGCAAATCACCATTGTTGCATATCCAAACTTGCGCTAACATTAGCAACATCAGCATCAGGTTCCTAACCTATGTGCCAATTCATAGATTGAACTCCACTTTTGTGTTCCCACACAACCCCTACAGTGGCAATACTGTAGAGCTCAGTTCATTAGTAGCGGCAATTAGTGACGTCACAACATTCATCGATTATGATGCGGTTGCTACCAACTCTTTTAACAATTCAATCGACGATTGATATCCCTCCATAGTATATTAATGTACACTTCCATTCTTTGTAGTTGGTTACATAGACAAACAAGAATTAATTAGGAAATACATAAACACCAGACATCTGATCTCTAAGATATTGTACAGAACTTAGCATAATACAACTTTGCTATTACAGTTCTACATTGGTTGTCATATTCTTCTTTGTTTTCCTTCTTCTTCATTGCATTGCACTTTTATGTCCTCTATCATTCAAAAATTCGCTTTCGTTCATAACCCTCTTAAATCCATTTAAGTAGGTTGTCCATCGGATCTCCTCCTGGGCCCCAAGTCAATGGTATCAGAGCTTACACACTTAATATCATTTCCGAGTGGTATCATGTCGTATTTGAACTTTTTCTTTGTTTGTATGCCCACTCATACAATGTTTCTTTACAAGGAGTTAGGCCTCAAGATGCATGACTTGTCTTCATACCTTCCTTCACCTCCTCAAATGGGAGACAAATCTTTGACAACTCCAACTACAGAAATGTTCCAGAAGATGATAAAAGATGCATTGCAAAGACAACAGGTAGATTTGGAAGAACATCATGCATGTGAATGAGCAAGTACCGTTGATCGTTTCTCGCTACTACTCAAGCAGCAGACTCCTTCCAACACCTCTCATTCTCATTGGCCATTTTGTGGTCAAATGCCATACAAGATACAAATCAATCTACACCTCCTTATCTTTGAAGGTAAAATAGATGCAACTGCACTAGATAATTGGCTTAACCTAATTTGTTCATATTACATGGTTAATCAATTCTCTGACCGAGAAAATATTACATTTGCTCTTCCAAATTTTTCTTTATTAGTAAAGAAATGGTGGGACATCACTTCACATGAAAATCGTGAAGATGAAGTTAACTTAGACACATCTGTAGACACATGTAATGGTTTTGTAGAAGCATTTATAGAAACCTATTATCCTGTTGATAACTATGATGACCAGTACATTAAGTTCTCTTAGTTGCACTAAGCCAAAGAACAATATGTGCAACAATACAAAAATACCTTTCATACTTTGGTGTCCAAACTTGGGATATAGGATTCGGAACAAAATGTTGTTTCGAAATATAGATCAGGCTTGAGACCACATATCCAATCAAATATAGATTTATTACAGATCTCTTTAGTAGGAGAAGCCTACAAATTTGCTTGCAAGTTTGAAGCAAAGGCTAAGGCCAAGACTAAAACCTGATATTTTAAGACTCAAACCAAGCAACAATCTAAATCTTCCAAGCACAATTCCAAACCAAGGAATGGCTCCAAGAACCCTGTAAAGAAGAAGCAACAATTGTCAAATGACCAAAACAAGCAATCCAAGACTAGCAAGTGGTGTTTTGTTCACAACTCCAATAGTCATTCCAACAGAGAATGTCGCGCTAGGAAGACTTTACTTGCACAACTTGAAGAAACAAGTACAAACATTACACCATTGGAGAAAGGCAAGCAAATCATGGAATCTGAACCTCGCAACATGGTGGGTATCACATTCCTACTACCCCTGTGAAAACAAAGGAAGCAAAAAGATTGTTCCATTCTCAAATGTGCATCAATGCTCAACTAGTACACTTCATCGTTAACAATGGAAGTTAGAAGAACCCGATTTCTCCTAAATCAGTTCGCAAACTGAACCTGCCACTGATGCCTCACCCACAACCATACTCTATTGGATGGTTCAATGTGGGCTTTGAGAAACGTGTTACTCAACAGTGTCAAATGTGTACAACATCAAGCCTTTTCAAGATATTGTCCTTTGTGACAATGTTTCATTAAAGTTATGTGACGTTTTACTTGGCCAACCATATCCTTACCATCGACGTGCAATCTATGAGGCAAATCCTATAAATGTTATCATAGATGTTGCTAATAAAAGATAATGCATACTGGGAGTAGTCCCTAAGCTATGGCTTATAGCACAAAGCAATGTAAGAACCCTGTCACTTCTAGTAAAAAGTTTGTGCTTTTGATGGTAAGATCTAAATGCAAGAACGTCCTTGCAGCACCAATCCATACCGCAGTTCCTCCAACAATAGCAGCAAAGACCTCAAAGTTGAACCACAAGTTGGAAGAATACATGGATATCTTTCAGTCACCAAAGGAAGTGCCTCCACATTGTGCAGAGAAGCATACTCTTGATTTGATCCATGGACTACCTCTACCTAATGTTTTTTTATACTGCAGATCATTTTTGGAGAATGAAGAAATCAAGCGACAAATCCATGAATTAGAGGACAAAGAGCATATTAGCCCCAGCATATCGCCTTGCGGCAACTCAATTGTGCTTGCAACAAATACAGATGATACATGGAGGTTGTGCATCAATTACAAAGCTCTCAACAAGATCACAATGACTATCCTCTCACAAGGATTGAGGAATTGTTGGACCAGTTATGCGGTGTAAAACACTTCACCAAGATCAATCTTAAGTCTAGGTATCATCAAATTCCTATTGAACTTAAAGATGTATGGAAGACAACCTTCAAGGCCAAAGAAGGTTTGTTCAAATGGTTAGTTGTGCCCTTTAGTTTGACCAACGGACTAGCTACATTCATGCGGATGATGAATGACATTCTCAGGCCATTCATTACTTCATTTGTCATAGTCTACCTTGGTGATATCCTAATCTTCTGCAAAACTTGGGCTAGACATCTGCGCCATATAGAGCAAGTGCTTGACACGTCACTGAAACACAAGTTGAATGCAAACATGGAGAAATGTTCATTGTTATGCATAGGATACAATATGGGATACATATTAGATGCACAAGGAGTGCATGTGGATCCAACTATGATTCAAGTCATCCAGGGATGGCCATAATCAAAGAATCTCACAAAGCTTCATAGTTTCTTGGGATTAAAAAATTTATATAGGAGATTTGTACTTAGTTTTTCTCATGTGACTTGGCCTCTTAACCAAGTTATCAAAGGTGGCACTAGAGCCAAGTTCATATAGGGAGCCACACAATAGAAAGCATTTACAGAATTGAAATGTAGACTTTGTTCTGCACCAGTACCCTTGTTACCAAATCTTCAGCAACCATTTGACCTTGAGACAAACGCATTTGATTTCGCACTTGGAGCAGTCTTGACTCAACATAGTCATTCAATTGCTTACCACAACGAAACCTTCCCCGCACCGGTAAGAAACTCTTGAACCTATGATCCCGAGATTTGTGTTATTGTTCAAGCATGTAAGCATTGGAAACATTATATCTTGGGCAAGGAGATTGTGATCCACACAGATCACATGCCACTTTAGTTCTTGCAGACTCAAAACAAGTTGCAGCAAGATCAGCATCAAAAATGGTCTTTTTATCTTAAGCAATTCCATCTGAAGATCAAGCATAACAAGGGAAGTGCCAATCCAGTTGCATATTGTTGTAGCCACCCATCGGATCAAACTCTCCTTTTTGTACTTAATGCATGTGGACATGAAGTCAACGCATGGTCGGAATTGTATCCATCTGACATCAATTTTGTAGATATCTATCAGAATTTGCTTTGCAATGATGCAGTTCCAAATTTCTACTTGCAAGATGGACTCCTACATCACCATGGGCACTTGTGTATCGCATATGGCAGAAAGACAAAAAGTAATATGGGAGGCTCATTTCAACAAAGTTGCACAACATTTTAGAGTTGAAAAAACTCTTGTGGTGTTGCAGAAGTACTTCTTTTGGCCACATCTCAGGTTTGATGTATCCAAATAAATCAAGTCTTGTATCGCATATGTAATTGCCAAACCAGTTAACAAGAAGCAAGGTTTGTAGACACCTCTACCAATTCCAACGAGACAGTGGGAATCCATTTCCATGGATCTTCTCTCAAGCTACCCTACTACCAAGCATGGTAATGATTGTGTTTACATAGTAATTGACAAATTCTCAAAAATGGTGATTCTCATACCTTGTAAGAAAACAATATCAGCTCTAAAAACAACTCAATTGTACTTTCAACATTTCTAGATCCACTTCAGAATCCCAAAAACTATCATATTTGATAGGGATACAAGGTTCCTAAGCAGTTTCTACAAAAAAATTTGGTCTTTGCTAGACAAAGTTGAACAAATCTATCGCCTTTCATCCACAAACTGATGGACAGACAGAAGTGGTGAATAGGATGGTAGTGCACCTTCTACGAGTGTATAATTAAAAGAAACAAAGCACTTAGGATGAAAGTTGTCTTTTATTCAACACAACTACAACAGAGCTCTATACAACTCTACCACACAGCACTTTTCAAGTTTGTTTGGGTTTTCCAACCTTTGGCAGCCATCAATGTAGCTTATACTATTCCACCATCAACAACATCTCGTTTCGGTCAAAAGGAAGTTGGTAAAGATGTTCAATTTATTGAGCACATTCAACAACTGCAAATCTTTTGCAACACGCTAATGAGAAATACAAGCAGTGCCATGACAAGTATCAAACACTGCACACCTTCCAGGTTGGTGATCCAAGTCTGGCTACTCTTGTAGAAAGAAAGATTGACAGGGCCTTATCACAAGGTTCATCCACTTTGGTACGAGCCCTATACCATCACCAAGCAAGTTGGAGATCAAGCTTTTGAGTTTAATCTTCCACCTTACCTTGGTTTGCATCCAATCTTCAACACATAACTCTTGCGCCATTACATTCCACACCTATTGGACACTTCAGATACTGCAAAGACTCTTCAGCAGACAGAGATCAATCTAGATTGCAACATCCCAACAAAATCGGATCAAGTCATTGACGCTCGGGTCAAAAGGACACATTGACAACAGATCCCTCTCTTCCAGATCGTCAAAGCAGGTCAGTGCCTTTCCAGGTCAAATGGTTCACAAAAGTGCAGGTTGCCAATTTCGAGGAGCTTGCGTGGAGGAGCCTACATGGAGAAGCCCATCATCAAATTTCGCACCCAGCTGCAAACCGTCGACCAAGGGAGGAGAGCAATTCGGTGGCAAGCAGCAACCCAACGAAGGCACAAGGTAGGTTTATTTTCAAAATCACTCTCCACATTATCTTTGTTTTCTAATGGTAACTGGAAATCCGATTGCCAACCATTTATGTTGGTATCCCTCTTGTCCAACACAATCAGATTCACACTAGACAAGGATGATAAATTTTCCGTACAAGCGGTGACCGAAAATCCTTACAACTAGAGACCAGTGTTTGTCGTGTGGGGAAGATCAACATCGTTGCTTAAGCATTTGAAGGCAACTTCTTTGATATAATCTTTCCCTGTAAGGCGAGCTACATTAATATTTTGGGAAGGAGTTTGTGTTAAGGAGTTTTCTGTTAACACCCCATGCATCTTTAGATCTATATTCCCTACACAATTAGTTTCTTCTTTATGGATGAGTTCCAAAAGTTCTTCACTCCATTGTTTGTTCTTCCTGGCAAATGCTTAGCAATTTGTGCCCATCTGCCAAATCTGTAATGTCCCCAATTTAGCCCTATGCTCTTCTTTTGGATTTAGCCTATTTTTGGGAACTCGTAGGTTAAGCAGAAACTCGAATCAAGGTTTCCAAACTTCTTGGAGGACGTTTTCATCTTTTTGCAGAGCTTGCACTTGGAAATGTTGAACTTGGATTGCAGATTCCTTCTGGGTTTTCTGAAAGCTTCGCGGTGATATGTTTTACTTGGCACACAGAGCACTTTCAGGGACTTTCTATTTTTAGTAAGTTCGGGATTGGCACCGGAACGAGATTTTTAGAGGGGTTGGATTCGTCTTGTCAAGACCTTTCCAACGAGCTATAGATCATTGGTTTCCGACATCATCTTGGTCTCCGTTTTAAAGTCCGTAAATTAAACATTATTATTTAATTTTGGACCTTGGTGCCTAGGCTCAACGACTTAATGTTGAGGTTGAAAAAAAGAATTAAAGAGGATTATATTATTTTCCCTCTCATGTTTTATCCCATATACAAGAGGATTTTAGAGACTCCCAGTTGGAAAAGTATAAAAAGAGGAAGAGTGCTCTCAGTTCATTATCTTTTGTCTGCTACATTGTTATGCTGCCGTATTGGCTCTGGAATCGCTTCAAAGAATGAAGGCCTCCTAGCTCGGGCATCGCTTCGTGTTTGCAAGATAACATCTAGTGGTGATTCAGTCTTTTTTGGGCGCTATCATAAGGAAAGTATTGTGCATCAGAAATCAAGGCAATTGAACAAGTTTTTAGTGAGATATGAGCATCTGAGCAATTCCATAGGTTGCTGGTTATTTCTTTAAAGAGCAGATTTGTATCAAAAATCAAAAATTATTGTATTGCTCTTTGAATGAATTATTGTTTGGGCATGACTATCCAAGATATGGGTAGTACTCTATGATGTAATGCTAATCTTTCAGCTTCTTAAGACATTGGCAGGCGAATCCCTCTTCTTTTGTAAAGCTGACAGTAGTACTGGCAGTCATTCTTTGCTTGTTCAGATCTGGTTGTAATTCTCAGTTTCAATTAAAGTCATTGTAATAGTTATAGCTCCGCCCTATGGTAGCTACTTTCCCTCTTTGGGTTAGCAAGCACATTCTGGGTGTTGAGTAGTTTCATCTTTCAGCATTTCTCTTTCAAGCATTGTTATTGTAATACTCCGCCATATGGTCGCCTCAACTCCATATTGGATTGGGTAGCACATACTTGGTGTTGAGATTTTTTAAGTACTGTAAATTTTATTACTCCACCATATGGTCGCCTCAACTCCATCTTAGATTGGGTAGCACATACTTGGTGTTGAGTTCTCTTTCAGCACTTGTAGGAGAAGACCCTCTGACCATATGCTCGCCATCATCGGCGCCATTCTTGGTTAGAGTTCATTCCAGTTCTGTTTCTGCATTTAGATACTCTGACCAATGCTCGCCATCATCGGCGCCATACTGGTTAGAGTTGCTTCAGCATCGTTTGGGTTATAAACTAACTCTAACTATTGTGTATTGCCCTGCTGATTGCAATTGGAAATTATTAAAAAAGAAAGTTAAAAAAAAATTGGCTCGGATTATTTCAAAATCCACCCCATTCAACTTACATATCTATGTAGGGATAAAAGAAACAATCAAGTCGAAGAAAAAATTATATACTAATTCTTAATTAAAAATCTTTAATGACCCAACAAATGGAGCTCTAGAATTTAAGGGAATTGAAAATGAGTGAATGTTACCTATTTTTTTTATTCCTATTTTTTCAGGGGTCTTACGTTTGTTTTTATTTTATTTATTAAATTAATTTTTAATTATTTAATTTTCATTTCATTTTAATTTTTAATTATTTTATTTTATTCTATTTTTTATTTATTTTTATTTTTTAAATTTATTTACAATTATTTTTTATTTTTATTTTTTAAATTTATTTTATGTATATAAATAAAACTAATTATATTTCCTTTTTTATTTTTTATATATAATTATATTTGACTTATTTTTATATATATATTTCTTATATTTTTGTAAGGTTCGAACTTAATGGGCAATATCTATTGACAAACTTGAACCAACTTTTATCCTTGTCAAACTTGAACTCGAACCTTGTGACTTAGCCTGCAGCTTTTGACCCTGATATAGAGCATTTCTTTCTGCAGTTGATGCACATTGATGATGATGTGGATAAGCATCTCTCCTCTTTAGAAGTTGAATATCCTCCTCCAGCATAAACTCCTCTATCTTTTTTATATCGATGACAACTTTGGCAAATATTTATGATTTTGCAATCTCACTTTACCATTTATGTCATATATGTTATTCACATTTCTAACATCATATATCATGGCTCTGATGTCATATTTTGATTGCATCTTGGTATTTGATGTATCGAATCATTTATTAATTCTAGAGAATGCATTTTGGTTTCATTTATTTTATATTTTCTTTAATTAAGTTTTATGTTGATCTTATGTTAAAAATTTCCAATTGCTTTACAGCGTACTCAAGTTTCAGGGATTCACACCATGTGTACTCTTGCACCTTTGCAAATGTATACCGCCAAACCAACATATCCAATGTTTTGGGGGTCCGCACAAGCTGCTCCACACAGCCACCCGCACACCCATACAACCTTATGCAAAACTAAGAACATCTAGAACGTGATGAAAGGGAGTGAAACTACATTAGGAAAAGTTTAACCTCCACGAACCACTTCAAAATGCCCAATAATTGCAAAAAACAATTCTGGCCCATCTACAAGTGTACATGTTAAATCCGTTTGTCACTATTCGTCAACTCACTTTGTCCTTATCCATCCATATCTGATGATTTTTTGGATTCCCATGATTTTTAGGATTCTTATAGTAGTTTTGTAGTAAGACGTCTCTTCACATATATTGCTACCATTGTACATAGTTCTCTTTGACCATTAAAAGCTTTTGTTTATATTGCAATGTAGTTCCTCGTCTCTTTCTATATTATCAACTTCAATTTTATTTCTACAATAGCACATTAGATTTAGTTATACGGTGTGTAGTCCACTAGATTTCTAATTAAATCCAAGTCAGCTACCCTCTTCTTTAGGGGAAAGAAGAGAAAGCCTAGTGACTCTCATCTTTGTTGATGCTTCCGGAAGAGCTAACTCAATGTTTGATCCTCTTTAAGCCCTCGATGGGAACTCTCGTCCAATGGGAATTGCATATTTCAAGTGTAGAATAATTACAGAGATAGCAGACTACCCCTAACAGCATATATCAAATAGAAATTGCATAACATACCATGGCAGAGCAGAGTATCATAACAATAGCAGCTTTGTATTCATATAAGATAGTTCTCCATACAATTCATGCAGTACAGGGAGGACTTCATACCAACACCCTCACCCTTACAGCAACATGTTATTTGAAAACCAAAATGTAATAGTTGGAAGTTAACCCAACTGCTGAACCGAACATCATGTTCATTACTACTTGATGTGGACTAGTAACAACATGACAACGCAAACAAAGATTACATTAATAAACAAAGACTGTCTAAATTATCCCCTCTTCAAGAAAAGTGGAAGTCCCATTCGACAACACCCAGACAAAAATAGATCAAAAAGAATGAGCAGGGAAGAAGACGTCGTCCTTGGAGGTACATATGTTGTGTGTTCAGCTCGTAGAGCATAAACCTCACTAGTATGTTGTTGCATCTGCTTGGCTGCCATAAGTTCATGCTTTAATGAACCTTTGACCATCCTAGTAGCTTCCTACAACTTCGCTTTAGCTTGAGTGGTCTCTTGCTCAACTACATGAAGCTTGTCATTCAGTTCAAAAAACAATTCCTCATACTCAATGACTTTGTGTGTCTGAACCTAGGTGAGCTGAGTTTGATGAGCTAGTTGATGCTGGAAACGACCATTTTGATTGTCAAGTTGAATCTATAACAAGGCAAGCTCACTAGTAGCAGTGTCCTACTTTATTTCCAACTTATTTTGCGCGCGCATGGAAGATTGCGGATGTAAGTATTGGTAGTGTAAGGTACGCTCAATATTGAGTAGAGACTCCAAGATTCTTTGTACAAGAGAAGTAATAATGGAGGAGACAAGCGTGGGCTTCGACTATTTGTGCATCTCTAGAGTAGATTTACTATCATAGATTCGTGTAAACTCCAAATGGCAATTGTCTTGTACACATTTCTAAACGCAAGTGGCCTCATCAAAAATCATCCTTACCCAGGACGGACCTCCTGCCATGTCCAAATGCACAACCATACAAGTAATACCCTAAAGAGCTTGGACAAAGGGTCCATAGCCTACAAAAAATGCACCAAGGTCACATAAGGATTATCCATGTTTGGATTGGGAAGAAACACTTAAACAAGCCCATCCTCAAAACCCTAAAAAATTGTTTGTCTTGTCTTAGAGGGATTAACCTCTAAATATACCTCCATATAAACCCCACACTGAACCTGTTCTTGCTCGATGCACTCTAGTGTGGACAAGGAACTGCTCAAGCCCTCTGAAACAAGATTACCAAGGTCCCCTCTTTGGTTCAACCAATCTTCTATCTGTTGTTCTCCCACAGCCTGCTCTTGACAAGTAATCTGAGCTAATGGGTCCAAGTAGCCGCTTGGCACTTCGAAGGAGGAAGAAAGGAATACAATTGGAAACACTTCTAGCATCCCAACCAAGAGTGGACCAACATCCTCATCCTCATCTGTATTATAGCCATTTCCCTCACTCAACTTGTGGTCTCCTTTTTTTCTTTCATCACCCTGCTTCGCCTCAGCTAATGGCATACCTAAACGTCTCCATCGAAAAATCAAGGGCCAGCGTGGGTCATAAGAAGTGTCTGAACTAAATATCATGCCCAACATCTCCTACGAATACATGGCATCCAAAAATATCCCAATGGCATGTCGTGCGATGTAAAATCTTTTACAAGTCAAGGAGAAGATTTCAAGAATCCAAGCTAACAAAAGCTCTCCCCAATCATAAATTACTTCACTTCATCCAAGATGCAATATCACGGGAGAGAGAGGCCCTACCAACCAACAATGAATGACATCCAATACACTACCACTCATTCGAGGCCAAATACTCATTGTTAATGCCACAACTTCCCTTGGCCCACATGCATGCCAACTCTTCCTTTGTCAAATAGAGCCGACAAAGGTGTTGCACGACACAATCCTTATGAGCCTGCATCATATACATGTTTCCCACCAGTTTGCTCATCGCCAAACCATGTGATGGTAATTCGAACACCCATGTGAAATTTTTTGGTGTGTAGATAAATTGGACCTTTTATATATATCAAACAAGTGAACATCAAGTGTCCCTATTGCAAATGAAAACCATCCTAACCAAGTACAGATCGAAGTCTTGAGTGATCAAGTAGGGAATCTAGAGGATTTTGTCACTGTAACTTTGCGCAATGTTGCTTTTAGGTCATGGTTTGATGATTTATTTTCCCACCATATGCAGGATCCCATAGCCATATGGCTCTCCCAATGAACCATCTCAAAAGTGGGTAACACCTTGGTTTGTATTTTCTATGGTTCACTAACTCTTTGTCTTTTATTGACTTTTATGGATCCTTGCCTAGAACTACCTACAATCAATGAAATCAACATCATCATAGGGTTGTAAGTAGGGTGTTGCTTAGCAGCACCATACAACCTTTTTTTGTCCTAGGTTTCTCAAAGGTTGCCTCTAGTGCATTCTTTTGTCGTACTATTGGTGCTTCAGCCAAAGGAGGAGGATTTTATCTTGCCATTATTGTTGCGCTAAACCCCAAATAATCAATACATGAATATTTGATATAACCCTCCAGTTGGAGCTTGCTTGAATTAGATTTTGACCCTTGGATATTAGCATCTTCTCCAAATCATGTACTTCCATTGCCTTTTGTAGCCAAAGTTATGTTTGCCTATGGTGTTTTCCAAGATCTTGCTTCCAACGAAATTAGAAATCTGAATTTACTCAGTATGTTATTTGCATAAGGGTGGGTAGTTTTGCAAGTCTGGAAATGGAAATGCAAATGGGTCGGCGAAGGATTCTAAGTTTATATGGTTGTACAACTAAATGGTAGTCGGCAAGACATGGGCATATGATCAGCTCAACTGTACAAGTTGAGAATGGTGCACTATGAGGCTTGGTCGTATGATTTGGAAAGCGGAAGGTTGTATTCTAATTGTGCCAAGAGGTACCAGTTGGGCATATAGGGTGAATGTCAAGCAGGGCCCATACGAAATGGTTATCAAACAATGGCCTGCCTTAACTCTTTCCTTTTCTTTTCCCTTATTTCCCATCTCTTCTTTAAGTTCAATGGGTCCCACTATCTCTAATGCTTGATCGCCAATACACAAAACTCTGACATCCATCATATTTATATATTTGGTTCACTTAATAATTTATACAACTTCGATTTATAGCCATTCATTGTGTCTGTGACTAGGGGTCCTTCCAAGTTCTCTAACTTGACTGCTCCATTCTCGAAGATCTCTAAAAATTTAAACAGACCCAGCCACATCCCCCCCCCCCCCACATTATAGCTTAGGACTAAAGCTCCAACTTTTCAATTCATCCTTTGGAGGTATTTATCGTACTAATACTTCCATCTTTTTTGTGTAACTTCAAATGCCCACTAAGCCTTCATTCATCATTCATCTAGTTTATTCAACTGAATGAGTCATTCTGCTAGGCTCTCATCATCACCAAGTTGGTTCTCGACAACTACCCTCAAGCTTGGTAGAAAGTAATCACTTCTGAGTTGTTACCTCTTGACCATACATTAGTTGAAAAGGTGCAAGGTTGATAGTTACTTAAAAGGTCATACGAAAAGGCCCATAACACTGCAAGTAAGTGTTCTTCTTAGTTGGCACCCTGTATCCCACATGACTTTTGGATTATCAATAGTAAAACCTTGTTGGTTTCCTCCATTTGTCCATTTGGTCTTGGGTGGTACAAACTTGAAAGAGTGGAAAATTCAAAAATCCAAGTCATCCACTAAATTACATGGTTGACGACATGCCTACCTCTATCATTGGTGATCTACACCAGGATTCTAAATCTAGCAATCACTTGCTCAAAGATATTTGTTGTCATACTTTGCACATTGTTGTCAAGCAACACTCTTGCTTTTGCAGGCTTCATTAGATACTCGGTGACAACAACAATATACTTGCAATAGTGGATCTTGATAAGCTTCAAATATCCAATGAAATCTAGAACCCATCATTTGAACAGCGCTTGGGGCTGCCACGACCATAGGAGCATGAAGTTCCATTTAAGTGGCTTCCCACTTCTTTGGCAAGTATCACATCCCAACACACAATCTTTCACATCTTGATGTAATATCAACCACCAAAGTCCTGCAAGGAGTACCTTTTGTGCCATGTCGTTGGGACCCATGTGACCTCTAACTAGTCGATATGCTTCCAAATTTATCTCAAATTTCCACCTCCATTCTGCATAACCTGGTGAGGGCCCATTTTGTACAAAAGGCCATGGACCAATTGGAACATTCGGGCTTTTAACAATAGTTTGCTCTATTTAGCAACATGCATGTCCGTCAGAGAAGTTGCAGATAGGTGCTCACCAATATTCTCATACTGGGATGGTACAACAGCAACCTCGAATAAATGGACCACATGAAAATTTTTATTGACCCCTTCAAAGTGCTTACCAAACTTTATCAATGAAAATTTGTCAACAATCACATGGCTCTTGCCTATCCTAACAATGATTTTGTTAATAAGTTTTGTTCGACTATGTAGTTGAACTGATTGAAGTAAGCTTGCCATCTGATATATTTCCCTCTTCCGTTTTTGCGACCATGATCCTTTTCTTTAAATGTAAGGAATCTGGTGCAATCAGTGCAAATTACAAAATGGGGAAGATGCATGAGTTTTAATGCAAACTTTTCTAGACATTTTTTAACAACATAGATTTCCTTGTCTGAGGAAATCCATTTTAGAACATCCTCACTGAAAACTCCACTAGCAAACTCACAAACATATTCTAAATCTAAGACTTTACAAACTAAAACACCACCCCAACCATATTTTGAGGCATCAGTATATACAATGAACTGATCAGACTTGGGTATATACAATTCAAGAAGAGATAAAACTTTGGATTTGATCTTCTAAACCACCTGAGTATGTTTAGAGGTCCACTGATAAGAGTTCTTTTTGAGTAACTCTTGTAAAATATACCTATCTTCTCTGGCATTTGGATAGAATCTATTAAGATAATTAAGCATTCCCAAAAACGCTCGTAGCTTTGGCTTATCCATTTGATTGGGAAATTCAGCCGCGTTTTCTTTTATATGTGGTTGTACTTGCAACTTTGAATTCTTTACAATCATGCCAAGAAAGTTACATTCATTTTGACATAATTGAATCTTTGTCTCTGAGAGCACAATTCTTGCATCCTTGGCTACATGATAGAATCTTTGCAGATGGAGAAGATGGTCTTCTAGGCTTTTGTTGAATATGAGTATGTAATCAATATACACACAAAAAATTTGGCATACCTTTGAAAATGTTATCCATATGAGCTTGGTAATAAGTTGGTGCATTCATGAGGCCGAATGATATGACAGTCCACTGAAAATGGCCAAATAGACAACTAAATGTTGTCTTTTCCTTATCAGATTCTTTTACTTTGATCTGGTAAAATCCAGACTTGCAGTCGAATTGGGAGTACTTACACTTTGCAACTTTCTCAAGCAAGTAGGATTTGTCAAGAATAGGATATGGATATGGATCAGTAATGGTGTTCAATGGTCGATAGTTTATAACCATTCTTTTCTTGCCTCTCTTCTGTTCTGAATACTTATTTACCATAAAGGCATAACAATAGAAAGGGAAGGTGGATTTTTCTATGAAGCCACTATCTTCTAATTCTTTGTTTTGTTTTTCCATATCCCGATAGTCAAGAGTTGGGATAAGAATTTTCTTTCTTATCTTCATGTGCTTGCCTTCTTGGAGCTTGATCTCCATTGTGGGCATGAGTTTAGACCAGAATTTTTGAGGATTCTCAAAACATGTCTTCTTTAATACTAGTGCCAATGTTCTCAATATCTTGCAGGATAGGATTCTCTAGTGACTGGCTCATAGTACTTGGGAACTGTTCAATGGCATAAACCAAGGGAGGAATCCTAAGTTTGTTATTATTTATAGTAAACATGATAGTTTTAGGAGTAAAGCCATAAGGAGAATATCTATCAATGAAGGCTCCTAGTAAGACATCTACTGGGATTTTCTTATGGGCAAAGAAATCACAGGTAAATATGTGATCTTGGATCCTGAAGGGTTGTTGATGTTTATACAAATCACAGGTGAAACTGTTCCCTTGGACATCTAAGCTTTTGTATGACTGTGATTCAGGGAGCTTTTGTCAGTCTGTAATCAAAGGTGGTTTGGCAAATGACAGGTATGCACCAATATCAACTTGAGCATCAACTAATCTACAATTAATCTCAATAGTTATGAACTAGGCAAATTCGCGTCCTCGTAAGGAATGCCCACAGTATGAAGCCTATGGTCTTTGGTCCAGAGGACACCATGAACCAACAAAATATGATGAGAAAGATTTCATAGAAGCTCCAGATCTCAGAACAGAGGCAAGGAACCACATATGCCGAGAATGCCACCATCTATGCAAAGCCCTGTACAACCACCTATGTAGTTTCCCTGCTCTTTCAAGCCAAGTGAATCATGGATCAGAAATAAGTTTACAAGTACAGGTTCTCTACTTGAAGTTATTCTCCCAGCATTGAAGAAAGAATACAACATTTTCAGCCTTTCCATGAAGATGAAAGGTATGATGATAATCTTGAAGAAAATATTGATAATGATGATTTCTTCATTTGCCCAGAAGAAGGAGAATGCAGCAAAATTCCTGAAGAGTTCCAAGAAGAAGGAGAAGAGCTAGAACCAATAATCTACCAACAGAAAGAAAAGCAAATCTCTTATCCAATTTTAGATCCATCAAAATGCAAACTAGTATATACTATTGTTCCTCCTCTTCAAGAACCACAGGGGGTTTACTTAACTCAATTGTTCAAAAGAGGATCTGCTCAGTTCATAACTATTGAGATTAATGGTAGATTAGTTGATGCCCAAGTTGACACTAGTGCATCATTGTCTTTTGCTAAACCACCTTTGATTACAAACTGGTAAAAACTCCCTAAATCACAGTCATATAAAAGCTTGGATGTCCAAGGGAACAGTTTCATCTGTGATCTGTATAAACATCAACAACCCTTTAGGATCCAAGATCAAATATTTCCCTGTGATTTCTTTGCCCATAAAAAAATGCCAATAGATGTCTTATTAGGAGGTGCCTTTATTGATAGATATTCCCCTTATGGCTCTACTCCTAAAAATGTCATGTTTACTATAAATAATAACAAACTTAGGATTCCTCCCCTGGTTTATGCCACTAAACAATTCCCAAGTACTATGAACCAATCACCAGAGAATCCTGTCCTTCAAGATATCGAGAACATTGGCACTAGTATTAAAGAGGACATAAGTTCTGAGAATCCTCTGAAATTCTGGTCTAAACTGATGCCCATAATGGAGATCAAGCTCCAAGAAAGCAAGCACATGAAGATAGGAAAGAAAATTCTTATCCCAGCTCATGACTATCTGGTTATGGAAAAACAAATCAAAGAATTAGAAGATAATGGCTTCATAGAAAAATCCACCTCTCCTTTCTGTTGTTATGCCTTTATGTTAAATAAGCATTCAGAATAGAAGAGAGGCACGAAAAGAATGGTTATAAACTATCGACCATTGAACGCCATTACTGAGCCATATCCTATTCCTATTCCTGATAAATCCTTCTTGCTTGAGAAAGTTGCAATGTGTAAGTACTTCTCCCAATTCGATTGCAAGTCTGGATTTTTTACCAGATCAAAGTAAAAGAATCTGACAAGGAAAAGACAGCATTTAGTTGTCCATTTGACCATTTCCAGTGGACTGTCATGCCATTCGACCTCATGAATGCACCAACTTATTACCAAGCTCATATGGATAACATCTTCAAAGGTACGTCAAATTTTTTGTGCGTCTATATTGATGACATACTCTATTCAGCAAAAGCCTAGAAGACTATCTTCTCCATCTGCAAAAATTCTATCATATAGCCAAGGATGCAAGAATTGTGCTCTCATAGACGGATTCAATTATGTTAAAATGAATGTAACTTTCTCGGCATAATTGTAAAGAATTCAAAGTTGCAGGTACAGCCACATATAAAAGAAAAGATTGCTGAATTTCCCAATCAAATGGATGAGCCAAAGCTGCAAGTGTTTTTGGGAATGCTTAATTATCTTAACAGCTTCTATCCAAATGCCGGAGAAGGCATGTATATTTTACAAGAGTTACTCAAAAAGAACTCTTATCAGTGGACTTTTGAACATACTCAGGTGGTTTAGAAGATCAAATCCAAAGTTTTATCTCTGCCTAAATTGTATATACCTAAGTCTGATCAGTTCATTGTATACACTGATGCCTCAGAATATGGTTGGGGTGATGTTTTAGTTTGTAAAGTCTTAGATTTAGAATATGTTTGTGAGTTTGCTAGTGGAGTTTTCAATGAGGATGTTCTACAATGGATTTCCTCAAACAAGGAAATCTGTGATGTTAAAAAATGTTCAAAAAAGTTTGCTTTAAAACTCATGCATCTTCCCCATTTTGTAATCCACACTGATTGCACCAAATTCCTTACATTTAAAGAAAAGGATCGTGGTCGCCAAGACGGAAGAGGGAAATATATCAGATGGCAAGCTTACTTCAATCAGTTCAACTACGCAGTCGAACATGTCCAAGGCAAGAAAAATGTTGTTGCAAATTGGTTAAGTCGACAACCTGTTACCACGATGATGCATCAACCTTATCCTAGTTTTAATCTAACAAGGATTTTTAACCAAAGTTTTCCTTATTTAAAAGTTTTAATTTAGGAACAAATTCTCGGAGAAGTATTGCATCCCCAATACTGTTGATTCTCCCATGCAACATCAACATACCTACAGATGTCAGGAGCAGCCCATGTAGCAACTAATCATCATAGACAAGGAGTAGTCACTATCTACCGTCTTAAGAGTGAATTACTCATACAACAGTTTTCTGATTTAATCAAGAGACCACAATAGACATGGCTCATCAAAATCAAGACACCCCATCATGAACATCTTTACAGGGGGATTGCACACTTTGGCCTGCATCTTTTCCATGAACAAGAACAACACAGCGATGACACAGTGGTCCACACCATCATAAGGAGACAACTTGAGTGGGAATCTTATTTCTACGTCACCCCACGATACGAAGATAATGATGGAGATAGATATTGAAATACACATCACGATTTTCGGATAAGATGCTTATTCCAGCCAATCAATGAAGATAACTTGTTGACAGAAGCGGAAGCCTTGGTGGACCCACATCCTTTAACGTCCTCTTCATCACATGGCTCGTCCGATGGATTGAATAGCATCTCACTGTAGCCTTTTTTGCGTTTTAAAGCATAATGAGACTGACACCGCCTTGCAAAAGATTCCAAACAAGACCTCTCATTTTGCTATAAATAGGGAGCTAAGTCTTAGGTATGGATCATCCAAAAATCCAGAATGGTAGTATGTCTACAAAGGGTATGCTCTTCTCTTGCCTGAAAAGGGATCCTAAGAATCAAAACTTTTGCATATTGTAATAAAATTCTGTAATCAGTGTGATTCTTTATAATATTGAAGCCGTAGCCATTTAGCCCCTACCTACTATCGCAGGTTTTCTCCATCAGAGATCAAAGGTTATCTATTAGTCTCAGAGCCATACACGACCCTGTAAGTTTTGATTTCTTCCTTGTTATTGGTATTTGCTTGATTTATTCTTACTGTGAAATCAGTCTTTGGATCATTATTACATCGAGTCTTTGCCCGTCTTATTATATTGTGTAGAAGGGCCTTTTTATCTCTGCAATCTAGATCTTTATCAGATGATCCTCGTTTTTCAAATAATCAACGTTCTCTAACATGGAATTTGAAAGATCTCAATCGTCATCTACAGTTGAAATGGTGAATGAAGCTGAAATGGAAGGAATATTTGAACTTCCTCTTTATGATGTTGATCAAACCACTGTATGCCCTGATATTGAAGTTACTGAAGAAACTCTTGAGGGATTAGTAAGTCAATATAAGCCTTTGTCTATTAAAGCTAGTCAAGTCTATAACAGTCTGAGTTGTTTAAATCTAAAATTTTGTACAATACTACTTTCATGTCTTTTGTTCATCCTCATGTAAAGTTTGTCAAGTTAACCCTTACATATAACCCTGGTAAGACATTTCGAACTAATTTGTTGCCTTTATTACTTACATCCTACGTTATCGGATACACCCCTCCCAGGCCCTGGGAGCACGGGGAAACGCAGATACAGTACAGTCCGCGTCCGATCCGCGGGGGATACGGCTAGGGTACGTCGTGCCCCCTGCGGATATGGTCGGATACGTCCCTTACATATAAACCTAGTAAGACATTTCGGACTAATTTGTTGCCTTTATTACTTGCATCCTACATTACCGGATACGACCCTCCCAGGCCTTGGGAGTGCAGGGAAATGCGAATACGGTACGGTCTGCGTCCGATCCGCGGGGGGGCGTATCCGGTCATATCCGTAGGGGGCACAACGTACCCTAGCCATATCCCCCATGGATTGGATGAAAGGATGGCGGTCGCTACATTTATTTTATCATTTTGGCCCGCGACCCATGCTTGCACGACTACGCGTGACTCCCTTGCCTGCGCGACTGCGTGCTGCATGCGTGTGTCCTGCGTCCTGCGTGTTGCGTCCCTATGTCCCTACGTGTTTGCTACCTGGGTTGGTTTTTAAACTTCATTTTTTTCCTAAACTCTAAACTGTAGGACCTTAGGGTTTTATAAATTTATTAAATTATAAACTAAATTTTTATTATATAGTTTAGTTTTTTAAATTTTTATTTATTTCTTTTAACTTTTTAAATTAAAATTTTAATAAATATTAAATAATGTTAAAATTTAGACTTATAGATTGTATAATTGTATTTAATATTTATAAATATAAATTATATAGTTTATAAATTATGTTAAAAATTTAAAATATGTTTGTTTTTAAATTTTAAATATATATTAAGTATTATATTTTAATTTTAAATTATTAATTAGTTTAAAATTTTAAATATATAGTATTAAATTTTAAATTATTAATTAGTTCAAAATTTTTAATATAAAGTATAGTATTAAATTTTAAATTATTAATTAGTTTAAAATTTATATTTATAATTAAATTTTAATAGCAATTTTTTGTGTTACCAGGTGCTATAAGCCTATAGCGATTTGTCAAAAATTAGAATGTCTCAGGGTGCAAGTGCTAGTTCAGTGGGGCAAAGGATAACCCCCAAATATGATTCGCGAACACCCCTTTGGAAATATGTGACAATATTAGAACAGATGCCTAGTGGAGGGTGTTTTCATTGGCTTTGCTCAGAGTGTAACGGTAAATTCAAGAGCTCGTATAGTCGAGTGAAAACTCATTTATGTGCGATTTCTAGCACTGTAATCAGAGTTTGTGGTGGGCCAAGCATAGGTGGAAAGCCTGGGAAGGGTTTGCCACAAGCAAATATCCTTGCATGCATCAAAGAGCAAGAAGACGCAGATGTCGTTATGGGGCAAAGATCAAAACATCGTTTGAAAAAGAAAGGGTCACCCCTGTTGATCCAACTCGTGTTAATGTGATGACTCCATCACACCCCTTTCTTGTTGCACCCATTGCGGCCGAAGAGGAAGAGGATTCACCTCTTGGTCGCAAGAGAACAAAAGATGCATGGCCATTGGAGAGGGCATTCCAAAATGACTCCAGAGAGATAGCGGAGCAGAGCATCGCACATTGTATTTACGAATGTGAGTTGTCATTTAATACTGTTAGATCACCATACTGGCAGGAAATAGTGAGCTCTATCAATGCTACCCCTAAAAGGTTTGCCACCCCAGGGTATGAAAAATTGTGCACCACCTTATTGACAAAAGAAAGAAAACACATTGAAGATGCATTGCAGCCCATCAGGGATTCATGGATCGAAACAAGGTTGTCCATTTCTAATGGATGGAAAGATACGGCAAATCGGCCATTGGTTAATGTGATTGTTGTGAGCCCTAAGGGGGCAATGTTTTTGAAGACCGTTGATTCTGAGGGGCAAGTGAAAAATGCACAATTCATTGCTAACATCTTGATAGAGTCCATTGAAGCAATGGGGCCTCAAAACCTTGTTCAAGTTGTAACATACTGCTAAAAATTGCAGAGCTGCAGACATGTTGGTTGAGGCAAGGTACGGGCATATATTTTGGACACCTTGTGCTGTTCATTCCCTCAATCTTATGTTGCAAAAGTTGGGGACAAAAATTGATTGGATCAAACAAATCTATGAGGTAGCGAATGAGATCCAAATGTTCATAACCAACCATCACATGTCCCAAGCCATCTTTAAGACTTTCTCAAAATTACAATTGTTGAAGGCAACTCTTAATTTAATTTTATAAGTTTGTAATTTGTAGTGTTTTTTATTTTTGAACAATTTTAAGTTTATTAATTATTTGTTTTAATTTTGTATAATTGTATTAGGTTGCTAAGACTCGATTTGCCTCACACACCATCGTCTTGAGACGACTTGTTAAGGTGCGTTAAGCATTGAGTAGCATGGTCATCAACAACCTTTGGGGTGTATGGAGGCAAGCAAACAATGAGAGGGCCACAAAGGTGAAAGGGTGGATTCTTGATGATGCGTGGTGGGAACGTGTGGAGTATTTGCTAAGTTTTACTAATCCCATTGTCAGCATGTTGAGATATGTGGACATGGATCATCCATGTTTGAGTGAGATTTATGATAGAATTGACTCAATGATTGAGAACATTAAATCCATCATAAATGCCAAAGAGCAAGATCCCACAGAGAGGTTCTTCAAGGAAGTGCAGTCGCATTTCATTGAAAGGTGGAACAAAATGACCACCCCATTACATCTTGTTTTTGCCTTGACACCCAAATACTACAATACAGAGATTCTTTCTTTGCCCAAGAGGGTCGCACCATATAGAGATGTTGAGGTTGCCAAGGGATATAAGGCAGCATTCTCTAAAATCTTTCCCGATCCAGAGGTAGAAGACCAAGTCAGAGAAGTGTTTGTGCATTTCATATCCTCGGTGGGTCATTTCCTTGGCGCTATCCGTGACAAGTACAAAATGGGCGCTCACTTTTGGTGGTACCTCCATGGGCAGGCATCCACCCACTTTCAACCACTTGCAATAAAAGTTATATCACAAGTAAGATTTTGATTTTTTTACTCTACCCTTCTTTTGACCTTTTCGATGTTTTGTTTTAAGTTTTAACTTTTAGTCTTATAAATTTTTATAAATTTTAATTCATTTTGTGGCTTCAATAGGTTGCAAGCTCCTCTTCAACTGAGCGGAGTTGGGGCAGCTATGGCTTTATCCACTCAGTTAAACGCAATAAGTTGGCTGCAAAAAAAGCGGAGGATTTGGTTTATATGCATTCCAACTTATGTCTTCTCTCACATAAACAACATCAATACAAGGAAAGACCAACAAATTTATGGGATGTGAACCCAGAGACTGTTGATTTAGATGCCTCCCTTACATACCTTTATTTGACACGGAGCTAGACAGTGCTTCACATGACTTGCACAGTGGCACTGGTGGGAGTGGCACTGCTACTGCTTGTGGTTCTAATGAACCACATAATGATGAAGACATTGCAGGCGAAGAAGAATATATTATATAGTGTACAATGAGAACGTTGATTTGTCTCTATTTTTGTCCATACATTGTAACATTTGCACCATGTACCTGTTATAATTTATAAAACTAATATAAGTTCGACTATTGAATATTATGATATTTGGCATTGAATTATGAGTATATATTTTGTGGTTATATAACTTATTTGAAGTTATTTTGTTTCCTCTATGCATATTATGTGGTTAATTTTGCTTAAATGGCTATATTTTTATATTTTTAATTTTTCATATATATTTTTGTACAGCCGTATCCAGCCGTATCCAAACCACCAAAAAAAAAATCGACGTATCCCCGTATCCGATACTCGTACCCATATCCGTATCGGCAACTTAGCTTACATCTAAAATTGAGTATATCAAGGCTCATAAAGACGTCAAGTTTGTGCATTTTGGTCTTATCCATGTCCATATTACTCCATTAATACCCAGTAATATTAAGCCATTGTTATACTTGGCTCTGTTTGATAGACATCAAGTTAATTTTAAGCATACCTGTAACTTGTCTAGTATAGGTAAGTTGAATGACAATGTTATATGTTATGATATTTGTCCAAATTTGTCTGTATTTGTTCGTGATAAAGGTTGTCCAAAAGTTAAACATGGCTCCTTAGATTGTTGGGGTATGTTTGCTTCCTTGTATGGCTTAAACATGTTTGGAGAATTTAAGTATGCGTATGTAAATATCACTATTTTGTATAGTATGACTAATACAAATCATCATCGGATTCTAGAAAATCTCCCATATGCTCGTCGACTTAGCGACAAAGTCCAGTTACAGAAAGGTCATATTGAGTCTATTGATATACCTCCAACTTGGAAGTTAGATTGGTTAAATAATGTTGCTCCCAAAGTCCGAAGCCAATCTACTATTCATAATACAAATGGTAGATCCATTAATATTTTGCCCAGAGCTTTGTCCTTCCAGAATATCGAATCTAGCATGGCCTCTCCAAGGAGAAGTACATCTTCTACCTCTGCAAGCAAAGCTTTTCGAAAGGGACATATTCTCATCCAGGATGAAGATATCAATCAAGGCCCAAATCTTGCCAATCTACCACTTACAATGATGAATCTTCCCAGGGAAAAAATTATGGAGTACTATACAGAGAACCAAACTACTCTGTATAGAGGAGGCAGATGGCCCCCTCACAAAGGTGTATTTAAGCAACCTGAATGTGTCATTAGTTATTTCTTTGCAGCTTTTCAGCATTTTGGATCTAATCCAGAACCATCTAATGAGTTTAAACAGAGAAATTATATAGCCAAGTATCATTCTCATTTTTTTGAAAATTTTGATGATCTTTGTAGACATGTCCCATATATAAGGAATTCTTTGTCTAGATTGTCTATAATTGAGGATCATACTCAACATCTGAGACAGACTTGTAATGAAGTCTAGAGATACACAGACCAGACATTAAACTATGTCTAGCCTACCCATGACAAGGTCAATACTCTTCATCAGACAATTTATGTGTTCAATGACCAGCTCACTGCTATAGATACAAAGTTGTCTGAGTTAGAAACCAGTGTAGATTGGTTAGTCATGGAAGAAAAGAAAGCCACTATCAAAATAGAAGAAGTCTCAGACGCCCATCCTATTCCATCCTATGGAACTAATTCTATAAATTTTGGTGATAATTTCCGACCTAAAAAAGCTAAGGCTCCAACCTCAAGCTTAATGCAAAGGAGTCAAATCCCGTTACAGATTTGAATATCGATTCGATTTTGAATCCCTTAAATGAAATCAATGCATGGTGTAACTCCATGTGAGTCATAACAGTAGCTTCAAATTTTGATCCGGCTACCACGACTCATTTTGCTACAAAATTTCTCTGGGGAATTACTCAGAAATGGTGGAATTCAATGACTAAAGCAGAACAAAATGCTCGGGTTCATAGTCAGCAAGATCCTCTTTCCACTTTGTATCATATGTTGATAAATGAATTTGCCCTACCAATGGGCAATAGGGAGATTGAATCTCAAAAATGGCTCATGAAAATGCAATTGTGTGATCTCAAACAATTTGAGCCATTTGCTATGCAATTCAGAGATCTAGCCTACGAAGCTAAATGTTTCAGTCATCTAGAGACAAAAGTTAAATTTCTTGTAGCTCTGCCTTACAACCTCATTGATAAAGTGACTCAGTATATTGGCATTAAAGGCTTAACTTTATCTGCTATGACTCTCACAGATTTTATTGATTTTGCACACCAACAAGCCATGTCACTTATCTCTAAAACCAAACAAGTACAAAAGCTTAGCAAGCATCAAGCTTCTCGCCTTGCTCCAGTGTTTCCCGAGACTACACCTTTTCGTTGCCACCCTTTTGTCCAGCCAAAAGCCAAACAACATAAGCAGCACCAATGTCTTACTTTTTAGCGCTGCTCTTTTCCTCGCAAGCATTCTTATGCACCGGCTCAGCGTTTCCTCCACAAATGTCGTACTCCTCATCCTGCTAATCCCCAAATCATTTGCTATATCTATAAAAACCCTGGTCACATTGCTCCCAACTGTCACTACAAGAATCGCATTGTCAAGCTATTTATTCCTCCAACGCAAAAGCGTGGTGGGATGTTATAGATGAAGATGAAGACCTTTATTTACAGGAAGATATTTATGAACCAGTTTTAGAAGAAGATGACATTTTAGACGAAGACCTTGAAGATCTCCAAGACCAAGCTGATCTTGAATCACTAGTTGATGAATTGGAAAAGCATCTTGTCAACATGCAAAGACCATGGTCAAGATCTTATAACAACATCAACCATCTACTTATTGGACCTTGAATAATAGGTTTGTTGACCAAGTACAACAAGGCTTGGTGATCTACATAAAATGTGAATGGAGTAGCTAGTAAATGACAAAACATTTGAATTGCATAGACCATACCAAGAGCCTCTCATTTAGTGTTGTTGTAGTCATTTTAACAATAACCTACTTGCAATTAATACATGGTGCACACCTTGAGCAGCTTCCTCATCAAGAACACAAACATATCCTTTCCCAAACCAAGAAGATTCCACCTTCCATCCTTGCATCTCTCAATTATCTTATACAGATCCTTCCACAAATAACCCTTTTCTTTAACCGTTCAGCAACCAAGTTGATCTCAGCTTTAGCTTATGTTCAGTCGTGGCATGAAGACCTCAATCCAGAATCCGTGTCTCAACATAAATATCCTCTTTCGATGGAGTTCCCTCCCCTGCCAAAACACTTTTGGGCACGCATAGATAAGATCGTTCATCCTTTTGGTCAATTACTTGTAGGCAATGAACAAGGGTCACATTGCTTGCGGCCTAATGCTCGTGTATGTGTGGAGGTGGGCATCTCAAGGAAGCTCCCATCCGAAATCCGTCTATTTTTCAATGGTTCTCCTTTCATCCAAAAGGTATTGTATCTCAACCTCCCCAATGCGTGTTGTGCATGTTTGTCTCCCATCCATTTGATTAAGGACTGCCCTTTACCTCTTAATCAAAATACTTCATCAAATCATGAGTGCAAGACAATTCTTATGAGAAGAAAACTATGAATGACTCTCAAGGGTGGCAAACTAAAAGAAAAAAGAAGAATAAGTAGGTGCCTCAGTAGGATAGAACTTTAGAAAAAAATGGGTACCTACCAGGGATTTTCAAACAATAGGAACACTTGATGCTTGTAACTCAAGTATGCAACCACAAGGGACATAGTTGAGAAAACAAGATAAGGCTAGAATTAATGACAGAAGCCAAGCTCAAGGGACAACAGTGGTAGCATCTAAAAGTGGTAGACAAGCCCGTGTTCGATCAATCATGGCAAATTTTCATATAGATGTTTTTTTCCTTTAATAAATAAAGGTATTTGGGTTCCAACTATGATTGTAGATGCACAAATGGAATGGAGATTATACTGCCACCTCCCATGAAGAGGGTAAAGGAGGCGGAATATGTGCCATTGCCTCTTGGCTTAGCCCTCACATTATTGATAGAGGTGAGGACCCCATGCCACAATGTAGCTAGATGACAATTATGTTATGTGGCAAAGTGTGAGGATTTTGTTCGGTATATGCACCTAATGACACAATCTGTAGAATGCAGTTGTGGGAGTGGATAGCTCACTCCCCACTGCTGAATGGATTGTAAAAGGTGAAATATGGATGAATGGGATGGGGACCAGGTTGGAGGACATAAAACTACTCTTCGGCCTAAAGAAAGACAAGTTCGGAATGACTGCAACAGGATACTTGGTATTTATGATATTAACCAGGGGAAAAAGAATCTAGATTCCGCTGGTTGGTACTCTTGATCTAATCGACAAGCGGGAAACAATAAAATTCAGACTAGGCTGGATAGGTTCTATGCTAATTCTAAGGACACTACTTTCTCTTCATGTGGCAAGCTCTCAGTTTTTGTGAACTCTTCCATCATTGCATCTAATCATTTACCAATTTCCACTTAGTTGATAATTGGTGTTGATGTCCAAGGAGAAAAGAATTCCTCATACAAACTAAATCTCTTCCTTCTCGAATAAGAAGAATGCTTAAGGGGTATAGCTAGAATTTGGTCCTTGGTACCTAAAACCCAATTGGTCATGAAGGTGTGGATACTTTGGTGAGAAGTGCCCATCCAATGACTGTCGAGTTTCTTCGAGGGTGGGGCCGAATGATTGCCATGACACGGAAAGGTAAAGAGAAATAAACTTGACTTCAGCTTCAATAAGTTAGGCAAAGGTTGGAACTGGATCCTTTCAATGCAGAAAAGCAAAAAGCAACTATTGAATTGGAATTTCAACTCAGAAAATTTGAACAGTATAGGGCAAAAGGAGCTAGAATTAGGGGGCATATTCATTGGATTGCATAAGGTTATATGCCCTCAAAATTTTACTTTCAATACCTAAAACAGAAGCATAATGCAAGAAGAATTTTTGCATTGTGAGACTCTAATGATAACCTTTTAGAAGATGAACTTCAAATCCAAGAGACTTTTCAAAATATCTTCATGTCTATGGATCCTTCCCCTTTATAAGAGACTTGCATGGATCTTGTCAAGGAAGTGGTTCCTAAAAAGGTGGAAACTTATGAGAAGATTTTTCTATCTAGAGACCTGGAGTTATAAGAGTTAGAAGCAGCAATGAAAGACATGAAGAATGACAAATCTCTAGGACCTAATGGCCTCCCAGTGGATTTCTATAAGAAGATGTGGCCTCTTGTTGATTTAGCTTATTTAAATATGTGTCAAGAATGCATCAAAAGGGGACTCATGGGAAAGCTAGTAAATGGAGGATTGATCACACTCATTCCAAAGGGATCCAAAAGGGAGTGGGTAAGTGGTTGGCGACCGATTACCCTCTTTAATGTTTCCTATTAAATTTTAGCAAAAGCCCCTACTAGAAGGATTAGGATATTGGTGACACAAATAGTTTGAAAAGAGCAAACTGGTTTTATAAAAGGCAGATTTACTCTAGATAATCTTATAACTGCATGGGAGGGCATGGAGGATTCTAGAAAAAATAGAAAAGAAGTTGCTAATGTGGAATAAACTTGATCTTCTCTTATTGGGAAGGTTACCATTGTTGACAAAATCCTACCAGCATGACATATGTTCTACTCTTCTTGCTTGTTTCCATCCCAAAGAACATTTAAAATGCTTGAAAGGGTTCTTAGAAATTTTTTATGGGGCAAACGAGGAAGGAGAAAAGGGCTCCCCCTTCTTTCTTAGGACGTTTGGACTCTTCCAATAGACCAAGGGGGTTGGGTATTCGAGACATAAGAGCGCAAGGAGTAGCTCTTGTAGGGAAGTGGGTTGTACGAGCAATGGAAGGGGACGCTCCTTGGCAGATCCTTATCCGACATAGAAATCTTAATGCACACCATACTCATAAAATTAAGGGGCCCTTCCAAATTTGCAACATAACTGGCAACACTAGTGCTTTTATGATTGTCGGGTCAGCACCGCTTAAGAGAATATTGGTTGTGTGGCAAATACTCACAAGTTTTCTCTATTGGCAATTTGAGGGACCACAGAATGCTTGGGACTAGCTACACGTCCTATTTACACCTTTATCTCGCAACATGGGCAGGTTGGACTTCAGCGTTTCTTTGCAAGCAAAATATTGGCAAGAAAGGATTTGTTATGTTGGGGAGACCTTTGGAATGATGGATGGTAGTAATGGAAATCTTGGAGGGACTTAAACAAGGCTCAAGTTTTGTCACTAGCAGACAAAACTTCTTTTCAAGAGCTCTGTAATATGATTCCTGAACAATGACTTTTCAAAATGCATCTACAAAGTGTAGGCCCCTATTGGAGGGATTTGAAGTCGAATACAGGAAAAATCCTCCTCAACTATAAATCAAAGGACTTGTATAAGCAAGTTTACCATTCCAATTTCATTGCTCCCCAACTGAACAAACAATGGCAGGTTCAAGATCCTTAAGTGAGATGGCAAAGACATTGTCTAGTTATTTGGAAAACTAGAACATCCTTCAAACATAAGGTGATAGGATGGCTAGTAATACATTAAGGGCTAGTCGTCAAAGCAAGGTTGAGCAAGACTAGTTTTACAGATGCATTTTGCATGGTGTGTGGGAAAGAAGAAACAATTGATCATATCTACTGGAAATGTCCAACAATAAGAGGCCTTTGGGGTTGGTTGCAAGCTGAATTCAATTTCCTTTTTAATGCTCTTCTCTCCTAGAAAGGGCCTCTTTTAGGGGATTCTTGGATGGTTAGGGACAGCTGCAAGGGTTTAAGGCATACAACATGGTCGACAGCAATCAGCTTTCTTTGGAGGAAGAGATGCCACGCAATCTTTCCAAACAAATCCTCCCCTCTCTATATGGGGAAGTTGAGACTTTTCAAACAAGAGTTGGCAAGCTAAGTTTGAGTGGTTTCGAAGAGATGTGAACTCTTTGCCCGTTGGGGTGCAAGCTCAGGGTCTTTCTTTCCTTGCCTATGTAGGGAGAGATGCTTCCTATTAACATTATGTTCAAATGATGTAAATCTTAGCTTTTCATGCTTTTTGCTCAAGTGATGTACCATTTGTTCCATGGAGTAATATATGATGCATTTTTCCAACCAAAAAATACAACGTGATCCAACCCTTGAACTCCAACTTGTGCCAACGTAGCCCCAATAGCATAATTAAAAACATTAAAATGAACATGGAATTCCTTGTCCCAAATTGGATATACAAGGATAGGAGAACTAATCAGGCATAACTTTAATGTTTTGAATGCTTGCTCGTATTCTTCAGACCATGCGAACGGAATTCCTTTCCTTATCAATTTATCAATGGGAATGATAAATTTGAGCAAACGTTTTTATGAATATTTGGTAATACTCTATGTGGCCCAAGAATGACTTTATTCCCGTGACATCTTTGGGTGCTTCCATTTGCACCATTACCCATATCTTATCAAGATCGGTCTTCAATCTCATTTTACACACAATGTGTCCAAGATGTTTTACTTGAGGACCCATAAACCGGCACTTCTTTGGATAAAGAGCCAATTTCATTATGTCACATAGACTTTGCCAAGGCTCTCTAAGGTGGTTAACTTATCCAGGAATTTTTTGAAGTTCCCTGCTGCCATTTTGTCAAATATGTGCAAGATAATCCGCTGGAAACTAGCCGCGACATTGCATGGTCCAAATGGCATTCGATTGTAGGCATAAACCCCATCTTCAACTATGAAAGTGGTCTTCATTTTATCCTCTTCGGCTATGCTGATCTAATTGTACCCAGAAAACCCAATCCTCGAGCATAGAATCTGTGAATGGGATAGGAAATAGGTCCTTCATAGCAATTGCATTCACACTTTTGAACTCCACGCATATTCTTGTTTGTGTCAATCCTTCAGGCTGACCACTACTAGAGACACATATTCGCTTGTTTACAATTTGAAACTATTACCCACTTCTAGCATTTTATCAACCTTTTCTTGTATTTTGGCAACATAATTCTTACTCATCCTAGAAACTTTTCTTCTTCTAAAGCAATTCTATGTATATACATTTCAGATTGGTAACACTTTTAAGTCTTTGTATGTCAAGAAAAACACATCCTTGTAGTCCATGAATATTCAGAACATTGTTGCCTTCAACACAGGGTTCCAGTCATCTCCAACCATGATCATCTTGAGGTCTCCTTCTCCCAATTTTACCTTGACAACGGTGGGCTATTTGTACTTTATATCTCTGCCACTCCCAACTGATGAGTTGGTCTCCCATCTAACCTTGTGTTTTCCACTTTATATTCAGTGAATTTTGGGGGATAAGACGGGTGTGAAGATGATGGCTTTTTCAGCCTTGGATTATAGACTTCAATTTCTAGACTTCCACTTCAATCTCCAGGATTTGAACAAAATTAGAGTCATGCTGAAACACCTCATAATCTTCTCTCTGCCAGTGGAAAAGACAATGAAGGGAGCTTTTATCATCCTTTGAGAATAACTAGAGATCCAACACCCATTTCATCATTGGGCTCTCTTGCACCTAGGTCTCCTCCCAGTTTTTTTCTCTTCAGAGTCTGAATCCAATGAGTCTGCTTCTTCACAAACAACCTAATTCTTTGAGTCTATGATATAAATTCAGACTTTTATCTTATAAAAGACACTATTTTTTTCCAATTTTAGTCGACTTTGGCTGCTATCAGCCATCCCCAACCCAATAACGCATTGTAGGCCATCTTTTTCAGTGAAATGACTACAAAATTTAGAATAAAAGGTTGGGTGCCAATGCTTGTTTGGGCTCTAGTGATTGCCATAACCTCGTCCCCTACTACGTCAATCATGTTGACATTTGCTTGCTTTGGACAGTTACCATCATTATGGTCTTCAAGTCCACACCATCTGCATAGAAGTCCACTGTTGTTTTAATTAGTAGGGAAATCTCTAGTGAAATGGCCCCACTCATTGCATTTCCGACACTGTATGATTTGTCAACCGTGGCCATCATACGAGATGTAACTACCACCACCACCCATACTGTTCTGGTGTCTATTTTTATTGTTTCTCTGGTTACAGTACCCACCACATGATGCACCTTCATTTATGTGACTCTCCGTTTAAGTGGTAGGTGGTGTCAATGGCTCTCCTTGAGTTAAGAATACCTATGCACCTTTATTTTTTAGATTGTACAAGCAATCCTTAACTCTATGGCCCGTAACTTAGCAAATATCGCATAACATTTTCCTCCATCAGTTGGCCTTGGTATGACCTTCCAAATTGCAGTTCATAACAAATACAATTTCAAAGATGGCTTTCTGTAATTGTGTTTGGTGGATTGTTTGGCATTAGTTTTATAATGCAATCTGCTCGCCATAATTGAAACCTCTAATAGCAATAATTAAAGTACGTACTATGTGAAACAATACACCACTCAAATAAATAAAAAATCTATATAATTTTAAAATCCCCAAAAGCTTCTATAGAGAATCCTAAGGCGGAAACAAGGAGGCAATGGAATTTTCTCCTTGGTGCCTGAGATATTTGTATGCTTCCACAATTAAGGGAGACTGGATCTTACAGACATTAACGCTCAGACGGCAGCCCTAGCTGCCAAATAAATAGTTAGTGTCAGTGGAGCTGGCCCTTACAAATTTTGCTCCAGCACCGCTCAGGGAAATTTGTACACACTGTTCGCATCAGTGGACCACTTGATTTATTGATTTGATTAGAGAAGATATTCCCTTCACGAAAACAAGCTCCATGGCTATTAAGAGTGTTTGGCATGCAGCAAAGCTTATTTCCCAAGATCATTCATTTGGTATTTGAAGTCCCAAGAGATGGATGGTAAATAGGCAGCTAAATCAATTTGGACCTTCCCCTATCTTTGTGGCCTGTTTGGACAAATTTTCATTTTTCTTCAAAAAGAGTTGGCTTGAAGCCTTAAGGGACATTTCCTACAAGGGTGATCTATGGAATAGAGAATTGAACGACCTGTTAGAAAGGAGAGTTTTTAGTAAGACATAGAGGCTTCCATTATTAAATAGAGCCGTCTTTCTAAAATTATGAAGCATATTTGGCTACCAACTTTTTTAATATATAGTTTGACATGTAAAGTCTATTTAGAATGCTGGACATAAAACCATGGAAAGTTTTCTCAGTGAAATGATTCAAAATCCTATTGTGAGAGGATTGATCAAACTCCCTATTTCCCCAAGGCTTAATAAAATATGTATGTTGCAGGGTTCTAAACTCTAAAGAGAAGTGTATCGAATCCAGGGTTCTTGCCTAGTTCTCAATTCAACTATAGCCTTGTTTTTATGGCCATACAGCATTAATCTGGTTTCGACTAATAAAGTCTGTTCTGTATGTTAGAAGGAAACTAGGCAACAAATTTTCTAGGAACAGTTTAGTTTTCTGACTATTTTGGAGATGGATCTCTTCAGACTATGCTCATCTTTTTTACAATCTTCCTATGTCAGAAAAGAGTGCTTCTGTGGATTTTTTAATGACAAGTGCATGACAGGGTAATCTAGAGAACAATTCAACTTATAAAATGTTTTTTCTTTAAGAAGCAGCTACAACTACAAGGCTAACCTTCATTTTTTTGTCTATGTTAAAATCTGATCTTGCTGCACATGTCTGAGCTAGGTTAGACAATTTTAGAGATGTGGGTGCTAAAGCCAGCATACTCGCCCTCCTCACATGTGATGAAAGACAGCCCCAACATGGATTGTATTCAGCTGCCAACTGCTCCTCTTTACTTAATCCTCCTATTTTATAACATAACGAATGATGCATCCTTGAAATGAAAAAACACGTCAACTTGTTTCAGACCCTTGTTCCATTTGTTGCCATTATTAATGGCTAATATTCTTGCGTCTTTGTTCAAGGACATAATTTTTTGCCACCTAACAGCACATACATTCCATATTCACCAGGAGGTGGGGACAGGGACAAGAGACGCTTCTCGGGTACCAGGAAATTCTCCCGGTTTCTATGATATTTTCTAAGCACTCAATCTTTTATTTGTAGTCAATACTATAATAATTATATGCGTATGCATATAAAATCAATCTAAAAAATATTCCCCATAAACACAAAGTGCACTTAGGGAACAGGTAAAGTAAGTGTGTCCCTTTTCTAGTTTCTTTAAAGCCTTCGCAATCTAAAAAATTGTATCAGAATTTGTTCCCAAAATACTGCAAATGCATTACTGTTCTACCAAAATCTTAAAACAACAGATCATCAAATTATCAAGACATTAATACTATATAAAACAAGGAAGCCCTACCATACAGAAAGCTAACTATTGGGATCTTTGTAGCCTAATAAAAGCATTGAAACACAAAACACTGTGCAAGAAATCATGCTGCAGCCAACAATGAATACTTGCCACAAAGTTGATATTGGTAAAGCCATCCCGAACAGCAAGATTTTGTGCGAGTTCAATAGCTCCCTCGCTGTAATCAGATCCTGTCAAATCTGTAAACCTACATCCAAAATTTATTAAACCCTGTCAGATTCAGAGCAGGAGATTAACTTAGCCTTAATAAACAAATGTATGCCCAACAATTTGGTGGAAAAAGGCTTCTGGAAAAGACCTGTGTAAATTTTTATAAACCGACTTTCTGAATCGTACTACATGATCCATCATCAGGATTAGATGTGTATTAAATTGCCAATTAGAGCTCCTTACATAGATGACTCCTTTAACATCCATAATATGCCAGCAGGACCAACCAAAAAAAAGAGCATTAATTAATTTACTCATCTAATTATTTCAGTAGTTGTAAACTAGCCATTAAAATTTAGCCGTTAACTATCTAATTCCAACCATAAATTGAATTAAATAAATAAGAACTCAATTAAATTTTTTATTTATTTATTTCATTTTAATTAATTAATTTACCCACAACTTTGGGGGTAGAATGAATGAATATGAATTAATTAATTATGGTTGGAACTAGATAGTGAACAGCCAGATTACAACAAACATAATAATTAAAAAAGTAAAATAATTAATGATCTTTCTATTTGTTGTTCCTGCTGGCATCTAATGTTATGTTACAGAGTTATCTATATAAAAAGCTCTAACCTGCTATCCAAGACGCATCTACATCCTAATGATGGATTGCAGCTTTTCCAAAAGCCTTTTTTATAATTATGGATTGTTATTTTCTTTTAATCTGATCTCACCGTGTAAGACACAAATATGGAACAGAAAAGAAATAAGTAAAGAGAAAAATAGAATAAATCATTACAAATAGTTTCAGTATGAGCATCATCTGATTGTCATGTTGGCTAATTATTTTTTCCAGGATATCACCTTACCAATCAATTAATGTATGTGGCAAGTCAAATTACCCTAAAAAATCAACAAAATTCTTTCATCTCTGCACTATTAAATCTACACAAAAGGAAAAGGCAGTATAAAAACTGCCATAAATATTTCCTAAGACAATTGAACTGAGCCCTAAGAAAAGAATAAGATTTGTGAATAGATACTAGGATTAAAAAAAGAAAAAGTTAGGATGGAATCACAAACAGAAACAAAACAAATTCAAATCTTACAAAAGTGAATAAATTGCAGTATAGCTCAAATAAAAAAAGAGGTCTATTCTAAGTTTTCCATGACCATACCAGCTGTCCAATATTGACCCAGAAATAAGCCAAAAATGTGACAGAAATACTCAAACATTGAAGGAATAAATTAAAATGGTTGCAAAGCAGTACAGAAGAAAATAAAATACTTGATGTAAGGTACAACCATCATCAGCCAGGGTTTAACTAACCACTTAGCTATTGTCCACTGAGCTGTGGTCACATGTTAAGTTGGTTAAATTATTGCCAAATGACCCATGTTCAAAACCCATCAAGCATGCCCCTTTGTGCTAATGTAGTTATCTGTAAAATAGCAGAAAAGTTAACCATCTGTAATTCAACAATCTGATAGAGGTGCGAAGAATTAGTAACCATCTTCACCAAGAAATATTAACTATGGGAATGAGACCCACCCCATGGTAATTACTAGGCCCATTTATCCACATAAGAAAAGTAAACCAACCACAACTGTTGTTTTTCCTTCATCAAACAACTTAGACCCTTTCAAAAGTGAACGTTTGCTTCTTAAATTGTTGTGCAAATGTATACTCAATGTGTGTCTTGATAACGATTTACAACTCATCAACAGCAACTTTGAGAAAAAGCATGCTTTATAAGACAAAGGAAGACCCAGCGATGATTGCAGTGAACCCACAAAGAATGTAACACTTCTCCCAATTATTCTCTATAGTATCCAAATATTAATCCGAATAAAGGGGACAGTCTTATAAAGCGGGGACTTTTTAGAGATTGTTCTAATCTCTCAAACGAAATCAATAATTCATGACTGAAAGTAAGGGAACGGGCTTCGCCAAAGAATGGCACTCCAAGGCACTTGGTATTATTTTCAAAACATATGCTCTTTGTGCAATCATTTTGGTATTAAAAATTAAGATTGAAAACTTTTCTTTAACAACAAATCCTGTTCTTTAAATATCCTCTGTATTATGTTCAACCCATGTGCTCTATAGTTTTTGGGATTAAAAAAAGGCTTTTATCTTACATAAATAAATTTCATTAGTGCATGCAAAAGTGATTTACGAAATTACAGATTCATGCACAAGGGAATAAGGGACGCACAGAAGAAAAGAAAAGAAAAGACATGCATGACAATCAAATAGAAAGAATAAAATGAAAACTATCAAAAACAGTTCACTATCAAAGAGCTGATAATGTCATGGACTCACGAGCATAAGCATCACTTTGCCACAAGAAAAACACCTCAAACCATTATAACAGCAAGAATAATGGATTAACAAACATTATAATAATAACCTGATGCAAATGTGGAAACATGAAAAAGGTATGCCAACAAGTATCCCCAAAATCCTAGGAATGATACATGAATAGGAAAATAGCACGGAGATGGGGATGGGGGGCCAAGAAGTGGGCACTCACCCAATGGAATATGGGAAAAAGGTAATCACGAGGAAGTGCCACATGGAATAGTTATAAGTAGAATAATGCATTCATAACCTATTTATGTTGATTCTTGGTATAACAAATTACCTTTAATACATATTCTCAGAAAATAAGCACTGGATTCGGTATAACTTGCATGGGGCAAACTTGATATCATCCATTGCCATCTAAATATTCTTGGATCTTGTCTCATGTGGATCAGTTTTCATTTGATGGCGTAAAAATTCAGATGAAACCTCAAAAACCAATCCCACATCAGTTTTAGTCGTTTAAACTGACTAGTGTTAAATAGATGTAGCAAAAATCAACCATATTTGATATCAAAGGGAACAGATGAAACAAAATTGCATGGCTAAGTCACACGAAACTTATATTTTAAATAAAGTAGTGGTCATTTCCAAAGGCACAAAGTAACTGCAAGCAAACAACCATGACATAAAATAATCAGTAAGAGTTTCAAGCAATACCCTTTCTTTGCAAGTGCCTGAAGGAAGAGACCATTTCCAGTCCCTATGTCAAGCACATTAAAGATTGCCAGCTCTTTAGCATCTGCGCCTGAATTTGTCTCATCTAATTTTAGGTTAGCCAGATCTGCTTGGTCTATATTATAGCCTTGCTTAAGACTTAAGCAGAGCCTTGCTGTCCATGCAGCAACAGTCTCCATAACATCAACACCAAACCTGAAATACAGAAAAATTCAATCGGTAACTATCTCAGAAACAAAAATCACCTGAACCTATATTCTAAATATTGCGATGTTTTTATTTTAATTCCATTACAAATATGGGTATGTGTAACAAAAGAACAAAAAATATTTCTGTACTGCCATTTCCTTTACTACAGGAATTTTCATTGCAGGTAGCTACAATCAATTCAGAGTGATCTACTTGCAAATTAATGCTCTATTTTGAACATAAACAGAATCCCACCAGATCAACAAAAAAACCAAAATGGGATTTCTGTCAATTGACTTGTAAACAACTCGCTCTTATCGGCACCCTTCCAATCAGATGTATACAGTTGCCAATACTCTGTAGTACTGTACCTATATTAAAAGCATATCTTGGCAGTCATTCTAATCCAAATTGTTAGACAACCTGACAACTAACGAGCATCCCTTCATTATAGAATATTGAACTTCAAAACAGCTCTGACTAAAGCCTTTTATTTATACAAAAATGAAATGTGCTAGGAGATACAAAGAGAACACCCACATCTGATCATGTTACACCTTCCAGGCTTCCAGCCATATATTTCTACCATGCCCCTATGCATATAGCTAAGTCTCCAAAGACATTTCCATTTACCAAGGGAAAATAAAATAGAAACTTGTAGAAAAGTGAACATGAGAATTTATAATGAAGCTGAAAGTGTTCACTTATTTGCCTCATTGTGATGGAGGTTGGCTTTGAACGCTGGCATAGACATCTCGTCTCCAATCAGAGTTACTCATTTGCTACCAATGATTGCAAATAGATACAGACTTTTCTCTTGATGACATCCTTAGGCATGTCTTGGAGGACTTTATAGCAACGTATGGGAGAAGATGATATTCTTGTTACTGCTAGTTGTATACCACTTGGTGACACCACCTGGGTTTGGGCCTACATTTTTTTTTAATAACATTTTCTTTATTTCATTCTCTAGTTGGCTCTAAGATGCCTTGGACAGCCCCTTGAGATGTTGTACATGTGTTGCAGTCCCATCAAGTGGTTTTTTGCCATTACGGGCATTTACATAATTGCTTTCCATTAGCAAAGGATACACATGCACATGTTGCTTCTTATAAGTTCAAACTGTATAGACATGTCTCTGGATGGTCAAAATATTTCTAAGATTTACTGCAAGCATATGCATGATGCATCTATCATAGTTGGCATAACCAGTTGGGGCGAGTAATCGCCAAAGGGCCCAAAATGGGTAACCGGCGATTATTCGACCCACTCAGTCAAATAACCGGCAATAACTAGACTTTCCTATCTAAAATTAAACTTATACTTTAAGTTATATTTTATTTATATACTTTCAGGATGTTTGAGAGTGGTTTCGGACCTCTAGGAGCTATAATGCAAATTCTAGGTTTTGGAGGATCCTATCATATTTCAAACTTTGTTAGATCTCAGGGTTTCAAGGTTTCAAACTTAGCCATATTTCAGGGTTTCAAAATTTCAAGGAGACGTAACAGGATGGATGAAGGCTGCAGGAAGGGATGTAGGTATGATAGAATAGTATGAGAACATCTCTTGCAAAGTGCCACAAGTCAATCCCACCCCATTCCCGGTGCATAGATTACTAGACTTTCTCAATCTCCCTTAGTTTTCTAGAGAGCAGGGAAGAGTAAAATATAGATTCTTGTAATTTGTACTTGTAGATTCTTGTATAAGTATCATTGTATCAGTTTTAATCTATGCACATGGAATGGGGTGGGGTCGACTTGTGGCACTTTGCGAGAGATGTTCCCATACTATTCTATCATACCTACATCCCTTCATGCAACCTTTATTCCTCCTACAATGTCTCCTTGAAATTTCGAACTCTAAAATATGGCTAAGTCTGAAACCCTAAAATCTGACTAAGTCTGAAATATGATAGGATCCTCCAAAACCTAGAATTTGCATTATAGCTCCTAGAGGTCTGAAACCACTCTCAAACATCTTGAAAGTATATAAATAAAATATAACTTAAAGTATAATAAATTAGACATCCTTATCTAAATGTAAACTTATTTTTATTTATGTATTGTCTGCTAACCAGCAACTAACCGGAGAGTACTCGCGATTTTAAAAAAAATGCATTTTTTCTAGTGCTGGCAGTTTTGAGTGGTGAATATTCCCCTGATGAAATTCCTGGCGAGTAACCGACCAACCAACGGTGTTGACATTGGAGATTGCACCCGGTGGCAGGAAAACGAGTTCCTGCCTTCTCCTCGCAACATGGAAACTCTCCTCTCGCCTGTGGGACCGGCGAAGCTGGAGGAGTCTCTAGATAAGGGCTAGCTCCCTTTGATGCATCGTGTTTTTTCCAGCAAGTGCTAACATACATATATATATAGATATAAAAAAAAAGGGGGGCAGAATGAAAAGGGAGAAAGAGAATGCAGGAAAAAACAAGCCTACTCTAAAAGAGGTGATGCACCAAAAAAAACAAGGGTCGACCTTCACACATCCACTCTCAGAACCAAACAAATACAGACATACACTACACATTTGGTAGAAGGACCAGGCTGCAAAAGACTAGCAGGGAGGCTTACATGACACAGGAGACAAAAAACAATCACTGAGGTGCTGTGAAATGCACACTGTAAGTGACTCCTATTCTGATCTTCTAAAATGTCTGCTCTTCTCCTTTCAGTGGCAGAAATGGCGCCTTGTAGATAACAGGTCTGTTAGTGTTGAACCTGTGAGAGCATCAAAAAGCAATGACTGGACACAGACAAAACACTCGAGACACACTCAGCAATATCTATCCAAATGGAGGTAAAATTGCATTTTATTTGATTCAAGTGAAATTTTGCAGAGTTGCGCTCTTTACAAATGTGGAAGAACTGATCCTTCTCAAAAATGAGAAGTTACAATATATAGAAGAAAAGAGAAAGAAACTTGGCGCTTTTTTGACAAGTTGGCCTGTCGCGTCCCATTTGAAAGAGGAAACACTGTTGTGTTGTCATCGTCCTAGAAGAAGCCTGCTAAAACCATTCTGTATAATCGCCAAATTTGACTTTGGCATTCGAGCTTTAATGTGGAAGCGTGGATCGCGCATCTTTTCTGCCAACAAACTGAAATTTGTCCCCTTTTAAAAATGCGCGGTCTACACTGTTTGCTGTTTGCGCCATTTGGGGACTGTCAGGGAATAAATCGCCTGCACTTTGCCACTTGGGCTGCCTTGTCACTTCTGTGCCATGTCATTCTCCTTGTCTGTCACTTTGTTTTGTCTTCTTCTGCATCCTTGTCTTTTCTAGCTTATTCGGCCCCCTTGGGCGAACATACTAGCTATTTCCATGGTTCGCGCTTTTTGTTTGAAGGCAAGCGGCTATTTCACTCCATTAATTTTGACGACCTTTGGAACGTCACCGTCCTTGACAAAAATCATTGGGTCTTTTCCTTTGAAGTGCAGCCTTCTTAAACTGAACCCGTTGAACCAAAATGGTTCAACGGTTCAATGGTTCAACCAAGCGCGCCGATGAGCATTTGAACCGAAGCCGATGAACCAAGACCGTTGAACTAAGACTGTTGAAATTCCGCCTTTGAACCAATTGAACCCGGCTATGAACTGAATTCATTGACCCTGCTGAACCCGAAATGAATTGGCCTTAAATAGCAAGTGAGAAGTTGACCGAGATTTTGCCTGTGGGCAAAATTGGTCAACAAGTGGTTACTCATCGGTTATTCCATCTATGCATCCAATAAGCAATAATAGCATATATGCAAGCATAAATCCATTCAAAGATCCAAGGAAATAATATTTACTAATAAGTGGACTATCCACCATAATAAAACATATTATCCAACAGAAACGCTAGCTCCATGGTAACCAAAAATCTGGTTTAAAGTTTTAAAAATACTAAACCTAGAAAATTGACAGGATAACTTCAAAGTTGAAAAACTCCATATGATAGCACAACTATTGTGTACATAGATATTTAGTATGTATGTGTGTTTGTTAGTTAAGTAGATGATATGGGTACCCTCAAGTACGCTAAATCTAGTTAGTAGGGTTAGATGGATCGGACCCAGTGGACACTATGCATATATACACACTAGCCTGCTAGCAGATACATACTACAAAGTCACATGATTTGAACTCAGCATCGAATCAACAAATTCTAAAAGTAAGGGTACAATTCGTACCCCACAAAAATTTGGAAAAAAAACTCTGTAATTTAAAAAATCTAAAAACCTTCAATATTTTACAAGAAATAAATTTCCAAATCTATGACATGTCTAAAGTAGACATCAAAATGAACATAAAAACATGTATTAAATAGACAAACATCATTGCAATAAAACGTGCATCATTTACATAAAGAAACAAAGAAAAAAAAAATATATATATATATATATATATATATATATATATATATATATATATATTTTTTTCTTTGTTTTAAGTCACAAGGGTCAAGTTCAACAAGTATAAATTTCAGTTCAAGTTTACCAATGAATAAAGTTTTTAAAAAATTGCCATTAAGTTTGAACAATAAAATAAATACATATATATATATATATATATATATATATATATATATATATATATATATATTAAAATAATAAAAAAATACATAGAAAATAAAATTAAATATAAAGTACAAAAATTAAAAATAATCTATAAATATAAAAGTATAAATATAAAATTTCGGAAATGATAAAAAATTACAAAAACTTCAAAATATTTAAAAAATCAAAAAAACAAAATAAATTACATGTAAAGGATTTTTTTTTTTTTAAAGATTAAATATAATGAAATATAAACTATAAATTAAAAAGATAAAATTAAAATTAAAAAAATATAAAAACAAAACAAAAAAGTAAATTTAAAAAAATTTAAAAAGATAAAATAAAACTTGAAAAACATAAATAGAATAAAATAAAATAAAATAAAATAAAATAAAGAAATAAAAAATAAACATAAGATGAAACAAACATTATCACCTAAACTTACCTCTCCGCTCCTCTCAATGCATGGGCCATATTCCCATGTTAATTATGCCGGCTATTACACTCACTAGATCACAAGGTTGGGAATTGTCATAATTCATGCGGTGCCTTAAAAAATTCCGGGACAAAATAGGATTTTAAACCTAATTTATATTTCCTTATACCAACATGGAAGTATTGCCAAGCACAGAAAAACTAGTGATCAAGATAAGATAAAGATAAATATATTAATGTCCAACTAATGACCACAAAAGTAGGTCAAGGGACTATAGATTACAAAAATGTGTATGCAAAAAGCGGGAAACCAAAAAAAGGTCTTTGAAAACAAGAAAAACAATGCGGAAAGAAATAGTATAAAAACATGGCAAAGAGTGACCACGCTCAGAGCCAAACCACCAAAGGACCCAACCACGCTCGGGTCCAAAGAAGGGAGCAAAATAAATGAGCAATCTCCAAGAAATGTAAACATCGGGAGCACGAGGATGATCCTTAAGAAAGAAGAACCAGTAGGGAACCCATCAAGAGTTCGATCCAACTCTCCTACCATCCAAGGCTAACGAGAAGAAGCTCCGAATAGAAATCTAACCCAAAGAAGGGGAGGGATGATCCCTGGTCTGTCCTCCAATCCTCTACCTAGAAGGAAAAGTCTTATGTGAAGCTCTGGTGGATCTAGCCTGCCTCCGAATGTTGGGTCTGAGGTGCATATGTTGATGATACCTCGGGGAACTGTGAATAGTGTCTATGGGCCTCACTGATCTGGAATGTGGGGCTGCACTGATGTCAATCTGTCGCTTAGTGCCTCTCCTCGAAGGTAGCACCGTGAAAAAGGAAGTAATCCACTGAGTGGAGACTAGTCACACTAGCTTGTTCCTCAATATAGGTGTACCATAGTCACACTAATTGCAATCATGGAAATCCAGGTTTACACCCAAATATTATAGATTCTAGCAGTGATTTGACCAAGTTAGTGCTTTAGTAACCATCTATGTACTTAGTTACGAACACAGGATCAAACAACCTGTTTGTATGAGAATTTAAGTATAACAGCATTCTTAACTAAGCAAAGCCAATTTTTTCTTAGAATTAACAAGAGGATAACAATTATCAGCACCACCTTAGTATTTTGCTTCTTTTTTGTATGAGTTTCCTTCCAAACATAGGGTAAAACTAGCATACAGAAATTACAACATAAGCTTCGTTTATAAATAATCACCATTCGGAAAAGTTTGTCTCTCTTCCCCATGGAATAATATAACAACAATATTGCAACACAATTTAAAGTGTCCCAATCCTTGGAATAGTCACAAGTAAACAGGCACGACAATTTGAAGTAAAGTAATCTTCTATAGATCTGGATTTCAATTATCAATCCATCTATTTTAGTAAGGAGAAAAAAGGTACTATGTCTACAAGCCAAATATTCAAAACTTAAAACCAATGAGACCACCACGGCTACTCATTCTAAGTTTAGATCAATTAAGACCAAGGCCCTATCAAGACCACAACTTTCTAGCATAGCACAGGAGGTTCTGTTAAGCCCTTGATTTCAAAATCAACAAGGCTTGATTAGTACTATTCATTTATCAAGATCTTGAACTTGTGGAAGAAGTCACAAAGTAAGGTCAAGGTTACTTTACTCTTACAAAGAATGAGTTTACGTGAATAAGTCAAATTCAAGGTCTCATTACCAATTCTACTGTAGGATCTTATGTAACCAACCAATGACCACATCCTTGCAAGTCTACAATAATAGCACAATTATTCTATTATAGTTCAAGTTTCATATCTGAAGAGTCAATAACACCCTATGGTTCTCTTAATTGGATCCAAAGTTGGGCCTAAGAATTAGGTTTAAAAAATCATGGAAATCATCAATTCGGGCAGCAGTCCCGATTCAAAACACACAAAAAAATACCACGAAACCTTCTAGTTTCATGCCCTTACTGTTCAAGTTCAACTAGTATTGTCTGTTCTAGAGTAGTTTCATGTCTCTAAGCAGAATTATGGTTTAACAGTGCAAAGGAAGGAATCATTTATAATAAAGCTAGGTCAATAAAAGATAATTGTGTTCTTGTGTATAAGGTTCAATTACAAGCTAACACTTAAAAAGTTGTGCTAGAAAAGCTTCAATAACAATTCTTGATATCTATTACAAGGAACTTCTAGCTACCACAGCATACAACAAAGGATAATTGTTCATTCTCTCGGGGTTTAGCAGCAAGATAAATCTTTTGGGACTTCCAAATACGAGTACAGATATACATACAAATTTACCAATAGCATCCGGAGTTACAAGAACTAGCATAGCAACTTGCTGTTCTAGCCTGCAGTCTGCCTATGGGAGGGATAAAGGTATTAAAATTACTTCCATAGGCTCTAAGCTAATACCTATACAATCTAAGATCATAGTAGCCAAAAAATGCTCATAGGTGGCCAATGTGTTGAACTTCTACTTCTTAACAGATTGAATTCTTAAGTGGCAAAGATAGGCTTGAATCAAGTGTCCTCAACCTGTATACAAAATGAGGCCAGCATAAAAGCTGGCAATGCATTATCCCTATAAGCTAAATAGCTGCTTAGAAAACACCAAAACCAGTAGATCTTTGATGTACATCATCAAGAAGAAAAACAGATGAGACAGATTTGCACTCAAGAGTAATTAGAGTCCCATTATTACATGGATGTTTAGCAAACCAATAATGTGGAAAATTAATCTTCTCATTTACTACTTTCCCTTTGTATGTATTGGAGATGCAATTTGCACTCTCTTTATGCACTAATTTCATAAAAGCTCTTATTCATGAAGCTTATAGAATTACACCAAATTATCATTGAATTAACTCTAATGAAATGGCCTTTTCAAATAAATGTTTTTAACTAAATAACAAAATAGAGTGACAACCATTTTTCACCACTATTCTATAAATACAAACAATTTATTGGCAAAGCCTAAATGGATCTTTGAGGACTAATGGGTCATCAAATTTTCATAAGCACTTATCTCCTTTTTAACAACCTCCTATGATGACCATATCCGGTCACAAAAACCATTCACAAGCATTTCTAAATGTGTACATTCTATATTATTCATCAATCTTATGGAATTTGGCATCGAATTACCTTTGATGTCACAGTATGTTTAATTGAATAAATTAAATAAAGTAACAACCTATTTTCAAAACAAAACCCTATCATATGGGTCATATTGCATCTTCCATAACTTGTGTGACTTTTCAGGCATTTCTCATATTTGACATGGTGTTTTGGTCAGATATGTTTGACAATAGACTGCATTTAAAATATAAGATAGCATGGTCACATGACAAGGTTTCAAATACAAGTTACAACTAGTTTCAGACCTTAAATAGATGCACTTGAATGGTCCCCAAGGATGTCTGCCTGTCTAGTGTGTAGATAGATGGTCACTACTAAAACCTAAAAAATAGTAATATAGCCCAAAAAGCACAAAACAGATTTCCTTAAGCAATAATCCAAGCATTGCCGAATAATTTTCCAAGAAAAACTAAAGAGTAAGACACCAGCATGTCTAGAATGCTCGGAATTTCCCAGGCTACACATCATGGTTCAAGTCCCATCTACGCCCATTTGCCACCCAAGTATATTGTACACCTCCATAGTCCAACATAATTAAACATAACTATCATTTCACATCATTACTATCTTCAGTACACTTTAACTACTTATCTATCTATGATACCACATAGTTATACCTACATAAAAACAAACATTTTTATTACCTATTACCAATCAATTATATTACTTACATACCATTCCTGCACACATATTAAACCTTCTATTACACATGGCACAATCACTCATCATACTCAGATTTAATCATTCACATATATCACCCATTACATATCTTAACATCGCAACAAAAGCTATACAAATTACAGGAAGATAATTTATGTCTGGTCAAAATAAATACTTCTAATTTGGCATTGTATATGGGGACCCAACACGACAAATCATATCTTCAAGTTTATTTTTAAACATAGCACAGTATAAGGATTGCCTGGGTCGTAGAGAGGATGAAGGTTCTTGAATGGCCACCCTGACCAGCTGCTACTCAGCAAAAATTCACATTTTCTGATTCAAAGCTTCAGCAAAAAAATCAGGTTGAACACCTGTTTGTTGCATTTGGTGGAACAACGTCAATACCATGTGAGGATGCATGTGCCTTCTATAAGCCTTGGAAAGGCTATGTTGTGATAAAAAGATAGAAAGAAAATGCCTGCATTGGCATTGGCATCGAAAAATTATAAAAGATGCATTGCAAAAGGGGCTATGGCATGGCTGGTTAACAAGGGCGGTTTTTTGGACAACTTTTAAATCATTTCTTGCTTTTAACAGTGAACAGCTTCCTTCCACATGACACTGCCAACGGACAAGAGGCCCCAGGAAACCTCGTAATCACATGCAATTCTATTTGAAAGCCATTACGATTTATAATTTTACAATATTACTAATGCTGGGGTATATAACCACGTGGAGCTCCAAATGGACAGGTGGGTTGTGTTAAAGGAAGCACCCTTGAGTGGGCTGTTAAGTCATTGAAGACCATCTCAAATAATGGTGTCTATCATCATGGTGAATAGTTAGGGTGCCTTTGAAATTACATCTCTTTCTCCAAAAAAGAGTTTTGAGAATATAGAAGGCTTCGGTTTTCTATCCATACTATAACTATATCCTCCAACCAAGAAAAGTTGTCCCTTCTGATATTAGCAAAATTTCCCATTGCATATTCCTCTACACCGTGGAAAAAAATATATAATTGCACCTAATATGACCAGTTTATCTCTTGGGGAGAAAACATAGTCACATTAATCATCTAATCATAATGCTTGCCATCAATGGATTCTTGCATAAATATGATGTTGGTGAAGATGTTTCTTTTGCAGCTATGGTGTTGATGGTTTCCCTGGTATAGTTAGAAGGCTGTCTTGAGAAGACATAAACACTCATGGTAAAATTCCACAAAAATCAGTAATCTAATAAAACTGCTTGTGAAATCAATCCTTTGTTTAACATAATACATGATTGGTTGGAAATGACTTAATCCCCCATGAGTAAAAATTGCAAATAAAGGTGACTTATAAATCATTATTTTAGACAACTAAAAATGGCCCCTTTGCATTTATGTAGTGTTATTTTATATATATTTGACCCATTTCTCTGTATGGGTGAGTGGTTTGGATCCCTACTCTTTTCATGCATCATTGTGCAGTTACCATAGCTTTCTTGAGCCTTATTGGTCTCAACACTTGTACAGTCCTAGTCAAGTGTGCTTTGGTCCTTTCTCAATCAAAGTGCACTTGTCTGGGCTTTCTGCCCTTCTTGGCCTTAACCATTGGAGGTCGGCATGCGTGCCAAAAGGGCCAAAATTTGAATTCAATTATCCATATTAAGTATTTAGGTTCATCTGATTATTAAGCTCACTCAAGCACTTACTGTTTTATCTAGCATTCTATTGTTGAGCACTTGATGGGCCAATAGCAATGGTCGTTAGCATGTTAAGTTTTTTTGAATTTTTAGATGTATTATATTATAATATTTATTTATGTTTTTTTTTTAAATGCAAAATGGGATAGAGTAATGACTGTAATTTTATTTTATTTTATCAAAATGCATAATGGGTTAGGGCATTGGCTGTAATTTTTTTATTTTATTTTTCAAAATATAAAGTGGGTTAGTGTACTTTTATGGTTATTTTTTCAAAATACAAAGTGGGTTAGTGTAAAGGTTACATTTTTCTGTTTGTTTTTTTTTTCAAAATACAAATTGGGTTACGGTAATTGTTTTATTTTACCTTTTTTTTTTTTCAGAAAACAAAATGGGTAAGGATATTGGACCCTTTTTTCTTTTTTAAATGAAAAATGGATGGGCGTAATGGGGGGGAAAAACGCCCTAACTACAAAATAAAAATAAAAACTAGAATATGAAATGAATCTATGATTGAAAATTTAAGATTTGTAACATTTGTTTTTTTTTTACTACGTTGTTTAGATACGCGTACGGGTACGAGTACGATTCGGGTACGCGGGTACGTCATTTTTCAAAAACCTTGATTTGGATACGTCGTGGGTACGTCTCTATATATATTTTTTAAATATATATATATATATATATATATATATATATATATATATATATATATATATATATATATATATAAATTTAAAAGAATTTTAAAATTAAAAATATTAAAAATAAAATTTAAATACTACCTAAAGATATAGTAAACTGTAAATTAAAAATAAAATATAAATTATAATATTAGAAATGTAAAAACTAAATAGTATTTAGTTTAAATTTTTAATATTATTTAAATTTTTAATATTATATTTTATTTTATTTTTAATAGTTATATTATATTAAATGAAAAATTTAAAATTAATTAATTAGATCCCGCTTTAAGGAGAAGGAAACATGGTTTCCCTCATCCTTTCAGTATTTCTTTCCCAACTCGAGTATCCGATTACGATCAAGCTCGTTGTTCCAAGTGCAACTCGTTAGATCGACCCAGCTCGGGCTCGAGTTGTGCAAATCGCACTGAAATGGCAACTCCGACAACATTCCGAAGGTCCACTCGCAAAACCATCCGCAAAAGCATAAACCGAACTGGCAAAGGGTGGCTAGATCCAATAGTTTCGGAGAACAACTCCAGGAACAATCAGAAAAAGCCAAAATACATGTAATCAAGTCTGTTACTGGGTGGGTGAGTTGGGATTCGGGAATCGACAATCCTAACAATGGCCTCAGGGCAAAGCTCAAATCGATTAAGTTTTTAGCATAGTCACAAGGTTCGGAAATCCGAATGCATTCGAAAGGGCAAAAAAATGCGAAATCCGAACTTCTTGAAAAAGTTCAAAAAAAATCCGGAAAAATCCGGTTCAATATATATATTATGCAAAATATAAATAAAAAAATTAAATTATTAATAGATTTTTATATTTTATTTAATAAAATAATTAATATTTGAATTATAAATTAAATTTTATAATATTTATTCAAATTATTTTTATATTTAAAAAAATTAAATTTTATTATATTGACTTTTATTTTATTTAATAAAATAATTTTAATAACTATTAAACTACATTTAATATTTATATTTTATAATATATAAAATTTAAATAAAATAATTAAAAAAAAAAATGAAATCATTTTGTATTTTATTAAAACATTAACCTAAAATTTTATACCACCTACCTCACCCTGCTCCGTCGATCGTCCTAGGCTCCAGCTGCTTCTACCATTCCCGTTCGTAACTCGTCCTGTCCAACCGCCTTCATTCCCTGCTGAGTCGAGCTTGCGTTGAGCGTTCTTTGCAGTTTGCATTCGGCTTTTATATACCTAAAATTTTTGATTTTCATGGTTCGTCGAACCAAACTTGACGCATTAATCCGGACCCCCAAAAAAAATCAGATTTTCCCAGATTTGGCCGAGATCCGGCCGAACCTTGTGACTATGGTTTTTAGGGTTTTTTTCGCGCGTTTTCTATTTTTTTCCGCGACAATCGCCAGAAAATTTTGGGGACGCCCCTGAGGCGCCCCGAGTACACCCGGAGTCGTCCCGAAGGCGCCTGCCAACGTGCCGGACGTTTCCAGCACGTCGGCGGACGCCTCCGCACGTCCCCGTGCAGGAGGCGCCTCCGAACAAGAGGCGTCAGGCTAGGGGGCGTAACCCTGCAACACAGTTTTTTTATTTGTCGTTTTTTTTGTGCATGACATTATTTTAAATTTATGACATGTTAAGTATGAACAATGAACATTCGAATTCAAATTTTAAAATAATTAATGTTATATTTTTAAATTATTACAATCCCAAATTTCAAAATGAGTTCTTTTGATAGTGATTGTGAATTACAAGAGCAAATGGTTGAGATGGATGATAGTGGTTCCCATAGCAGTAGGGCGAAGGAGGGATCTAAGATGCAATGGCAGTGCAAATTGGTACTTTAATTGCAAATGCCGACAAGACTAATTGCCCCTATGAGATGTTGGCAAAATGGGCCAAGGGACCATTCAACAATAAAAAACCTTTGCAGCAATGTGCTCATATAGTTGCAAACCCCAGAAGTGGAAGGGGAAGTAACCTATGGAAGTGTAATGGTTGCAAAAAAACTTGGTATGGCAGCAGAACTAGGATCAATGCAAACTTCTTGCACACTCTAGGAAAAAGGGTTGGCCTTTGTGAGAAACTCTCACTTGACGAGTGTCATGTCCCCTTTTCGAAATAATTAATAAACTAATAATAATTTATTAAGTTGTCCAAAAAAGTACTTTAAGTTATAAGTTTGAAAAATGACACTTATAAATTATTATTGAGTGGGGTCAAAAGTAATTAATACATACATGGCCAAAAGTAATTAATATTCATTAATTGGAAAAAAATGAATATTTAATTAAAAAAATTATTTCTTTTAGGGTTGGATTGGAAAAGTGCATAATAGAAGTTTGGAGTAAAGAAAAATGATTATTAAAAATCACTCGAACAAAACCAAAACCTGTTTCTAGAGAAAAATCACTCGAACAATCCGCCCTTCTCAAAATTGTTTGTCCTCAAGCAATCCCTGAACCATCCTAAAAACACCAAGATCCCAAACCAATCGTCGTGACTCCCATCCAAGTGTAAATCCTGGAAGTTGTGCATGTTAAATAACAAAGCTCATGTCTGAACTTGCCAATGTTATCTTTTCTAGCAACTTCTCTTCAATCCACTTTCACTTTTGTTGCACCACTATGATTTGACCAAGTCCATATGTCTCAGATGTATGCTCTTCGACCAAGGCCAAATCAGAGGCTACTACGATTATTCCAAATCCCTTGAGACTCCATCAAACTGGATATTTTCGTGTCACTCTTGTTTTGCGGGTTTCTCGATGGTTTCTTCTTCTATGAGCTCTTTCAATTGGATGGCAAAATCTTCTTTTACTGTTGGATATTCTTCATTATTCTTCTCTGATTCTTCATCATCCTCTTTGCCAATTGCCATGGTGAGACTAATATTGGATTTGACAACATCTGGCTCCACTACACATAGTTGAATGATTGTAATTGGAATTGCATGTTCCTCATAACAAAAAAAATTCCACCTATAAGAATCCCCCATATGGTTGTCTTGGAAATCCATTTCGTCTTCTATTTGCATCTCTGTATTAACCTCAGGTTTTTCTTTTTTGACATCCTCATACAACCTTTTCTCTCAATTTGTGGGTTTTCCCAGCAATGGTACATCAAAATATAATGACAAAAACTCAGAAAACGATATATTATTTTGCATTTTGGCCGGAAAAGATTTATACTGAGCATGAAGAGCAATAATCTTTTCATTGAATGACTTTGCCATGATTCCCTGAAATAGAAATCAAATTAAAATTTTGATTAACCCTCAAATATGAAAATTTGTTTCTAGCCTATAACTACATGGATTCTGAACACCACCTTCACGTATTCTCAGATTTGCTAGAATGCTCAACACGCTGACAGGTATGCTAGCTTTGATACCACTGAAATATCTCTTTTTTGAATAAAATAAGAATGTTAATTTATTTTGGGAAAAGGTATTCAGATTTCCCTTAAAATAAATAAATTCAAAACCCCTTTTGTAAAATAAATTCAAAACCCTCTTGAATCTATTCATTAATATCAGAGAGTATTAGTTGAGGCACAAAATATATGTTTTTCACCAAGATAATCAAATAATCGAATGAATAGAACAATACATGCAATAGGATTTTCAACCACATACAATTGCCCTTCTTTATTTCAATTAATTGCATACATAGAAACCTTTCTAAAAATACTTATGGAAAGTGCCCCACTATTGATTACAATTAATTGGATCAAACCCTTTTGAAATTACACAAATATCAATGATTACAAATAATAAATACCACTTTTGTCCTTGTTGCACTGAAATGATTATGATTTACGGCTAGCCTGCAAGTGTGATGTATGGAGGCTAGATGTAAACCCTCATGCCTAGCCTCAATATGTGGCGCCCTAGTAGAATATGTCTTTAAAGTTGATTGCTCTTGAAACTAGTAACAAATATGTGATTCCCTGGTGGAATCCTCAACTGGGTTCAAAGGATTTTGTCCTCTTACATATAAACCTGAGGGTTTTCGTCATTTGATGAATTGCAGACGCTGCAAGTTTTTCCTCTGGAAAAAGGGTTTTGGTTTTTTTCGGGTGATTTTTAATAATCATTCTTCTTTACTCCAAACTTCTATTATGCACTTTTCCAATCCAACCCTAAAAGAAATAAATATTTCTTTTAATATAATATTCACCTTTTTCCAATTAATGAATATTAATTACTTTTGGCCATGTATGTATTAATTACTTTTGGCTCCACTCAATAATAATTAATAAGTGTCATTTTTCAAAGTTATAACTTAAAGTACCTTTTTGGACCACTTAATAAATTATTATTAGATTATTAATTATTTCAAAAAGGGGACATGACAAGGAGAGGGCAAAGATGATCAGCTTTTAAAATGGAGATACCATGACCAACATTCCAACAGTCCATGGCACTGACATTGGCACCCAGTGTAACTCTCATGGGATGTCTAGAAGATCTTTCCTCCATGTTGCAGTAGGTTCTCGTTTTGTGATGTCTGAAGTGGAGAGCAAGAGGAAGAGGAAGGTTGTGGGGTCAGGGCCAAGTCCAATGATAGACATGATTAATACAAAGTTTGTGAAGGAGGATGCCATCAGAAAATTCTTCTATGCTACCAAGATCCCATTTAATGTTGCTCGCTTTGCTTATTACAAAGAGGCTATGGCTAAGGTAGCCAAAGCAAGCCCAGGGTATGTGCCCCCAAGAGACACTAAACTCAGGTCTACAATCTTGGATAGGGGAGAGGAGGGGCTCCCCATATATATAGAGAGGGGGGGGTGCCCAGCTCTCTATAGATCGGTGGGGCCAAAAAGAACTCTATACAGGGCCAACTAAACTACATACAGTCCAAGGCGACTATCTATAGTCTAGTTGGCACTTGTCTGAACTATTCCGGAGTTAATTTATTGATGGAGGAGATAAAGTCCACAAAGGTGTCTCATTGATGCAACATTATTGTGGATGCATGGATAGATATTAGACATCACACATTCATCAATCTCATTGTATCCTACAAAGATGGACCATACTTAAGGGCAATTGATTGTTCTAGCATGCACAAAGATGCAAAGTTTCATTTCCAGATTTTGAAGGATGCCATTGAAGAGGTTGCCCCTACTAATGTTGCAAATGTAATTACAAATGTAGCTTACGTGTGCAAAGCAACAAGTAAGCTAGTGGAAGTTACCTACTACCATATCTATTGGACTCCGTGTTGTGCGCATGCCTTGAACCATAGTTTTAAAACTTGACGAAACCCTACGATTACTCATGAGTACTCAGCACTTGACTCCATAACAAGTAATCGTCCAAAAACTCACAAGCCGAGTATCTTGTGGAAAATCAAGAGTTTAGGTGAGTAATTTTTGGCAATTACTCACCCAAATGCATGAATTTTTGAGAAAACTTGGCAATTTCTACATGATAACAACCTGCAAATAAAAATGTTGTTTTTAAATCAAAGACATTGCAATAAAGTTTGTACTTTGTGTCTGCAAAAGGAATTAGAGTTGTATGCTAGAAACCACGAAATCCTCAATCAAAGTACCAAAAATTACTCACCAAAACGCATGAATTTTTGAGAAAACTTGGCAATTTCTACATGATAACAACCCGCAGATAAAAATGTTGTTTTTAAATCAAAGACATTGCAATAAAGTTTGTACTTTGTGTCTGCAAAAGGAATTAGAGTTGTATACTAGAAACCACGAAATCCTCAATCAAAGTTGCTACTCAAATCAAATCACAATACCTCAGACTAGGTTAAGGAAATAACAAGCAAAAGCTATGAAAACAAAATGCAATATACCTTAAGAGAGAAAAGAGCACGCAATTCTATACCAATGAGGAAGGGTGTGAGGAGAAGCAAATTACAGGAAGAAGAAAGGTTGGCATTGTGGGCTGAATACGTAATAGAAATGGTAATGGCGATTCTACAGGTGGTTAGGTGGTTGTTGTCAATATCCATTAATGTGCTGGAAAGGATCAAGGCTGCAACAGATCCTCCAGGGCACGGGATTTCAGTAGACCAACAAAATGGTACAGACGCCCAGCGAACTTCAAGGAATGTGGTAGCCAATGAAGAAAGTAGAGAAGAAGATGACCTCTCTGTCCATGGCGTTGATCAAGGGGCAGCCAATAGCGCTGGGGAAGGCACTAGCAAAGGGGTGGAAGGGGAGTAGGAGCACTCTGTCCAAGAAGGGGATATAGCTGCTAACCAAAACTGTAGCATAGAGTAGGAAGGCGCAAAGGGAGAGAACTACAGAAGCTGATGCTTCTATCCTACATTTCAAGAAGGCAGAAGGTGGATCAGGAGTGGATTGTCTAAACAAGATTTAGATAAAGGTACGTAGAAATTAAATGGGCCAGAAAATGGAAGCAATAAAGAAAACGGAAAGCGGAAGGCAAGAGCACCACAAGGAGGACCAATGAAGAGACAATTTTCCATTGAGATTGAGAAAGCACAACACGCCAAGGGAATTGAATATGGAGAAGGATCGATTCCCAGCAATGGCAAATTCAACCAAGGGGATAGGTTGATAGACAATCTCAAAGAATTAATAACGGGGATTCACTCCATCAAAGCGGTAGTGGACAGCATTAAAACCTTGGGGGAAAAACAAAACAATGAAAACATAGAGCAACAAAAAGAATTGGAGGCCTAGGCCAGGAGGTTCAGGGAGTTCTTCATGGCTCATTTCAACCTGATAGAAGCCATCAATGACACCCTGATCGATATTAAAAAATTCATGGAAAACATAGGGAAAGAGATTAGAGTTCACACTCAAATGCTATGTTGTGCATCAATACGGATGAAATAGAGGGTATGCATAACACTTTAACAAGCATTGCAAAAGATACAATGAACATGAAAGGGCATCAGCATCACTGGCATTGTGTGCGAAACAACCCACTAGCGAGTCATTATTGTGGAGGTAGTTGGCGAAGAGGATGAAGACTAGGTGACGGGAGCTTAATCCCCGAAGTCCTAGTAGAGGTCTAGTAGCTTATATGTAATACGGCGACCTTGTTGTTAGACAAGGTCTGGTGTCTTGTCGTCTTGTCTTCTTGTAAAAGCTTTCTTAGCAAATTCATGAATAAAATCTTTTATTTATCAAAACAAAATGCATTATACCTTGTTTTACCTTTGAATATCCCTTGTTGGAGAACATTTGCCAAATTGGATTGATTGCTTGAGGATGGATTGATGCTTGATCTCTTGATGTATGATTGCTCTTGCTAGCTCAAGATTTTGACAGCATTTTGATAGGAATTGCTTGATTGATTGGCAACTAATAGCACTATTGGATTCTTGGATGATTCTCTATTATTTTTCCTCTTGGTTTGCATGGGAGTGTAGTTCTATTTATAGGAGCCACATGGAGGAATGGACGGCTAGGATTGAGCCATGGTGGATTTTGATTATGGTGGGGAATGGATGAGAAGATTGAGTAGTTGGGATTTTAGGAATTAAAAATTCCATGGAGAATTCAAGAGGAGGGTGAGGAGCTCAAGGCATGGTGTGGAGCTCCAAGGGGAAATTAGGAGATTCTAGAGGTGTGTAATGTCCCCATTTTTCTGAGTTATTGCAAGTATTGATATTTAGCTTATTTTATTCCCATAAGCTAAATAATGAAGTTATAAGGGAATAATAATTAAATTAATTATTTTAAAGTTGTCTATTTTAAATAAATATCAAAAAGATAACTTTATTTAATTAATTTAATTAAAGCGACAAATAAAAATAATAATAAAATATTATGAGTCACTTTTATTAATTGTTGTCATGTCACTTTATTTAATAAAGTGCTCTTCTAGAAGCTGGAGATGGTTACAATTGGATTCTTCTAGAAGTCTTAGTTAAACCTTTTAAAAAAAGAATAAAGAAAATATTTGAGCATCCATTGTTGAGTTGATATTTCTTATGCATTATTGCAAAAGCTTGAATTTCAAGTTGAGCTTATTTTCTAAAGACGAAAACCCTCGGAAAGGTTTGGAGGATTGGACAAAAACCCCAACTCCTTCGGTGGGTCTACTTCAAGATTCACATGGAGCTTAATTAATCAGTTTTCGGAGCTTCAAGAGTAAGTTGCTGAGGAGATTGTTTTGAGAAATTTTGTGATTCTTCGAAGACAATATTTCCAAGTTTATTCGACAAATCTGGGGAAATCGATATTTTCATATTTTGATAAATGGCTATTCGCATATTCAGGGGTTTGTAGTAATTTTCAAAATAAAAGGGATTTGCAAATTATCATATAAGTTTTCAATTTCCATACAACTCAGGGATTAATAAGGAGAATAATATCACAGGGGGTATAATTTAGATCAAGACAAATATTGTCAGATAAGATATTATTTGCCATGTCATGCACAGCGATTCAAGGTGATCGAGTTACAGATTTCACTGACCGTGAAAATTGACTAGTTACAAATTTCGTGAGACATAAGGGACGGGTTTATCAAATAAGTGGATGATAAGCCTAAAAGCCAATACTATTTTAGCCACCAGTATGAAGGAATCAAGCCAAATTATAAATGCTAGCCTCCAATTGTTATTACAATCTATTGCCATAACTATCAATTGCTATGCATAATTAATATTGGTCGATTTATTTTTGAAGAAGCTGACAATACTTGACTCATCCGCTAAAGTCCAACCGAAGTCCATTGCCAGCGTAGCATCTAGGAATATCATAGAAGCCATGAAATTCAAGATTACAAACTTTGACGCTGACGTGGAAGCTTGAGGCAGTATTTCGATGAAAAAATTATGATCCTCAATTCCTTTGTATTCTATTGGACCAGGATTTCTAGAATCAGCCGCTAATTACAAGAGCCTCCAACTACATCATTCAGGAGTCAAGCTATTTTGACCAGCACTAACCCTATTGATATCAAAGTCTCATTATTATTATTTATTTGAGCATAAAGGATAGCAATAGGAGCATGGGTTGTGAGCATCACCAAATACACTAGGCGTGGGTCATCAAGGGCACCCTGTATAAGGCACATTTCCAGGTTTGACTGATTGCATGAATAGTCGTAATAACATGTAACAAGTTGTTCATTGATGTAAGTTGCAAATGAAATATCTCATATACAAATCTGAGTGGGAGCTTTGGTTCCAATTTTATAAACATATCATTGTTTGTCAACTCTTAGTTATAAGTTGATTGTATGAGATTGTAAACTTTGAATACTGAATATATCTGCCTAGAAATGCATAACTCTGTAATATCCCAAATCGGAATATTTTCCAAGAATTTGGATTTTTAGGAATTCCTTTTGAAATAATATTTTATAATAGATTAAAATAATTACAACAAAATATAATTGTTATTTCAGATTTCAAACTTCCAAATATTACAACGATCAACCACAAGGGTTTTCGTCCTTGGGCTCACTTATAAGGGGTTTCGTCCTTGTATTGATTTTAATCAATTAAGGGTTTTCGTCCTTAATAGATTTGCACGTTGTTGCTTGCACATGTTATTTAAATTGATTTCATGATTGATTGATGATTCACTTCTCCCAATCAATGAATATAAATACCTTCAAATTTGATCATCAAGAGTTGTGTCTCGTCAAGGGTGGTGACTTTCCATTTAATCAAACTAAGGAATGCTTTTAAATTAATAAATGGATTAACTAAATGTTATTAATCCCAAATGCTACTGCAATTCTTTAATGTTGTTTACTTCAATGTGCACCAATTTCCTCAATGTTAGTGTAATGTACAGTGTTTTCATCTAACAATGGTCTCGATAACTGTTGCGATTGCTTCTCACCCAACTGCAGCAAGTTCTATTTTCCCTGCGATTTCATCATTCAATGTATTATTCCTTTAGCAACTCATAGTTGAGTTGGTAATTGTCTTTATTATAATAATAAATACATATGTTACAATTGGCTGTTGTTGGCAGCGCACATGGAAACCATTGGATTAGTTAGAGGATATTACAAACCCCCTTCCTCAAATCACTTGTCCTCAAGCAATTGTAGTGAAAATGAGAATTTTATTTCTTTTTCCACAATATTTCTTCTCAACTTCTCAATATAATTCTTGAGTCTCTCATTTTTTGCATTCAATCCTCCAATTGTTCCCACCTGTGTTTGAGCTAATATCTTCACCTTCAATTTGTTTTTAGTAGCCACTTATTCAAACTGTTGGGCCAATCACTTGCCTATATTAATAATCCATTGCAACTTGATTTGCAAACTTTCCACTCTCATTGCATTGCTTGCTGATAGAGATGTTAGATCCAGCCTTACATCTTCAACAAAGCTTAGTGTATTATTATAATCTCCTAATTGGACCTTCAAAAACACACATTCAATGCATAATTCCTCATATTTCTGACACACTATTCTTCTTTCATTAATTATCAAATCTAGCTCATTTATTAGCCCTGCAACTTTCTGACCTTTCTCAGCTAAAAGCAAACCCCGAAGAGAATTTGCCACAATATCCACTATCATCACTGAATCATCCAATATGTATTGCTGTAGAAGTTTAATGATAGCGCTCACTAGTTCCTCACGAACACCCTCATGAGGATAGATGCTGACATAAGTAGCACCACTTTTCTCTCCATTAATTGCAATCAAAACAAAATCAACCCTCCCCTTTTTAGTATGCTTCAATTTGACACTGAAATTTGAATCAAATGACTGTGAATCCATCTTTCCAATTGGAAGATCACTGCTATAAGGGTCTACAGCAATATAAAAGAGTCTATCCTCATCAAGTTAAAACAAAAAATGTGGATAGGACCCATCAACAGACTAGATCGACTAATTGATTCTTGCTTGGACACCACACACTGGCAAGATAGAGAGCTCTGATACCACTGTAATATCCAAATTCTTGAAAATATTCCAATTTGAGATATTACAGTGGTATCAGAGCTCTCTATCTTGCCAGTCTGTGGAACGAAAACTTCATGCAAGGTAATGATAAAAAATTCCGTTATTATCTGAGAAATAAAAATTAAAAATCCGATCAACAAAGGGAAGAAACCGAAAGAGAAGAAGGGCAAACATGGAAGAGAAAGACCAAAATGATGAACGGATTAATCGACTGATTCACAATCAAGAACAATTGATTAATAAAATGAATCAATTAGCTATCGCAATACAATCTATGACAAATCATAACTATCGAAATGGTGAATATAGCCATTCTAACATGAGCCATAACCAAATCCCTCATAAAACAAAAATGAGTTCTTCAAATAGACTCTTTCAGCCTAAATTTATTCTAAGAGTAGAATCAGTTATGGAAGAAACCCAAAATTCATTAGGGGATGACCTAACAGCTGATTTTGAAGAATATCGAGCCCTTTCAGATGACTTAAAAAGGGAAATATCGCTCACCAGGTTCATAGAAATGAAAGGAAGTATAAAAGGTACCAAAATGGAGCATAGACCCCAAAATAACCAAAGAGATCTTCAACAGGCATTGGTTAAATTGACCTTGTCTATTTTTTATGGCTCTAACAAATGCACGGCTCGGACATGGATCCAAAAATTAAATACATACTTATCTCTCTGACCTATGATGGAAGAAGCGATTAAATTCGCAACCCTTCATCTTGAACGAACAGCTCATGAATGGTGATATCATGGGTTGATTACACAAGGGCATGATCTCATTAAATCATACGATGAATTTACGAGATTGATTGAAAGATTTGATAGAATTGACCTCGAAATTCATTTTCGAGAATTGGCATTATTAAAACAAAGTAGTAATGTGGAAGACTATGTAGCGGAATTTCACAAGCTCGCTGTGATGGTTCCAGACATTACTGAAAGGAGGCTTATAGTATTATTCATAGAAGGATTGATTGAACCACTCAAGGGTTTAGTCAGTTTTTTATCCTTCCTCCCTCCAAGAAGCAATCAAAAAGGCATTGGATTTAGAGACATCAACACCAAGAAATAAAATTGCGCCATTTTTACAACCGAGCATAGCCAATAGTGGACAGCCACGAACCATGCCTTCAAGACAACAAGAGACAACACCATATGGCCAAAAACAAAGATCATTTCAATCAAGAGGATTCCAACCAAGAGATCCGCTTAAATTAGGTAAGGAGGTGGAAACAAGAAATGATCTAAGGAGGAAAAACTTATGCTTCACTTGTAAGGAACCTTGGGTACCAGGTCATCGTTGCTTGGGAAAGGGGCAAGTCCATTACATCAAAGTTGTTTTAGATGGTGAACCCGATGTAGAAGTTGACGCTGAAGAAATAATACATGAACCAAAAGCGATGGAAAAGACATTAGAGACTACCTTTGCGACTTTATCAAGAGCTCTGAGATACCATCCCTTTAAAGTAAGAGGGAATTTGCACAAACAAAAAATCACCATATTGATAGATAGTGGGGCCACCCACAATTTCATTGACGAGGGACTGATAACAAAAATGGGTTTAAAAATAAAAGAATTCCAAGGTTTTAAGGTAGCTGTTGCTGATGGTTTTACTATTCCGTGCACTCGAAGAACTCTACTACTCCATCTCACATTAGAGAGACATCAAATAAACGATGATTTCTATGTAGTAGGTATTGGTGAAACAGATTTGGTACTACGTGTTCAATGGCTACATTCTTAGGAGGAATTTACCCAAAACTATCAAACTCTGGAATTAAAATTTAAAGTAGATGGAAAAAAAGTGGTGCTCCAAGGTATGGCCAATGGAGCCCCCCAAGTGATCACAGCCAAGAGGATGGAAAGCACATTCAAGAAAGACCATGTTTCATGGACGGCACAATGTTTTGAAGATATAACGTGGGAAGAAGCATTGCTTCATGAACACCTCAATTTTCAATTGCTTGTGGACAAGCAATATTGGGAAAGGAGGTCTGTAATATTCCCAATTAAATAGCTGCAAACATCCTCAATTAACTCACTAAAGCGTATTCAACCCTTGACCATCAAATCACTAAACACAACCAACTCCACCACAAGCAAATCATTAATATACAGTCAAATCATTGATTTGCAGTCAATAAATGAACTCACAGCATTTGGAAGTGGAGTGCCACAATTTAAGATAATTGACATCACAGCATGGGAGACAGTCATTACAATAAACAAGAAGAAATTGTAGCAATTAAAGAGATCACAAGTTGTAATAAAGTGCCTCAAAATACAGCAGTCACTAATTAAACATTATGCAATCAGATCGTTATATAATCAGCGAGGAAAATTGTCTAAAAGGAAACGCCAAAGCCAACAGTTCTTAAATGATCCAAGTGGAGCGCCAAACTCTTATTAAGAATTCAGCATTAAAGAGCAACGCTACATTACAACCAGCAATACTTAATCGGTTATTAATTAATTTATTTATTAAACAGTAGTCATTTAATGGACGGACACCACCCTTGGAAGAGTTACACCTTGGGAAAAAAACCCTTGGAGAAGACATGTCTTTTTGATGGAAGGATTCGAAGATATAACCAACCATTGATATGGAAGAAAGCATTAAAAATCATTCGTGTATTAAACATTAAAACCTTGTACAAGCATAATGCTTTACAATGACAATTAAGGACGAAAACACTTAAATGTAAAATTGGGTGCAAGGACGAAAACCCTTGTGGACTTATACTTTATTTAATTTATTATTTTAAATGCAATATTTATATTTATAAAAATATTATTTTACAAAGGATTTTCAAGAAAATCAAATTAATGTAAAATATTCCGATTTGGAATATTACAAACTCTTAATCCTACAATTAGTTCCATATATTGTTGTGTTAATAGTTTGACAAAATGGTTACATATGTCAAACTGTGCAAATCGTCTTAAAATATCGCCCAGAACAAAAGGAGTTCTTACAGAGGTTAGTGTAATTAATAAGGGATTAACTGGGGATTAGAGGTGGGATTTGCTAGGAATGTTAGTGGAGGTAGTTGGGGGTAGTTAGGAAGGGATATAAAATTCCTTAAGAATTGAAAGGGGCTTATTATCAATTAAGTGGATGCTAAGTAGATGATTAATTGGGATAGAAGCACAATTTGATGAGGGATAAGGATGAGATGATGGAAGAAGATATAAAGGGGATGTCAAGGCAAATTAGGATAATTAGAAGTCATGACGGTAATTAATGTCGATAGTCATGACGGTAATTAATGTCGATAAATGGTGAAATTAGTAACGACAAAGGAGAGGAGAATCTTGGATGTCTACACTTTGTACTCACATAGTTTGTACTTTGTACTCAAAAAGAATTCTTGCGCGAAAAACAATTCGAAGGCCACGGACAAAAAGAAAGTGGAGAAAACTGCGCAGACAGAAGGCGCTATTTTTATTACTCCTATGCCAAATGGATGTTGTTTAATAGTGTTTTACTATTTTACATGTTATTTAAATTTAATTTTTGAATTTCTATGTTTTTTACGTAAGTTGTCGAATAATTGCTCAGTCTCGAATCCAAGTCAAAACTTTGAGCTGCCAAATGTGAGTTTTTAAACCATGCCTTGAACAATGTACTAAAAGACATTGAAAAAATTCACTGGGTCAAAAAGATGGTGGTCAACCCCAGGGAGGTGTAGATGTTCATTTACAACCACCACACATTGTTGGCACTCTTCTGAAGCTTTTCGAAGAAGGAATTCCTCAAACCACTTGACACCCACGCATCCTACTTTAATTTTTTGCATAGGATGTTTGAGTTGTAGGAACCCCTACAACTTATGATCATGACAAAAGAGTGGAAAAAATGGTAACAGTCCAAGACAAAACAAGGGAAGAGGGTGAAGGAAGTGATGGTGGGAAACATATTTTCAGCCAATGTGAAATACATCACATGAATTATGTCTCCAATTTTCAATGTCATCAAATATGGGGATTTTGATAGTCCCAACCTTGAAGAGATATATAAGTGTATTGATAGCATGCTTGGCCAAATGATGTTATTCAGGTGAGGGACCCCACCATAGAGTTTTATAATGAGCATATTCAGCCAATCATTCAAAAGAGGTGGGAGAAGTTGAACACACCACTACATATGGCCACATATGCACTTAAGCCAAAATGGTATGTGGAAAGGACTAGTAGAGTTATCCCCTTGGAGAACAAGTGAAGAAGCACCTAATAAAGGCCCTAAAATGAATGTATAGTGTACATAAGATAAGATAAATATATTAATGTCCAACAAATGACCACCAAAGTAGGTCAAAGGGATTGCAGAGTACAAAGGTAAGAATATAAAACAAGAAAACCTAAAGGTTTCCTAAAAAGAGGACAAAGTAGAAATAAAGATAAGAAAAGGAATACAAAGTAGACCTAACCCGCGACCCCAAACAAAATGGGGAGGTGGAGATGTATAAGAAAAGAAAGATCTAGGAGGAGAAAGATCTAGGAGAAGCAATGAGAAAGGTCCATCAAGGAGGAGACCCAACTCTCCTAACATCCAAGGTCGGCTGAAAGAAACTCACAAAAGGATGACCAGAAGAAGAGGAGGTGAAATGTTTGGCCCACCCACTATGCCCCTGTCTGGAGAAGGTAGCATGTCGCAAAGAGGTTGATCTTGTCAATCTCCTGGTACTAGAACTAGAATGGTTATGCCAATGAGATCTTGGGGAACTGTGGATGGTCCCTCGAGTCCACACTGATCTAGAGTGTGAAGTCATGCTAATATCGACCTGGCGCTTAGTGCCCTTCCCCGAGGTAGCACCGTAAAAAAGGAAGTGATCCACTAGGTAGGGTCTGGTCTAGTGGGGGCCTGAATAGTATGGTCATGAAGCCTCCTGCATGTATAAAGCCAAGCATCTCTAGTCACCATATCTGAAGAAGTCAGTGAGAGCCTAGGTTCCCATGAAAAGGCAGTGGAACCTCCCCCTAAGCACATAATAGATGGGGCAACAGAAGATGAAGTGTTCTTCCATCTCGACCTCCCAAAGGCTGCATAACTGGCATATCCTGTCTGATCGATCCATCTAGTGGTCTGTCTCAACCCGAAGCCTATGAAAGCCCACTCAGAACTGGCCTAGGAGAATGCAAAGAGCATGCATCCAATGGCAGAATGTATATTGAGGATGAACAATAACCCTGTCACGCAGTTCCAAGAAGTGCTTCACATAAAAGGCCATCTTTGGGCATAACCCACCGTGAGGGTTTACCCAAGTGGTATAAATAACCTCCTTGTAAATATCCTCCCTAATGATCCTATTCAGCTCATGTTTGGAAAGGTAGAAGGTGGCCTAGTGCATCCAAGGAGTACCTAAATAGAGGGAGACAGTCCATCCTAATACCCACGAACTCTAAGAGATCTGAGACCCCTGCCTACCAACAACGAGCCCGGTCTGAAGAATCAAAAAGGGCAATAGTCTCTGAGGAACAAAAAGCCAAGTATGGGTACTTATCCCGCCCCTTCATAGGTCATAATTGAGTGGCTCAACTTCACTGAACTTGATGGCTACAAATCTTCTGTGAGGATAGACAAGCTAACATTGGCACAAGATAAGCTAGTAAGTTAGTGACGATTGTGTGGGCGTATAGGACCACTACGAACACTTGCAATTCGCCTCCTTTCCCAAGTTTCTAGTTCCTCTTCCATTGAGAGAAATTGATCATCATATGGTTGGATCCGCTCTATTAAGAGGAACAAACTTCCCACTAAGAGAGCGGATAAGTTTGTTGCTATACATGGTGCCTTGCTTCTAATGGACCGCAAGACACCTACATACAAGCAAACTCCCATTACGGTGGGATGTAGAACCTGATTCCCGAGGAGCCAAGGCAGGTTGAAGAGGACCATAATATGGAGCAAGCATCGATTGGAATCCCCATCAAGGATAAGGATGACAATATCAGTTCCAGCAAAGAGCGTTCATGAATGTTCTTTCAGATGTTGATCTGATTTTTGAGTTGCAACTTTGTGGACTGTTTTTTGTTTTGGGAACTAGCATGCTGAACAATTAATGTATTAATCAAAAACTTTAAAATTATAATGTATTTAGTTCTACTATCATGTTGATGCACTCTTCTCATTACAATATTCCTTATGTATCTCGATTATCTGTTTTGGATATTAATATTGTTGATATACTCTTTTCATTGTAATATTGTTTATAAATTTCAGCTTACTTTAGTCTTTTTAAGTTATTTTTTTAGTTTCTTGGCATATTTTAAACATTTATATATTATTTTAATTAGCCATCCCCAAATTTTGGAAATTTTTTGTCATCTCGGAGTCTTGGGTAACTATGCTTGAGGTTGCTCCTATTGTTTCCAAAGATTTCTCTTCCTCATCCAAGTTGATCACTTGTTGGTTCTTTTTTTTTTTTGTTGACTTGCCTATTATGCTTCAACTACTAATTCAGCGACATAGTATTTATCCTTTGAAAGCTCTTTTGTAAATTTTGAGGCTATGGATCTTTGAAAGAAAAGTAAAACAGTTGCATTTACAGTATGAAGAAGACTTATTTATAGCTTTAGCCTTAAGCTGCTACTTCTGCATTAGCCCATGGGTTTGTATTCATCAATGAAATTTCAGGCGATGGGGTGATTTGATGGTTAAATGAACATGCAAATATTACATTTTTTATTTTCCTTGATGGCTGCAAATATTACATCTTGTCCTTCAGATCTTTGTTGATATCATGTCCAGCTTCCTTCTTGAGTTTCTTTGGGAATAATATGCTAAGAGGTCAGATATTTAATGCTTTGTGTTGGCTGATAGTTGTAAGGCTCAATGCCTGAATATTCAACATGCAGATTTCATCACTGTAGCAGTCAATAGGAACCCATGAAGCCCTGTAAGCAGTGAAGGTGGTGTTCTTCCCCATTTTACTGTATTTCCAAACCCTAGCAAGCAAAGTACTATGACCAATAGCAATACTGGTGATTCCCTGGATAGAGGGATGGAATTGGCGAGACCTCTGATTTCTTCACTTTGTTCAGTAGTATTATCTCCAAATTTTGAAAATCTAGGATAACAAGCCCAATTGTGATTCTGCAAGCAATCGCAGGTCAATTGCAATGTAAACAGGTAGTACGTGAAGCACAAATAAGGAACAAGGTAACTTCACTGGGACAACCAAATGGAATATAGTCATAATGTTAAATTGTTGACTGTATCATCCAATGGACCAGGGTCGATGGGTATGATTGGCGTATTTTGAAATGTCTTGGAGACATCATATAATTCAAAATGGTTTGCTGCAGTAACACAAATGTCAAAGAGTATCTTAGGCTCACAATTGCTCTGGAACAATGTTCGTTAAAAGGCACGTTAGTGTCTTAAATGGGTCAAAGGACCAATGGCCATGGGTCCAAGTTAAATGACTTGGCATCAAGTGGGTGAAAATTATTTCACTTGTGAATTAGTAGAAAATATTAAAATGTGCAAATTATAAAAGCATTTATAAATGCTATCATGTAATAGTGCCTATGAATGTGAAATTTAACATCAAGTTGAGTTAACGTCGAGTGGAGTTAGCATCAAGTTGAGTTAACGTCGAGTGGAGTTAGCATCAAGTTGAGTCTAAGAAGCTAATGGTGTGTGTCTAGATTAAATGACTTTGGAACAAGGGGGTCATATTAATCATTTAGGAATTAATAATAGTTATTAAAAGTGCAAATCATTTCATGAATCAATTATTTGTACAAGTGCCCCAGAATAAAAATATATAAAAGAGGATAAACTTTACTCAAGTCATAGTGAAGTCTTAGATTGGGTTAAGTCCAAAAGGCAGTTACATAACCATCTTGGAAGTGCAAGGTAGTATAAATGACTAGAAATCTATTTAAAAGATTTCTTATTTCTCTCAGCCCTAGAAAAGGGCTTGCTATAACTTTGTGTGTTTTATATACACTTTTCAATTCGTTAATAGAATACAAGTAAATGTGAGAGATTAATTTCTTGCTTTGTGGATTTTTAATATTCTTTGTTTATGACATCTGCGTTGCTGTTCATAGATAGAGACAGCCATTAAAATCTTGTATTTTTCATGATTATTTGCAACCCTCAATGTTTACAAACTTTGTGTTTAAACTACTCTGAATGGGCTTTGTACTGGGCACACCTAATCTTATTTTTAGAAGATTTTATGCTTCCAGGCTACCTTTTTGCCCTCATTACATCTATTGTTCACATTTCCATTTTCCAGCAAGAGGAAGGATTCCAACCCATTTCATCTAAATCTGAGTTATCCAAGTGTTTCTCTGTATTTTTTCCATTGTGGGTTTCTCACCCTTACCTCCATCTTCCTCCATTCTCTTTCCACTTCCATTCTTCTCCATTTCCCTTTTGTTTCCTTTTTGTACTTTCCGGTCAAAAGTACTCAAAAAACCAAAAAAAACACGATCATACAAAAGAGTTGACCCTCTCAAAAGCAAAGGAAAATTACTCATCCCATGGTGATTTCTCCAATGTTGCAAGTTTATATCATTCCCAATTGAGTGAATGTGAAATAAATGAATAAATCACAACAACATAAAATCTTGCCAACAAATAGACATCTCAAAAACTCACATTGGATGTTTTGGCATGGAGGAGATTCGATCTCTAAAACTTACATTTCTCCAAGGCAAAGATTGAAGAGGCAGCATACAGATATTATCAAATTTGTGGCGTTTATGCAAAATGCACTTGTTTTGAACACAACAAAAAACTACAAATCTGTGGATGCCTTCAGCGTCATGATCACCCTGAGGTGTGGAGGTGAGAATGAAATATGCCTTTTAATGCTTTTGCAATATTCTAATCTTTTTTGTGTTTTTCTGAATATGATAATTGAAACCCTAGGTAAATACCCAATGCAAAATTACACAAAACGAGAAAAGCCCGATTACAATATTCTGAACTTTTGGTTGTGTTTTCTGAACATGATAATTGAAACCCTAGGTAAATACCCAATGCAAAATTACACAGAATAGTAGAGCCCAACTGAAGATTTTTATTTAAAATTGTTGATTACTATTGACTGCATCAAATCCTAACTGAAGATTCACAAGTAACAATGAATTCAACAAAGCAGCACATCATTTAAAACTGTGGTTTGAATTAACAAGTAATTTCTGTCTTCTAATATTTTTACAAGAAGTAAGCAGCACATCATCGGAGTTATGCCCAAACACTAACCTATTCATTTTGTACTTCAAATTGTAACTTTTCTATTTAATCTATCGGCATTTACAAATAAACACAATTACATGTTAGCAGTAATATAGTTGAGTGGCATATTGATACTTATGATCTACGTCACAAGGTTCATGTTCGCGTTTGGTGAGGATAAAATTCGAAACAAGTTTGCCAGCCAAAAGGAGCCTGCCCCGGATTGATCTATGTGTGATCCCAGACAAAATTTAGAAAAAAAATCATGATTAAGTTCTAATAATATAAATTTGTAATTTTTATTATTTTTAATTTTCAAAATAAGAAATAAATGCCCAAGAATGTCAAAATAGATAAATATTGCTAAATAGCTTCAAAAACTATGTAAGCAGATGTCAAGACATATAAATCATGATAAGTTGATCAAAATAGAACGTTACAAACATGTGAAATCATAATTTTAAAGATGGTTTTTGTTTCCAAAAACTCAATCAAGACTCTAAACCATTTAACACTATTCTCAAACTTTCTATGAACTGCACTCTTCTTTTTGCATCAAAAAAACTCAAGATTATCAAGAGCACTTGGCTGAGTTGGCTCAATATCATCATCGCTAGATTCATCACTGAATTCATCTTGTGAATGTAAGTCAGGGTCATTTGCATCTAATGTCTTATGAGATGGGTTGTAGTTGTGAAGATGGAAGTAGATGAGTTTTTGGTCTCTTTGTTCATATACAATTGCAATTTGTTGTGAATATAAACAAGACCTCCCAAACAACACCTTGTTCCATTTCTTTAATTGAATGTGGTCAAAGCATCTCAATTCTTTTCACAAGCTAATGAACTTGCTCCTTGACAAAATATTTTAATGGCAAAATGTTGTAGTTCACGAGTATCTGCTCCATAGAAACTCCACCATCTGTGTCCACAACATTAGGACATGACATCATATTTTGTTGGTGGTGTTCCAAACATCAATTCCTCTAACTTGTATTTTCAACATTGATCCCTGACTTTACTTGCAACTATGGGATCTAGTTCAAACATGTCAATAGCTTCATAAAGCCCACTCATGACTTCGCTATCACCCTGTCTGTCTATATGGAATAGTTTAGGCTCCAAATAGCAAGTTGTTGCATGCAAATGGCTATGCATCATTTTCAATCTTGAATCAATTGTTCCCATATCTCAATGTAATCGGCTTCCAAATCATTCAATGTTTTCTGAATGATGTCCTTGCAACGGTCCATGCTTACATAAAACATACTGAGACGAGGCCTATCGCCATCAACCATGCCCTAAACCTAATGACTTTTTAACAGATTTTTTTTAGTTTTATTTGCTGAACCGTGACATTTTTTTAGGGTTTTCACTGAAATGGAGGAAAAATAGTTCCGTACAATTTTTTTGCAATTATATTAACTTAGCTTATGATAGTGCAGGACTTTAGCAAGTGTCATGCATAATTATTATACTTATATCGCACCACTATTTGCATCTTATCCATCCACAACTCACTTCAGAGTTGTTTCTACTAAAATCTGAATCCTTTTCCAAAACTTTTTTGTGGATCATCGCATGATGTAATTTATTAAGCTTGTACAAAATATTTTAGAAACCCGTCAAGACTTAAGTTGTCCCAGGTGTACCAATCATTTTTATGATTTTACTTAGCTCACTCTTCAAAGACATTGCTTGTATTGGTTGAGGTTTACTTTCAATATGGCTAGATATCTTCTGGTAATCAAAGGAAAACTGTAATATGAACTATACTAAAATGTCTTTGGAATCTTGAATTTCTTTAAAGAAAAGTAACGTGTATTGGATCCAAGTCCTTTGTATCAAAATGAAGCACTGATAATGACTGCAGATCTATCAGTAAATTTCCACAGCAATGTTTTATTCAAGAATTATGCCACCAAACTGATCCTTTTGACTACAACAATAGAACCTACATTTCATCAAGACAGGCATTTTTCACAATATTTATTTACTGCAATCCATGCATTGAAAAGGCCTGATATCTCATTCTCAAAAATTGAAATATTCCATTAAATAAATGGAACTAGATGATTGAAAAACTAAAAAGTAACTTGCCAAATTTCACCAGCATGGCCATGCTCATGAAAGTTTGCTAGTTCATCTGCATATGTAGCATCCCAGTGACTTTGCAATCCCAACACAGAGGGCTCCACCTCATTATCTTGTTCATCCTTTTCTGAACTGCTCCAAACAAGAGAAGATAAGAGGAGATAATGTAAGAAACATAAAGAAATACAATGAAACATGTCACAAGTTATATGATTCAAACCTTTTGTGCAACTCATATTGATAAGCATTCAGATACTGAACAAAAGAATAACAGTTCAGACTGATCATTTTGTGTTTTTTAAAGCCTATCAGCTTTTCAAATCATGTCATTAAAATATGTAACAGAAAAATAAAACTAAATTCAGTGCTTTCTATTTTAACGGATGTGCCAAAATGTGTCACACTTTCTGTTCAGTTTCCCAAACGGTATCAGCAAAGCTCAAAAGATGCACCAGCAGCTGACTGCTCAAATTGACAAGAAATCAATCAAATATTGAACAAGAGAATCCACAAGCTCATATTTATCATTTTTTATTTGTCAAGTGTACTGGAAAACTGTTCTTGCTACAACCCTAGAAACATCATGAAGATCTGTCTCCAAAACTAAAGACAAGTGAAATATCCATACTCACTAGTAGCAGAATCAGTATCTATAAAAAAGCACCCAATAGATAGGTTGCCAATATAAATACCTGTACGAGAATCGGATACGTGGATATGGGATTTTTTTGGGGGGGCATGGATATGTTTTTGGATACGGCTGTACAAATATATATATATATAGCCATATAAGCAAAATTAACCACTTAATATGCATAGAGGAAACAAAATAAGTTAAATAACCACAAAAGTACTCGTAATTCAATGCCAAATATCATAATATTCAATGGTCAAACTTAGATTCGTTTTATAACAAGTACATAGTGCAAATGTACAATGTATGGACAAAAATAAAGACAAATCAGCATATTCATGATTCACTATATTAATTTTTGTCTTCAAATGCAAAGTCTCCATCATGTGACTCGTTTGAACCACAAGCAACAATAGTGCCACTCCCACTAGCTCCACTATGCACGTCATGTGAACTTTGAAGCATTGTCTAGCTCCGTGTAAAGCAATGAAAGGGCCACGGAAGCATCCAAGTCAGCAGTCTCTGGGTCCACATTCCCACACTTTGTTGCCCCTTCCTTGTAATCAAGTTGTTTGTGTGAAAGAAGACGTAAGTTGGAATGCACATAGACCAAATCCTCTGCCTTTTTTGCTGCCAACTTGTTGTGCTTAACTGAATGAATAAAGTTGTAGATACCCTAGTTCCACTCAACTGAAAAGGAATTTCCAATTATTAAGGCAAGTCACAAAGTCAATTAGAATTTATAAAAATTAAAAGTTAAAAAAAATGTCGAAAAGAAGGGTATAGAGTTAAAAAAAACTAATTTCTTACTTGTGATAGAATTTTTATTGCAAGTGCCTGGAGGTGGGTGGATGCTTGCCCATGGAGGTACCACTAAAAGTGAACTTCCTTCTTGTACCTGTCACAAATAGCACCAAGGGAGTTACCCACGGAGGAATTGAAATGTGTAAACTCTTTAATAACTTGGTCTTCTACTTCTAGATTGGGGAAGAGTCTAGAGAATGTCACCTTATATCCCTCACTAACCTCAGCATCTCTATATGATGCAACCCTTCTGGGCAAAAAAAAAAATCTTTGTGTTGTAGTATTTTGGACATCAAGACAAAAGCAAGAAAATGCAATGGGTAGTCATTTTGTTCCACTTTTCAATGAAATGAGATTGCACTTCCTTGAAAAGCCTCTCCGTAAGATCCTGCTCTTTCGCATTTATGATAGATCTAATCTTCTCAATCATTGAGTCGATTCCATCATAAAGCTCACCAAAACATGGATGATTCACATCCACATATCTCAACATGCTCACAATGGGCTTGGTAAAACTAAGCAAATACTCCACACGTCATCAAAAATCCACCCTTTCACCTTTGTGGCCCTCTCAATGTTTGTCTGCCTCCATACACTCCAAAGGTTGTTGATAACCATGCTACTCAATGTCTCGCGAACCATGACAAGTCGTCTCAAGACGAGTGTGTGTGAGGCAAACCGAGTCTCAGCAACTTATACGATATTAAAATAAATAAAATTACAAACTTACAAAGATAAATTTAAAATATACACGATTCATGAATGATTAAAATAGAAGTTACCTTCAACAACTGCGACTTCAAGAAGGCCCTGAATATTCCTTTGGGACATGTGATGGTTGTTTATGAACATTTGAATCTCACTCGCCTCCTCATAGACTTGTTTGGTCTAGTCAATTTTGATTCCTGATTTTTGCAACATAAAACTGAGAGAATGAATGGCACAAGGTGTCCAAAATATGTGCCCGTACTTTATCTCAACCAACATGCCCGTAGCTTTGCAATTTTTAGCATTGTCCGTTACAATTTGAACAACGTTTTGAGGCCCCACCACCTCAATGGACTCTATCAAGGTATCGACAATGAATCGTGCATCCTTCACTTGCCCCTCACAAGCAACAACGTTCAAAAACATTGCCCCTTTAGAGCTCACTGCGACCACATTAATCAACAACATATTTGATGTATCTTTCCATCCATCAAAAACGATAGGCACCCCTATTTTGATCCACGAATTCCTAATGGGCTTCAATGCATCTTCAACTTGTTTTCTTTCTTTTGTCAACAAAAGTGGTGCACACCTTTTCATACTATGGGCCAATAAACCCTTTAGGAGCAGCATTAATAGAGATCTCATCATATCCTGCCAATATGATGACCTAACAACATTAAATGACAGCCCACGTATGTAAATACAATACGCAATACTCTTCTCCACTATCACTGGATTCATTCTGGAATGGCCTTTCCAATGGGCCTACATCTTTTGCTCTCTTGCAACTAAGAGGTGAATTCTCTTCCTCTGCGACCACGACGGGTGTAGCTAGAAATGGGTGTGATGGGGTCATCACATTAGCATGAGATGGATGATGATCCTTTCTTTCTCAAAGGATGCTTCGATCTTTGCCCAAGAATGGCATCTGCTTCTTCTTGCTCTTTGATGTATGCAAAGATCTTTGCTTGTGGCAAGCACTTTCCTAGTTTTCCATTCATGATTGGCCCACCACAAGCTTTGATTCCAGCGTCGAGACTCACACACAAATGGGCTTTCACCCAACAGTACGAGCTCTTGTATTCACAGTTACACTCTGAGCAAAACCAAAGGAAACACCCTCTACCTGGCAGTTGTTATAACATCATCACATACTTGCAAAGTGGCGCTCACGAATTGCCTTTGAAGGGTATCCCTTGGTCCACCGAACTAGCACTTGCAACATGAGACATTCTAGCATATCTCTATAGCCCCTGGGAAATATAACAATATTTCTATTAAAATTTAAAGCACTTGGAATTTGTCGAAAGAATATTTAAAAGAATAACAAAAAAATTAAAACTAGTTATAAACTTACAACCATTCAAAAACTTTTTTTAAAAAACCACAAAACTGAAAAAAACCTACCTTAAATCAGCAATCCTCTTTGTTGCAAGCTCCGCCAAAAAGGTAGGGGTAATAGTGGAGGATTAGTAAAAGGAAGGAGTTTCAATCCTATGAAATTGAAAAATGAATATGAGAGAACAAATGTGCAATGAGAGGTAAAAATGCAATGTAAGGTAAATGTGTTGTTTTTATTGATAAAATGAGTGTGAAAGCTGCTTTTAGGGTTGAGAATCCACTTTATTTTGTTTTTAATTGTTTTTTGAAGTCCATGTCTGACTTCTCATGAAGTAAAATTGAAAAAAAAAAAAAAAAAACATTTTTCCCATCATATACGCCTAGGATAAGGGCAAGGTATGCCCTTGCCCCGACAGATACTGTCAGATACATCCATTCTCATGTAGTGAAATATAAAAAAAAAAATTAAAAAAATTTGTTTTTCCTAGCATATACACCTAGGATACAGGGAGGGTACACACCTGCCCCTACGGATAATCCCAGATACGTCCATGTTTGACTTCTCATGAGATAAAATTGAAAAAAAAAAAAAAAAAAACGCTTTTCCCAACATATAGGCCTAGGATAAGGGCAAGGTATGCCCTTGCCCCTGCGGATATTGTCAAATACGTCCATTCTCATGAAGTGAAATTAAAAATATCGTTTTTCCTAGCATATACATAGACGTATCCGCAGGCGCAGGCACGTACTCTTCCCTTATCCCAGTTATATATGCTTGAGAAAAACTCAGCATGTCACATATTGAGGCAGACTTTAAAGCATTCATTTCTTGGGTTTGTCTAAGGACTTGTTTGTGGTTTTGTGTTTCTTATTGAGTTTGATGATTTACGGTCTAGGTTATGAATATTGAGCAGCATTCTCCCCGCAGAAGTTGCCATTTGTTGGGTCCAACACGCCCCATTACTCGAGATTTCACATAGGGACCCTCTTGCTTTAGCATAGCTATTTTTTATTTTTTTTGTTCTTGCATACTAATATGACTCCGTCTAATGAGTACCACTTGATAGTGTTGACCTAGCTTCACTTGATCATTCATTCACAATGGCTAGACAATCCTTGCCACGAATTCAGACAACAAAAATTGAGCTTTGAAGTTTTTTTAAATAATTTAGGTATTCATTCAACATCAAGCTATATACTTCTTATAATTTAGGAGTCAAGTGTACATTCTTGTACAATCATTGATTACCCAAGAAGCATCTGCCTTTAAAAGTCTAAACTCGTCCATGTTACTTGTTCTTTATTCAAGTGCTCTTGTAGTAAAACATTGGTCTTGTGCTTCATAGTTGAACTTTTCGCTTGTTTTATGATCTTTATTCGTCCATAGTCGGTTCAAACTCTAATTCAAATGATCATGTTATCGATTTGAAATGTTCTTTCAGCTGTTAAAATGATTTATTTCACTCAAACTGATGCTTGTTTGGTCAAGTCTACATTGAAATTTGGCTTTATTTGCATTTTGTGGGCTTTACTTTTGGCAAATTTCATGTTTGATCAAGACGGTTTTGTGTTTTCACCCAGTTTGGACTGAGTCAGTACATGCTTTGTTCGCGTTTCTTTATTCATGCTTAGACAAATTTCATCGACTAACCTATTAATTGTTTCCCAAAGTCATCTTTGCCTTGTTTTGTTCGCAGTGATCTTCCAAAGTTTTTTGAGCCATCAATCTTCGCTACGTGTCAAAATCCCGCTAACCCAAAGAGCTCTACAGTCAAATCTTTTCAAAAAATAACTAAGTCCTTTTAAAGACCTCGAGCCCTGGGATTGTGCCGCATAGTCCCGCAATCATGCCACATGGCACGATCCCGGTGACCTAGCCCATCGAAAAGTCAGCAAGATGTGTAAAGTTTTGTGTCCTCGAGGGCCCAAGGTTGCACCACTTGCCATCATCCTGGAAACTCAAGAGCCTAAAGCAATGACAATATTAACCCGGAGATTACATCAGCATAGTTTTTTGGATGGTCATTTCCGGGCGAGTAGAACGAGATTCGTCCACGTGTCGTCACCCCACTAACCCAGAGATGACAACATCAGAATACACAGTCACGAAGTATACAAAAGACTTCAGGTCGCCAAAATCACAAGTGGCAAGAAAGCAAACACAAGGGAAACATAGGAGACAATCGAGCAAAGCAACAGAGAGATGGAAGCACAAGTGGCAGCAAATCAGACATGCAAGCATCCCCCTCAGCATACAATGAACCTAAATTTGACAGCCAGGGCAAAGAATAAGTGACAGGCAAGTGACGGTTTGTCGTTCGACTATAGGCAAAGACTACAAGGGAGAGTTGGGGACTACAAGACATGGACTTAAGCATTTTGGATCATCCAGAACAAAGAGTCAGTTGAAAAGAACCTGCATTGAAGATCTGGTGAGCTGATCACAAAAGAAAATGAGCATAGAGATGGCAATGGCCAGAGCATTGGTAAAGATCAGGGTAAAGGTAGAGGTCGAAATTGAGGAGATTGTTTGCAGCTCTGAGGTAGAGTCGACCCAAAGGACAAGGATATCAATAGTTTCATCAAGAGGACAAAATGCGCCTATTTATAGATTGGAACCCATTGTTCCAATATTCCTGGGCATCAACATTTAATACGCAAAGGATTTCATTTAAAACAAGCTATGCTAACTTGAAGATAACCATGAGAAATTGAGAATGGATAAAGCAAATACATGAACCGACAGCTTTATCATTGGGATTGATTTGCAATGAAGTGTCTCTTCTTGTTTGGATCAACAATCGGTGAGGAGAAGAAATTGAATACCAAAGAGTGCCTTTTGATCATTGGAGCTTGGAGTGCGTTGGCGATTGAATCCACTTCCATACTGAAAATTGTATTTGAAATTGTGTCATGATTAAGATCATTATCCTTTCTTGATGTGTTATCACAAAACACTAAGCTCTAATCAGTTATTTCATTTAATATTTGTATCAAGAGCATTTAGTTTATGGTTGTGCATCATAGCCATGATGGATTAGCCATGTCTATAAAATCAGCATTGCTTGCCATTGTAAGGGGTCGACACATTTGAGTACCAAAACGCTATTGAAATTGAGCTAGGTTTGCACTTGCCCTTCCTCTTTGTTTTGTCTCGATGGTTTGCCAAAGATCTTGATTTGAGAAGTAATCTATGCAAAGAAGTTTTTGTTGTTGTTGGTGTGCAAGTGGATATACAATTAGACTGTGCAGCAACTAATTTAATTGGATTTAAGAGCTCATTCCAATTATCTTGAAGCTTATATTGGTCATGGTGTACAAATAGTTGCAGGCTTGTGTATTAGCTTTCTTTTGAATAGAGTTCTAGATTTTATGTTCACAAAATTTTCCTTTGAGTCTCACTCATTGTGGTGTTCTAGTTTGTGCAGTAGCTAGACTTAATGTCCATTGACTTAATTGCAGCACACATTAATCTAATTTTTGAGTATTGGTAGGCATGTCTTAATCAAGAGATTAATCTCTTTTCTACCTACTCTCTCCCTCTCATTTACATTTTGTTTATGAGAAACGATCTACCCATCACATTGTAAATAGTTCAATTGTGGAGAAAACCATCCGTGAGATACTGAATATCCTGAGAAAATCAATTGAACTTTCGGTGAAACAATCACAGCCTACCCATGCTATATCATTCGAAGTTTATTGGCCCTTGGATCACCAACAGGTCCTAAAAACAAGGGGACTCTTTATCCCATGAGTTGTTGATTGTTTTTGTTCACATAGATTAGTTAGTTCCTAACTGTGTTTAAGTGAGTCACAATTTCATCCTAACAAAAATTGTCGCTAGGAGGGCCAGAACTCTGAATTGCTTGTTGGATTTTACCCTGAACCTTCGAATTGCTTGTTATATTTTAACATGATGCCTTCTCCTTTTGTTTCTCCCAATTTCTATTGTTGGCTTAACACAACCAACAGAAATTGATGCTAGAACGAGGGCCCCGCGTCATATTTTCCATCTTGTACGTCTTTTTATCTTGAACCTCTAGATACTCTGAGCTTATCATTGATTATAGACTAGTAGTTCTTCCATATGCTTTCCATTTGTTGTGTGCTTAAAACCCATACTAACAGAGATTAGGTTTTGTCACCCTAGAGTCTTCTTCAAGGATCACATGACCTGGAGTCAGGTTGGGACATAAAAAATTAATTATTTCTTCTCTCCAAGTTCATAGACGTCTTAAATCTGATCGAGGCAAACCCAGAGACTAGTTTACCCAACCACATCATCCCCACAATTTGTCATCAAAAGACCAATCCAAATGGCTGCAGTCTAGTTAGTTGGACCAGCTATAAAGGTTCCCGGTGATGTCCATGATTTACCCAGAAACCCTAAGCGATATCTTCCTAAATTCGCTCCAAACTCTAGAAAAACTGCAAAAGAACACATCACATCCTACAAAAAACCCCTCAAGTTGCTTGATGTCGAACATGAAGATGTAGCTTGTAGGTTATTTCCCTTCACCTTGCTTGATCAAGCTTATAACTGGTTCCTTAACCTCCCAAAAAATTCAATCGCAGGATGGAATCAATTGAATAACACATTTTTAGCCCGGTTTGGTCAAGAAGTCAATCCAAGCATTTTATACCAGCAATTTGCTTGCATGAGAAGGGAATCCGATGAGCCTATATGCAATTTCAATGCACGTTTTCAAAAGATGTAGAGTGGGGTTACAGACTTGTATAGGCCAAATGCCCAACTAGCCTTAGAAATATTCAAAATTGCCTTGGATCCGTGAACCACCACTTTCTTAAGGAGAGATCCAACTGTTACTGACTTTCCCCTTGCATATGTAGAGGCGATAAAAGTGGACAGGCAACTCAATCCACAAGGGCACATGTTAGCCCCTGTTCCCATTGTTCTCCCAAACATGCCAACGTTAAGCTTAATCCTACCTGCAAATCAAAATGCACCATTGCCACAACCTCTTCCAATCATGAATCAGTTGCCATTAGCTCATGTTGCCCCTAATCAAAACTTAGAATGTCTAAATCCAGCTAGTAGTGAAGCAATGTTTCAGTCTTACAATCGACCTTTAGTTCCGAATTCCCTTCAAGATTCAACCAAACCTGAGTTAGATACAATCCAAAGAATGGTCCAAATATTGAACAATGATGTTCTAAACTTGCAAAAACAAGTAGGTAGCTCAAGTAGTGGAAATTATGCCTCAAATTTCACTTAAAAATGCAATTATAGACCCTCCAATAAAGTCGGTAAACAAGCCGAGTCCTCATCCAACAAATTGTATGAAATCAATATCATGGAAATTGCCTTGCCCAATTGGTGTCATGTACACAACACAACCCAACATGGAGAACTTGATTGTGTCGAGTTTTGTCTAGCCTTTGACATACTGCAAAAGAAAATTGACGAATACAAAGTTGTCCCAAATGATCATAATACTTCAAATAGTTTAGATGCTTCTAGTTCATCAAAGTCTCCTAATACAACCATGGTCTTAGAAACTCTAGATTATCCCGATGTAGAAGACAATGAACCTAAAGAGAACACCAATAATATGCAAGCCTTCCAACAATACCAAAGAGGAAACTATACTCTTAGGAGCAAAGCACATCAGCGTTTGACTGCCTCAACTCCACTGGACAATGCCGCTACACCTCTTAATCCTAAAGCTAGAAATGATCCACCTCCACCAAAATCAGGCGACAATCAGCGCTCCACTAGCAAAACAAGTTATAACATCATGAAAAATATGAAAAATATTAAAGTGAACATAACCCTTCATGAATTAGCACAAATCATTGAACAAAGGGATTTGCTTCTCCAGTATCTCACGAACAAGAGTAGTCAACCCAAACAAAAGAACCCAGCCTATACCAATGTCGCAATACATAAGACTAGGGCTGAAGTTCCACCATTCTTGCTTACAATTATAATTTTTGGTAAGAACCTTCACAATTGTCTTGTAGATTATGGTGCATCAGCGAATGTTATGCCTATAGGTGTTTGCAAGAAACTAGGATTGGTTCCTATGAAATCAGACAAAGTGGTAGTTGAGTTAGACAAGTCTGAAATCAAGGTTGTCGGTGAGTTATTAAATGTCCATATGCAGTTGTAAGCTGAGCGAAGAGTGCAACAATTCATAGATATACAAGTATTTGAGATCCCAGAAGCATATGGCATGCTATTAAGTAGAGATTGGTCAAGATCATCAAATGGCTATATGGCAACAAATTTTTCTCACATGTGGTTGCTATGGAGAAGAGTGGCAAATCAAATTAGAATTGACAGAGAACCACGAATGAAACTGATGATAACGGAATACAATGCAATTAACGAACATGTTAACTTCACTTCTACAGAGGAAGGTGTCTATACTTTGTCAACCAAACCAGCAAAGAAGAAAAAGTTTGATCATGATCAAAATCCAGGTATGTGGTCACTGTATTTGAATGGAGCACACTCCAAGCAAGGCGTTGGGATTGGCATTGTCCTAATTGATCTCAACAGTAAGAGACATGTCACAGCTTATAGATTGCAATTTCCTTGTATTAACAACATATAGGAAGTATGAAGCCTTGATCTTGGGTCTGCAGTTTGCAATCAGCTTTGACGTCCATCAATTAAAAGGCTTTAGTGATTCTAAGTTAGTTGTCAACCAAGTACTTAATAAGTTTCAGTGCAAGCTTTCCTACTTAGAGAAGTACAAATATTGTGCTTGGGATTTAATTGAGTCTTTTAATACTTTTAACGTCTCAATTATTCATAGAGCAAAGAATGTTCTGGTTGATTCATTGGTTGTCTCAGCAGCTAACCTCACACCATTAAACTGACATGCAAAAAAATTTAGTGGAATTAATTCCTTGTCCCTCTGTGCCTGATAACGTTAAACATTTCCAAGTTTTTTATGATTATAAGCAAATTTTTGATTTCTTATCTAACTCCAACGCTTTCGATACACAAGTAATTGACAAAGAAAAAAGATTCAATTTCAAAAAACAACAATACAATTATGGAGTGTTCCAATTGAAAGATAATCATATTCCGAAAGGAATGCCATCATTAGAGAGATTGTATGACTTGGACAGCATAGCGTCTAAATCAGAAATGAAGACTCCGTTGAGTCAAGAGACATGAAAACTGTAGACAAGCCTGAAAACATGAAGGTTGGACCTTAATGTAGCAATGAAGAGATGTAAATGTTAAAGAGGATGTTGCTGTGCTATCAAGATATCATAGCATGGAGCTACAATGACCTTAAGATGTTTGAACCTCATATTATGACACATAACATTCCCTTGAAACCAAATCAAAAACCTTTTAGGCAGCGCCAAAGGCCAGTAAATCCAATCCTGGAACCACTCATTCTCAAAGAAGTCCAGAAGATGTTATTAGCTGGCATTAGTTTTCCTGTGTGCCATTCAACTTGGGTGGCAAACCTAGTACTTGTGAGGAAGAAAAGTAGAAAAATTCATCTTTGTGTAGACTTCAGAAATCTCAATCGTGTATCAGATAAAGACAACAATCCCTTGCCTTCACTGAATGAGTTCATTCAACAAGTCAGTGGTTCTGAGATGATATCCTTTTTGGATGGATTCTCAGGTTACATCTAGATCTTAGTGGACAAAGCAGATAGAGCCAAAACAGCATTCACCACCAAATGGGGCACCTACACCTACAAGAAAATGCCATTTGGTTTACTTAATGTTGGTGTTATGTTCCAATGAGCTATGGACACTACTTTCAAAAGCTTAATCAATAAGTGCATAGTAGTATACATGGATGACCTAACTATATTTTTCAAATGCAAATCAGATCACTTGAGTCATCTAGAGAAAGTCTTTGAACACTACAGAAGGTTTGACATGTCACTCAACCCCAAAAAATATCTTTTGTGCAACACAAGGTAAGCTCCTAGGCCACATTATCACCAAAAAAGGTACATCAATTGACGCAAAGCAAGCTAGTGCTATTTCCAAAATTTAGCTACCAAACAAAAGGAAAGAATTAGTGCATCACCATTGTGGAAGTTAATCAGTCTGATGTTCAATTCAGTCCATAGTATGTTTCAATTGTGCATTATTTGTTTTATGGAAAACCTCCAGCCCATTTTGATAGGGCGCAGAGAAGAGCAATAAGGCTGAAAGTTGCACCTACATGTTGCAGAGAAGAGTGTTGTACCATACGAATCATGAAGGGATTTATTTAAGATGTTTGTCCATGAAAGAAGCACAAGAGATGATGAACTCATTTCATGATAAGTTAAAAAGTGATCATTCTTCTGGTAATGTGACCGCATACATAATTCTCAGAGTTGATTATTATTAGCCAACGTTATTCAAAGATGCTTATGCACATGTGAGGACTTGTCATTCATGTCAGATCTTTGCTAAGAAAGGAATTCATGCTCCCATGCCATTGCAACCAGTGATAGAGAAACGCCCCATTGCCCAATGGGGATTAGACTTCATTGGAGTCATAAATCTCAACTCATCAATAGGTCATAGTTCATTCTCACTGCCACCAACTATTGTACGAGGTGGACTAAAGCTAAAGCAACAAGAAACAATACAACTGGAGAAGTTATTGCATTCCTAGAAGAATACATTGTAACTCGATTTGGGACTCCTTTGGCAATTGTTTGTGACAACGAATCATCCTTCCAATCAGTTGAACTGATTGAATGGATATATCAGAATAGTATTACATTGAAATTCTCCTCAAATTATTATCCCCAAAGAAATGGTTTGGCAGAATCAACCAATAAGAATTTGCTAAATTCCGTGAAAAAAGCAATTGATCAGAATCCACGCAATTGACATGTGCTACTCAAATATGCTCTATGGACTAATAGAACAAGGCATAAACAGAGCTTGAACGGTTCCCCTTTCTTGTTTGTCTATGGAGTAGAACCAATTTTCCCAATACAGCTCAACAAGCCCACTTATCAGTTCATATAAGAATACATGGAACCAAATCACGGAAGTCAGTCCAAATTGTTGGACCTAATCCAATTAGAAGATAAGCGAGACGAAACTTTACAAAGTTTTAATAAATCTCAGACAACTGTGAAAAGATGGTTTGATCAAAAAGCATTAGTGAAAGCCTTTCGTATTTTGGATTTAGTCTTGTTATGGAATAAAGCACATGAGAGAAAGGGTCAACATGCTAAGTTCACTCCTTTGTGGATTGGCCCTTACTAAATATCTAAGCTTTTAGGACAAAATGCATTCAAGCTAAGAGATCTCCAAGGCAAAGACTTGTCACTACCAATTAATGGACAATACTTGAAGCATTACTTCATGGCTGCTCCGTCAACTACCATTTATGAGTAAGGATACCAAGGTTCCTCTATGTATATATTTTGTATATAGTTTTTTGTTTTCAAAACTAGCGTTTCCTGCTTTGTTGTTTGTTATAGCTTAGTTTGCTTTTGTTTTTTTGTTATGTTTTAGTTGTTTCGTGTGTTGTTTACTCCCTCCCAACTTGTTTAAATTTGGTTTTGCGTGTTTGGTCCTTAAGGGGCTTAAAGTGTGCCTTTTCAAAAAAATTGATTAGAGTTGTTCGCATGTTTATTATGAGAATTCAAGTCATGAAAGGGTAGTCTTTGGCATTCTTGAATATACACAATGAAAATGATAAGAGAATCAGATTTTAAAAGAATGAACATAATTTTAGACAACACTATGCCAAAGCGATGTTGTGTCCTTATGCTCCCATCGGCGAGGAACTTCAAATGGTGGACAATAAAGTATGAAAGTTTTCAGTTTTTAGAAATTAGAATGTGAACCATCTTTACATAGTCACATAAGTTGTTGCAATTTTCTTTGTGCATTTTCAGAATTTGAAAACCTGTGATTCAAAATAGAATGTGTGAATTTTAGAAACATTTCATTTTCTTATTGACGCCATGAAATTGCACTTTAGACACTGAATTGATTTAACTTTGTCTTAATAGTTGTGAATTTTTTGAGTCTATCATTACACCCATAGATTGGTCCCCAACCCTCAATGAACTGAACAATGAAATCTTTTCAAAAGAAGAACTCAAAGGAAATTGAACAAAATGCAAAATCCAAATTCTTTTCTCGAAAGGGTAATTCAGGCAATCTCCATCAGAAGCTTTCCAACCTAGTTGACAATAGAGCAAAGCCTTGAGTGGGACCAAAGATATCTCTGTTGAGGCTATAGACACCTAGCTAGCAGTAGACCAATGCCTATGTCATTTCCTCTCAAGCCAAACATTCAAATTGTCCTTCTCAAAAATTCTAACTGCTTTAGACAAATTAAATTTTTTTATGTGAATTCAAAAGCTATAAGAAAATAAATCACTTTAGCATACACTGATGGTCTTGGACAAATTTGAAACCCAGTATGTCACATATTGAGGCAAACTTTAGTGCTTTCAATTTATGGGTTTGTCTAAAAGACTTGTTTGTAGTTGTGTTTCTTATTGAGTTTGATGACTTACAGCCTAGGTTTTGAATACTGAACAACATTTTCCCTGCAAAAGTCGTCATTTGTTGGGTCCAACACACCCAATTACTCAAGATTTCACATCAGGACCCTCTTGATTTAGCATAGTTGTTTTCTTTTTTTGTTCTTGCATACTAATATGACTTCGTCTAATGAGTACCACTTGATAGTGTTGACTTAGCTTCACTTGATCATTCATTCATAATGGCTAAGTCAATCCTTGCCACAAGTTCAACCCTACTCTCAAGAGATTAATCAAGAAATTAATCTCTTTTCGCCCTACTCTCTCCCTCTCTTTTACATTTTGTTTATGAGAAACCATCTACCCATTAATTGTAAATAGTCCATTTGTAGAGGAAACCAACCGTGAGATCTTGAATACCCTGAGGAAATCAACTGAACTTTCAATGAAAACAATCACAACCTACCCATGCTATATCGTTTAGAGTTTCTTGGCCCTTGGATCACCAGTAGGTCCTAAAAACAAGGGGACTCTTTGTCCTATGAGCTATTGATTGATTGTGTTCACTTAGATCAATTAGTTCCTAACTGGGTTTGAGTGAGTCACAATTTCAGCCTAACAAAAATTGGCACTAAGAGGTCCACAATTTCTGAGTATTGGAAGACATGTCTTAATCAAGAGATTAATCTCTTTTCTACCCTAATCTCTCCCTCTCTTTTACATTTTGTTTATGAGAAACGATCTACCCATTACATTGTAAATAGCCCATTTGTAGAGGAAACCAACCATGAGATCCTGAATATCCTAAGGAAATCAATTGAAATTTTGATGGAAACAATCACAGCCTACCCATGCTATATCGTTTGGAGTTTCTTGGCCCTTGGATCATAAGCAAGTCCTAAAAACAAGGGGACTCTTTGTCCCATGAGTTGTTGACTGCTTTTGTTCACTTAGATCAATTAGTTCCTAAATGTGTTTGAGTGAGTCACAATTTTAATCTGACAAATCTTTTACTCCGTCCTTTTCCCAAAGGACCAAATAAAATCGTGCTAGTGAGACTAAATAGAAATCAGATTTCTAATTGCTCCACTAATACATGTGTGTGCCTTTTGGAGGAACCAAAGGAAGCATTGAAATTATCTACTTGCAAACAGGTAGTACCCTAGAATGCATGGATTACAAGATATGCTCAGAATAATTATAATAAAGAGAACCTAAGACTCATGAGTCCAATGCAAGGTCCAAAGGCATGTCACCTAACATCCGATAGTGCTCTCAAGACAAGTGACAATGGAGCAGCTCAATTACGCGGTTGTCTTGTTCGCAAACTTCTCGAACATAAACAGAGATAAGTTGTAGCTATTTTTATTCAAAAGCATACTTGTATGTGGTTGCTTCGAAGGGCATACACACTCCATTCTGCACTCATTGTTAAACAGGCTGAAAGTTGCACATCTTTTGCCCGTAAAGAATGTTATATGAAAAATCAAACAATAGTTGCAACTAAAATTCAGAAACAATGGCATATGTACAAAGCTCATTCATATTTCTGAAAATTGCCTATAGTGACAATTGCTTTTCAATGTGCACGGAGATGCAGGGTTGTTGCAAGGGAACCCCGTAGATTGAAGTTGTTTGCAAGGGAAACCGGTGCTTGCAAGAAGCAAAGAACAAGCTTGAGAAGAGATGTGAAGAACTCACTTGGATTTTGAAGCTTGAAAAGCAATTAAGGGTGGTTGTTGAAGAATCTAAGAAATTGTAAGTGACAAAGCTACAGAGTGCATTCGAAGAAATGCAAGAGCAATTAAGTAGAGCTAATTTGATTTTTTTACAGCAGCAAGAAAAAACAAAAGCTCTTTAGAGCCAACTTGAAATTGCCGCTGTAAAATTATCAACACTTGAGAGAAGCTAGGTCAAATTTCAGCAACTGATAAAAGAGAATGAGCATATTAAGGCTTCAGTAGAACTAAGTGAGAAGAAACAATTAAAGACAAAGGGAGAGTTCATAAGAACTCAAAAAGAATGTGAGGAATGGCAGAGGCAATTGAGTTGAAGGCCTCTCGAACAAAGCAAAATCTATAGAGATAGGAAGAAAAGAATGCTAGTGTTGATCATGAGAAGCAAGTGCTTAGGCAGCAAGCTATAGTGATTTCACCAACAAGTGGTCTTACTAATATTGCAAAGCCCATCATTAATCAGACAGCACCCGAACTTTGTCAGCATTCTCATGGAGAGCAGAGATTTCGCTTTGATTCACCCATGCCCTCTCAAATTTTCAAAGAGTTCAACCACACACCGGTAGAATCTAGATGCTCTAGGATAATGGTTGAAAAGTAGCAAGAAAATCTATAATTTATTCTGAAGTATGTCAAAGAAAAACTAGGTCTCGGTCATGATAGACCTGTTGCAGCGCGTATCATATATAAGTGCCTTCTTCATTAGCATGCATTTGAGATTGAAAGGACAAATATGTTTGAGCATTTAATTCAGGGTGTTCTCTCCAAAATTGAGGGTCAAGAGAATGGTAATACTTTCCCTACTACTCATTTGGATGTTTCCGGTAAAACATTTTTAATTGCAATGAAAACAAATAAGTGTGATAATTTGTAGCTTATATTAAGCAATGCATCAAATATGATGGTGGCCATAGTATATAACCTAATAAAAGATGGGGTGGAAATCATTTTTCCCATTACTCTTTCTTCAATGTCAAAGCCACAACCTAAAGGTAATTTTGGGCCTTATGAAAGAACAAGATTAACAAAGTAAGTCTTAGTTACAGAAAAGTTTTCTAGTGCAGAATTTTCAGCTCCTAGTTTTATCATAGGAGTGCGGCTAAGGCATGGTGTCAAGCTCGTTTTCCACATAAGGCAGCCCCTAGAAAGCAAGAAGTTGTGAGAACAAAACAAAGAACCAAGTTGGGTATATATGAGGAGTCTACAAGAGCTTTGTGCATGACTGTAGATCAGCAAGCAAACCAATTTGAGAATAAAAAGGACAAAATATATGCATCACATGAGGAATACAAAACATGGCATTGCAAATTCCCAAGGATGAATTGGGATCCAAGTATTACAAAAATGGCCATTTTGGGAGAGCCAAAATAGTTGAGCTTGCAATAGCTTGAGGGCAAGCAATTTTGGGAAGAGTTGTCTGTCATGTCCCCTTTTCAGAATTAAACCAATCAGAAGACCCGTAGCCTATTCTTTATTCCTTGTAGACTAAGGGATAAAGTCAAGAAAATAATTTAATATTAACGTTTTAAATTGTCCTAAATCACTTTATTTTATAACATAGAAAAATGACACTTATGTATTATTATTATAAAGAGGGCCAAAAAGTAATATTCATTAAGTAGGCCAAAAAGTAGTATTTATCTAAAAGTGTTTTAAATAATTTTAGGGTTATGGCAATTGGAAAAAAGAAAATTATAAAAGAAGAGTAGGGCTTAAAAGGATTCATTATTCATCTTTCAACTCAAAACCCTATTTCAGGTTGAGCTTTTCTATTCAACTTTTCCATTTGAGAACGAAAACCCTCCGATGTACAGGTTTAGAAGACAAAAACCCTCCGATGTACAAGTTTAAAGGACAAAAACCCTCTTACCTATTAAGGTGATTCCATCCAGGAATCATAATTTTGCTAATAGATCGAGTTTAATTTCAACTTTTAGTTGGTTGGAGGTTGTTAGTATCCAAATTTTTTGTGGGGATTACAGAGATATCTATCGGAGTTTATTGTTGTTCAAAGGCTGCCTAACTCTAGGGAGGCTGTCATACCAGCTAGGGATCCAAATTACTGCCCTTGTGACATCTGCGCAAGGATTTCAGGGGGGGTTTCAGGGAATCACCAAACTATGAGGGTGATGCCCTACCTTGTTAGTCACTAATTTACCTACTGTAGCAGCCCACTACATTTAGCTGCTGCTATAATTCATCTGCAACCAGCCGTACCACCCAGGAATGACAAACGTTGTCTTTGCAAGTATTTCTACTGATATAACCTTGGTTGTAAGGGTTTTCTATAGTAATTAATTGTTGATTCAGTATCATTAGGCTGGGCCATGATACATTTGTTATTCAATTGATAGTTTCATCTATATTATGTGTATTCAGACAATTGCAATAAAGATTACTGTTTGATCTTCAATATCATTGTTGAGCATTGTTGTTTTAATATTTAAATTGATGCTCGGTATTAGGAAAAATACGAAAGAAAAATATAATTCAGAAAATTACCTAAAACGGACATTTCAACCACTAAATTGTTTCATTTATTAGCAAATAAAAAACATAAAGAAGGATGAATACATGTACTAAAAAATGTGTCCAAAAAAATCAAACCTTAAAATATACAAAAGGAAATTTTCTTTATTAAATAGAATTTTTTGTCCCAATTTGCCTACTAAGGCCTTCAATAACAAAATTCACATATATGTCGGTTGGGCTACAGTCTAGCAGTAAATTGGTGAGATATTACCAATTCTAGCCTAGACTCAAAGCCGTGCAGGGTGAGAAACCCCAAAGTAGCACTGTCCCATGGTTTGACCCCCTGTTGCAAGAAATGCAACGACTGTTGTTTGTTTCACATTAAAACACTTCGAAATGGTGATGTGACAAGTGCGACATTTTTGATGGCCGTTTAGCCGTCACACCAGTTTCGCAACGCTGGTCCGCAACACTGGTCGTGCATGTTGGCAATGCTGGTCGTGCATGTTGGCAGTGTTTCATCCTCTAATGATGTTGATGCCTCGTAATTGAAAGTATCAGATAGTTGTCACTTGAAATTCCTTGCCTACGGAATAATAATTGAATTATATGCGACTGATGAGTATTTGATCAAAGTTTCAGTTTGAACAAATTCTATGCAAATCTATGAAACTCACTTTGGTGTCGAGAATTGGATCAGCCTAAACTAAATCCGTTGCTCGTGCCACAGGTTTTACTCAGAAAGATAATTGGCATTGTTTATAACAAAACCCTAGCCAGAGGGTTAATATATGATTTTGAGTTTATGAGGCCCAAGGCTGAAGAACCAGGTTCATGCCAACAATTATTAGATGCTTAAGTTTGAATCCCGGCTGCTGGAGGAGATTTGTAATAGGGAATAAATAAACTAAGTTATTTTGATGACCTGAGGATTGCACCTAATTGCTGGACGAATTATTCCAGCCCTGCAAATGGTAAAAATCCAACAGTCTCACCTCTGTATACCCAACAGGAGGGCTTTCTCTCGCCAACTGTTTTGTAGTGTCATCGAAGAAAAAATATATAAGAGGTATCTGAATCTTTAATTTGTAATCATCAGTTCTAAGCAATATCCAATTTGAAAAGGTGAAGCAATGTAACAAATAAATAACACAATTTGGGAGGAGAAACGAGGTCAAATCAGATGCAATCTACTTATCAGGCAGATAAGGTAAATCTACAACCATTTTTTGCACATATGGTTAGGTTAATATGCTAAATTTGGAATTTATTTAATTAGAACTTCACTAATTTCGATGAACAAGATCAACTTACTCTAAGGATTTGGGTAAGAATCATATTTCCAACAGCTTCAAGATCTTATTCACATAAGTTATACACACGAGATTTTTCTGGATAGTAGTTAAATACAGTTAATCAACATTATTTTCAATTATTTATTGCCAAGTTTCTTTCTTGGATTTATTTGAAATTTTCAAATTCGTGTTGAATAGTTAAATACAGTAAAGGAGTCTTTGATGAGCTATTTTACTAGTTTTTTTACAACAAATGTATTTGTTATTTTTCTTCACATTCCTCTTTACAACAGGTTTTATTTAAATGTATTACCTTTAGAAGAAGTTATTTTCTATATAAAATAAGGACATAAAAACTATGGGAGACCAAGGTTGATGAATTTTCCTCTATAAAAAATAATTGGAATTCAATGCTGTGTAATATTCTATTTTGTAACTATTTTAATGATTTTAGAAATTAAAAATTTATATATATATCAAAATTTGTTTCTTCTGCACAACCTCCCCCAATGCCATTTCTTGTCAAATTTCCGTTTCCGTCACGTTTCTTTATTTCTCGTTTCTTGCAGCATAGGTTTGACCCTCCCAACCTTCAAAACAGATTCATCTATCGAAAACAAAGTTCCCATAAGTGCCCAAGGAGCAGTACTGTAATGAACCTATCGCAAAAAGAACAAACAACCCGTAAGTGTGCAGGGGGTTGCGATGTAATCATAATGGGAGGCACTCATAAGACTGTGACCCGGATTGAAACCCACCTCACCACAATAAGGCGCCCTGTGACTCCAGTTGGCTGTACTGTGGTTGCATTGTAACGATTATGGGGTATATTCAAGCTTCACCCGTGTTTACTGATCTAAATAATCCGGTGGAAGCTAGGTCAATGCGGTAACATGTTCTAGACTTTCACAAACAACCTTGCATAATAAACAGTTATTAACCCCCAATTCACACATCAATTTACCAAATATTGACAAATACACAATTATGAACAGAAACTTCTGGAAAAATTGCGAGCATATTTAGAAAGATACAGAGTTATTTTCTTAATTTACTCGCAATTTTTCCAGAAATTTTGTTTAAAATATTATGAATTGCGGAAACCTTAAGTATTTAAAATATACAGTTATTTACCCGCAAATTACAACGTCAAGTGACCTAAAACTGTCATTATCGTGTTCTTCACAATCGAAATAAATTCCCGTCAAACAAATGCACCCTAAGGCAAAACTCCCAAATAGCGAGTGCCCGTGCAACACATTTTCTGACAATTGACAGAAATAGACATACGGACCATGCAAAATCAGAAACCCCCCAACAGATCGCGGTTTCGAATACCAGCAAAACCCCTCCACCTAAGACCTAAATTTAGTGTCCAGCTATAGATCTTACAGAGCTTGCCAAAGCTTGCACAGGTTTAAGTCACGCCCATACTCCCGCCTCATCCAAGTAACCATGACAAAGAAATAAAACTATGCTAAATTTCTCCACCTCATTTACTCCGCTTAAAGTAATTAACATCAGCCTCGCAGCTGCCGAAATGGCAAGAGGAAATTTAGCACAACAAATTGCTAAGAAGCAGTGAAATTCGAGGAGGGGAAGGGGGTTATTATTTTAAGAGTAATTATGATACCCGTAATCGCAGGCTCTGAAGGCGACGGCGGAGAGAGCTTCAGCAGCGTCTGCGTGGCGCTGCTCGTCGTCAAGTGTGCTACCATATTCACTCTTAATAGACCATGAATCTGCAGCTATTGAACGATTCTCGTCGTCTGAGAACATATCAGATGTTATTGGAGCTGCTTGCTGAACGCGCAACTGGGCGGGCTCTGAATCTTCCGGAGCGGGCCATCGAATGCCGGCCATTATTTGACTGATTGATAGGCTGTTTTTTTCGTTGCACTTTGACGCTGCTGTTATGTCATTATTCAACCATCACCGTATTGCTATTTATTCTGTTTGGTGACACACAGAAATTCTCTTGGTGAATATATATCATTTGGGGTGCGGGCTTTCCTGTTCTCGCTCGTCGGAGAATTATCCTTCAATTCATTACGCATCGTGGACTTTTCAAAAATGTCTGTCATGGAAGCGGCGATGGAAAGGACCCAATATGCATGCGCACCTGTGGACCCCTAATTTACTACCTTGTCAAATTTTATTACTTTTTTGTCTATTTGTATATAGTTGGCACTTTGTAGATCTCTCTCTTTTAGAGTAGATTCTTCATCATATAGATTTCCTAATAAATATTTTAGATCTCTCAATTGTTACATTATGATTTATCTAGTGATTTTCAAGTTAAGTTGAACTTTGTTTTGAATTTTTTTTAAAATATGATCGGAATCACGTCCTCGTGATTTTAGCATGATTGTAATGGTAGGTCTATGATTGTAGATACTCATATTTTGTGGGTTTTACAATCTTATATTGATTTATCATGTCTTAAATGTCGCTTCTCATTATTTTATATGGTCACCTTGTTTGCAAATTTGTCTTTGTAAGGCCTATATGTTTGTGTACCCAAAGTCATTTAGGATCAAGGGATCTCTTATCAATTAATTCTACCTAAAAATTTCTTTATTAAGTTGCATATTGATTCAAGTATGCTCTCATCATCAATTCTTGTACCAATACATCTTGTACCAAAAAAAAAGTTGTAACAAAGCATATAGTTACATTTGATTATTTAGAAGAGGAGGCGAAATCATTTCTCTTGTGAGATCAAGATCATTCACAAAGTAGTAGAACTACATTGAGTCTCGATTCTAAGCGTGTAGGATATGTAGTTGTAACCCTCATGGGAGCCCAAACCACTAATCTTGCACATATTATATCCTTCTATTTACTCTAATTCTAGTTTTACTCAAAAAAAATTAATTGCAACTAAATAGATTTAAGCATACATCCATGAAAGTACAGAATTCAAATATATCTAATACATTAAGCTCATGTAAACATGTCCAGGTGCAATAAACGAGGTCATGCAAAGTAAATATAAAAGGTTAATGAATGATCACACATGTTTATTGTTCTGGAATTCTAAATTTGTAGAATGATTGTGTAGGTTGTTTGGATTCTGCACCTAAAATCTATAACTTTATAACCTCTTCTAGGTAGACATGCATGGGGCATGGGTTCGTCTTGGGCAGACATGGCCTAGTCAAAATCACTCTCTAAGTTTGTCTCTGTGTTGTCGACTCTAACTTATACAGGGATCTGAAAACTAATTTTTTGTCATGGGTGCGTTGTCTTCTCTTTGTTGTTTTATAGGAATAATTAGCATAATTGATGTTCTTCCTCTTTGAGCTAGTTTTACACTTTAAAACAAAAATATAGTTATGTAGTCAAGTAACTACCATAGTGGCATTGCAAACTATGTATCCTACATGTTTTGTTGTGAATCTACTTGCAGAATTCAACCAAACAGAATAACAATATGCAAAAATGAACAAGTTACTCATTGAACTTAGAATTAATTGTAAACCTTATCTATATTTAGATATCACATGCCTCTTTGAGGAGGTAACCTTCTTGAGAGTAAAACTAATATTACAATATATATATATGGATTAATTTCCTTCATTACAATATTAATATACATGCATTACACCCCTAACCTTATTATCTTTGCAACCCCAACCCTAATACTCAAGGGTCAGTCTTATACAGGCATTTAACTTAATTACTAACTATTATTATCACTTGATAGTGGACTTTATATAGAAGCAAATGCATGAGCTAATTAACTAACTACGGTAATTACACTACAAAAAGAATAATAGATGGTTAAGACATCAGGATCCTGACATGCTCGAGATCATACTTTTGTGTAGTTTTATAAGTGTGTGGATGGAATAACCTAAGAGAGGGTTTTAAACCTCCTCTTTCCTAAAAATTATGCATATAACTACATGTAAGTTAAGACCCTCCTTTGGCACAAGGGGAATGAGGAGAGACTAAGAAGAACAACTACCTCACAAGTGCATAGAATATGACTCAATAAAGCTCAACTCCAAGTAGGAGGAAATATGTTTGATGTTTCACTACAAATTTGATATTCAAATGTGTTTTCTTTATGTTTTTATTATCATCTCATTTTTCTCAAATGGTTTGACATATCCTTTTATCTATGCATTGATCTAGGACAAGTTATGTGTGTTAGTTGACTTTAAAATTGATAAGGGGTAAGATTAAAGGAATATAATCAATGACAACGAGCAAATGAACCAACAAGGCTAAAAGGGATGGATATGAACAGAGCATGTGTCTGACCTAGATGGACCCATATAGAGTATGGATTTGACTTGGAGATGAGACATGCTCAATTTTTAAAGCAGAGCATGATAACAAGTAATTCATAGTCCAAGTATTCTAACAAATAATTAATGATAAGTATGATTTTTTTAAGCTTAAGGGCTAAATGGGAACCTAAGTGGGTCGAGATGATCCAAAAAACATGCCAATATGAACAACTTTTCTAAATATAATAAATTAAGATTAAAACATTATGATAAGGATCTTGTACCAAATTTAGGTGTTTACATAATGCCCCCACTTTGACATGGACCTATGAACACGAGTGATTGCATGTATGTGTCAAAGTATAAAATGTAAATAATTTGAAAATGCACCTCTACTCACCTATGGAGAATGAAGGGTTTTTCTATGCAAACTCAAGCCAAGCCTCCATCCACATAGGTTTTTTATGTACCTAACACAAGTGCCAATTGTTACAAGCAATCAATGTTCATGATATACATTTGAAGTTTGAAGCTCGAAGATTCGAATATTTGAAATTTTATAAATTTAATTATTTTTAGTTTTGAAAAGAGAGAATAGGAATTAATACAACTGGTTGGTATTTGCTAAAAATGTTGCAATAAAATCACTTCCATAACTAGACTGTTGATAGGTGTTGAAACATAGTCGATACTTCTTTGGGATTTACTAGTGTCCAATCCCCTTATTGATTAATAAAATATAAAAATTTGTTCAAGTTTGATTAGGTTTGCTCAATTTCACTCTATTTTGAATAATTTTTAATATATATATATATATATATGCCCCCTTGTTGACCCCTTTTGAGGTGACGAATAAAGACTTATATTGTAATCACTCATCTCAAAATATAATGTTAAGATGCCTCTTATGTCAAGAAAATAAAATAGCTAAAGAATCATTATCCTAAACACATGCCATTAAAATTTAAATATAACTAATATCAATGAATTTTTTAATAAATGTATCATGTAGATTTTTGATCTAACATAAGAAAGATAATATCATATCAAGCACAACATAAAAGGGTATAAAGCCCCCATAAAAAAATATGGGAACAACTATATGTTGGAAGCACAATGACTGAGAGGGGGGTGAATCAGTCTTCAAAACCTTGCTTTCAATTATACTTAAGCAATCATGAACCATTCAAACAAACATATAGATCTAACAAGCATAAACAACTATCCACATAAGCATGAAACACAAGAACACAACACATATGTGGGAAACCCTCAAGGGAAAGAAAACCCACATATCTCTAAAAATGGACTAAAATCCCATAAGACAAAAACCAAATTTAGTAAATCACCAACTCCATATGGAGCACCAACCCCAACTAGTAAAGCACCCACTTGACTAGGCTTTCGCAAACACCCACTTGCAAGGAGGCACCAACCCCCTAGATGACTCAGCACCAACTCAGATACCTGATTGATTTGATCACCTTCAAAATATCTTATTTCTCATATAATATATGATGATCACCTTCTTTAGCTCTTCACACTCTTTAACCCTCTCAAACTACCTTCTAGGCTTCTTCACTCAACTAGGTCTCTTCAAGACTAATTAGGTCATATGACCTTGATCTTCATATGCAAACACACTATCATATCTTCATTATAGTTCTTATATACTATTACAATGGTCTAAAATACCTTCTTATATTCAATAATTTGTTATTTCATTTGCTTGTACTCTGCTTACTCAAATAGGCCTAAAATTGCCTTGTATATATACCATTCCTTGCTCATATACCACTTAGTCGGCTATACACCCTTAACCTATTAGGTAGGCCATATAATAGGTCTTATTAAATCTTGTGTACATGAATTAAATTAGATTTGAGTCTCTTTTGGTTTGACATGACTCAATTAAGCCCCATTTCATTTTTAGGTCTCATGGAGACCTAATAGGCCTTCTTAGACATCCGTTACACTTTACATTCCTTAAAACACTTTAAAATTCCACACATGGTAGGAACATATCATATAATAATCAAATAGACCCCAAATAATGTTTTCTAGGCTCAATAAGACATTTTACAACAAATCACTACTTGAGACCTTCCATTAGCATTATTCATATTAGGCCTTTGAACACATAGAAAAGTCTATCTTGAACAACTAAAGATAACACATCATTTAGCCACACATCCATGATAATAAATCACTTATACATAACCTTCATGAGCTCAAAAATATCACCATATGCATTAGACACTTCAACTTAGGACATAGAGCCTCAAAAACACCTCTGTAACTTACTTAGAACTTCCAGTTTTCCTCAAAGACCAGTCATGATGACTTTGAAGTCCAACACCCATGTAAACACATTCAAAGACTTCTAATGCATGAACACGATGCTCTAACATATTCATACCATATTCAAGTATAAATATCATATGGTCTAGTGGAAACTATTGGTCATATAGACCAATTTGTTGACCTCACTACGCATAGACCTTACTAAGTCAGATAAGCCATTTTGGCTTCATCAATTTCACCAATATACTTGACTTAAAAGATTTATAATAAGAATTAATAAGACATAAAAGTCTCAAACAACATCTCCATGAACTTGGTTTCATAATTATATTATGAAAACACATTCCAATTCATCTTCTCACTGCTCCCTGGGTTTTTCATTATTTGCGTCATTAGGTCTATTAGCGACTAGCTAACTTAGATGATGAAATTAGAATACTTGAGGGCTAGAACCTATCCATAAACCTTTATGGACATGAAACACGAGTCTCTACCTTATTCCTCCATCTATTTGCTTACTATGTCTAATGCAACTTTTGACTTCTACAACAACTTCATAAACAAACTAGTAACTCAACATTTTCTCTATCCTCTCTCTAACCAATACCACCTAGAGGTACCTAGGAGAGTCCACTACAAGATCCAATAGCTTACCTAATAAATTAAATCCATCTTGAGCACTTTTTATCAACATCAAGTCCTTATTAGGTTCTAAGAGGGTTTAAACCTGTTTCCACTCTTAACGATCATTCATAAAGCATAGCCCCTTAATCCAAAAACTAATGCTTATAATTTTGAGCTCAGACCCTTCCCCATATACCATGAACTACTTATGTTCCCATGAAAAGGTTTAACAATTTTGTGAGCACAAGAAAATCCTTCTCGGGTTGAGAACCCTTCATTCTAAGCACTTGAGAGACCTCCAAATAACTTTTCATGACCTGTCCTTCAAACTAGAACCTCAAACTACATGAACAAACTTGAAACAACATATATCACCTCTAAAAATTCTTACATGATCTCAAAAACCTTTATCATGACCCCTCATTAGGCCACACTCTCTCTCTTTGCTCTATAGACCTTGACTTGCAAACAACATTAGGCCTTAAAACTAACCTTTGTGTCTCTTTCCATACACTCTCCACCAAACTCACATACTCAACATATCACTCTGATGCTAAAACACTACCATGCATCCTTCACATTCCTTGGCAACAGGTCACGATGCCTCATTAGGCTAGGTAGGTTCTAGGAGTGGTCTAGGTGCAGACTTGGTCTGAAGATCCTACCCTTGTAGGCTCATTCTAAAGCTCTCATGAGTTTTAAAATGCCTCACATACATGTGCAAGCAATATAATAAAACCACTCATGCATGTGTGCACTCATCTCACCAAGTCACCATGCTCAAACCTTCTCACAAGGTCTCTTCATGCCATGACTAGGCTTAGGCTACTTAAGCACTTGACCTCAAAGACTTGTACCTTCATGTATTTGTCAACAAAGGCAAAAAGACAACAACACTCATAACCACTACAATACTCTCTTTCACACTACATACCTGTAATGATTATAAGATTGTCACAACACACACTATCAACTGACCTTGCTCATAACAACACTCTTGTAGACCTATTTGTCATCATACCTTCACAAGAACCTCAAATGACAATACTAACAACTTCAAGATGACCTGAACCTTGACATCAACCTTAACATTAAACAACAAAAAAGATAATGTTCAACAATCTCTCCTTGTCATATCATGCACATACCTCTTCATGTCATGACTAGGCTTCTTATGCAACTTAACATCAATGACTTGTACCTTCATGCAACTATAAGGCATTAGTTGCCTTCAAATTCTCTCTTGCCTTCAAATGCATCTTGTCACATGGCTTCTTTATCACATCAAGCTTGCAAGCTCATACTTCAAAGATCACTCACCGTGCATCTTCACTAAATGCACTTTGACATCAATGACATTAACCTTGACATTAATGACATCAATGGCAACACTTCTCAACAAACTCCCTCTTTATCATTAATGAAAAACACACTACAACTTGATCATTCTCATCTCCCCCATCTTGGTCTTTCTCCCCCTTTAACATTATTGACAGAGAGTCTTCCATAAACTACTATCTAGAATCACACCTTCTTGTAACAAAAGCTCAACACACAAAATATGGAAAATTACAAGAACATGCTCCCCCTTACTCCATACAAACCTCTTAAAAATGAACTCAGATCACAAGACCACTCATCTTGTCCTTGACATGACTAATATAACTCAAACCTTTGATCACACATTAAGCCACCATATTATTGACAACAACTGAAGAATTAGGGACTCCCCCTTTATATTCACACCTTGAGCTCACCACATCAGTCATTAGGACTCACAGACCTTTCTCAACATCTTTTAAACATCTCTAATATACCAAAAACACTTCCAACTCTGTCAACATTCTTCAACATGTCTTCATGATAGCTACCAAGCTTCTACTAACTAATGAGTGTCTCCATGAAGCCTAATGGAGTCACCCCTTACCATAGGGCACTATAACAACATAAACTTGGGAGATTCCTAGATCTCCTTGCTCTCACAAGACTAATGATCCTTTAGGATCTTTTTAGGCTTGATTAGCCTCTTTGGCTTGGCCTCTTCATCATTTGTGTGGTCAATAATCTAAATTGATAATGAACATTATTGATACTCTTCACTATGATCTACCATAGCAAGCAGTCCACTTTGGCTTGTAGATTGATCAAGACTAAGCTTGATTATCTTTGGCTTCCACACCTTGGTTTGTCTTCTTTCTTGAACTCTAGGAGCTTGAACATTCTTGTTCTATCTTGATGATTCATGGTGACAGAAGCTTGCAATATGACCAGTGTTAAGATAATTATAACAAACAAGATAACTAATACGTCTTGACTGATGTGGATTGTGACTCCTTCTATAGTCCCATGAGTACTCATTCTTAGAGGATCTTCTACACTCTCTTGTTCTATGACCAAACTGAGTACATGAGAAGTAATAACCATTTAATGAATCTACATACCTTATGGTGTTAGGCTGTCTAACAAAATTTGTCTTCATATTGTTCTTAAGGTTGACCTTCTTGTTCATATTAGCATTATCCTTGTTCTCCTTTTGATCTACTTTGAAACCAAGACCTTATTTATCATTGACAGATTTCTAAGTACTCAAAATGTTATCTAGAGCCTCAGTGCTCTTTTCAAACTTCTCACAGGTCTTCATCTTGCTAGTTGCTTGATCAATTTCTATCTTTTAAGACTCTATTTTTGATTCATACCTAGTGCATTATTCTTCCTGAGCCTTTAGGCTAGTAGTGACTATCTCCATCTGAGTTTTAACTTGATTTATTATCTCATCATGCTCCTTATATATGTTACTCAGACTCTCTTCAAACAAACCAATATGATCTTCATAGTCATTAACTAATGATCTTAGTTTCTGATTCTTCCTTCTTTGGAACTTTAACTCCTCTAGTGCAATCACTAATTTTTCCTCAAGGTTTACTTCAGCCTCTTCTTCATCTAATTCTTCATCATCTATAAGGTCTTTCCCTTTTGATCAACCCTTGTTGTCTATTTATATAGTCATGAATAAGGTTTCATTGTTGTCATGTTCATGTTCATTATTGTCATCATCACTATCATATGTACTTATGTCACTTAAATCAAATGAGTTATTATCTTCTTTGGTATAGAAACTTCTCTTGTTCTTGAATGACCCATTCCTACCTTCATACTTCTTAAAATATTTATTGCTTTTATTAGGCTTATAGACCTTCTTATCATCACCATGATGTTCATCACGTTCTTCATCATGCTCAGTCTTATCCTTGTTAGGACACTTAGATGCAAAGTGACCAATCTTACCATAATTGAAACATTTGAAAGGCAACTTGCCCTTGTATTTACCAGATACAAACCTCAATTTCCTAGCAAATATGGATATCAATTCATCATCATCAATATTTGAACATACCTCATCCTTAACCTTCTTCACTTTTGACTTCTCAACTTTGATGTTTCCTTCTTGGGAGGTCTTCCTTCATTTGTTCTCATCTCATAGGCATTCAAGATGACATGAAGCCCATCCATCTGAAGTGTGTCTAGATATTGCATTTCTTCTACTATAAACACCTTTGAATCAAATTAAGAAGTTAGGGGTCTCAATACCTTTTATATAACTATAAACTCTTTCACTTCTTCTTCGAGACCTCTGATGACATTGACAACTTCATCAATCCTTAACAGGTAGAATGAAATGCTCTCATCTTCCTTCATACTCATACTTTTAAACTGCCTTCTATGGGTCTGTAATTTATCCATCTTCACCTTGGTGTCTCTTTCATAGACAGTCTTTAAATTTTCCCATATCACCTTGGCTGATTCACAATGCATCACCTTCATAAACTCTACCTCTGATAGGCCACATAGAATGGCATTTATTGCCTTGGAATTACTCTCACTTTCCTTCTTGCCTATTATATCAGTTGGTGGTGTAGGAGGTGGAGTGTATCCATCCAAAACTAAATGCCATATGTCATGGCCCATTGGAATTAGATATGTCCTCATTTTGATACTCCAAAATGCATAATTAGTCCTATTGAAGAATGAAACCTTGCTGGTATAGAAATCTCCTTCAACTTGACTACTAGTCATCCTTGCTTCTAGGATCTCCTTTAAGCTATTAGGCCTAATTCAAAGGACCAAGCTCTAATGCTAATTATTGGAAGCATAATGAATAAGAGGGGGGTGAATTCATATTCAAAACCTTTCTTTCAATTATACTTAAGCAATCATTAACCATTCAAACAAACATATAGATCTAGCAAGCATAAGTAACTATCCACATAAGCATGAAACACAAGAACGCATCACATATGTGGGAAACCTTCAAGGGGAAGAAAACCCACATATATTTTTAAATGGATTATAATATTATAAGACAAAAACCAAATTTAATGAAACACTAACTCCACGTGGAGTACCAACCCCAACTAGCCAAGCACCCATTTGACTAGGCTTTAGCAAGCACCCACTTGCAAGGAAGTACCAACCCCTAGATGAATAAGCACCAAATCAACCAAATAATTGATTTGATCACCTTTATAACACCTTGTTTATCATAAAACATATTATTTTCACCTTATTTATCTCTTCACACTCTGTAACCCTCTCAAACTACCTTTTAGGCTTCTTCGCTCAACTAGGTCTCTTCAAGACTAAATAAGTCATGTGACCTTGATATTCATATGCAGACACATTGTCATATCTTCATTATATATTGTATATAATTATTTGATGGTTTAAAATACCTCCTTATGCTTTAAAATGTGTTATTTTATTGGCTTGCACTCTGCTTACTCAAATAGGCCTAAAATTACCTTATATATATACCATTCCTTGCTCATATACCATTTAGGCAGCCATATGCCCTTAACCTCTTAGGTCATCCATAAAATAGGTCTTAGGACATATTGTGGACATGAATAAAATAATCTTTGAGTCTTGTTTGGTTTGACATGACTCAATTAAGCCTTATTTCACTTTTAGGTCTCACGAAGACCTAATAGGCCTTCTTAGACATATGTTACACTTTACCTTCTTTGGAACACTTTAAAACTCCACAAGTAGAAATAACATATCATATAACAATAAAATAGACCCTCAATAGTGTTTTCTAGGCTCAAAAATACATTTTATAACAAATCACTACTTGAGACCTTCTATTAGCACTGTTCATACTTATTTCACTTTTAGGTCTCACAGAGACCTAATAGGCCTTCTTATACATATGTTACACTTTACCTTCTTTGAAACACTTTAAAACTCCACATGTAGAAATAACATATCATATAATAATCAAATAGACCCTCAATAATGTTTTCTAAGCTCAATAATACATTTTACAACAAATCACTACTTGAGACCTTATATTAGCACTATTCATATTAGGCTTTTGAACACGTAGAAAAGTCTGTCTTGAACAATTAAAGATAACACATCATTTAGCCACATAACCATGATAATAAATCACTTATATAAAACCTTCATAACCTCAATAATATCATTATATGCATTAAACACTTCAACTCAAGGCATAGAGCCTCAAAAACACCTCTATAATGCACTCAAAATTGTCAGTTTTCCTCAAAGACTAGTCATGGTGAATTTAAGATCCAACACTTGTGTAGATACATTCAAAGACTTCCAATGTATGAAAATGGTATTTTTACATGTCTAGACCATATTCAAGTATAAACATCATATTGTATAGTGGTAACTATTGGTCTTACAGACCAATTTGTTGACCTCAATACACATAAACCTTACTGAGTCAGACAAGCCATTTTGGCTTCATCAGTTTCACCACTATACCTAGATTTAAAGATTTATACCAAGAATTTATAATACATAACATTTTCAAAAAAAATATCCATGCATTTGGTTTCATCATTCTATTATGAAAGCACATTCCAATTCATCTTCTCAATACTGCTTGGGTTTCACTGTTTTCATCATTGGGTCTATTAACGACTGACTAACTTGGATGAATAGTTTAACATTATTTATGTATAAAAAATATCAATAGACATTTTTGGACATTAAACATGAGTCTTTACCTTATTATTCCATCTATTTGATTATTATTTCCAATGCAACTTTTAACTTCTACAAAAACTTCTTCAGAAACAATCCTGTAACTCAACATTTTCTCTTTCCTCTCTCTAACCAATACCACCTAGAAGTACCTGGGAGAGTCCACTAAAATATCCAATAACTTACATAATAAATTCAATCCATCCTAAGCACTTTTGATCAACATCTTCAACATTAGGTCCTTATTAGGGTTCTGAGAGGGTTTAAACTTATTTCCACTCTTAATGATTGTTCATAAAACACAACACTCAATCCAAAAACTAATGCTTAAATTTTTTATCTAGGACCATTCCCAAAATTACATGAAGTAATTAGATTCCCATGCAAAGGTTTGATGAGCTGATGAGCACAAGAAAATCCTTCTTGAGTTGAGAACCCTTCATTCTTAGCACTCAAGAGACCTCCACACAAATTTTCATGCCTTGTCCTTCAAACTAGAACCTCAAACTACATTAACAAACTTGAAAAAACTTACCTCACCTTTGATAATTCTTACATGAGCTCAAACACCTTGAAATTATCATGACTCCTCATTAGGCCACACTCTATCTCTTTACTCTCTAAACCTTGACCTGTAAACCACATTAGGCCTTAAAATTGACCTTCATGCCTCTTTCCATGCACCCTCCACCTCATTCACATACTTAAAATCTCACTCTCAATATTAAAAAATACCATACATCCTTAATATGCCTTGAAAATAAATCATGGTGCCTCATTAGGCCAGGTAAGGTCTAGGTAAAGACTTGGTCTGAAGGTCCTACCTTTCTAGGCTCATCTTAAACTCTCACGAGTGTTCCAATGCCTCACATAGATGCTCAAGAAACCTCATACAACCACTCATGCATGTGTGCACTCATCTCACCAATTCACCATGCTCAAACCTTCTCACAAGGTCTCTTCATGTCATGATGAGGCTTAGGCTACTTAAGCTCTTGACCTCAAAGACTCGTACCTTCATGTATTTGTCAACAATGGCAACAAGACAACAATACTAATAAACATTACAATAATATATTTCACACTACATACCTTTAATGCTTATAAGCTTATCAAAACACACTATCAATTGGCCTTGCTCACAATAATACTCTTGTAAAATTATTTGTCATCATACCTTCATAAGAACCTTCAATGACAATATTGACAACTTTAAGCTAACCTAAAATTTGACATCAAATTTCATGTGAAACAACATAAAATATAATGCTCAATAATCTCTCCTTGTCATATCATGTACATACCTCTTCATATCTTGAATAGGCTCATGACTAGGCTTCTTATGCAACTTGACATCAATGATCTGTACCTTTATGCAACCATAAGACATTAGTTGCCTTCAAATTCTCTCTTACCTTCAAATAGATCTTGTCACATGGATTCCTTGTCACATCAATCTCGCAAGCTCATACCTCAAATATCACTCACCATGCATCTTCACCAGATGCACCTTGGCATCAATGATAACACTTCTCAACACTATAATGTCCTAGATGTAATCTAATGTGTCCCCAATTGGACTAGGTAGAGCAATGAGAACACACACAAGTCACATGCCCCAATAGATGCATGGTATATGCCATGATAACATTGGCACCACTTAATTATAGTAATATGCATAATAAACATTATGGTTACAAACATATAATAGAAAATATGTGATGAATATCATGGATACTAGCAATGAATAAAATAATGGACAACACATGTTAGTGACCACACCTATATCAGCAATAAGACAAGTTAGTGAGACCACATAAGGATAGGACCTAAAATATAAGATGACAAGAGGATCTTCTATGGACAAGGGCATACAAATAAGAAAACACGTACACATGCAAACAAGCATTTGCAAACAACAATCAATGTAACCACACAATAATTATAATGAAGTTATCCATGTGATATATAAGCTATAATAGAGTTTTGGACTATTCAAGATCAATCAAAATAGACTTAGGCATAGCTCACATCATCAAAATAAAAAATCAAGATAGAGATTCAGGTATAATAGTATATACAATTATTGTATTAGCTCTGCACTAAGGCAGAGACTGGATAATATAACATACCTCATTATCTAACCACACCAGTGTTATAAAGGTAATGCCAATGCAATATTGGGCAATGCTAGGCAATTGAGGCAATGTGAGTCAGGTAGAGCCTCATTTTTATAGAGTGTGAAAGGCCTCATAAATATAGGTGGTTGCATTGATGCAAGTGATTGGAAGTGGCTGCCTAAGTTCTACTTTGGTGTGCATCTTAGACTTTAATGCAAGTTGTAATTTGAGTTTTACCAAGTCTAAACAAGAGTTATTTTCTAAATAAAATTATAGGAAATCCTAAAAACATTACTTACTTGCTATGTAAGCTTAAGGTGTAATTAATAGTTTACACCAACACCCTTCATAAGTACAACTTAGGTAAACCTCTAAAATGGGTCCTAACACTAGGCCTAATAAGGTACCCATAGACAAAGAAATTAAAATAGATATTCCACAAAGATCTCACCCAAAAAATAGTACAATAACATAGAATAACTTCCAAAAAACAATGAAATGCACCTCAAGGATCTCACCCAAAAAAATAATACATAACACACCCCTTAATGTTGAATGGGGTGAGGAAAATGGAAAATCTAGAGAATAATGGGATGGTATGAAAATATGAGATATGTCCCAAGGATATCATTATTAGTAGATCCACAAAGAACACCAAATAACTAACCAAATGTTAGAAACACTAGAAAAAGCTCACCACAAGAAGCAGACAAACTATCAAGAATCCATCATAAAATGAGATTTACTCTGGGAAGGAGCACTACTAAGTAGTATATACAGTTTATGAGAGATGTAGTTGAGTAGTGGAAGAACCTTATTGGTAGATTCCATGCAAGGAGTATTGACACCACCACCATAACCAATCATCAATCCATCCCAAATGAATGAGGATGGTGAAAGAAGATGTCTGTAAGTGTGTTGGTGTTATATTCACAAATTATGGATACAAGGAAATGTCTGGATCAGATTTAGGACTCTCATGCCCAAGTGAATCTGATTATGTGTTAGGCCTCACATTCTTAATAGAAGAAAGCTCAGGTCTCTCATCCCTGAGTGAAGGGCAAGCCTTCAACTCTCATGTTTGATTATAGTATTTGATAAATGCCCATATAAAATAGAGTTATGTTACTTGATATCTTTTGGAAGTTTAAAGAAAACAAAAAATTAATTGAGTTACTACAAATTGGTTTTGAATTAATAGAGGAAACACATGCTCCATAGCTAATGTCATGGCAAGCAATCTAGCAAATAGGCTAGATGTGTAACATAATGCACTGTGTATGGTTTTCAAGACCTCTAAAAAATTCACCTATTGTGTGGAGAATATGGTAACTAAAACTAATAGTGTGCCTCTCAAACGAGGCAAACACATCTACATTATGATCAATAGAAGTGTGAGTTATAATAAACATAACTACAAGTATAACAAAATTACACTATGACTCATGTTTATAATATCACAATCCAATAGAGTATCCAAGTGATGCATGCTAGAGTCGAAAGTATGTACTGAATATGGAATATGTGTAGTATTTGTGAGTTCCACGTGATTAAATTATTGTTACAAGAGTGCATCATTGACTTGCAAAGTGTGAATGAGCGACTCCTGTGCTATAAGTGTTATAAGGAGGAGCACGTTTTGTATTTTGAAGACCCTATTTTCCTCTACAAACCATGTAATTTATTGAAGCAAAAAAACCTTAGATAAGAGAGCATCTCACTCTCAGCTTAAAAATTATTATTTACTTACATTAGTAAAATTACATCAAGGCACAAAACCATTGCAAGTAATCAAAGAATGACAATGCAATAATAAAGGGGCCTTTAAGGTATCTTGAGAGAAGGAGGCAAGGCGATAACAAGGGGGGCTTTAAAGAGACATGGTCTAAATCACAAGTGTGTCGAAATGATATATGTCCAAATACAAGGATAGTAAATGAACCAAAAGTGTGCCAAAAACAAGTACAAGGCACAATCCTACCTCTAAAAAAGTAATTTTGGTCACTTTGTAAGGAGTAAAATGATAAAATACTCCCCTCCCCACTCAACTACTTATAATGATGCAGTTTACAAAAAAAACACCCTATTACAAATTGAGTTGAAAATGGGAAATAAGAACAATTTTTGATTTTGTATAAAATGACTCAAACATAATGACTAATTTGATTATAGGAAAAAAATGAATATTTTCAAAAAAAAGGCACCTTAAAAGGTGTCTTGAGTGTGGATAAAAGTGCCTAGAAAGCTAGGCGATGTTTGACCATAAAAAGGCCCATCAAAATCTAAAAATGGTTAGACTTTTAAGTAGAACAACAATGAATTGAATATATTGTTTAGAACATATAGGAAAAAACTTTAAAACACAACAAAAATTGCCTCTTAACTGCAAAAGACACTAAATATATGAGCTAAAAGGCAAATTTGTGTCTTAAAAAACTCGCAATGGAGGGGGTCCAACAAAATGCAAACATGCGCATATGAATTCCGAAATCACCAATTGGGCATGTTAATGTGGTTAAAAACACCATATTAGAAGAAAAACAAGTTTTTACATGGGGTTTTGACCATTTATCAGACCATGACCCACCCATTAGTCTTCGATAAATGAAATAGCCCTTTACAAAGAGTTTTTTAATGCAAACGTAGAACTTGGGGGGTAGGGAGGCTATAGAGTCAAACTTGTGACCTTCCCAAAAAACTTTATCCCTTAATAAAATTATACCAACCCACCCACCCAATAAGCATTTAAAATATCTATTTTTTAAAAATAATTTTTATTTTAAACCAAACATTTGCTTGTAATCAGCTATGGCAGCTAGCCAAGGGTGGGTGGTTGGAAGGTGGTTATAAGTGGGTGGTTGAGGATCGAATGAGTTAGCATAAAATTCTACAAAGTTTCAATTATAATTCACAATTCCAACACTTTACTTATAATCATATGATGCCATGTTCAAATGAAAAAAATGAATGCCAATTTTTTTTTAAAAATAGATGACTATAGAAACATAGGCCAAGTAGGGTGAGTAGAGGTCATTGTGCAGTAGGCCTAGTGGCTTAATGCAATTGAAGAGCTAGATCTAGGTGATAGGTGAGCCATGATAGAATGGAGGTGGGCAAGGAACAAGTATGAAAGTACCATGAGGGGTAGTTGCAACAAAGGTGGTGGGTAGGTTGGAGAGAAGATGGTTATGTGGAGGAAGAGTTGGTGGGGAGTTATGCAAGCTAGGTCAATGGTGGAAGATGAGTTGACAAGGAGTCAGGAAATCTATGGCAATGGTGGAGTAGAGGGGTGAAGGTGGTAAAGAGGTGGGAGTATGGAGGAAGGTTGCAAGAGGATGGTGAGTAACGAAGGGGATGCTTTGAGGGATGTGTTAGAGGTAGTGGTGGTTGGGTTATGGGATGGGTGGAGGGTGAGAGAAATTATATGGATTTGGTGAAGGGCTAAGGGGGGGTATAGAGTGAATAATAGAGTAACATCTAGAGAAAATGATAGGAAGGAGGAAGGTGAAGTGGAGAGGCACATGGTTGATCGATGGGAAAAAGGGAGAAGTGGAGGTTGCAGTGCTTGGGTAGTAGACAAACTATGAAGAGGAGAAAAAACATTGGGGAGTGGATGAAAGGAACAGGGAGAATAATGGGTTGGGGTGGCTGGACGCAGGTATGGGTTGAGTTCACTAACGATTTTTTTCTTCGCATTTTTTTAAATTTTAAAATATAAAATTAAATAAAACAAAAAATAAATAAAATAAACATATGTTTTTTATTTGAAGAAAACTAAAAATAATTAAAAACAAACTTTTAAAAAAACAAAAAACCAAAACCAAAAAACAACTATTAATTTTTTTTTAGTTTTCAAAAGAAAATTAAAAATATATAAAAGAATTCTCCCTACGAACTTTTTTTCTTTAAAGAATATAAAAAATGAATAAAAATAACACCCTTTCTAAAACTAATAAAAAAATTTAAATAAGTCCTCTTAAAAAAAATCAAACCCTTTTTGCCATCAACAGTCAAAATTATCCAGAATGTTTTCACCGATCAAGAGCACCACAAAGCTATTTTACCAAATGAGAGGCTAATCCTACTAAGTCGACCACTCTAGACGCATATGTATGGTCAGATATGGATGAAAATGTGTGAATTTTCCCAAAATTGATAATCAACTTATATGCTTACTATGTAGATTTGGAGATGTAGGGGTTTATTTTGCAATAAATAAATGGCTAAATTGCCTTTCTAGACTACTATGAATATGGTGGAGAGGTCCAATTAGCTCTCCATATCATAAAACTCCCACAAGGAAGCCACTAGGATAACTACTTATAACTCACAACAAGTTGACAGTAAACCTAAGGGTTTTGGATGCAATAGAAGATGTGAAATCTCCACAAAATGCACTTAAAGTGCATATACCTTGAAAAACTATGTAAAAAGATGAAGCTAGCCTAAGAATTCCACTTTGATACCATATTATAATTTTGGACTAGCTAAGATCAAGCATAATAGATCTAGACATAGCTCACTTCATTAAAAATAAAGATAGAGACACAGATTCTAGTATACAATATATCACTATTATTGTATTATTTTGCACTAAGGTAGGGACTAGACAAGATAATAGACCTCATAATTTAACCACACCAATGCTATCAAAGTAATGAAAATACAATACCAGATAATCTAGGTAGTTGAGGCAATGTGAGAGTGAGGTAGAGCCTTGCTTATATAGAGTGAGAAAAAACTCATAAATACAGGAGGTTGCATTAATGCAAGTGGTTGGAAGTGGTTGCCTAAAGTCCACTTTAGTGTGCAACTTAAACTTTAGCGTAAGTTTTCATGTGATTGTGCAATTTGGACATTAGTGTAAGTTTCCAAGTCCAAATAAGATTTATTTTCTAAATAAGAAAAGAAGAAATCCTATAAAAATTCCTTACTCTTTGAGTAAGCTTAAGGTGTAATTGAAAATTTGCACCAACAAGATCTAGGTACTAGCATGAAATGTAACAACCAATGTAATCTAGCTCAAAGACACAAATTTTAGTATACAATATATCACTATTATTATATTAACTTTGCACTAAGGTAGGGACTGGACAAGACAATAGATCTCATAATCCAACCACATCAATGCTATCAAGGTAATACCAATGCAATACCAGGCAATCTAGGCAATTGAGGCAATGTGAGAGTGAAGTAGAGCCTTTCTTTTATAGAGTGGGGTAAACCCAATAAATACAGGTGGTTGCATTAATATAAGTAGTTGCAAGTGGTTGCCTAAAGTCCACTTTAGTGTGCAACTTAAACTTTAGTGTAAGTTTTCATGTGAGTGTGCAACTTGGACTTTAGTGTAAGTTTCCAAGTCCAAATAAGAGTTATACTCTAAATAGGAAAAGAGGAAATCATAGAAAACTTACTTGCTCACTAATTAAGCTTAAGGTGTAATTGAATATTTGCACCAACAAGATCTATGTACTAGCATGAAATGTAACAACCAAAGTAATCTAGCTCAAAATTTTGATAAAGGAAAAACAAGGAAAAATATCATCATGTAAAATTCAATATATGGAAATATGCCCATAATAGGACATGACATTGATGAAAATATCCTCTTAAAATGTTGGCAAAGAATATGAAGTCCAATATCATGGAACTTGTGAGTCTACACAGCATTCAATCGAGAAATACCATGAAAAACATGTGTAAATCATGGAAATGAAAACCTCTAACTTAGGTAAATATAGAAGCATGTATCAATTAATGTTTTTTTTTAATTTTATATTTTTTAATGTTTTTAATTTTTTAATTTTGATTTTTTTTGAGTTTTGAACCCTAATATGCTACCCATTGATGGAAAAATTGTATGAGTCATGTATATACCAAATATGATGAACATAATGTGGCAAGGTGTAAAGTGATGGGTAGGGCATAAGAGCCAATCAATGTAATAATGCAAATCAAATATGTAGAATAACCCCCAAATATAAGACACTATAAAAGTGCCATGAAAAATGCAAGATATATAATTTGAATAAGCAATGTAGATTCATAAGTGAAAGATGTATAATAAACTCAATACACAAGATGTGTTGATAAGAAACATGCATGGATATGATGCCCCCCATAGGAAAATATGATATAAGATAAAAACCATGGGTATCATGCCCCCCTTAGGAGAAAATATATGATATAATAAATTATGGGTGGCATGTCCTTGTTGGGATAATATGTGATCAATAAAACCTATATGATGGAAATAATGGACACCACATACCAATTGGGAAAGTAAATGTATATATATGTAATCATTAAGGAACAAGAGTGGGTATGATGGTTTCATAGGTAAAGATATGATCATGTATGAATCTATGTTTTTTTATTTTTTAGTAATACGTGTAGAAGAATACAAAAGTAATACAATAAGGTACAAGGCCATGCATGAAAATGAGAGGAACGAGGCTTGTAAATGATAGGAATAAGATGAGGAGTATTTTAATCAAACCATGGCTTCCCTAAAAAATAAATGTATGAGGTGACTAAAGGGCCTGATAGATATTTTTCCATCATTAGGAAACTAATACAAGTGCTAATAATGGTGTTGATGGATCGTTCAACACACCAACTTGGGTGGGACGATCGCTCATCTAGGATCTCTTGAAAGGAGGTTGAAAATACTCCCAAATGTTTATTATTATTGGGTCACAGCTTACTAGGTGACCTAGTTGGTTTATGCAAAACTATTCCAATACAAAAGGATTTTACTAGTTTCGAGATTTTAAAACTAGTTTTTAACTTGAAACAAATTAGAAGTAGGTGCAATTTTTGGTTTGCTTATCGTTCACATAAGGTTTGATCTCATTTTGAAAACAACCAAATGTGTACACAACTTTACCCAAATTAATCAGAATTATAGGGATTTTTATGAAAGTAAATGCAAATGATTTTAATCACTCATTCTATTATATTAACATTCAACAATACATTGACAAAATGAAACTAAAATAAAACTATCAATAGGGATATTCATGTATAAACATATTGCTTTCAAATAAATGAAACCCTAGCTTAAATGACTTATGTACAAAAAGATAAAAGAGAGGGAAAGATGAAAGAAAAACATACTATCATGAAGATAAATTTGAAAGTTAGTCAAGTGGACTCCTTAAATTAGTCTTTCACCTTATCAGTGTGTGCATGATTATAAATAGAGCCAATATAAGCTTCTAAGGGAACCAAATGATGAAAGGAAAGATTACAACCACTATTCACATGCGCAGATTGCAAACAAAACTCCAAATTCTTCTATAAATTGAAATACTCATTTTGACAATTACAATCAAATCCACAATGATCCACCAGTTACAAATTTCATCATCATAATGGCAGGGTAGTGAGGGATAAATATTACATTATAATAATAAGAAATTACAAAAAAGAAGTGATTGGCTCAATATATATCCTTAGAGGAACAAAAAGGCAACCCTTATAATGGCAACAAATTGCCCATATATAACAAATTCGTTTCTAAGAGGAAGATGTTTTTCCCTTAAAAATGTAATTTCAGCCATTAATGTTGTCACCTACTGTCCTTCCCTCCAAATGTTGCATCCCATTTCAAAATTTGCTAAAAAAAAAAACCAAAAAGGCAAGTTAAATCTTACATTTAAAAGTTCATCGATAAAATGTGAACATGTTTTCCCTCAAGCAAATTTTTCCAAACTTGAAAACACAATTGTGACTGGGCCAAAAATAGCTTCCTAGTGCCATAGATAGTTTAAAAATCAGACAACTAAGAGAAAATCTATGTACAAATATTAAAATAGGGTAAAAAATGGCCACCTAGACTAATTGGGCTTTTGGAAGGCACAAGAAGTTAAAAAAATATCCTTTATTCTAATTGGGATTTCAACCCCCAATTATGATTAAGAGTGACTTAGAATTGTCATATAGAACAAATCGAGATTCTCAACTTTGGATAGTATTTAAATTCTTGAATGGGTGGTCCCAAGACCTAATTGACCTTGGGACCCTTGAATAGGTCTCAATTTTAAAGCTCGTAAGCATCACATTATAACCAAGAAAAAATCCCCAAGTAGCACTAAGAAAATAAAAAGGACGGGGCCAATGTTATAAGTGGGGTTTTCAACCTGCATAACATTAGATATCAAATAGAGAGGGTCTGTAGACCTAATCAAGGTTGTGGACTTGATTACAACTGAGGAGAATTCAAACCTAGACCTAGACCTATGCAGGAGATAATCCCCAGTTAACACTAAACAATTTCTCACCAAGTACCCTTATGCCTACTAAAAAAACCATCTGATTAATAATGCAAAACAAAAATCACTCTCCCTTAGACCTAATCTAACTTTGAAGTTTGATTAGGTCTAGGGGACTTAGATGAAACCAAGAACATACCTAATAAGGAAAAAGTTATGAATAACAAACTAATTTCTAAATTTGAATCATGAATACCTATTTGGGCTTCAGAAGCTTGATTAAGTCTTCAAATAGATAAATTCCAAATGCATACCCAACATGCCTAATTGAGGCTGTAGGCAAGTTTTTTTAAGAATTTCCAAGTATAATAGATGCATTGAAAACTCATTTTGAGACCAAGTGTAATATATGAAACTTTATTTCACGAACTCAATCATCTCAATGGGATAGGTTTTAGAGATTGATTTGGCACATAAACCAAAAATACCCCTGGAGTGGCTCAAAGAGCCAAGCAAACCAAATTTTCAAAGGTAAACTAGGATATCAAAACTCCACTTTTACGCTAGGTGTAAACTATGAAACTTTCTTACACATACATGGTTTATATAATGGATATGGTTTCATAACCCAATTTAGAATGCAAACCAAGATGACTCATCTAGGAACTTGATAGTGTTGATACCAACTAGCCCACAAGTGTAAGCAGGAGTGCAAGTATGAAAGAAGGAAAAGGCAAAAATAGGGTTCCATGATTGTGGAGGAATTAAGGTATGTTATGAAAGCAAAAAAAATGGTGACTCTATTAAAAAATACTCTTGTGTATTTAAAAATTAGAGAAATGTGTCTACAAACCCATAATCTTTAATTGAGATAGCATATAAAACATGAACAAATTCAATAAAAGAAAATAAGGGAATGGTTAAAAGACCAAATTTGATATTCTCATTGACCCAGTATGTGTAAATGAGTTTTTTACTAGTTTGTGGAACCTGAAAGAGCTAACTACTACCGCTCCAACCATCAAGCTAGTGTATCCTACCTTGAGAATGCTTGTTTAGACATTGTTTCACTTTTAGCCAAACATCCATAGCCATAATGGAGTTGTCTTTGATCTCACTCAAGACCTTGCTCTATTATCAGTCAGCCATCCATAGCCCTGTAGAGGTTTCCTAAATCACCCAGGAAATGACTTTTTAGAAATTATTTTTTCTTTTCTTTATTTTATTTTTATCTTTCCTTCTTTATTTCTTAACATCTCAATTTTGGGTTGGGACCACCATGGCAAACGAAAGGCAAAATTATAGGTTTTTCACCCTGGATCTTAACCACAATAGGTTCATCCAAGCCAACCCATAAACCATTAAAATATGGTTTTTTTTTTTATGTATGGTTTTGAGATAATATCTTTAAAGGCCAAATAATTTGCCCAAATTCTCCCAAGCACAAGCAAATCTAGAACACACATGACAACCCAAGCTTTCAAAATCAATTCAAAAACTAAATATTAAGCTATAAACTACACAGATTACTTACACACTAGATCATCACTCATACTACCTACATACAAACCATTCTTCCATCAACAAAGAACCCACAGGGCAAAATAGATATGCTTAAGCCAATATAAATAAATGAAGAGGTTAGACCAATGATGAAAAATGAGAAAATAACAAATGAAAGCAAGAAAGGAAAGTATAAGACAAAACCAATAAAGTGAAGAGAAGCTATTTACATGAGTTTTTTAGGCCTAGTAGTGTTTGAAAAACTATTAATTAATTGGTAATGAGTCTTCCCCACCAGTTAGACACCTTAGACAAAATGCATTCTCACCTAGGATTTTAAAAACTTGTTAGGGACCCAACCATAGGGCATCAGACTTTTTGTGTTCTCCCTTTTTATCTTGAGCCTTGTCCTATAAAATGACTAAATCCAAAATCCAAAAGGAATTCACTCTATCTCATTTATCAAACCAATGCTTGATGATTCATGGGTGTTTACTAAAGTGCAATAAGGTTCCATCATATTTTGCATCAAATTATTTAGGATTAAGGGGTCGAGCCTCTATCTTACCATATATTATGAGGTAGACTCTAATGAACTATAAGGTGGGGTTCTCAAGTTCACAGGGATGATAGGGTCTTGGTTGTAAATGATGTGGTATGGGAACATGCATAAAGATGCTTTTACTCTAGTCCTATCATATTGTAGTGCAAATTTTAAAACACTATGCTAGTCCCTATGGTTTTTTTCTAAGACTTTATTAATTACATCTAACAGATTCATATTCATTAATTCAACCACCCCATTACCTTGTAGATAATAATTAGATGAGAATTTGAGAATTACATGGTTGTTATATTCCCATTTAGTAAATTGGAGAGACAACAAGTCATGACCATTATCACATACCAAAGTGAATGCCATGTCAAACCTAGTGATGATATGTTTTTTGAGAATTTGGATCAGCACATTAATTGTGTAATTCTTGAATTCTTGAGCCTCGGTCCAATGGGTGCAATAATTAGTTGTTATCAAAATGAATTTGTGTCCCATAAAAGAGTTAACATTGATAACTTCAATAAAATACAACTCCCATTTCATGAATTGTTGGACCTCAATAACCAAATTTAATGGCATAGTGGGCTTGTGTTCTTCATGTGCAATAACTTGATAGGTATGTCAAATTTTGACATGTAAGTGAGCAACCTTAAAGACCTGTGACTAGTAATAACATGACTAAAAGATTTGGTGGGTTATAACACTGCCTAAACTGTTACCAATCTCACATTTTCCATGTAAACCTCTTAGTAATTCAACTGCTTCTTCTTTGTTGAAATATCTTATATACATGCCTTCATGTTTTATTCTATATAGTGTGCCTAATTTAATCATAAAATTATTGATTTTCAAGTATAACATTCTTTTTTGAGCAGAATTTAGGTACCTCGAACACTCATTATTCAACAAGTAATAAACTATGTCTTGATACCACTCATAATTTGTGATGTTTTTCACTATATACTACTGGCAAATAATATGTGGATCTACTTCAGCCATTGTTGTACTGAGTCCCTAATCTCTCATGATCTTCATCAGTTGGAGCTCTTAGTCAGATTCTTTAAAAGTAGTCATCCATTTTTCATACCGTTCACCCAATTCATTCAACATTAACTTTACTTTTATGGTAAGGTTAGACAAAATTATAAATACTTTGTTGTATATGATATAATGCCTAAAATTATTGACTTATTTGATCAGAACAAAAGTTTTCTTATCAATTTTGAATACCTGAGTTCAACATTTATTAGTGGAGAGGTCATGAACGACACTGTTCTTTCATCTCCCACCTTTTTCTTTTAGTCAGGATACTACACTTGAGTGTTTTGAGGCAAAATAATAAATGTATAAGGGATACATATAATCAATACTTACTAACACTAGGGTATTTATAATTGATTTCTTGATCTCTACAATAATCATTTGTGCTTTAGTAGTCCACTCAATCTTAGCATCCTTCTTTAGCATGTTGTTTAAAGGTTAGACTATCTCTGTAAATCTTGAGATGAATTTTCGTGCAGAGTTGATATTGCTAAATAATGACTTCAACTCTTTTCTGCTAACAGGTAATGGAATTTTAAGAATTACTTCCACTCTTTTTGGTCTATAAAAATTCTTATTTTAGAGATGGCATGACCCAACAACTTCCCTTCAGTAACCCCAGATATACATTTTGCATTTTGGGAGATACCACCCTCTCTACATCTATGTAATATCTTTCTCAAATCCCTTATGTGGGCATATTGTTTATAGTAAAAGAGAGTTAAATCATCCATGTAGATGATAATGCACTTACCAATTAGATCTTTGAACATAATGTCTATGACACACTAAAAAGTGGCACTTGTATTTATTAGGTTGAATAACATCCTTTTGTATGAGAATGTACCCCATTTTATTGTAAATGTTGTCTTAATTTTTCTTCATAGTTAACCATCACCTAATTATAGTCTGAATACCCATTCAGAAATGACATCATTTGGGAGTCATTCAGTGTGTGTAATACTTCATCTAGCAAATGAATTGTGTAATTATCTTTCTCTAAAGATCTGTTCATGTTACATAAATCCACATAAAGTCGTATCTCTATATTATTCTTTAAAACATACATGATATTTTCCAGCAATGTGGAATTCCTGACCAGAAAGATGATTATGGCTAAAAGTAACTTTTGCACTTCCTTGAAGATCAAAGGCTCTAACAAAAGGGCCACTGGCCTTTACCTCTGATGGAATGGTTTGACTCCCAGCTTGAGAGGAATAATATAAGTGATAATGAAGGTAATAAATATCTTCATGTCTTCATAACTCTAGGGAATGGCATCCTGAATTCCTTTAGGGCTTGTGCAATCTCCTATTTTTCATTGTAAGTGCAATTTGTGCCTAAAAAAATATTTTTTGAGTCATTGGGATTGCCTAGATTACAATGCTTGTGTAGCATACCTTTGACATGGATTGTTTTGTATTTCACCTTGATGATTCATATCAAAAAACTTTTCCAGAGAAACCATACCCTTTCATATATGATTCATTTTTAAATTTATCTCTCCATCCAGTTTAAACTCGCTTCTATAATCTTCATCTATGATTTGGAATTCAAATACATATATTGAAAAGTGTTATCATTGATGTCATTTGATGTCAAGGTTGATGTCATTGATGTCAAGGTACATCTGGTGAAGATGCATGGTGAGTGGTCCTTGAGGTATGAGCTTGTGAGCTAGATGTGACAAGGAAACCGTGTGACAAGAGAGAATTTGAAGGCAAGAGATAATTTTAAGGTAACTAATGTCTTATATTTATATGAAGGCACATGTTAATGTGTCAAAGGTATTCAGGTACATGGAAGAATGATGTCTAGTCATATGAAGCTTGGTCATGTGGTTTTAGGTCTATATGAGGCTATAGAAGATTGTTTTCATCAGAAAGAGAATGATGAAATGATATGAGTGAGATGTAATGTCTTATATATACTTGGTTGACTTTTTGTCAAGGTCATGACATGTAAGGAATAGGTTAAGGCATCAAGTGCTTAAGTAGCCTAAGCCTAGTCATGGCATGAAGAGACCTTATGAGAAGGTATGAGCATGGTAGCTTGGTGAGATGAGTGCACACAAGCATGAGTGATTGGATAAGGATATTTTATCATGTATGTGAGGCATTAGAATACTCATTATAGTTTCAAGGTGAGCCTACAGGGGTAGGACCTTTAGTCTCGGTCTACATCTAGACTTCTATTTGACCCTGCCTGGCCTAATGAGGTATCATGATCTGTTGTCAAGGCATGTGAAGGATGTTTAATAGTGTTTAATAATGAGAGATGTTGCTTGAGTATGTGATTGAGGTGAAGATTTCATGTAAAAATTCATGAAGGTCATTTTTAAGGCCTAGTGTGGTTTGCATTTCAAGGTTGAGAGAGAGAGAGAGAGAGAGAGAGAGAGAGAGAGAGAGAGAGAGAGAGAGAGAGAGAGAGAGAGAGAGAGAGAGAGAGAGAGAGAGAGAGAGAGAGAGAGAGAGAGAGAGAGAGAGAGAGAGAGAGAGGGCCTAAAAGCCTTATTGACTTAAATATCAACAAAAAAAAAGATAATTTATATAAAAACACCTTATCCACATTAATTAGATGTTTTTTCAACTAAGTATATTCATTTATTTCTTTATCCAAACTTGAAAATGCAATAAAACACAAAACATGGTTTGTAGCCTTTATAATTACACATGCTGACCAAGAATCATAAATATCTCCTTCTGTAGATGCTCAAAAATCATAAGACCACTTTAATCACTTATAACACATCATATTTTACCATTATACAAAGTTTCAAGAATTTTTAAAAGTTTGTTTTTGTTTTAGAGTGATTTTAGTCTTCAAAACCCTAGTTTAGGGTTTGCAGGCCTATGTGCTAGCCAAGAGATAACAATTGAGTGAAATTACGATTTAAAGACCTATTTTTTAAATATTTTAACTGGATAATGTCCTACCCACCAATATATTACTCTTTATTTCAATGTGGGACTTTGAACAATCCTAAAATGTGAAGAAAACAACTTTTCCTTAATTGTACATGCACCTTTGATTGACTGTAACATATCTGTATATATTTTGAAACCTTTAAAGTGAATGAACACCTTCCAAACATAAATATATGATTTTAGAATAATAATAATATTCAATTACATGAATACTCATATTGAATTTGTAAAGAGAAACTTAAATGAAGTAATTTTTTGTTGTTTTGATGCAAACTTGTGATACAGTCCAACCAATACCCTATTTTCTAAGCTTTTTCTCTTTATTTTCTTGAAATATTGGGGCCTTGATATATTTTTCCCCTATATTATTATCCTATTCTCATATTTTTTCTCTTTTTTGATCCTTTATTCTTTACTTCAACTCCTAAACTCTCTCAAATTGCCTAACTAACTAAGCAAACTCAACCTAAGTCTTAACCTTAGTTGAGTTTTACATGGTTAATTATAAACTAAGACCTTAGAACTATTCCAAAATATATCTAAGATATTCCTTTACCCCTAAAATAATGACCACAACCTTTGGTTTCACTAAGAGATGATAAAGATCCTTCAAATGTCCTTTACAAATTCAAATTTTCAAATAGGCAATTTTGGTGAGAAAATTAGAAAGATCAAAACAAAGCAAGGTGAAGCATGTAAAAGATTCAAAAAGACAAAACATGGCTCCTACAACCTATTAAATCCTAAATTTTCAAAAATAATCAACTAAATTATAATTCTCCTACATCACAGAGGATATCTTCTTCATATAGTATAACATATTAATGGATAGGTTCTCATTAGCTTCCAATTCCTTTTCAACTTCATAGACCCTATTTTTGATTCATCATATATGATCTCATTCATATTATAGTACTCAATGATCATATAATTTATTTTCACTTTTCTTAATTTTGATTTGATTAGGTATGTCGAGCCATGAGAACCACATATGGGAGAAAATGGTCACCATTTACCAATTTAGCATTATGGACCAATTTCTGATGAGAAGCATACCATATGCATCAAGTATGTCAATCACTTTAATGTTAATTAACTGATACACTCTTGGATTGTAAATCAATCACATAGGAATATGTTTGACTCTCCAACCACCTTGACCTCTGATTTATCTAGCAGAATAACCTTTCTACTTGACTTAGCAGGACTCAAACCCAATTTATAGCAAACTAAGTAAGGCATCATGTTAATAGAAACACATAATTCAACCAAACAATTGTGTGCATTCTTACCAAAAACTTTGATTATTATGAAGAAATGAGGAGTTTCTATTTTTTGATTATAAATTACAACATGAGCATCAATTGTCCTATTAACTTCTTTCCCGTTAGGAGCAAATAAAGCTTTTAATAGTAAGTCCTTTTGGCTAAATATTTAGATCAAATCAAATATAGTTATATTGACCTTAGTTTTATTTAGGTCTTCTACAATGTTATATCCTAGTTTACTTTGTTACAACAGTTTGTCATTTTTTGGGGGTGTATCTTTGCTATTTTTTTGATAATATGTGCTAGGCCCCTTAGGTAAAAATATTTTTTTTCTTAAGTTATCATCAGGGGGGACTTGATTGTTATTCAAAAGAGTATATGTAGTTAAAGGATTTTATAGTTTACTCCTCATCAAGTAGTTGTTTCCCCTTTGAAATTGATTAAATGCATGAACCTCATCCAAGTTATCTTCATATTCATTATTGTTCTCATATGGGAACTCATATGTTTCCAAGACCATGGCAGTACCCAGATTCCATCTACTTTGGTTTGAGTTGTTATCAGGTGCAACATAATTTCAAGGTTGTCCATCTCCTTCTAGAAGATGCTTGAGGCCAATATGAAATCATCACAACCAAGTTTAGTTTTGTCCATTATGTTATGCAACCTACATTAAGAGGGTAACACCAAATCAGCCAAGTTGATAGAGCTTGAAAAATTGTTAGTATTCTATTTAGTGTTATCAAGAGGACTAGGCAAATTTCTATTGTTGGGTTTAGTGTTCCATTGGTGATTGGTTCTCTAAAATTTGAAGTTTATGTTTTGAGGTAGTTTATTTGAAATTTGATTGTTATTTTGAGGCACTTGCCTCCACAAGATATCCATGTTTTTTGTCAACCATTGAACCATCTACTACAAATTTGATACTTATGAGTTCATGTTAGCATTTTGTTGACTTCTTGCTTGCAGTAGTGGCTTAAACACAAGTGATGCAACATTTATAAATGTGAGGACAACAACATGCATATGAATATGAGAATTGTTATTAGGGGTTGGATTGTTTAAAAAATGATGGGATAACTTGTTGATTGTTATTAAGGACAACATAACCACTTGTGTTAGGCAAGACAATAATGTTGTTGTAGACCACATGGATGATTTGTTGGTTATTCACTTGAGGCAACACATGATTTAGAGGTATAGATTGTTGATTGTTGGGAGTGTAATTTAATGACATTGGGTTATAAACTAGATTTGGGATTAAATACATAGTGTCAGGGATTGGATTCATCCTCAATGTACTATGCATGAGAGAATGATTGATCATGGAATCCTAATTGCATGCACCCAAATACCCTAATGAAGGTAATGGACTAGTTCCATAGCCTTGTGGCATCATTTTTTATTCAATTGTAATAGCTTCATGATATGCCAAAGATAAGGTTGCAAGTGCCTTAGGAGTCTTAAAGACAAACATGGAGGTCATAGGGTCTAAAGCCCTTAGATAAGTTTGTATGGCACCCACCTTTGTTTGTGTATAAGTAACTTCCAATCATTTATAAATTTTATGGAAACATGCATTGAGCATGCTCGTTGGTTCATTTGGTTCATGGTGAGATGCAAAAAAATGATGGTATAGGTTAATAGGGTCTAAAAGCACTTGAAAATGATTGATAAAGATGATTTGTAGGTCATTCCAAGAGGTGATATACCCATATGGCAGTCCAAGATAACAACCATATGACATCTCATGTAATGAATAAGGGAATATGTAATAAGACACATCCTTTTGTTGGATTTGAGTTCTGATAATAACATCTTTGAATGTTTGAATGTGTTCTTCGATAGTGCACAATCCACCATGCAATACCTAGGGCAAAATGTTTCAGGGTTTTTAGGCATATTGTGGGCAACTCTTTTGATGCTCGCATGGTAGTAACCTCCACCAATCCAAGTGGGATTAACTTCCCTTAGTTGGGTTATGAGGGTAGAAAATAAATTATAAAAAGGAGTTACAATCGTAGGTGAGCAACTAATTGAGTGAATTTATCTTATTTTTTTGTTTCCATTTATTTGCTAGGTTTTATGTTTTTGGTGAGTTTTGACAATTTAAATTTGGCCCCAATAGACTTTAATCTAGTGGGCATTCGTTTAAATTCCAATTTAATTTTTAGAGTATTTGAGCATGGGAAACTCTTCTAAATTTGTTGAGTTTTAATTTTTTTTTGCTAAGAAAATTCAATTCAAGCCCTCCTTCTAGTGCTAATTGATTGATGGTTTTTTAGCACACCAACTTAGGTGGGATGGTCACCCATCCAACCTCTCTCAAAAGAAGGTAAAAAAATGTCCCTAAGATTTGTTATTGTCGGGTCATGGCATACTAGGAAACCTAGTTGGTCTATGAGGAACTGCTCCAATACTACGGGCCTTTGCTAGTTTTGAGATTTTAACATTAGTTTTTGACTTGAAATGATTAGAGGTAGGTGTAAGTTTTGGTTTGCTCATCATCCACACAGGGTTTGATCTCATTTGAAAATAACCAAATGTGACATAGATTTCCCACTTTAACCAATGTTATAGGAATTTTTATAAAAGTAAATGTTGTTAATTTTAATCATTCATTCTATTATATGAATATTCAATAATACATTGAAATGGAACTTAAATATAGTTAGTAATTGATTTAATCATGCATAAACATATTACTTTTAGATAAATTAAATGCTAGCTTAAATGAATTATAAAAAGGACAAAAGAGAGGGCAAAAGTAAAGAAATGGCTGCAATCATGAAGACAAATTTAAAACTCTCGATCAAGTGGACTCCATGAATCAATCTTTCCTAATTATAAATAGAGCCAATGCAAGCTTCTAAGGGAACTAAATGATGAAAGGAAAGATTACAACCACCATTCATAGGTACACATTGAAAACAAAACTCTAAAGTCTTCTGTAAATCAAAATATTCATTTTGATAATCACAATCGAACCCACAATGATCCAATGGTTATATAAATTTCTAGCATAATGATAGGGTAACAAGCAAGGGATAAAGATTACAATACAATACTAAGAAATTGCCTAAAAGGAGAGATTGGCTCAATATCTCTCCTTAGAGGAACAAAAACCCAACCCTTGTAATGACAAAAAATTTCCCATATATAACAAACCCAACTCTAAGAGGGAGATGTTTTCTGCATCCAAAATGTAATTAAGGGTCGTTAATGTAGTCACCTCCTCTTCTTCCCTCCAAATGTTTGCTTCTTGTTTTACCTTTTACTATGAAAAAGACAAAAAAAAGAAGTCAAATATTTCCTTTAAAATTTCATCAATAAAAGTTGAGACTAAAATATGAACAAGTTTTCCCTCAAGAAAATTTTCCTAAAATTGAAAATCATTATGATCAATTTAGAACCATATTCTTGGTGCCATAGACGGTTCAAAAAATGGACTATTGAGCAAAATGTTATGTTGAAAAAACCAAAATAGGGTCAAAATGGCCTTCCATACCTAATTGGGCTTTTGGGAGGCACAAGCAATTAAAAAGTTACACTTTAAAAAAATATAATCCTATATTCTAATCAAGGTTTCAACCCTTGATTATGACTAGGAGTGACTTGGAATAGTCACATAGACCAAATCAGCATTCCCACCTCCATATGGTAATTAAAATTTTAAATGGGGGGTCCGAAGACCTAAGAATGACTTGGAATGGTCACATAGACAAAATTAGGATTCCCACCTTTGGATAACAATTAAACTTTTTAAGTGGGGGGTCCCAAGACTTAATCAGGCTTGGGAACCCATGAATAGGTCTTGGTTTTAAAGCCTATAGGCATCACATTATAAACAAAAAAAAGCCATGAGTAGCATTACATAAATAACAAGGATGGGGCTTGCATTATAAGTAGGGTTTTCAACGTACATAGCATTGGATAACAAATAGAGAGGGCCCATAGACCTAATTAGGATTGTGGACCTAATTACAACCAAGGGGGATTTAAAGCTCAAACCTAGACCTATACAAGAGATAATCTTGGATTAGCACTAAAAAATTCTCATCAAGGATGACTAGACCTAATTATAAAAAAACATTTGATTAGCAATGCAAAATAAAAATGACCCTCCCCTAGACATAATCAGACTTTGAAGTCCAATTAGGTTTAGTGGACTTAGAAAAAACCAAAAACATACATCATAAAAAAAAGTTATGAATAGAAAAACAAACTCTAAGTTTGAATCATGAAGACCTTTTTGGGATTTAGAATCCTGATTAGGTTTTTAAATAGAGAATTTTTGAATGCATACCCAACAAACCTAACCAAGACTGTAGGTAAGTTTTTTTAAGAATTTCCAAGTGTAATAAATGATTTGAAACCTCAATTTGAGACTAAGTGTAATATATGAAACTTTGTCACATGATCTTGGTCATCACAACATGATGGGTTTTGGAGGTCGATTTGACATGCAAACTGAAATGACCCCATGGAGTAGGTTGAAAGAGCCAAACAAGTGATATTGTCAAAGGCAAACTGGGAGATTAAGACTCCACTTTTACGCTAGGTGTAAAATATAAAAATTTATTGCATAGACATGGTCAATTCAATGGAAATAATTTTTGGACCGAGTTCAACATGTAAATTAAGATGACCCACCAAGCCAACCTGTGAGATCTGAGACCAACTAGCCTATGAGCACAAGCAAGAGCGAAGTAAAAGGTAAAAAAGTGGTTTCAAGTTTCTGAAGGAATTAAAGTGTGTTGTGCAAGTAACAAAAAATGGTATCAATAATCAAATGGTCAAAGGCCAAAGAAACATATCAAGCAACATGAAATAAGCTTCTAAAATAATATCAATGAAAATAAAAAGCAAATGCCAATGTGAAATCAATAAGATCGAATAATGGACACACCATATAGAAGAACAAAGCAATGCATAAGGCTATAATATAATAATGATGTATTTGTAAGGCTAAAATTTTAGTCATAGAATCTTGGGTGGTATGATACCAAGGTCTAATGTATAAATAAATATTGATCCCAATGTAAGTGATATAAAATGTACCCATCCAGTGTAATAGTGATATGAAAATAAATGTATGTAGACATCCATGTACAAAATTAAAATATGTATACTCTATGTGAAGGAAAATGTAAAATGCACAGTCTATGTAAAGTGGCTCAATAAGTAATTGGATAAAAAACTAGTAAGAATGCCACTCTGTAATAATCACCAGTGTATGAAAATACCCCATATAAGTGAGGTTTAGAATGAGTCCAAAATCATATATATCCTAATTACCATACACCTTGTATGGTAAAACATACCATTAGGAACACATGTGGAAACATGGATGTATAATAATCTCTAAGATAGGTATAATAAGCATGATAAGTATATTATTCACTAAGATAAAGCCTAAAAGGTTTATTATTATTTTTCTTTTATGAATGTTTTTATATTTTCATATTTTGTATTGTTTTTGTATTTTGATATTGTATTCAAATAATAAGTTATGTATAGTGATTAATTAATGAAACACCAGATGTATGTATGACTAACATAAATGTATGTAAGATTGTATGTTCTATATAAACTATCATAGTCAACAAATGCATAGATATGACAGACTAAGTGTCAAAAGAGGCATGAAATAAGTAAATCAACCCTAGATCATTAATAATAGGATCACCACAAATGATGAGGCATAAAGCTGATGCTTACTTCAAATAAGAATCAAAAGTCTAGATATGTCACATATATTGGAACTCTAAAAATATGGTAAAAATCTCAAGTACAAATGACTAGGTACACTAAAACTAAAGGAAAAAAAGAAAATCAAGCAAAAGTATAGTACAAGAACATAGTAAGATGTATGCTTTGAAGACCATGCCATGTGTTAGAAAGGCTACTAGCCAATGCAATATATAATACCAAGCTTCAAACCATAAGAATCAATCGAATCACTTTACATATTGGTAAAATGGTCAAAAGATGACATCGATTGAGTATAAATTAAAGAAGTGGTTCTTATGAGTTGCTTGCGTTTAGGAATATTCATTTTAGTTAAATTTTGTAAAACTTTTATTTTAGGTACCTACTTAAATTAGTTTCGAGATTCAACATGGTCCTCTTTGGGATGCTTTGGCTTATTATTTTTAGGTTTTTTTGATTTAAGGTAAATGATTAGCTTTGAGATTTTATAGGATGAATCATCACTTTGCATATGATGCTCAATATTGGAAGGTGTGCTTGAGTTTTATGGTTTCTTAGTAAATGTATCTAATGTAAAGTCACCACTATCAATATTATTTTATATTTTATCTTCCAAAGCATGATGTTATCCTATAAATGACTATTGATTATGATATTCACAAAATAATTAATAACAAAACATGTGCGGTACATAAGTCTAATCATAACAATTGATGGAAGGAAAAACAATCATGTTATTGTCAAGTAATTTCCTTAATGTGTCACGTTATTTTTGTTTAGGTTTGTTCAATTGGCTTGATCCATAAAATAAAGGTGTTTTACTTGTTATAATTGTCTCTAGATGATTAGCAAAGGGCTTAATATTTGTCTAGAATTGTGCATGGCTAGTATTGCAACTTGCAAAAAATAGGAGCATAATATGAATCACAAGTTGCATAATCAAGTGTATATGATTGAAAAAGTATATCTTCAATTGATAAAATATTTAAAGATAGAGTGTTTACTTGTTTGTGTAATTTTTTTTTGAAAGCATACTGTTAATAAGCTTATACATTGGTACAACTATAGTGTGAAGAGATTTATTTAAAATAAGAATAGAAATAAAAGTATTTTATCATTCGCATGATATTTATCTTTTCTTTCCTTAGTAATTTATATGTACGTAAAATTTGGCATTCTATATTCATGAGGAGTCTAAAAATAATCAACATACAAGAAATTCTTATTATTTTTATTTTCACATGGTCTTATAGGGTAAAAAACAAGTTGTTTTATCCTTTTATCTTTGTATAATCATAATAAGATTCATCATCATTCCAAATATCACCTTAACTATATAAATTATAATGAGGATAAGAGGCATGGGATCCATAAATGTGTCAAAATATATTTTTTTCTACTTGAATTAGGGATTAAAAGATGTACACATAAAACTAGGTAAAATAATTGAGCAAACCCTAAAAAAATAGTATATAAACCTTATGGATAGGGAAAATGAGTAAAATCCAAGATAAAAATATGAAGATGAATGAAATAAATAAGCCCTAAGGGAATGAGGGTTGAAAAACCTTAGGTTGAATGTTTAAAAGAGTCAAGGTTCATCATTTATATTTACCCTAATTCTGGTTTTACTCAAAATAGGAATAAACAAATTACAATTAAATAAATACAAGTATACATCCATGAGATTACAAAATTAATATATATTTAATACATTGAGTTGATGTAAACATGTCCCGAATGTAAAAAAGAAAATTAGGCTACGTAAAGTAAATACAAAAGGTTAAGAAATGAGCACACATGTTTACTCTTCTAGAATTCTAGATCTATAAAACAATTATGCAGAATATCTAGATTCTTCTCGTGAAATATAGAGCTCTATAACCTATTATGGGTAGTCATGCATAGGGTATAGGTTCATCTTGTGAAGACATGGCCTAGTCATAATTTTTCTTGCCAAGTCTTTCTATGTGCCATCGAGTCTTACCTAGACATGATTATGCAAACAAAAAAATTCAATCACTAATGCAATATCTCCTTTCTTATGTTCATATACATTTACTTCATTGTTTTGATAAGGAAGTACATAAATAATTGATGTTATTCATATTTGACCTAGTTTAACACTCCAAAATAAACAAATAGTTCTGGAGTCAGGAAACTACTAAAGCGATGTTGTAAATTATGTATCCCACATGTTCAAAATCAGACCTCCATGTAGTTATGTGAGTGTGTGTATAAAGTAAATTGAGTGATGGGTTTGAACTTATTATTCTCTATATGATCCAAAACTTGAAAGCTTTGGTTGAAGGACAATTCAAGAAACAAGAACAAAATAATTCAAATAATGCTATCTCTGATAAGAGATGTTTTATTGATCAAATTTACAGACCCAAACATATGCTTATCTCTGAGAAGAGATGTCTGATTTCCATTTTGGGTTACATCTTCATTTATACATGTTTTGAAGGTGTGGGAAGGATGTGGAAGGTCACCAATCTCGAGGGAGATGAATTGGTTTGACTTCCATGATTTACAACAATACAGAATTCAAGGAATTACTATTTTTAGAAACTTATTATTTTTAGACTGCACTACTAAAATTGAAATTTAGGACACTTCCATTGGGTTTTAGGGGGTCAAACTTCATTGAGGAAAGATCCATTCCATTTCATGATGTTCCCCTCATTATTAGCTTAACGGTGAGTCAATTAGAGCTACAGTGCAAAAGTTATGGCTCCCAAAAGTTCTGCCATCAATTGGGGTGGACCCATCACCCGAATTGTCATCTGAATTGTTGTCTGTGTTGTTCCCAAAATATGTCACTCCTTTTTGGGACAACACATGAACTATTTTGGTCTTGCAGGCCAAAATTATTTCTTCCCTTCTCAAAAATTGTTCTTAGCATTCAAATTCTTCATTATTCGAGCTTTTTTATTTAAGGGATTAGTAGGTTCAACCAGTTCAATGGCTTCAATAGGTGAGTTCTCTCTAAGGAACAAGTTCTCAACACTTAGGTGATTTCAAAATAGGTTCAACGTCGAGGTTCAACCAAAGGGTTTAAAGGTAAGCTTCAACCAAAATAATGAACTGTTGAACCGTTAAACCTTGAACCAAAATGGTTCAATAGGTTCAAAGGTTCAACGGGTTGAAAGGTTCAATGGTTTAACGGGTTCAAAGGTTTAATGGCATCGGTAAGCTTAATGAGTTCAACAACTTCAACAAGTTCAACAGCTTCAAAAGACTTAACAAAAAGAAGAAGGCTTGAATCGTTGAACCGTTGAACCTTGAACCAAAATGGTTCAAGGGTTCAAAGGTTCAAAGGTTTAATGAGCGGTTGGTTTAACATGTTTGGTTCGAGCGATCAAAAGACTTAGCAAAAAACAAATGAATGAACCATTGAATTGTTGAACCAAAGTTGGTTCAATCGGTCGGTTCAAAGGAGTGTCATAAAGCCTGAAAGGCAAGTGCACTTACGGAGGGCAATGAACCAAGCCCAAGTGCCCTTGTGGAGGGCAACGAACCAAAGCCGAATGCCCTTGCAGAGGGTAGTGAGCAAATGTGGACAAAGGGAATTCCTTCAGAAAAATGAACAAGGCAAAAGACGAGGTGAATTCTTTCGGATAAAATGTCTGAAGGAATTCCTTTAGACTTTTGTCTAAAGGAATCTCCCTGAAAGACAAAGCAAAAGCCCAATAGAAATTGGCTAAGGCAAGCCAAGGAAAGATTTCCTTCAGACAAATTGTCCAAAGGAATTGGATCCTGAAGACTCGCTGAAGGAATTAAAAGCTCGAAGGACACCCGAAGAAACTCAAATGGTAGATACCCTTGTGGGGGCTCTCACCGACCAGGAAATGGACCTTCTCAAGGCCTGAAGGGACACCTTCCCTTTAGGAAGTTCCAAAGACATTAAGGCCTGGGACTAATTTCTACAGACTCTGCAGGCTCACTTCTACAGACTCTGCAAGCTAGTTTCTACGAACTCGTTTCTACAGACTCTACAGGCTAGTTTCTATGAACTCATTTCTATGAACTCTGTAGGCTGGGTTTTGTAGGCTTATTTCTATGAACTCATTTTTATGGACTCCATAGGCTCATTTCTACAAACTCCACAGGCTAGTTTCTATGAACTCATTTCTACAGACTCTACACGCTGGGTTCTACGAACTAGTTTCTACGGGCTCATTTCTACGGATTCTGCAGGATGATTTATGAGGCCTCATTTCTATGAACTCTATAGACATATTTCTATGAACTCTTTCAAGGCTTGAGAAACTTATATAAAAAAAAAGGCTTCTGAGGAAGAAGATAAATCATTGAACCTTGAACCAAAATGGTTCACAGGTTTAATGGGTTCAACGGTTCAAGGAAAGCTCCAATTAAGGATAAGAAGCGAAAGTTTCCAGAGACTAGTTCAAGGAGAAGGTTCAAGTGAATGAACTAAAGAGGCCACCAGAACTGTTGAAATAGTGAACCTTTGACATCCCCTTGGATGTCAAATTCAAGCTAATAAAATATCTGTTGATTTTCAAAAGTGGCACGAAAGTTGAAAACCAACCCAACACCCAACTAAAGAAGGAGCTGAAAGAGCTAGCCATAAGGGGAAAAGATAGCTCGAGAGCTCAAATTACAACAAGAAAGAGGGAAAGATTAGAAATATCTACAAGAGTTATTGCAGTAGGTGGAACAGTCCACCAAATAGATATTTGAGCTTATAAGCATTAAAAGTGTGGCCTATTTTTCTTCCTTGGAGTAAAGGCGAGAGGTACAACTACGTAGATATCAGGCGATAGACTAGATGCCCTAGGCCTAGGAGAAGACATTTGAGATGAATCGACATGTCATAGTTAAGGCAGCTGCCCTATTCCAACATGGGCACTTTGACAAAACTAAAAATGCATGGGCCGTTCCATGGAACAAAGCGCCAGACCTATCTTGGCTGCTATATATTGTATTCTCTTATTTTATGCAAAGGAGAGACTTTTCCATTATAGAAGCGAAACTCTAAAAAAATTGAGAGGTGAATACTGAGACTTTGAGCTGAGATTATTCATTATATTTCTTTGTTTGAATGAGAAAGCAAGTTACTTTCAGACTTTGTGCTGTTATAGCTTGTGTCATTTTAAGAGATTGTTCTTATGTTTGTTTCCTGAATATGTTCTTGTCCATTTGAAAGAAATAAGTAGAACTAGTGGAAGTAATCAGGAAGGTGTCTTGAAGCCAACTGTGGAGAGACTTTGTGCCCTCACAATTGTCTTTAGTGTGTTTGTCTATTTTTTATTTTTGTGTAAAGGACCTTAAGATGACTTTGTGCCCTCATTATCCTTCATATTTCACTCTTAGGAAGTCGAGGTGGAGACTTTGTGCTACATCTTAGTCTACTAGTTACTACGCCCTTTGTTATCAGTTACTTATCACTACTTGAAAGAACTCCTGTTGTTCCCTGCAAGATCATTTTTAAAAGAAGAGAATTGCCTTCAGTGTTTTCACTAGGATTTTCTCTTTTGTTTGTGAACATCATCTCTGAAAAAAGAGAGATGGATGGTGTTATCTTACCAATGAGTGTTATTTTTTGCTTATATATATAGTATATAGCCTCCTCCTATTTATAGGGAATCTCCTCTTGATGAGAGGAGAGATTTGTCTCTTTTTGATGTGGTAAACCTGCAAATCTGGCCAACCGATCTCCCTATGCTATGGTTGAAGAGACCTATTTTGCTCATCAGTTAGCTAGTGACAAAATATTTATCCAACAATTTTTGGTGACTCCACTGGAGACACTATGTGTAGTCTGAAGCCTCAAGTTTCATAGTGAAACAGTCTCTATCCTTATCCATTTTTATTCTGCAATCTAGCAATTCCATGTTATACTAGAAACTAGAGATCCCAAGGTGTTGTTGACCCTATTTTTGAGTTGGTGCAGTAGGGCAATTTCAATTTGTTCCCTCCCCAACTTCAAGTTTAATGATCTAAGAGTGTTCCTCCTACCCGTACTAAGACACCAACACAAGGCAGAGCTTCCTTTTCTACTATTTCTAGAGCTTTGCCTATACATACTCCACCCAGATTTGTTATCCCCCTTTTCCATAATCAAATCATGGCAGCTCAAGGCCCCTGGGGTAACTCTTTTGGTCCACTCAATCTTACTCCACCTCTTCATGAGCTACCATGAAATTCAAGGAAGAATTTCCCTAAGTTCGTTGGTGATGAAAAAGTTCATCCTGATGAATATATTGCTGCCTTCAGCATAGCTTGTGGTGTGATAGGCATGGAATATGAGGACATAGCAATTAGGCTTTTTGTGGAAACACTGCAAAGTGCTATTGCAGACTGGTTCTACCATCTACAGGCTCAGTCAGTGAATGACTGGGACACTCTCAAAGCTAAATTTGAAGCTAAGTTTAAGCCTGCAAAAGATGCACATGCCTTGTTGGCCTAGCTCACACAAATGAAGAAGGAACCTCATGAAACTATGAGGGGTTTCATTTCTAAGTTTGACAAGTTGAAGAACTAGATTCTTACTATTGCTTAGTCAACACTTGAGAGCCTTAAATGCTTCTTCATCAACTCATAACTACCTAAAGTGAGTTTTTTGCTGAGATGTACTGGCCACATAGACCTTACTGCTGCTCAAGATTTAGCTACTGAGGTAGAAGATGACCTTATCTTGACAAGAAAGATAAAGAGAGATCCTAATAGAGGTAAATCCTCTTCATCTTATGGATATCCATCTATAGGCACCACTAATCTAATGGTGCAGAAGCTGGCAAATGAATTGCTAGCTCTTAGGAAGCAAATGGCTCAAGGAATGTCATTCTTTATACAAAGATGTACCAAGGAGGACATTCCTCAATCAGTCATATCAAGGCCATACTGTCAGGAATCAAGGGCAACCAAATTGTCTTCTTCCCTCACAGAGGAACCTTACCTTTGAAGCACCTCTAACTAATTTAGTAGTTGGATATCTTGAAGTAGAATCAGATTTATCCTTTCAGCCTGAATTAAACCCTGAAGATGACACTAATCTCTTTGCAGAAGGTGAAAAAGAATTAGATGGTGACTCCAACATTGGTTTCCTAAATTAGCAGAATGAACCTAGAAGTGAAGGTGAAGCAACTGAGAGATCATATGCTATGTTCACCTGGTCCAAGAACTAGTCAGCCCAGCAAGCTAATAAAGAAAAGATAAATGAGTGACTTCAACTAGCAGTTTCAATTACTAAGCGAGGAACCACTCTGCCCTTCTAGCTAAAGGACCTGGTGACTGTTAAAAAGGTGAGTACCTCAAATACACCTTCACCCCTAACTTCAAATTCACAGATCAGTCCTCCCCCTTCCAAAAACTAAAAAGATTAACTCCCATCTTCTGTTGCTAGTCCATTTCAGACATTCAATATAATCGACCATATAAATAAAACTAAGATTCAAATGTCTGAATTTGAATTCTTACAATCCAACCTTGAGCAGTTGGATATGTTAGTAGAATGTGTGAGAAGTAAAACTATCTTTGCAGGACTAGTTGTTCCAAAGGTGACTCCCACGTCCACCTAGAATAACCTTGTCATTACTCCTCCTATTGCTCCCAAAAGAATCAAACCATTTTATGTCTCCCTGTTGATAAATAGACATCAGCTAAATAGTTATATCATTAGTTTTAGAGCTTTAGACAATGTCATGCCTGCCAAAGTGGTAGAATCCCTTGGTCTCACACTGACCAAGACATTTGGGAGATGTTTCTCCATAGAAAATAAGCAAGTACCACTGTTGTGATAAATCAAAGATGCCTAATTTGCATTTACAGCATTTCCAGACAAGAGAATCAAGATGACTATCTTGGTGGCTGACGTCCCAACATCATATGGCATTCTTCTTAGATGGAACTTCTGCAAGGATGTTGGAGGTGAATTAAGCATGGACCTATTTGAAGCAAGGATTCCAGTCAAAGGCATTATGCAAAGATTGCTCCCTGAGAAGGAAGCAAAATACGTGGTTACTCAGACATTAGTGCTTGAAGCTCAAATTTTGTTTGAGTCTTTAGGCATGGGTAATTACTTTCTATCCATGAAAAAAGTTCATGAGGCATCTGATGAAATTCTTGGAGGTGACAATCTGAAAATTAGTTTAGTTGGAATAATAGAAGAATTGGTGGAGCACAATACAAGTGTAGAAGAATCTCCCCCACCAAATGAAAAAAAATCTAAAGAAAAATCAGTGTCTAATGAAGTATGGATTTCGGAATTCAATGACAGTTGCTCCTTTACCAGTTCAGGAGCCAGTATTGTGCTGATATCTCCTCAAAGAGATATTTTTCCTTCATCATACAAATTATAGTTTAGCAATACCAATAATACAACTGAGTATGAATCTCTATTGATTGGATTGAGGGCTACTCATAACAAAGGCATCAAACTCCTTCATACCAAAGGTGATGCTGAACTGGTGGTTTGTCACGTAAGAAACTTGTATCAAACCAAAAATGAGAGATTATGCCACTACCGCAATCTAGTCTAGAACCAAATTGAAAGCTTTGATGCTTTCAACATCTCTGCTATTCTTAGAGAATTTAATCACTGGGCTGATGCACTGGTCATTTTAGCAACTATATTAGTTTTTCACCCTAATTTTAAAAGAGATAGGTACACTATTAAACTGGTCTTTCGACCAAGTGTGCTTGATAATGCCAATCATTGGCAAGTATTCAATGACGACCACCAAATCATTGCCTTTTTAGAATAAAAAGACAGCTTTAAACTGCTACATTTCAATGGCAGTGAACCTCAAAAACTTGAACTAGCCTTTAAATCAAGTTCAGATGCAAGTGATGAATTCCTGTAATTGAAAGGGAATAAAATTTTCAAAGGCCTGGTTTCCCTTGAGAAGCTATTTGACAAGCATGACAGATTCATCAAACAGTAGCAAATGAATTCAAGCTCCTCCCAGGAGTTTGATCAGGTAAATTTGGGTACCCAAGAAAATCCCAAGATGGTGAACATTGAGAAATTTTGCTCTTCTAAAGAGAGATTCAAGTTCACTGTTCTGCTCCGCTAGTACATGGATGTCCTAGCATAATCCTATGATGATCTAAAGTCGCTCAAGTCTGAAGAAATCCACCATAAAATTCCTCTCAAAGATGATTTGATGCCTTACAAGCAAAAGTCCAAGCAATACAATTTGAAGATATCAGGTACCATTATGTCTAAAATACAAAAAATGCTAAATGCTAGGATAATTTTTCCAATCCATCATTCCACATGGATTGTGAACATAGTGCCTGTAAAGAAGAAGAATTGTAAAATTTGCCTCTACATAGGTTTTATAAATTTAAATCAGTCATCCTTAAAAGATAACTACCCTCTGCCTATCATGGATCAAGTCTTTCAGATAGTGACTAGTTCTGAGATTTTATCAATGCTAGACGGCTTCTCAGGATACAATCAAGTTGAAATTGGTGAAGCAGACTAGCACAAGACTGCCTTCACCACACCTTGGGGCACCTTTGCCTATTGAAAAATGCCATTTGGCCTGATAAATGTTGGTGCCACCTTCTAAAGAGCAATAGACCTTGCTTTCAAAGATGAAATGGGTAAGTTCATCGTAGTATACCTAGATGATTTAACAGTCTTTTTCAAGCATCACCTTGACCATATGCACCATTTGCAACAAGTGCTAACGCTACCGCCAGAATGGCATCTCTCTTAATCCCAAGAAGTCTATCTTTGGCATAACAGAGGGAAAATTTTTTAGACACATTGTATCCAAATAAGGCATAAAGATTGACTCAGGCAGAGTCAAGTCCATCCAGGAGCTTACCCTGTCGACAAGTAAGACTGTAATTCACTCTTTCTTTGAAAAAGTGAACTTTTTACGAAGGTTCATCCCCGAGTTTGCTGAGAAGACTCACCATATCATAAATATGATGAAAGGGAATGCCACTTTTAGCTAGATGGAAAAAGGCAAATTGGCATTTTGAGATATTAAGACAGCTATTGCCCATGCCTTAATTCTGATTTGTCTAGACTATAACAAAGATTTCACAATGTATAGTTATGCTTTTGAGCACACACTTTCAACAATCCTAGTTCAACAAAACCAAGAAGGTGTAGAATCTCTCATTTCTTTCATAAGCTGTCCTCTCAAAGCTCATGAGCTGAAATACTCAAACATGAAGAAATATGCCTATGTAGTGGTAAAGACAGTGAAGCATTTCCACTTTTACATCCTGAATTCACACACTACTACCCTAATTCCTGACACCACAGTCAAATACATATAAACTCAATAAGAGTTTGGGATGAAAAGAGGCAATTGGATTGCTAAAATCTAAGAGTTTGATCTAGTCATCAAACCAATGAAGCTGGTGTGGGGAAAAGGCCTATGCCAATTGATTGCTAACAACAGACCAAAAGGAGTAGAACATGAAGAAGAAGAAATTGAAGACACGCTAACAGTCTTCTTTGTCTCCACCAAGAATGAGTGGTATTTAGGTATTGCTCATTTTATTACTTATAGTGAGTGTTTAGCTCACTTGTCTCGTAAAGAAAGTAGGACTATCAAGTTGAAAGCTGCCAATTTTGTCCTCTGAGACAATGGCCTGTATAAGAGGAGCCTTGATGGAGTGTTCTTTCACTGCATGGATAAAGATTAGTAGAACCAATTTTTGAAGTCCTTCCATAATTTGGCCTGTGGAAGGCATTTTTCTACTCCTATAACTATCCATAAGATTTTGTGAGCTAGGTATTACTGGCCAACTCTTTTTCAAGATACATATAAATATGTAAGAAAATGTGAACTATGCCAACAGTTCATTAGAAGACCCAAGTTAGCTGCCCTACTGCTCAAGCCAGTGGTGATAGAAGAGCCATTTCAACAATGGAGAATCAATTTTATTGGTGCTATAAACCCATCTTCAAGTACTGAACATGATTATGTCCTCACAGCCATAAATTACTTCACCAAGTGGGTGGAAGCTATTCCAACCAAACAGGTTACTTCAGAAGCAGTGTGCAATTTCCTCAAAGAGAACATCATTTCCAAGTTTGGGGTCCCAACCAAAATTGTGATAGACAATGCAACCTATTTCACTTCTCATGAGGTCACTCAGTTCTATTTTTACTATGAGATCACCCTCTCGCACTCTTCTAATTAGTTTCCACAAGGGAATGGACAAGCTGAATCAAGCAATAAGAACTTAGTGACCATCGTTAAGAAGCTGGTGGATGATAACCAATGAACATGGCATAAAGCATTGGTTGATGCTTTATGGGTAGACAAAATTACACCCAAGAGGGTGATTGTTATGTCACCTTTCTAACTTCTTCATGGACTCAATGCTGAGATACCAATCACTTTGGAATTGCCAGCATTGAAGTTGGCTAAGGCAGTTGAAGATCAAACATATGAAAGCTCCATCGATAAGAGGATCATGTGCTTGATTGAGCTAAATGAGTAGCGAACTATGGTGGTGGACTGAATTACTATGCATCAAAGTCTAGTGAAGAAGCTCTTCGATCAGAAAGCAAAAAACCATGATTTCTAGATTAGAGATCAAGTCTTATTGTGGAAAAAGAGAAGAGAGCCAAAGGAGATGCATGGGAAATTCAATTTCCTTTGGAGAGGCCCATTCACTATCCATGACCTCAATGGTGAAAATAATTTCCTATTGAAATATCAAGATGGCATGCCCTTTTCTCTACCTCACAGTGGGCAACATCTGAAGCACTTCAATTCTTGAAGTATTAGATAAGTTCACATGGACATATGTATATTTATATAGTCTTTATTTCTATTTTGTGCTATTTATTTTCATTTTTTTGTGCCTTTCTTTTTTGGGTAGCATGACTCCATAGCACAATGGCACACTTCAAGGCACTGGAGATTTTGGTTTCTACTCCCCTCAGCTGTTCCAAGTTTTCAACTGAAGGAAGTTCCCCAACTGGAGCCAGCTATTGTTCCCAAAATCTGTCACTCCTTTTGAGGACAACACAAACTATTTTGGTCTTGCAGGCTAAAATTCTTTCTTCCCTTCTCAAAAATTGTTCTAAGCATTCAAATTCTTCATTATTCAAGCTTTTTCAGCTAAGGGATTAACAGGTTCAACCAGTTTAATGGCTTCAACAGACAAGTTCTCTCTAAGGAACAAGTTCTCAACACTTAGGCAATTTCAAAATAGGTTCATCACTGAGGTTCAACTGAAGGGTTCATCGGCAAGCTTCAACCAAAATAATGAACCGTTAAATCATTAAACTTTGAACCAAAATGGTTTAACAGGTTCAAAGGTTCAACGGGTTCAAAGGTTTAATGGCATTGGTAATCTTAATGAGTTCAACCACTCAACAAGTTCAATGGCTTCAAAACACTTACTGAAAAGAAGGCTTGAACCATTGAACATTGAACCAAAATAGTTCAAAGGTTCAACGGGTTTAACGGTTTAAAGTTTCAATGAGCAGTTGGTTCAACGTGTTTGGTTTGAGTGATCAAAAGACTTAGTAAAAAATAAATGAATGAACCATTGAACCATTGAACCAAAGTTGGTTTAATCAGTCGATTCAATTGGGAGGTTCAAAAGGAGCACCCCAAAGCCCAAAAGGCAAGTTCTCTTGCAGAGGGCAATGAACCAAGCCCAAGTGCCCTTGCAGAGGGTAGCAAACCAAAGCCAAATGCCCTTGTGGAGGGCAGTGAGAAAATGTGGACAAAGGGAATTCCTTTGGAAAAATGAACAAGGCAAAAGAAGAGGTAAATTCTTTCAGATAAAATGTCTGAAGGAATTCCTTCAAACTTTTGGCCGAAGGAATTTGCCCAAAATACAAAGCAAAAGCCTAGCAGAAATTGGCTAAGGCAAGCCAAGGAAAGATTTCCTTCAGACAAATTATCTAAAGGAATTCCTTCAGACATTTTGTCTGAAGGAATTGGAGCCCGAAGACCCGTCGAAGGAATTAAAGCCCGAAGGATTCCCAAAGAAACCCAAAGGGTAGATACCCTTATGGGGGGCTCTTGTCGACCAAGAAATGGACCTTCTCAAGGCTCAAAGGGACACTTTCCCTTTGGGAAGTTCTAAAGACATTAAGGCCTGCAACTGATTTCTATGGACTTTATAGGCTCACCTCTATGGACTCCATAGGTTAGTTTCTATGAACTCATTTTTATGGACTCCACAGGCTAATTTCTACGAACTCATTTCTACAGACTCTACAGGCTGGGTTCTACGGACTAATTTCTACGGCCTCATTTCTATGGACTCTGCAAGCTCATTTCTATAGACTCTGCAGGCTGGGTTTTGCAGGCTTATTTCTATGGACTCATTTCTACAAACTCTATAGGTTAGTTTTTATGAACTCATTTCTATAGACTCTGTAGGCTGTGTTCTACAGACTAGTTTCTACGGGCTCGTTTCTACAGACTCTGCAGGATGATTTTTGAGGCCTCATTTCTATGAACTTTGCAAATATATTTCTATGAACTCTTTCAAGGCTCGAGAAACTTAGAGAAAATAAAAGGTTTTTGAGGAAGAAGATGAATCATTGAACCTTAAACCAAAATGGTTCACAGGTTCAATGGGTTCAACGGTTCAAGGAATGCTCTGAGTAAGGATAAGAAGCAAAAGTTTCCAGAGACTGGTTCAAGGAGAAGGTTCAAGCAGATGAACCAAAGAGGCCACCTAAACTATTGAAACAGTGAACCTTTGACGACCCCTTGGATGTCAAATTCAAGCTAATAAAATATTCGTTGATTTTCAAAAGTGGCACATAACTTGAAAACCAACCCAACAACCAGCTGAAGAAGGAGATGAAAGAGCTAGCCAGAAGGGGAAAAGATAGCTTGGGAGCTCAAATTGCAACAAGAAAGAGGGAAAGATCAGAAATATCTACAGGAGTCATTTTAGTAGGTGGATGTCAAGATTAGGAGCACAATTGATTACCTTATATAAACAACTAAACATGGAATTTAACTAGAAGTAACAAGTAACAAGAAATCAAAAACAACACAGAATTTGAGAGACAATACAATCTTGTATTCAACTCATCCAGAAAGAAAATACAATAAAGAATATGCCACACTATTCTCACACCTCTAAGGCTTCCCACACCTCTAGGACTCCCAGTAATTCTCGATCAAGAGTTCTCTCTCTCTCAATTATGGTCACAGCAATCAACTCAAACACAGAGTTGTTGTTCACCTCCAACCAGTCAATAACAATACTGTCAGTACACAAGTACTCAAAGTACTTCAAGTAGATCTCCCATGAACTTGCAACAACCTGCAACTCAAATGATCTTACTTACCATGTAGATCTTCTCCCTGATTTTGCACAACCTGCAGATCAACCTAGTTTTGCACACTTGCAAACCTAGATCTTACATACCTAGAAGAACCCTTGTCCTTGCCTCACCAAGTCCTTATTATTCTTCCTTGGATAAAACCCTTTTGATTCTATTCTTTAGATTCTACCAATTACAATACATCCCATGAGTCTATTATATAGATCTCATGCAAACAATAACTTAGACTTCTTAATTACAATAATTAGAAACGTAGCTCAAGACTAAAATTAGTCTTTACATGCAAACAACCGGTTCAATAAACTGACTGTTTGTGCAACGAACAGTTCTGGAATCACACAAGCGACCGATGTCAGTCCCTATTTATTTAGAGGTGACCAACGTCAGCCGATCCCTGACCAATGTCGACAACTTCGAAACTCTACCAAAATTGAGAGGTGATTACTGAGACTTTGAACTCAGATTGTTGATCATATTTCTTTGTTTGAATGAAAAAGTAAGTTACTTATAGACTTTGTGCTGTTAGAGCTTGTGTCATTTAGGAGATTATTCTTATGTCTATTTCTTGAATGTGTTCTTGTCTATTTTAAAAAAATAATCTTACCCCTGAGTGTTACTTTTTACTTATATATATAGTATATAGCCTTCTACTATTTACAGGGAACCTCACCTTAATGAGAGGAGAGATTTGTCCCCTTTTGATGTGGTAAACCTGCACATCTAGCCAACTAATCTACCTATGCTGTGGTTGAAGAGACCTATTTTGCTCATCAGTTAGCTGGTGACAAAATATTCACCCAACAGTCCGGATCACTATAAGTGATAGATGCCATTATATGTAAGCTAATAACCTCCTCTGGCATAAACAAAATGATAAGAGACCAAGAAGAAAAACCTTGTCATGTGTGTGTTTGAAGTGATGTGACTCAATGAAGCTCAACCTAAAGTAGGAGGAAATATGTTTGAAGCTTGGCTCTAGGTTTGATGTTAAAATGTGTCTTATATATGTTTTTATTCTTATCTCATTTTTCTAAAAAGGTTTGACATGACCTTGTTTATATAAGCTAATATAGGATAATTTATACATATTAGCTAACTTTAAAATAAAAAAGAGGTAAGGTTTAAGGTGAAAAATCAATGCCAACGGGTAGATGGACCCAAAAGGCTAAAATGGATAGACACACACATGGTTTGTGTTTGACATTTTATTTGAAGATGACATAGACTCACTTGAGGTAAAACATGATGATAGGTTATGTATATTCCAAGAATGCTAACAAATATTTTTTGATAAGTGCTAGATTGTGTTTTTTAGGATCAAGGGATAAATGGGGACCTAAATGTCATCGATAAGGTCCAAGAAACATGCCACTATGTAATTTATTTCCAAATATGATAAATTCTAATTTAAACACTAAGAATAAGAGTCTTGTTCTAAATTGGGGTGTATACATATTATTACGACATTGTGGTGAATTATGGTAAAGTAAAAAATGAGTAAATTTAGATGAAAATACACAAAAATTCCAAAAAGTAAACCTAGTTCATAGTCACCAACCTTTGCATAAGAATCTCATAAAGTTTTATATCTGAAAGTGCCAAATTTCCATAATCATAGAAATTTACTCCAATAAAAAAAGCATCTTAATCATGGATCCACGACTCTAGCCATCTACCAAATTGTAATCATTTTCCAAGGTTTAATTATGATCAATCTCAAAGGCATGTTTCTAATGTCAGAAGTTAGTTATAAAACATGGGTATGTTTGTTTCAATCATTTACCTCTCTCTATCTATCTCTTTCATTTGATCTTAATATTATCAATCATTGAAGCTTTTAATTCTCAATTTTAGGCACTAGGCAGGCCTAATTTACTATATTTAACTCTATTTATCTATGATCTCCTTTGTGTCATAGATTTACTTAATTTTAAATAGTGTCATTTGATATTTTTTAATATTTTAATAAAACATATGTGAGAAAACCATAATTACCATAAGAGAAACTAGCTCTGATAGAATGTGAGAAGTAATGAGGACCCAAGAAATCTTAGCAATGCAAACACAACATCTAAAAATATGTACTTAAAACAATATTTCACTAATAACATGAATGCATTAAATCTAAAAAAAGATATATGTAGTGTAGAGATGTGAAACCAATAAAGATTTGATTAATAACATCAAAGATCAAGGAGTGATCCTTAGTTCTCCATAATGACTACATCTCTATAACTCAACAATATGCTCCAAAATACTTGATTTATTGATTGCCCATAAAGGACACAAAGGTTCCTAAATTAATAAGTATAAGGGTGAGTGGGAAATTGATTATTAATGGAGTAGAAGTTGGGATCAATCCTTAGGTACACCTAACTTCAACTAACTCTTCTCACACATGTGAGAAGATAACTACCACATTAATTTGTGCATATTTTATATCATGGGTACAAGATAGGTTAGTTCATTGTTAGTGATTCAAAACAATTTTTTTTTTTGACAAAAATGACATCTCAAGCATGATCCCTTAGATTTGGAAAGAATAGAGGCAATATATTATCAAATAAAAAACAAACTAAATAAAAATTTACCTTTCTTGTTGATATCACCTTCTAATCCAACATACATACATGTTTGTGACCGAATTGATTTGTACACAACTTCTGCATAACATAATAAGCTCCTCACTTGTTTCTCTACACACAACTTACACTTTATTCACACTCTCCTACATGAAATGCACTCCTCTTCAAACAACTTGCACCTTATGTAGACTCTCTGCATGAAGCTTACTTACACTCTTGTGTACAATCCCTGCACTTGTTCACAGACTTTCACACTCAACTCATAGCTCTATGCACCATCTTGGTACTCACTCATAGGCTCATGTCCTTTGATCTATCCTCACTTTAGCACATCATCTTTTCATCCTATTTAAATAGTGTGGCTTATCAAGTGGCAATATCGAGCCTAGAATCTTGTTAGTCTATCCACTAGTCACCACCAACATGGAAGCTCAACCATCATCTAGCAATGGAGATGAAAAAATTATTAACCATATTCTTTGTAACCAATAATAGTTTTACCTACTCTTGTATTATTCATGTTAAATATGTAACATATACATCCAACTAAAGGTTGATGCCATAAATAGCATAACACATATATCGTGTTCCATGTATCTATTCTATAACATGAGTTGTAGCACATTGTATAATTTTACATATTCTTTACAATTGAGTATAAGTTGCATTTCATACAAATAAGATTTCTAATCCATTGAATGCATTTTGATTGTTTTATCTAAATACATCTTTATGTATTCACTCTACACAACCAAACTTGGTTGTTCCCTACATACTTGGTTCTAAGACCTCTGGTGTGGATAATTAATATTAGAGCAAAAGAGCTTTTTCCTTTATATGCATGTAAATATACGAGTGCAACTCAGAAAATAAGGTCTATCAATTAGTCATGTTTCAAAATATCTAGAATAATTCCATAGTAAAAGTAAGATGGCTAACACCTATAAGTAACTTGAGGTAGCCCTAGAGGTTCAGAGGCTTATTGATAACACACTAGAGGCACAACGCACCACCATTTTTGGCTAATTCTATGAGTTGATGACATAACTCAACCTAATGCATTCTACTGCACCTCCATAGTATGCTCAATAATAATTTTGATAGCAGACCCCTTTCAAAGTACAAGTCAATATTTAAACCCCTCTATTCAAAGTTAAGATCAATGCTAAATCATTGGATGCCTAGATTTAACAACTCGATGCATATTTCTCAGCCAATTATTTCACTTATGCTGAGAAAATCATTTTTGTAATATTGAAGATGTTTATTCCAATTGTTCACTAGTGGGAGACCTTCAGTACATAATGCACATAAGAGTTTGTTCCAGTCAAATAATGGAAGAATTTTGTTGATGTGTTGAGGGAGGAGTACTACCCTCTCTAACACTTTGAAGATGAATACATTAGGTTCCAACAACTATTTTAGTGTAAGGATAAATTAGTGGAAGATTACACCAACATATTCCATGACTACTTTGCATGTCTACAAGAGAACCTAAGAAAGCAACATAAGGTACTAAAGTACACCAATAAACTCTCAACTTATATCTATGAAAATATGGATTTCTTGAATTATGGGCTCATATGCCTTCTACTTTAGATAAAGGTAAGAATAATTTAGGTGATAAGTGGAGCCACTACCATCACTAATCCACTCACGATGATTCTAAATGTTGTGCGTAGAAATCCTTGACCATATAATCTACATCTAGATTCAACTAATGAACAACACTGATATAGATATCTTTTACCTAAGTACCAACACCACTGTGATGACATCTCTAAAGAGCATGAATGTCTCTTCCACACTAAGTTCTAGGTGAAGGATCAACCTCTTCACATCATCATAGACAGTGGTAGTCAGAAGAACATCATTACATAATCCACAACTCAATGCCTTAGTCTTTGCACTACTACACATCCCAAGCCATATTTTCTGGGGTGGTTGTAGTAGGGGAAAGATATGCAAGTCCGATGATAATGCACTTTTTAGTATAAAGTCAAGCCTATGGAGGATAACATAACTTGTGACATTTTATCTTTGGAAGTTTGTGACATCTTGTTTAGGAGATGTATTTGTATGAATGAGAATCTATATATCAAGTCAAGCCATAATGTTAGACTATTCATGTGGAAGATTGATTCTACACCCTATTTGAGTCAACGCCCATGACCCAAGTCACCTTTATTTCTACCAAGCAATGCCATAAACTCATCTCACACATGTATAAGTTCATGTTGTTCATATTTCATCATGACACACCTGTGTAAAAGATAGATCACTCTCTGGCAACATGAATCATTTGTACAACATCATAACAATAATAACTTAATAAGTTATTGAAGTAGCATAGCCAAGTCTTCATAAAGATTGAAAGCCTTCTAACACACTATGCAATAAAACACCACATCAATTTGGTTCTTGGATCTCCTTTTCTAAATAGTCCCTTGTACCATGGATCAGTTTGGGAGAATGATAAAATCCAATGCCAAATACAAGAGCTCATTTATCAGGGCAAAATCAAGCCTAGCTCTTCTCTTTATAGGAGTCTGATATTCCTTGTACCCAAGAAGGATGGGTTCTAGCAAATCTACATAGACTATCATGCACTCAACAAAATAATGGTGAAGAATCAATACCTATTACCATGCATTGATGACCTTCTGGACTAGCTTTGAGGTACACAATACTTCAAGTTCAATTTGAATTCAGTTACCATCAAATTTTGGTCCATTTTGAAGACGTCTGGAAGATAACATTTAAGACACAAGAAAGATTGTATGAATGGTTGGTCATGTTTTTTGGTTTAACCAATGTATAAGCCACATTCATGTGCTTGATGGATGTTCTACTCTGGGCTTTTCTAAACTCCATCATTGTCTACTTGAATGACATTCTCATCTTTAGCAATACTTGGTAGGAGCATTTTAAACATATTGCATGTATCCTAGACACCTTACATCAACACAAGTTACAATCCAACTTAAGAAAGTGAACATTCAATGATATACAAATTTAGTACTTGTGCTACATCATTGATTACACTGGAATCTATGTAGATCTAGAGAAGATCAAAGTGATCCAAGATTGGCCTACTCCATGAAATATTATAGAATCGAGGAGTTTTCTTGGACTTGCTAACTTATACCATAGGTTCATTTTTAGTTTCTCACACATCTCTCAAGTTCTCAACTAGATAACATGTGCAAAAGCCAAGTTTGATTGGACTCGTGCAACAATGCACTTTTGAGGTACTCAAGCAATGCCTCTACATATTACCTATTCTCACAATGCTTGACATTACACATTCATTCAAAATTCACACTAATACATTGTTAAAGTATGGATTTCATGCATTTCTCACGTTTGATAGTGTATTAGCTATCTATTTCATCTTTTAGTGAGTTTGTCCAATGTGAGGATTTATCCCACATTGGCTAGTTAGGCTAGTTCTATGTTTTGCCTTGCCTATTTATGTAAGAACTCATCTTTGTACTAGCATATCATATTTTTTAATAACACTTGATTTGATTTTCTTTGCAATCAATTATCTATAGCTTTATGTGTGATGTTCTTGGAGTTATCACTTTTGAATCTTGGGCTGGAATGTTTGTTCACCATTCCTAACATGGTACTAGAGCTTTGAGGTATTGCTCCCATCTGCATTGTTACTGCTTCAAAAATTTCCCTTGCTACTACTTCTTCCCTTGTGTATTTCCCTTATCACTTCTTCTTCCCTTATCCTTGATTTCCCTTGAGGAAAGAGACATGCCATTTTTTAAGACTTTTTGAAGATTTTGTTTTTTCTGAAGCTTGACATTCCATTTGAAGAGGAAGGAAGGTGGCATTAATCTATTGAGAGAAGCATCATTACTCTATTGAGGAGCATGAATAATAGTAGTTGTGGCATCCCTTTCTAGCTTTGGCACTTGTATGAGTAAGGAAGGCATTGGACCAAACCTATGTTAGAAAGAAGATCTACTTAGCATTTTTTCTGATATATGGCATTATCCTCTCAGCTTGGTGCTTTTATTTTCATCTAAGGCATTTTTTACAAATCTACCTTCTTTTTTACTAAGAAAATGCATTGGAATTCTTTGCTCATTCACTTCTATGTTAAAATCTGAATGAGGCATTAGATCTGCTTAAGAGATCAGAGGTGATAAAGTTTATAGAGGAGCTAGGTGTTGGAAGAGATCTACGTTGAAGAGATCAGAAGTGCTGAAGTTTGCAGAGGAGCTAGGTGTTGGAAGATATTTGTTCAAAGGCATTCTTGTTGGAGTCTTAGCATCTAATGCAAAGCCTTTTATTTTTCTTTGCTGCAATTAATTTGTAAGTTTTGCATTGGAATTTATCACTACAAAGGCTTTTCCAAATTTGCTTTGACATTGAAGTTAGTAGATCTAAAGATAAAAAACAACCCTGAATTGAGGAGAGAGATGACATCCTTGCAAAGGTGTTGACCAGACTTTGGCAGAGCATTGGAATAGAATGGAACATTATTTTTCTTTAGACTACTGCGTTATTTTTTAGATCTGCCAAGGAGGAAGAAAAGGATCTAAGTTTGAATTTTATTGGAAGGATATGCAGCTATCGACAACCTATATTTTTCTTCCTATATCACAAGAATAACCTCTTTATTAATTTTTTACTTTTACAAGACTGGATTTTTGCCTTAAGAGGAAGCAAACTTTGCTTGTGCAAGCATAATGGTAACTAGGAGGATCATTTTTCATGTTGGTTAGCATTTTTGAGTGTATGGTTCAATTAAAATTCCAACGAGTGGTTGGATGACTATGTTATTTACTAATTTGGTCACAAATTTCAATTTTTTGTGTCTATTTTAATGTTTTCACCCATTGTACAGGAAATTGTAACACTAATAACTTTTGAATTGTAACTTGGATTTGAGTTATATTTTTTTCAAAAGTGCATAATTTTTGATTATATATCTAGTGGTGTCATTAATTTGTAAAAATTCACTAATTTTATAAAGTGCCAAATTGAGGGTGGTCCTTAATACAATCTTATGGGGGGTTATCTTGGTGCCAATTTTATGCACCCTTTTGCATCATTTCTACTCTTTGGTGATTTGTTAGCATGGATTATACTTTTGGTGTTGACCATTGTAAGCCTTTAACTACACATAATTACTATACATGGAAACTTCGGATGGAAGCAATCATAAAGTACAAAGGATTATGGTCCCTAATAAATGAAACTCAACCACAGTTCACACATGAATTTGAAAAATTTCAGCTCCAAATTAAGTTTGAAGAGTATATGGGCTTGATTATGGGTTATGTGAGTGACAATATTTTGTTTCATTTTGATGGGTGTGATTCTCCATTCAAAATGTGGGATAAGTTAAAGGTTTTGTCTATGAAAGTAGATCACTTGAGAGCCATACAACTTGAAGTAGAGATTACATCACTAAATCTAGATGACTTTGTCTCCACTGTAGACTACCTTACTAAGTTTAAGCATTTATTGTAATAACCTTATAGGATTATTTAAAAAAGTATGATTTTCTACAATTCCAACCAAAAATAACTTCAACATTAAATAACCAACACATAATAGAAAGTTGGAGATAATATAAAACCACAACTCTTATATTAATTATCCCTTCCCACATAATCACTTATAAAGACTTATTAAATAACAACCCATACAATGACTCCTCAATACACACACTTACAAATACTGCCACAACTACATACTCCACCAAATGCAACACACACACTAGATGAACTCCACACAACTACACTGGAAATTCTATAACTCCACACAAACTAGATCTAATGTTGCACACCATGCATACTCTACACCACTATGACTCTAAACTACAATTAAATCATGGTTTTAATTCTTGGATGGAATTACCTCACTTGAATAAGAGGGTTTTCATCCTCAAATTCACAAAGGAAACTATGGAGGGTTTCATACTCTTAATCTCGTACCTTCATTTGGGTTTTCATCCAAAGAATGGAGGGAGTTGAACGCAAGTTCAATTCTCAAATTGGGGCTTTAAAATGATTTATCAAAGATGAAATTCCAAGGAGAGGAACTCATACTTATAATATTTACAATGAAGAAGGAAGGGGATAGGAAATGTGAAGGAAGAGGAAATGTGGCACAATTTTCCCCATGGGGGGACAAATTACAGTCTTTGACAAGCTTGCCCATGTGCAAGAGTCAAAAATAAATATTTCATAATCAACTCTATCTCACATGATTTCATAATTGCACCTATCTTTCCCATGTGAAATAGAAATAATGATGGAAATGTGTAATCATTTACACACAAGTGTCTGCATGCCTCCAAGAGTGATTTCAACAACCTTTTAACCATCACCACCACCCACATCATGAATCCACAAACAATGACACCAAAAACTCTCCATGTGAAGGGAATCAAATGATGGAGACTATATTACTATTCACCCATATACTCCATGTGAACAAGATCCTTTCAACCACCCACTTTTGACTTCTCCAAATGCTTTCAACAATGTACCCACATACTTTGGTGCTAGCTTTACCCTTTTTTACCATTTTACATGCTTAATCATGAAGTCACAATAAAAATGTGCCAACCTTTCTTTTGCCCATTAAAGACAACCCATGTTAAGAGAAAAGCAAATCTAATTTGTCCCCCAAGTAGGGTAGGATGCCCCACTCCAAGCACATTCTCTAGATCCCATTTGAAGACCCCCATGGGCCATGCCACCTCATCCACATTCCACCTTATCTGCTACATCTTCAGTTGCGTAATTTGCCACATCACTAGTGAATAGTGATAATGAATAGTAAATCCATGAATAGTGACTTGGTGAATAATGTCCATGTGAATAGTGTTGGAGGAATATTGGAATGGCCAATTTTATCACAACATCAAATTTATTACAAAGGGGACCTGATAAATCCTCCCTTCCCAAAATTGCTTGTCTTCAAGAAATTGCAAACCAATATGTTCAAATTCATAGTGTTGCTATGATGAATCCATCTATAATGCTCATACAGTCTGTGACCTATCCTTATCAAGTGATTTAACTTTTACAAGAGTGTACTACAAGATATAATATCTCAAAAATTCATAACATGCTTGTACAACTCATATAATTTGATCACCTCTTTGAAAACTAACTTGTCCTCAAAGAAATGTGCATGACTCATAACTTTGTTAATGCAAAACTTTAGGAAACCCACAAAGCAATGCATGATTAAATTTTTTTAGCTTTGGTTTAGAACTAACAATGAAAATATGATTGGGTTAATATTACTAAGATCCCTGACAAATCTCAATATATTACCACCATGTGTCCACTGCACCACTCTAATTTTCACAATAATCTTCTCTTTGAGATCCTCCCATGAGAATCTCTCTTTGTAGGTTGTGAAGAATCTCAGATGTCCCTTGTGAACCATTCTAAGTCCCACTTATGAAGTATCACTATCTACACTAAATGGAGGTGAAAATTTTGAAATGTCAAGTAATGGACATGAAATCATTACTTGCTTAAGTTTATCAAAAACCTTTTGCCCAATTTGTGTCCATTCAAAATATCTCATCTCAGCTATATTAGGTAAGGGTGTTGCAACCTACACATGAAGATCCCTTAACTAATATTCTAAAATAGCCAAAGAAACTATCCAAACATGCCAGTGTAGTAGGATGAGGCCAATCAAAGGTAACTTGGATCTTTTGATGACCAGTTTGAACAACTCGAGCAAGAGTTACATGACTCAAGTAACACACCTCTATCACCTCAAACTCACATTCAAATTATTTTACACATAGAACATGTTGATCTATAATTAAAAGGGCTACATCCAAATGATCCAAATGATCTTCCTAAGTAAAACTATAGACCAACATTTTATCCAAGAGAATCAAAACAAATATTCTCAAATGATTTCCAAAAACCTGATGCATACATGACAAGAAGGTAGCTAGTGTGTTTGCCAACTCGAAAGGCATGACCAAGAGCTCTTTGATCCTAGGAATGGGATTTATATCTTTGATGGAATTCTTAGTCTCCTATTTGTAACTCCTTGGGTGGTAGTAAGGTGAAACCATGATAGACTTAGGACCCGATCCCCATTCCATGATGTGCTTGAGTCTTCTATCATATAGTAATCTTGGAGATGATTCATTAAATAGCATAATATGCTGATATAAAATATTATGAATACATTTATTACCCATGAATGAACTATCATGCATCACCACAAAACTTTTTGTAGCCACTTATGGAGATCCATTTATTATCCCATCCAGAACTACCTTCTTCCCATCAAATTTGAATATGAGTCCCATAAATAATACTAAATAATAGAGCCATTGCATACCCAAAACTACATCAAAATTTCTTAAACCAAAAATATCAAAACCATCACAAACCTTAAGGTCTATATTATCACCAAATATTTCACCCCAAAAGAGGGTGTTCAAGCCTCTTCTAGATTTGGGCAACATGGGAGTACTTCCAGGTTTGTGGGTTTACCTAGAGTGGAAGTGAGCCTCTAGGTTTATGGGCTAACTCCTTGAATATATCTTGAAGTGCTTATCACCTAACTAGTGCTTGCTCTTGAGCAAAAGAGTTAGAAATTACATAGATTGAACCTATTCTATGAGAGTGATACACCAAGATGTTTTAAAAATGACCAATATACTTAATTCACTAAGAATCAAATCATATAAACTAGCTTTTAACTCCTATAAAGTTTCTAACATGAGTGTTTCAATATATAGGGGAGATGTGTGAAGCAACACAAGGAAAATAAACTAGAGGGTAGATTGCACACTCCAAGGATAATCATACACTTGAAAGGAGCCTAACACACTTGACTACACTCTATATGACTTGTTAGAATAGGAACTCTTGCACAAACATGAAAGGATAAGGGAAGAAAGGATAGAGAGTTATCACTTTGCATCACCATACATCACTTGCATACTTAGATAATTATTCATGAACTCAAAAATATATTTGAATTAATTTTCAAAGGTAAAATACAATGTCATTCGAGTAAGGATTCACTATACATCGTGTGGTATTAGATTACAAAGTCAAAAATGGTTTCTAGTTATAGAACTTGAGAGAGAAGTGGGGAAAAAGAAGTCCAAAGGTCACTATAACACTTGTCATGTTGAGAGGAGGAGTTACATATGTAGGAGAATATAATATGAGATAGACCATGCAAGGTCTAATAGGAAAAATTGCCTTCCAAGTCATGAGACTCATGAAATATGGCATAGGAGTTCTCATTCTTCACAAGAAGATTGCCTTCATCATTTACCCCTTTTGGTACATCCCACAACTGACTAGGGACAAATTTCATGATTAAACTAAGAGTGGGGGGGGTCATAGACGTGATACACCATGCATTGGCTATATCTGTAATCATTTGGATTCTTTTGGAAGTGAGCCATCACTACCCATAGTCAAATAAACTCCTCTTTCACTCACCCTTAACATTTGACCTCAAAAGTGGCTTTAGTTTTCCATGAAAATTTATACAAAGGAGTGAATGACACATGTCAAGACCTCTCATATCCTTAGACTCCTTAGGTAGTGTTTTAGTGAATTTTAGCTTATATTTTGAGAAAGGAAGAAGAATAAAAGAGATACGGGTATGGTTAAAAAATATGTTTGGTTATGCGCATTTGAATCAGATGATTGTAGAGAGCTCCTCTTTAGCTTGGGAGGATGACCTATAAATAAGACATCACTAAATCAAATTATTGATCATATAGATAGCTTGGTGGATTACCTAGTAATAGCTAGATCCTATAAGTAAGAGCTTCCTCGAGGGCTATCAATCTACACAATTTTAAACAATTAAGTTGATAAAATAGAAGATAAGGTACTTGTATCAATAATCAAAAGTTATTGAAATTGAATATAATAAATGCTTGATAAATAAATAGACTAAAATGAATAATATAGAAATATGTGGGTCAATACTAATGCTAAATAGTTTAGGTGTGGTTTAGAAAATAGGTTGGGGGTCTGTGAATAGGCAGATGAAAAGAAAGTTGGATTTGGTTGAGGGTAGGTGGATGAAAATAACTTATTATTTTCTACCATAGTTGCAGTTGCTAGTTGAGGCAGTCGTCGATGGCTGGACAGACCATTGATGATCAGGGTGACCATCGATGATTATTGTGTTGGGTTTAGGTGATAAAAAATTAGATTAATGGGATCATAGAAGGCAATTCTAAGATATTGGTTTATGTTGGGTTGATTACAAAATGGAAACAAAGCAGTTGATAGACTATAAATAAATACTTAGCTTGTTGATGGTTGGTCAGATGAATGGTTGAGGCAGTTAACTCATTGATAGAGTTTGACATTATTTTGGTAGAGTAATGGTACTTGACTATTAATCAAGAGGCAGTGACAAGTTGGATCTCCATATTGATGGCTAGATCACTAGATTACTAGAAGAATGCTTACAAGAGAAACTCTAGATGTAAAAAGCTCTTGATAGTTGTGGATGGACTTCACCTCTTGCTCCTCTCTTATTATAGGCAAGGAAGGAGAGGTGTACAAGATGTTAATAAGGGGTCCAACTTGATATCTAAATATAACTCATGTATGCATTATCTCACATATGAATTAAAATAGGCTAATTAAAGGGTGAGTTAAGTTAGTCTAGATGGTGGAACCTGATCGTCAGCGGTCAAGGTGACCATTGATGATTAGGATGACCATCAGTGATCGAGAGTTAAGATAATGTTGGGTTAAAAATATGGGTTTAGTCAGTAAATTAAATTGATTAGAGTTAGGCTTGGTTTATAGTTGAAAGGCTAATGATTGGGTCTAAGGGGGTCCTAAGGTGGTCCAGGGGAATTATGACATTCAAAACTATTGTGTGCTAATTTTTGGTGTCTACATTTTCCCCCTTTTTATTATGTATTTTGTATCAACAAGATGCAAAACAAAAAATATTTATGGTTGAAGGTTTGGTTACCCCGAGCATGGAAGGAGGTGTTTCCCCTCAACAAAGAGTTGATGAGATAAAATGGAATTGGGTGAAGGTTTGATGAGTAGTGAAGGTGATGATGAAGGTTGACATCATGAAGGTGATTGATAGGTTGGGCACTAAAGTAAAAACACACACACAAAGTGTGATAGTTGGGATCATGCATTGACTAGGTTACTATAGTTGGTAAACATAACAATAAGTGTGAGAAGGACAAGTGATAAGTGGACTACATGACTGTATTTAGGCATGGCAGTTGGGAATAGTTGTAAATACACATCTCCTAGGTAAGGGCTATGTTTTCATTGGTATCTAAGGTAGGAAGTGCTCCCAAGGAAAACATAAATGGGTTAGATGAAATCATGGGTATCTGAGGTAGGAATTATTCCTAAGAAGATAAGTGGGTTTGGTTTGCGCAAGATAACACAAATTCAAAAATTGGTCAACTTGGTAATTGTTGTCATTGTGATCAAAAGGACTAGGCAAAAATTATCATAACACACATACTAGTTGGGGCTGAAATGGAGGTAGTCTCCATGGGTGGGTGCTTGGTTAGCTGCTAAAAAAGTTTGGGTAAAAATACTTGTGGGTGGTAAGAGAACATTTCCTAACAACTTGATCATCGAATGTTAAGGGGCCTGGGGTTGACTGTTAGTGGTCACCCTAACCATTGATGGTTAGGGTACAAACCCTAAAAAGTGTAGAGATCAAAAGTGAATCCATTGTTTCATTTTCTCACTTGTTACTTTTGACTGTTGATAATGAGAGCTTACATTTTTTGGGTGTTTTATGATTGCTTAGTGGGTGAGGTTGAGTGTTGAGTGCGTGTGTGGATCAAGTGGACTGATTAGGATGTAGGGTGGGTGAGGTAGGGTATGTGGCTAGGTAGTGGGTCCCTAAATTCCTCCTTGATGATGATTGAGGAACAAGGTAGGGGCTGTATTCAAATTGGTAGTTTAGATGTGATTTAACACATGCATTGGTTGGAAATTTTAATGTTTTGTCATTATTTTATTGGGATGATTATGGGTATGACCTAGGTAGAGGGTGCGGTTGGTTTTTTTTGATAAAATTTGTGGGTGAATGTTCAAATTAAAAGGGGTAGGTTGGTTTAGGTAGGTAGGGGTAGGAGATAGGTGGGAATTTTTATAAATTTAGCTATGGTGAGTGGGATTGTGGGTGGGGGTAGGGTTGGGATGCTTTGTCAATGTTCACACATAGTGACTATCAGTGGTTATCCCAAATTTCAATAGTTAATGAGCATAGGCAAAATTGGTAACCTGATCATCGGTGGTCATCATGACCATCAACGGTCAAGCTGAATGGTGAAGAGGTTAAGGTTAAGTTCATGGATTTTGATAGATTTGAATGGGAAGTTAGCTTGTGAATGCTAATGATTGATGGGTAATCATTTTCATTTAGGATATAGGTAATGATTGGTAAGATTTTACTGTGTAAATATAAATGGTATAGATAAGAGGTAGTTATAAGAGGTCCAATTCATAGACAATAATAGTAAACAAAATTAAGTGTCTGTGTTCTAAAGATCCTTACAGGCATAGGAGTAGATTCATATGCGTGATCAAGTGCCACATGTCTTTATAGATATCTACCATGGTATGATTGCTTCAGATTGAGCTCACATGGAGGAGGTGGGCCTTTAAGCAGTGAGGCATTATCAACATGTGTCATGCGATGTAATGATGATCGTGGCCCTCATCGAGAGATAGGATTTGGCCCCAAACACCTTCCTACTACCCATTGGTGAGATGATGCTCTTATCAAAAGATGTTAATAGGATCACTCAATTACCCATTTAAGCTAACCTAATTTAGTGCAAACCATACTAGATCATGAGGAGTTGTCAGCATGACCAATGATAGACGATGCAAGTTTTTTAGATGGTTACCCTACTTGGTACCAGGCTCTTTATGCAGTGATAAAATTTGGTGGGGATGCTGGTGGTAGGTGATTGATAAATGTTGAAATAATTGGTATAGGTCAGTGGGCACAAGTTTTGGGGTTACCCCAAATACATAGGTAGGAGTGGTACTAGCTACTACATAGGCATAGGTTGTAACATTATAGGGTTAGCTATGAGTTTTATAGGGTTAGGTGGCTACACTTATAGGTGAGAGGGACCAAGCTAGATCTTCACTAGCCTTGGTTACCTAGGAGAGAGACTCCTTGAGATAGATGGGAGGAGGAGCTATGAAACCTTTAGGACCATTGGGCACTATCCCCATGGCTCAATATCTAGCCATAGTGGAGGAGCTATGTTACTATGAGGCCATAGTCCTGAGATGTTGTCTAGATGAGCCCTAATGGGGTGAGTACAGAGTTAGTTTGGTAGGTGGTGCTAGCATGGTCACACTAAGTTAGTGGGATGACTCTATAGGTGGACAGGTAGGTACCTAAGGAGGATAGACACTAGGGGGTAGCAGTTCCCCATAAGACAGTGGTGCCCTAGGGGCATAGTTATGGGATATTATATATTACTGTATATCATTTTTAGAAAGGCCTATGAGCCGATGCAGTGAGATGTACATTTTGAGAGATAGGGATATGTATATTTTTATAGACATTATGATGCTATTGATTCATGATTTATAGATATGATCCTAGTTTATTGCTTATCATTCATGATTTGCTTTTGATGTTCATGATGTGATGTTCATATTAATCAGTGAAAATGTTATATGGATTATGGTTGATGATGTGGTGATTATGGTTATGTTATGGATACTAGATATTGATGTAGAATCACCTAGATAGGCATGTGATGATGATGCTTTATGATATGTATGCTTATTATGATGTTTATGACATGTTAAATTTTATTGAGTATATACTTCTTTATTTAGATTTAGACATGTGGTAAAATGGTTGTTTGCTTATTGTTCATGGACACTATGATGTTAATATGATGTTGATGGTTATGGATATCGACATGGACATGTTTATACTAATGATTCTTATTTTCACTTATGATATATGTTGATATGATGTGATATGGTTATGGTTATGGTCATTGTGCTTAAGGTGAAACACATAAAGTAAGTTAAATAACAACACTAGATGTGAGACAAAGAATATAATCAAGAGACAAACATCTTAGTGAATATATATCAACCTATTATGAGAGGATAAGAATAGGGCACAATGCTTATTCTTTGGCAAGGACTAAAACAAGACTGAATTTAGATTGGATTAAGGAACACAAACCTTTTGAATGCTTCACATTAGCATTCGTTATTTGTTTAAAAAGGTGTCTTGATCACATAATGTCAAGTGAGCTCAAAATCCCTTGCTCTATAAGGTATGAAGGGGAAATTGATGAAAAATGGAACCTTCTTGTGAGATTATCATGCCTCTTCTAGAGGTTACCAAGGATTCAGTATAAACAAGTCTATGTCAGACAAAATGGAGACTTATGGATACAGGAAGTTTACTCATGAGAGCCTATTGTGGCTTTCAAAATTATTACTAATGAGTGATGATTGCGGCTTTCAATTTTTTTTTTGTTTTTGCTTTTGTTTGATATTGGGTATTTTGCTTATTTTATTGTTGCTTAAGAAGGTTGGGGAAGCTGATCGATACATGAAGCTTCCAATAAATTTCTAGGCTTTGACAAATGCTTTACTCAGCCATCCTTAAAAGAAGTGGTCTAAGTTTGTGTGCTTTTATTAATGCCTTTGATAGCTATCCTTTAAGGGAGCAATCTATCTAATTTGAGAAATTTTGAATATTTTTTAAACAACTATCGTTCAAGGGAGCATTCTATGAATGCTAGGAGTGACCCATGATTGCTATTGGTTTGGATTTTGATTTTTGCTTTGTTTCATTTTTCTTGACAGAGACTTGATTATATAGGCTTAAGGGTTCAACTTTATGAAGGCAAAACTAAAAACACAAGAAGGTTGATTAGGCGTAAAGAGGTTTAGGTGACAATGATCATGGGAATCCATCCTGTAAAAGAGGTAGAAAGTACCATGAGAATCATGACATGGGTAGAGACATGGTACCCATTGTTCAAGATGAGGCCATGATTGTGATGGATAATCACATGATTCAATTTCAATTGTTTACCCCTAAAACAGGAAGATGAATATGGTTTGAAAGCAATGGATGAGATTAAGTTAGATAGAAGGCGAGTTTGATCCTCTTTAACAAAAGAAATGACACTAATGTGAAGCATTGAGGGCTCAAGTTTTGGGTTTCCTTCAAGAGAGGACAATTGATAAGCTCCTAATCCATACTTGTGGGTTATGATATAAGGTCCAAGCCAATTGAAAGTGAACTTGCCACACTTGCCTTTCTCCATATGGTGACGTGTTGGTTTTCCTTTAGTATGGGGTTTATGATGTTGAATTCTTACATTTTAAGGTGTTTGTTATAGACACATTTGACACACTTTTAATAGAGATGAAGATGGGTGAGGGTGGCTAAATGATGCTCATTAAGTATCTCAAATTGGGCTAAATGATGCTGATGATAATCATCTTCAAAAATGAGATCTTGCATAGATATGCAAAGAGAAGGAATTTAGACTTTGAGAGTTAAGACAACCTCTACTCCAAACACAAGAGAGAATGGGGTAGTACCCATAGGAGTTTAGATGTTATTACAATATGCCCATAAGGCAAAGGGGATGTGCAAATGTCAATCCCAACCATATGCATTAACCATTTTAATGAGCATGTTGTTGAGAGTTTTATTAGAGGCTTCTACCTATCCATTTTCTTGAGGATGATAGGGTGATGAGAAACTTAACTTAATCCTAAATGCATCACAAAGACCCTAAACTTACTTGTTCTTAAAATATTTACCATTATCGATGATAATTTTGTGAGGAACACCAAAATGGCAGATGATGTGATGATTGATGAAGTCAACAATCTTTTCAGCTTTAGTCGAGACTAAAAGAATAACCTCTACCCATTTGGTAAAATAATCAGTCACAGTGATGATAGAATGGTGTCCTTGTGAAGAATGGGGGTTAATCTCATCAATGAGGTCCAAACCCCATTATGAGAAGGGTCATAAATTAGTGGATACATGAAAACTATGGCTAGTTACATGATAAAGATTAGCATGTTATTGACACTTAATGTGATTTTACACATAGTCACAATAGTCTTGCTTAAGGGTAGGCCAATAATAGCCAAGATGAAGGATGTGTTTAGCCATGGTAAGGCCATTGGAGTGTCCCTCATAGATCCTATCATGCATTTCCTTGATAACATGATAGGCTTCGTGACTGTGTAGGTAGTGAAAGAGGAGACCATCAAAGCCACATTTATAAAGACTTCCCCCCATAATTATTTAATGTGAGGTAATTTGGATAAATGCTTTTTGAGCATACCTAAAAAATATAGAAGGAATGATGTTAAGGTTAAGATAGTCAAAGGTCTACTGATACCAAATTTTAGGTTGGGTTTCTTCCACATTAAAGATGGTGGGAAAATCTATTTTGACATAATAAGGATGGGTAAGTCTATGGATAACAATAGATAGCTTAGAGTTAGAGGGTGCAGAGGGAGTCTAAGATGCAAGGGAAGCCATGGTGTTGACAAACTTGTTGGTAGATTGCGATGTTGATTAGATATGGTAATGTTCAAATGATGTTAAGAGTTTGTCAACTAGTTATTTTTACTATTGTAAAACATCATTATTATACTAGTAAGAGCCGTTCATTTGATTGACCATAAGTTAAGAGTTACCAAAGATGTTGATCATTTTGACTCCCAAGGCTAGCGTAGTTTGAAGGCCTATTACTAGGGCTTTGTACTCAGCTATATTATTGGTACATTAAAAATATAGCTTGAAGGACAAAGGAAGAGGTTCACTATCAAGGGGAATAAAGATGATACCAACACCCCCACCATGTTGACACTTTGATCTATCAAAGAACATGGTCACTTGATAGGTAAAGTCTACCCAAGAGAGGGTTGTGATGGACTCATCAAGGAACTCAAGAGGAAGAGGTTGGTTGTTTGCTAATGGTTCTTTGTCAAATTGGTTGAAAATGACTTGCCCTTCATTTAATTTATGTTGAAGAAACTCAAGGTCAAACTCAACTAAAAGCATGAGCCACTTGGCCATACATTAATTTTGGTATTGCTTGGAGTGCATGTAATTGAATGGGTTGGTATTGGTTATGACATAGGTTTTAATGTTAAGAAGGAAGTGGTGAAGTTTTGTGGCCACCAAGACCAAATATAAATAAAGTTTCTTGATAAGGGTATATCGAGTCTCATATTCTAGAAACATGCGATTGATGTAGTATACAACTTATTCTCTATATTGTTCATATCGATGAGCAAGCATTGCCCCTAAGGAGTCGTTGGTGGTGGAGATATAAAGGTATAAATATTGATCATCCTTGGGAGGGGTAAGGACATGTGAAGACAAAAATTACTTTTTTAGTGAATCAAAGGCCTTTTGACAATCGCTATTCCACTTAAAAGATACATTCTTCTTCAGAAGGTGATGGAAGGGTTGGCATCAGTCTAAGAGTTGGGATATAAAGCAATGGATGGATTAGAGCTTCCCTTGCAAACTGTGGAGTTGCTTGAGGTTGATTTAAGGAAGCATGTCAAGGATTGATTTGATTTTGGTAGGATTGACTTTTATCTCCCAAAGGGAGACAATAAAATCAAGGAGTTTTCTTGACAATACCCCTAAAATGCACTTTTATGGGTTAAGGCAGACATAGTAATGGATGAGTCGTTCAAAGATAATCTTAAGAACAACTAAATGATCTTTTTAGAGCTTAGATTTTCCAAGAAGGTCATCAACATAGTTCTCTACTATCTTGTGGGTAAGGTCATAAAAGATATAGGTCATAGCGCATTGGTAGGTTGCACCAACATTCTTTAGTCCAAAAGGCATGAACCTATAGTAGAAGGTCCCCATGGGGTGATAAAGGTAGTTTTATGCTGATATTTAGGGGTAATTAGGATTTGATTATAACCCAAAAATTCATCCATAAGAGATAACATTTCATGATTGGTTGTAAGATCAACTAGTTGGTCAATACTTGGTAGAGAAAAGTCATCTTTTAGGTAGGCAAGGTTAAGGTCATGAAAGTCCACACAAATGTGTAATTCCCTTTTGGCTTTGGTGATAGGCATGATATTCAAGACCCATTGAGAGTAGTCAATGGGTTGAATGAAATTGATAGAGAGGAGATGTTGAAGCTCTTCTTTGATGACAAGCGATATGCAAGGGTGCATTCATCTAAGTTTATACCTAAAAAACTTGGCATCATAGTTGGTGACTATGTTATGGGTGGTAATGGTATGGTCAATTCCAAGCACATCACTATTAGACCAAGTAAATGCTATACTACAACCTTAGAGGAAAGAGGGGAAGTCTCAAAGTTCCTCAAAATTTAACAGTTGGCCAAGTTTGATAATGTGAGGGTTATCTGATGTGCCCAAGTTGATATCCATGGTGGATTCATTCAACATGGTTAAAGTCTCTAGAGGAAGAGATTTGTGGATGGAAGAGTCTGGTGTATCTAGGTAGGTGAGAATGGAATCATCATCTGGCATTGAATAGTATTAATGGTAGGAGAGTCATCTCCTATCATCTGAGGATTGGTAGTAGGGATGGTTATGATCTCCCTATTATTTTGATAGGTCAGGGGCCTGAGACTGATCATGTTGATGAAAAAAAAGTTAGGTTGGATGATGTTGGGATCTTTAGGTTTTGATGGTGAGGGAGTCAACAAAGATGGGATCTCCTCATCAATTTTGGTGGTGGGAGGTGAGTTAGTGTGCTAGTTCGATGGAAAGAAACCTAGGCCATGTTTCTCATGGGGTTTATAGGTCTTAATGGGAAGTAGCTCATGTGGCCCCTACTCATATCACCTAAGACCAAAGCCCTTCCAAACACACCTATAAAGGTATGTCTTGGCAAAACTTGGTTTATTGAGGTAGGAGAAGCTAATGGTGAATGGTCGAGGTGAAAGAGAGGTGGTAGAAGCATCCAGGGGTCTATTGAGTCCTTTATAGATGAAGCAAGTTTGATAGTTTAGAGGTGTAAAAGGGATAATGGCTTTAATATTGGGGTCATACCTAGGTCGATTATTAAGTTTTCCATACTATTGGGAAGTAGGGAAGGTGTGAAGGGCCAAAAGGCAATATTCCTCAAGTGAAAGGCATTAGAATGTTGATTCCAAAGGGTTTATGGTGGTGATTTGATCTAAGGGGATGGATGAGCTAGTAGATGCCTCATTGGTTGAAGAAGATATGATGTCAACTTTTGTGGTTCAAGTTTTATCTTTGGATGATAAGGGTGTCTTAGATAGAGGTAAGGGGACATCGTTGGGTCAATAAGTCATGTTTTATGATGAGAAGGGACTTGGGTTAGATTGTATGTTATAACTTGACCTTCGTGCTCAAATTTGATGCAATGATGAAGGGTAGAGGGTACACAACCCATGGAGAGAATCTAGGGTCATCCCAATAAAACATTATACTAGAATTTACCTTCCACTACATAAAAGAATTTGGGGAATGTATGAGGTCCTACATGGAAATGAAGGATAATAGTTCCAAGAGTAGTGGCCATAGTGTCATTGAAGGATTGAAAGATGACTGAGGTCTCAGACATGACATTATTTGGTAGTTTAAGTTGGTCATAGGCATGAGAGGAGATGATATTAATACTCACTCCCCCATCAATTAAAACCCATTTGATATAGGTTTGGTTGATATAGGCAAGGATGAAAAGAGGGGGATTTGGGTCTTCAAGATGGATAGAAGGTATTTCTAAATCCTTAAAGGTAAAAAGGTTGTAAATTTGGAGAGTGCCAATAAAGGCTGCTAGAGGGTAAGGGTCTTCAGGCTGGACCTCTATTGATTGTAACGCCTCTATCATTGCTTGGCGATAATGAAGTGAGGTAAAGATCAACTCGTATAGGCTCGTCTTTGTCAGGTTTTGGTGAAGTAGTTTGAGAACTACCCTTCTGATGGATTTAGAGGGGTTGGATTGAGAGGCACCTAAGATAAATACCTTGGGTTTGGTTAAAGGGGAAGATGTTAGGGTTTGATTTGGTTGGGAGGTAGAAGATGGATATGTTTATGGATGGACACTTTCTCCTTCCCCTTATCCTTATATTGTGATCTTGTGACCTCATGGATAATATGGATAGAGGGAGGTGTTGGGGTAGGAGATTAATTAGGCTCTCCCTAACTCTAAAGTGAGAGTGAGGGAGTAGGTAGGCATTGGGTTTTGCTTGTTGCTAGTTGGTTTGGTTGTGAGCTCATGGGAGGTTCATCTGAGAATAGATCATCCTCATCATAGAGCCAATGGATTATAGTTTGGAGAGATTTGCAGTTCTCCATGTCATGTCCAAGTGCCCTATGATAGGAGCACACTTGGTAGTCATTATACCAAACTAGTTTTGGACTAAGAGGGTCAAATGGTCTTATAAGAGGTAAGGTCAAGCAAGAGGCTTGTAATAACCTTTGGAAAATATTTAAGTAGGACTCAACTAAAGGTGGTGAGGATCTAGAGGTTTTGGCCTTGGTGGTTGAGATGGAAGTCTATTTGGAAGTAGGTTTGGTGGTATAGGTCTTGGGTAAGGTGGTGTGCTTAGTTGATGATTTTGGTTTAGGTAAATATGTTGATAGGTTACAGGTGGAATTTTTCAAAGTAGCTACCTTGGTTATTATGGATCGAGTAAGATGGGTGTGTCAAAAAGTAATTGTGAAGGTGTAACCAAAAGTGGTGGTTGGGTTTTGGTTGAGACAGTTGGTTTCCTAATCAAAATAGTGGGATGAGGCCCCAAAATTGAGGGTAATGTAGAAGGAGGTAGAATTTTGGCCTTCTGGTATTTTGGTGGTTTTACCTTTGTGGTTGATTTTGTTTGGTGTTTAGTTGGTGGGTCTGGTGACGGTAGCTATAGTTTGAAGGATGGATGGTTAAGGCTCTATATAGGGAGGATGCCAAGGTTTTTGGTTGGTTTGGTTGAAGTAATAAAGGGTGATTTGGTTATTTGGGACTTGATTGATTTATATGGTTGAGGGGTGGTTGGGTTGGTCGAGGTTTTGATTGATTGGGTTGATATGATAGTGGGTTGGACAATAAAAGTGGTGGGTTGATTTATCAAATATGGGGTTAGAGGTACTTATTTGGTGATGTAAGGGAGCCCAAATTACTTCCAAAAGGTAGCTCGATCCACATCAGGTTTGGAGAAAAATTCCAACCTCTAAATTATTTTAGAGAATGGTTTATAAACTAGTCTTGTTCCCTAGGTGGTGGATTCAAAAGATAAGCCCATAGGTTGAGAAAGGGAAATGTAACCTCATCCTTTTCCTCAATCAAAAGATTCAAGGTGTAGATGGGTGGTTTCTATTTGGGAGGTACAAACAAGGTGGTTTCTTCCTTGGAAATGATCTCTAAAGGGGAAGTGAATTCTTTGATGTTTGAGGGAGAAAGTAGAGTGGTGATGGTTTCTTACTCAGGTATGTCAGTTGAAGGAGGGGTTGATGACTCCACTACCTCAATAAGTGGATGAGGGGAAAATGTTACTTCCTCAACTTGGGTATCCAAAGGAAGAGAAGGTAACTCCACTACCTCAACAAGTGGAGAGCATGAAGAACAGGTAGATTAGGTAGTAGGTTCTTTAGCAACGAGCGTGTCAAGAACCATATTGATGGTATGGGCATCATGAGAAGACTCAGCTTTGTTGCTCTCATTTTTGGTAGGTGCATGATTGGAAAAAGGTTTTCTAAAAATTTCAAGGGCTTGGTTCGAAGGCATGTTAGGGTTGTCCAATGCGAGTTACCCATTGTCAATGAGGGTCTGGATAATGTTTTTGAAGGTATTACTATTGCTAATGTCATACCCAACTACTCAATGGAAAGCACATATGTCATTCTCATTGTACCATCTAGGTGTAGGATGAGAATAATAAATTTTTTGAGGGGGATTGATGGGAGGAAGTTGTATGAGATTAGCTTTCAGCAACTTCTCCAAAATTGAAGCATAAGACTCCCCACGTAGAGTAAATTGCTTCTGATTGTTTCATCTTTGGTTCCTTGTGTTTTGATTTGAGGAGTTAGAAGAATTTGATTATTTTATGGATGGTGGAGGAGTGGTATTAAGGATAACCACATTCATAGTTCCCTTGTTCTTGGCATTGGTATTGGTTTGGTTATTTGAATTAGAGGAAGAGGCCTCATTGAATTTGAAGGTGGAGTTTTTGTTTTTCAACTTTATCTTTCCTTCATTGATGGATCTATTTTATAATTTATGTGCCATGGTAAAATCTTTGTCAAAGGATCAAAATCTATGAACATGTAATGTAGAATATATGTGCTTGGCACATGACCAAGCAAAAATTTCTATTAGTTCGGGTTGGGGTAAGGAAAAGGAAAGTTGATTAATTGAGCTTCTCCAGTAGGCTACAAAATCAACAATAAATTCATCATCAAATTGTCGGATAGAGTAGAAGTCAGTGATGGAAAATTTCTTGGAGATGTTTATTGAAAAGTGATCCAAGAAAATTTGAGCTAGTTAGGTGAAAGAGAAGAGGGAATGTTTGGTTAAGGCACTATACCAATCCAATGCCGGTCCTGACAAAGACATAGGAAAAGTGCAGAGAAGGAAAACATCATCATATGCAATAAAATAAAATGAGTGCCTAAATTCCCTGAGGTGTTGTTGGTGGTCCTCCTTACTTTGAAACTTAAAAAACTTGGGAAACTCCCACTGAGGAGGATATGGTCTGATAGGGATGGATGGATGGATAGGTTTTTTTGTAGATTTTGTTATATGATAGAATGTTGTGAGCCCCAGAAATAGATGACTCTAGAGTGATCATTTTATCCATTAGCATTTTCATTAGATTTGTTTGGGGTTGGGAACTTAAGAGGTTGTAAGGTACATATTGTTATTATGTTTAGGCGACATATTGATAATTGGTGGGAGGTTGAGAAGCTACCACATATTGGTATATAGACACTGGTGGTTGGGTGGAATATATCTAAGGGTAGGTGGATGTGGGTGATTGGGTAGTAGGTAGAGGTACATGCCCTTGTGGGTTAGGGATGTAACTTAGGTTTGGTGTAATGGGCACCTATTGGGTAGAAGTTGTGGTTGGGTTGGTAATAAAAGGAAGGGTAGTGACCTTTGTACTAATTGGTGGTAGGGTAGAAGGTATAAACACTATATGATTTTGAAGTGGGGTAGTGGTTAGCAGATTTGGGGTAGCTGAAGGAAGGTTGGAAATGATAGTGGTAGGTACTCCCATGGTTGTTAGGAATTAAATGAATTCAAACTAGATTTAATCCACGATAAAATCTTAATTTAAAACACATAAACCAGATTTTAAATGTGTAAAATTAGATTTCACTATGTACTGCTTGCATTATGGAATCAATTCCTCAAATCGTAGTAAATGAAATAAATAATGGATAAAATAAAACCAATAATATCACATAAGACATATATACCATGGCTCACCCAATGTAGGCTACATCCACCAAGAAAGTCCTTAATAAAATTAATAACAAAGAACCTCTTACAAAGATTGAATATCTCCTCAAGAATTCACACAAGAATATTTGAATTGCTGATCCAAATCTGAAACCTATCAACAATCTTCCACACATGCTATGTCACACTTGTACCTATATAATAACATACCATAAATTGCTATACCACACCCTATAAAATAAACACATCAACTTTCAAAGTCACACAACCCTCTGAATATATACAAATGAGGAAGAAATAAGCCTAAGGGGGAAAAACATGCCATGCTTATCCAAGACAAGCATTATCCACAAGGAAAAACCCATCCTCCACCTAGTCATGCTTATCCAAAAGCCCACCTAAGGAAGAACATGCTATCCTCATCTCTCCTCCTCCAAAAGGGTTTACAAGTAATGATGAGATAACAATTAACTCCCTAAAAATAAGGAAGTCAATCCCACTTCAAATAACATGGAGATTAATTAATTAACAATTAATTCCCTAAAACAAAGAAATCAATCCCACTTCTAATAAACATGGAAGTCAACATGGAAATTATTAAATAAACATTTAATAATATTTCACTCACATGAGTAGTACATGAAAAATGCACTCTCCACATTTGTGGAGCTCTCTAAGACCCCAAAATGTACCACTATGGTCATGTGATAGCCCCAAAGGTCTCCATACTCAATAATCTCCCACTCGGAGTTTGTTTCTCCTAAACAAAATCTATCACTTATCTATAACCATTAAAACCAACCAAATATGAACATAGTCTCAAATTGTCCAATGTGACCACCTTGGTCTTCATATTCATAGGATTATGGCTAGTATGAGTCTTCTCTAGCCTCACCAAGTTCTCCTCAAAATATGTCTTGATGAAGTGATAACTTAACTGAATGTGTTTTGTCCTCAAGTGGAAAGTGGAGTTCTTTGCCAAATGAATATCACTTTGAATATCACTGTGTAGTCTCCCAACTTCCTACTCATGCCCTAACTCTCAAAATAACTATTGTAACCAAATCATCTCCTTGCTAGCCTCTATGGTAGCAACATACTCTGCCTCTATGGTTGACAAAGCCACAACCTTTTGTATCCCAAAAATCCAACTAACTATTATATCTCCAACATTAAATATATAACCTATCATACTTCTCATACTATCAATATCCCTTACCATATCTGAGTCCACATAACCACATAAAGTGGTATATGATCTGCCATAACATAATGCAACATGTATGGTTCCTCTTAACTACTGAAAAATCCATTTCACTACATTTCAATGCTCATAATCAGGATCACTCATATACCTGATCACAACTCCCACTACACGAGTAATATTTAGTCTAGTATAAACTAAGGCATACATCAAGTTATAAACTATTGATGATTAATGTACCTTATACATCTTATGCTTTTCAACCTCTATCTTGGGACGATCTTCCTTTGATAATTTAAAGTGGCCTACCAATAGAGTACCAACAAATTTAAAATCCAACATGCTAAACCTTTCCAAGACTTTCTTCACATACTCTAATTTGGATAAAATCAACCTTCTCTCCTGTAATAAGTAATCCTTATACCAAGGGTATGCTTCGCTGCACCCAAATCCTTCATAGAAAAGGAGTCACTAAGCTATTTCTTAAGTATATGAATATGTTGTATGTTCTTTCCTGCAACTAACATGTCATCCACATACAAGCATAATATAATAAAAGAACCATCATCAAAATGTTTGATGTACATGAAATTGTTAGAATTACACCTTTGATAACCTTGTTCTAACATAAAACAATTAAATTTATTATACCATTACCATAAATCTTATTTTAAGCCATACAAGTTCTTCCCTTTGACCTCATATCCATGTGGATGCTCCATATACAACTCTTCATCCAAATCACCATGAATAAAAGAAGTTTTCACGTCTAACTATTCTAAGTGCAAATCCTCAACTGCAACTAAACTAAGAACAATCCTAATAGAAGTCATTTTTACAATAGAAGAAAAAACTCATCAAAATCAATACCTAATTTTTGTGCAAACCCCTTGACCACCATTTTGGCCTTATACCTTTTTCTCCTTTCATCTTCTTCTTTTATTTTATATATCCACTTATTTGGCAATGCACTCTTGCCCTTGGGTAGCCTTACCAAATCCCACATTTGGTTATCCATGAGATATCTATGTTCCTCATCCATGTCTTACTCCCGCTTCATCCTGACATCTACCTATATTGCTTCCTCATAACACACTGGTTCTCCATTGTCAGTGAGTAACAAATAATTCAAATAAGGAGAAAAATGTTTAGGTGCTCTTCATACCCTAGAAGACCTTACCATTGGAGTTTAGGGTCCTTGTGTAGAAGCTTCATGAACTGAATCATTGGATACTTTTCCATCTGTAATGTCATCCAATAATGCGTACTCTTTTTGATCCTTTTCTGACAATTGCTTCTAATACATGGATTTTTCATTAAAGATTACATCTCTAGACCAAAATATTTTCTTATCTTTAATGCTCCATAAATGGAAACCAAAGTCATCCTCACCATAACCAATAAATATGCATTTTTATAATTTTGCCTCTAACTTGGTCCTATCCTCTTTCTTAATAAGAGTAAAAGCCTCACATCCAAAGACTCTAAGAAAATAATAATAAACATTCTTACCAGACTAAGCTTGTTTAAGAATGCCTCCATCCAAAGGCATTGAAGGTCCTCTATTGATCAGATAAACTATTATGCTAACTACTTTTACCCAAAACTGTAAAGGCAACCCTACATGTAACCTCATACTCCTAGCACATTTCATTATTATTCTGTTCATCCTTTCAAATACCCCATTCTAATGTGGAGTTCTTGGAACCATCATTTGCCTATGGATTCCTTTATTAGAACAATAATCAAATAAAGCATTAATACAATATTCACCTCCATTATCTGATATGAGATATTTCAACTTGAGACATATTTCATTCTCAACCAAGTCTTTCCACTTCTTAAAAGTGTCAAATACATCATATTTCCTTTTTATGCAATAAACCCAAAATTTCCTAGTTACATCATCAATAAAAGTCACATAATAATTAGAACCACCAATAGAAGATACCTGAGCTGGTCCCCATACATCTGAATGTACCAACTTTAACTTATGCTCTTTCTTTGTGGGTCCAAATTTCAAGAACTTAACTCACTTCTATTTCCCATACACACAATCTTCATAGAAGTATAAATTAATTTCTTTTAATCTAGGCAACTAATCTTTTAATATCTGCATGCCCTTATGGATCATATGATCAAGCATGTAGTGCCACATAGTTGTATTTCCATCTGTAGTAACTAAATCACAATAATCAACACTACTAGTCAAATATAAAGTACTAACATTCTTACCTCTTACAACCACAAGAGCTACTTTGGTAACTTTTCAAGAATCTATAGTAAACATTGCTAAACAATGCTCACTACTCAATTACCCCACTAAAATTGAATTCCATCTCAACATAGGCACATTTATAACATCCTTAAGTAGTCAAGTGTTCCCATTCTACATTTTCACCCGAACACAACCTTTCCCTACTATCTCACATGGTTCATCATTACCAAGATAAACATGTCCCAAATTTTTGTTGAACATAATCAATAACATAATGCTTATGCGGATGGCATGAAAAGAAACACTTGAATCTAAAACCTAAGAGTCAGAAAAATTATTCAAATAAATAATTAAGGCATCCTAACATGATTTACCTAATGTCATATTTACCTCATTTATTTCTTCCTTGTTGGCATTCTTGACCAACATTCCTTCTTTGAGTGTCCACTCATACAAACATATCATCTTGGCTTTAGATATGTATTTAGATCTACCCTTTGAATTTCCATGGTTACCTTTGCTCTTGTCCTTTTACCTCACTCTAGTTTCAATAGACAAAGCATTTCCTAAAGAGAATTCACTAGTGCTCTTCCTTCATATTTCCTCACTAAGAATCACACCTACAACATCCTCAAAATTTAAACTTTCCTTGGTAGGGACTGCATTACTCATAGCCATAACTAAGCTATCCCAACTATCAAGTAAAGAACACAAAATCAACAAAGCTCTAACTTCACCATCAAATTTAATTCCAACATAAGTGAGCATACTTAAAAACATATTAAAATCATTTAGATGACTTGCAATAGAACCATTCTCAGACATTTTCATATTAAACAATAATTTCATAATAAATATTTTATTTGAGGCAGAGGGTTTTTCATACAACTTTCCAAGTTTATCCATGAAATTATTTGTAGATTTTTCATCTAAAATGTTAAATGCAACAAAAGATGCAAGGGATAAATGTATAGCTCCCAATGCCTTCCTATCATCCAATGTCCAATTTTCATCACTGATGGCTATAGGTTGTCCTCCTTACCCCTCCAAGGGGAGTTGAAGTTTCTTTTGATACAAGTAATCTTCCATTTGTATTTTCTACAAACCAAAATTTTTGCCATCAAATTTCTCAACTTTGAATCTAATCTCTTCTACCATAACTCCCACTCAAGCTAATAACCCTTCCTATGATTTACCACTTTAACAAAAACACCACCAAAACTCTGATACTAGTCGTTAAGAATTAAATGAATTCAAACTAGATTTAACCACCATAAAATCTTAATTTAAAACACAAAAACCAGATTTTAAATGTGTAAAATGGATTTCACTATGCACTACTTACATCAAAGAATCAATTCTTCAAATCACAATAAATGAAAGCAATAATGGAAAAAATAAAACCAATAATATCACATAAGATAGATATACCGTGGTTCACCCAATGTGGGCTACATCCACCAAGAAAGACTTTAATAAAATTAATAACAAAGAACCTCTTACAAAGATCGAATATCTTCTCATGAATTTACACAAGAATTCTCTAAATTGGTGATCCAAATCTGAAACCTATCAACAATCATCCACACATTTTATGCCACACATGTACATGTATAATAACATACCACAAGCTACTATACCATACCCTATAAAATAAACACATCAATCTACAAAGTCACACAACCCCATAATATATACAAATGAGGAAGATATAATACCAAAAGGGAAAAACACACCATGCTTATCCAAGATAAGCATTATCCATAAGGAAACACCCATCTTCCACTTAGTCATGGTTATCCAAAATCCCACCTAAGAAGAAACATGCCATCCTCATCTCTGGTCCTCTAAAAGGGTTTATAAGTAACAATGAGATAACAATTAACTCCCTAAAAACAAGGAAGTCAATCCCACTTTCAATAACATGAAAATTATTTAATTAATAATTAATTTCCTAAAACAAAAAAATCAATCCCACTTCCAATAAACATGGAAGTTAACATGGAAATTATTAAATAAACATTTAATAATATTCCACTCACATGAGGAGTACATGAAAAATACACTCCCCACATTTGTGGAGCTCTCTAAGCCCCCAAAATGTACCACCATAGTCTTGTGATAGACCCAAAGAACTCCATACTTAGTAATGGTGAGGGGAGTATAGGTGGATAGTAGTTGGGTTACTCCTAAGATAGAGAAGTTGTTGGTGTGGGTGGAATGTATAAGGGTGTTTGTAGGTTGGGCTGGTTGGTTTTCCATAGTAGTATGAAAGGGATTGTTGGTAGATGAAGAAGCTTGGGTAGTCAATGGTTGGGTGGTGACTGTGGTAATAGAAGTGTTTCCCGTAAGGTGGGAGGGCATGCCATAAGGTGGGTCCATATGTGGAACCAAAGCAAGGGTATGATGAGGTATGGTGTTAAGATAATGTTGAAGGGCCATATGATTGTTATCTAAGAAGGTGGCAAAGTCTATATCTTCTTGTGGAGCTTCTCAATGGAAAAAAAGACTTCCCAAAGGATGAGAACAGTTCTATGGTTTAGAAATGTACTCCATAGATGAGGTGGTAGAAGAGGTTGATTGGTTTGGTGATGGGTTCTGTTTTACTAGGTTTTTTTTGCTACTAGTGAGTTAAAACCAACAAGGGAGAGATAATACACAAACAATATCACCACTCAAATAGAGAGAAGATAAGAAATGAGCAAGGAAAGGAATCACACACTAGAAAGTACTTTAAGTCCTAAATTTATTTTTAGTCTCTCTTTTGGCCTATGCATTAAGCTTTCAATAAATTGTGTGACTCTACTTGGGCTGACATAATAGGTACTAGAAAAGAAATCTATGGATGGTTTCAAGTTTTTCAAGCTCTCAAAAAGGATCTGTATTGAAAATCAATACATGGCTTATTATTGGGGCCTACCCCCTCACTTCACACACTATAGTGATAAGGGAGTCAGATGCTTAGCTAATATATATCAATTTTTAGAGTTTATACTCAACTAGAGAGTTGAGTTGGTTCTCCCCTTGGTAATGACCTCCAAGTAGGATTACTGGGGAAGGGTAAGGTGACCACTAAGTGATGAAATCCTAGTTGAGCTTTATCTCAAGTTGTTTGATATTTAATTGATGTAAGTGGTTTGGTTTTGTGTGTGCAACCAAAGTCATGATACAATTGAATTACTTTACTTTAATTTAAACTATGTGAGCTAAACTTACAAGTAATCAATATATGCAATTAATTTTAAACCCAAAATAAATTTCAATTTCATTTATAAGCACAAAATAGGGAAAAGAACATATATATGCAAACAAAAGAAACTCAAGTAGAGACCCAAGGTCCCATCGGACATGCCAAAATGTTTCAATGAGTTTCAAATCATATTTTGAGAAAGGAAGAAGAAGAAACTAGATACGGGTATGGTTGAAAAACCTATTTAGTTATGTGCACCTTAAATTAGATAATTGTAGAGAGCTCCTCTTTAGCTTGGGAGGATGACCTTAAAATAAGACAACACTAAAGCAAATGGTTGGTTAGATAGATAGCTGGATGGATTGCCTAGTGATAATTAGATCCTAAAAGCAAGAGATTCATCGGGGGCTGTCAATCTACACATTTTAAACAATTAAGTTTGTAAAATAGAAGATAAGGTACTTGCATCAATAATCAAAAGGTACTGAAATTAAATATAATAAATGCTTGATAAAGAAATAGACTAAAATGACTAATATAGAAATAAGTAGGTTAATACTAATGCTAAATAGTTTGGGTGTGGTTTAAAAAATAGGTTAGGGGTCTGTAAACAAGTAGATGAAAAAAAGTTAGATTTGGTTGAGGGTAGGTGGATGAAAATATATTACTATTATTTTCTACCATAGTGACCACTAGTAGTTGAGGCAATCGTCATTGGTTAGACATATTGTTGGTAATCAGGATGACCATCAGTGGTTATTATGTGTTGGGTTTGGGTAACAAAATGTTAAATTGATAAGATCATAAAAGGAAATTATGAGAGATTGGTTTATGATAGGCTGATTGCAAAATAGAAACAAATTAATTAATAGACTAGAAACAAATACTTAGCTTATCAAAGGTTACTCAGATGAATAGTTGAGGTGGTTAGCTCGTTGATATAGTCTAGCATGATTTTACTAGAGTAATGATACTTAGCTGTCAATCAAGGGATGGTAACAAATTAGATCTTTGTGGTGATGGTTGGATCATTATATTATTGGAGGAATACCTACAAGGGAAAATCTAGATACAAAAATATCTTGATATTTATGGATGCACTTCACCTCTTGCTCATCTCTTCTTATAGGCAAAGAAGGAGAGGTACAATAAGATGTTAACAAGGGGTCCAACTTGCTATCTAAATATAACTCATGCATACATTAGCTCACACATGAATTAGATGATCTAATTATAAAAAATAAAGTTTGAGTTAAACGGTTAGTTAACTTGGTCTAGATAGTGGAACCTGACCATTGGTGGTCAGGGTGACTATTGATGATTAGGATGACCATCAACAATCAAGGCTCAAGGCAATGTTGGGTTAAAAGGATGGGTTTAGTCATTAAGTCAGACTGATTAGAGTTAGGAATGTTTGTGATAAAAAGGCCAATGGTTGAGTCTAAGGGGGTCTTTAGGTGGTCTATGGGAATTGCAATGTTTAGAACCATTGTGTGCAGATTTTGGTGTCTATAGGTGGACCTTAAAAGGCCATTCACTTAACATTTCCACTCTCCCACTGGGTTGTTCACTTTGGTAGTTTTGATTGGCTAAAGTGAAGGCACATGTAGGAACACTTATGAGATTTTATACTACATGAAATGGTCATGGTGAGTTAGAATAACTCTTGAGATTTTTCCCGAAGTTGATTGCATCCTTTGGAACCTTCTAAAACCTACAAAACATCAAAAATAGTAATAAAAAAAATTCCATCCTATCCATACAAGTAGGGAACACCTCATTAAGATGGAAGGAATCCATGGAGAGTCCTTTATATTATATAATTACTTTCATGGTCATTTTGGTCCATTAGGATAGCTCTTCTTCTTTATTTCCTTCATCGGGTCCTTATTCAGGGTATTGTAGGGTTATAAACAATTTTGACCTTTAGTAATGTTTCATAAAGGTATGCCATTAAATCCTTTTAGAAATTGAACTAAAAACTTCTTAGAGACCCTATCTAACTTATCTCAACTTACTAAGAACCCATACAAAGTCTCCAACTAAATGTGAGCTTCCAAAACTGTCTACTTGAGCTCTTTCCTTCATTTTGGGTAGGCCTAAGCTTGTCTGAAGCCAAACATGGCTTCCCTATGGATATTTTTGAATCATAAAATATTTGACACATATTTTATACCTTCATAAAAATGTTATAATCCATTACCCAATATTGGAATTAAAATTGACCTCCTATTTGAGATTTAGGCCTAAACCATGCCTAAAAGGCTTGTCTGCACCTTTGAATGTCTAGACCACCCTATTGAGATTCTTCATTTTGTGAAAAGTTTTTCATGATTTTTTATATGTAATATGATTTTTTTCACATCCTTGTAATTTCTAATAAGCTCTTAGTTCTCCTGATCATCTCTATTCTCCAAGATTGCAGAGTTTGTGTCCTAGGGAAGTACCCTCTGTCTGAGACAAAACATAGAGTACATACCCTATTTCCTCAAAAAAATAGACATTGGAGATGATTATGTAATTTAAATATACATTTTTAATAATTTTTAAATCCTTTATTAGATCATTAGACCTTCTAACTCCTTTAAGTCCCAAGATAGACACTTGGGAGAGTAGACTGTGTGCATGATTCTACCATATGGACTGTGTGTTGCATCATTAGAGTCCTCTCTCTGCTTTGTACCCACCTTGAGAGTGTTATGAGGTGTAAATTTTTCAAGATATTATAATAATTTTCATCATTACAACCTTTTATAAAGCCCCTCAAGTCATACCCTTCACTTGACTAGTCAAGGTGATTGATTGTATTACCCTACTTTAGAGGGGAACCTGTAGGTAGCCCTGTATAGTTTAAGTTTTAAACATCATGTCTAAGACATTATTAAATATGTATTATGTCACCTACATTCATATAGGTCACTAACTTCATGTTCAAGTTATGTCATCCTCAAAAATCATAGTTTCTTACCTCATTGTTATGTCACAGTCAACTACAATTGACTATGTAGGGAGTCCTATAGGTAAAACTATATGGTTTAGGCCTTGTGTAAATGTTTTATGTGATAATTTAAATTAGATACACCATAAAATAGTTAAAATTGTTCACATTATGCTTTGAGTGAGGCCCATGATCAATAATGTCTACCCTAATCTTCATGGTAACCCTACAACCATCCTATAGGTATCCATTTTGTGATGAAAGGGCAACTTGTAGGTGGTATTATGGGGTCATATCCTATATTTTGAATTATAAAGATAACCCTTGAACATAATTAGTATCCTTTTCAACATTTAAGACCACCTATCATGAATACATGTCTATACACTATCACGTTAGAATGCAAGGTCACTTAGAAATTAAAATCCTGTAGATGACAATGAAGAAACTCAGTGAACAAATGGGCAACTTTGAGGCCCACAAATACTAATTTACACTAGTCAAATAACTTACTACTTTTACAAGTATTTTATCCTATTTGGAGGCTACAAGGTATGAACATTAAGATAAATCAAATCTCTTGTTATATAATATCCATAAAATGGCAAGGTGCTCTGTTTTCATGTTTTAGGGATTTGATCCCTGAATACAATCATTTCATCTTTGAATAGGGTTTATCAATCCCACATACCAACCTCATCAATTAATCATGTTTTTCATACTATCACTCAATTCCAAAAGCCTTAGGAAAACTTCCAAGCATGTTAAAATCCTCTAATCAACATTTGCAACTCTTTACTAGTGCCACATGTAGGTGGACATTCCAATGTGTAGGCAATGGATGAAACTATAAGCAATATGCATAGTTTATGAGATTTTATGGGGTTTAAACTCTTTCAAAGGCTCCATATAGACTCTTCTCATTATAGAGAACCTTATTCAGCTTAGATACTCTCTTTCAATGTAATTAGTCCTCATGAGGTCCCTGTAGGTGTACTTTGAGTTACAGACAAGCAGTGAGCATGAAATAATTAATTTACTTAATAAATATGACTTTGTAATAAATTGGTATCCCATTAAAGTATTCAAATGAAATATCATGATGTTTCAAGTCTTGAGACAAGCTTCCACACCTCATTTTTGATGTTTTACCTTCCTGTAGGCATTGATGGAAGTTGTAGACCAGGCAGTGAGTGTAAAGAAACATGAAATGGGTGTATAATATATGGATGTTCAACAAACTCCTATTTTAAAACATCTCCAAATGGAATCCATATCATTAGAAGACTTGAAACAAGATTAATTATCTTGGTTTTCAATGTGACCTTCTCTCCATGGCACCTATAGGTAGACATTCATGGCTGACTAAATATACATGTTACATATGACTGCCACTATAGACCTTTTGTGTTATTTGGAGGGTCCAAACTGACTGGTCATACAACATGGAAAATACATTTTGGACTCTCCATTGATCCTCCATAAACATGATTATAGCTCAAAACATCATAACTGTAACTGAGAACAAGTAGGAAGTTAATTATGAGCTTATTATGACTGAGTGTTTGATCAAGGCCTGATGTTGTAAGGTCAAACATGGAGGGAAGGTGATTGTTATGGTATGGAAACATAACTAACATCATATTACAATCATTTTAAGTCCTTGTAAATAAATAAACATTCTATAAGTGGTGAAACCTGACTAATATCTCACATGATGACTCTTTCTTGTAACTTGAGTTGATTAATCCATGAAATCCTTTCCAAATGTTAAACCAAGCATGGGAGACATTATATGAGGGAGTAAACATCCTCTAAAAACAATATCAATAGTGTGATTGTATGGACCTATCCAAATAAGAGTAAAACCTATAGGGTATGGGAAATAATAAACAAAAAATCATAGTCAACTTGTTAGAAATGATTCATAAGGAATAGGACACCATTACTTGAAATATCACTATGAAAATGAAGTGCACTAAGTGTAATATCACCCCCAAAATAATTTGGTTTGAAAATTATCTAATTAGCCATACTAAGTATAAACCTATTGACTGGTTTTACATGTTTAGAAGGGTGATGAAGGAGCAAAATGGTTTTTTACCATTTTTGGCACTTCCAAAGCATGTCAAGTGCTGAGATGAGTCCAAGGAAGTTGAAGAGTCATCCCATAAAGTTTACACTCATGTCACACTCCCTTATAGGCCTTACAAGTGCAAAACTCCTTTTTTAGTTATTTTCTTGATTTAAGTTAGAGAACCTACAAGTTTTAGATGGGCTAACATTCCTGATAGGGAATCTAACAAATTGGACATTGGGAAGAAAACTAAGACAATTAGACACCTTGAAAACAATGCCACTTTCATAGATGACCCCAAAATGACCCCTAAGTGACTTAAGTTGACATAAAACTTAATTAAACCATGATCAAGGTACAAATGGCATTAAATTACATAGAATGAAAAATAAAATGCCCTATGACACTATATTAGACCCATATATAATTTTTTAACTATAAGGGGTTGACCCATTTTGACTTGTGGTCAAAATGGTCAACATTCTTAGAAATTTCCCAAGGGTGGTATACTTGTTATGCTAAGACCAATTGCCTAATCCTATCCATTGGGCCATGGAGTCACATGTACATAGGTTTGACACACAAATTGCCTTTGATAACATAAAAAACATAAGGAAAGACACACAAAACAAGGCATACACAAAATAAACACACATATGTTCATTAAAACACTTATGGAACACAACACAATTTTAAGAAAATAGACACACCTATTCTACTATTTACAAACCTCACTCTTGAGGTGAAACATCTGATCATACCTCAACCAAGATAAAAAATAATCCCCCTTACATCTTTATCACTCCATGAAGGCAACTTAACATGAGGAACATGTTCATCACTAGTCACTTGGATATGTGTATGGTCAAGAAACCCACCACCTTTGAATCTTCTTAGGTATGCAAGTGAACTATTTGGGACTTTCATGATTGATTTTTATTATTCTCTAAGAACCTTGTTTAGGGTTGTAACTATCGTGATCTCCATCACATCCATTGGATGTTCTCCAAAAAATTACATATTAGAGTGAATGATAGTCTTTTCAACCTCTTATTCTTCTAGGACAAGAAGTGTTTGATGTTTGAAAGCCTCAATCTCCTCTTCTTCATGATACAATACCTTTAGATCTAGCTCAACATCAGGTGGGTATCCTGAATATTCTTGAGGGAAAACAACTTCTTCCTTAACCTCATTATCCATGTCTACAAATTCTTGGACACTAGCATCATAAAATTGCTTCATGACATAAAGCTCTTGATCAATAGAAAGACATTCACCTTCATATCTTAAATGTCACTTAAAAACATGATCATTAGGCTCATGGATAAACTACACATTAGATATGCAATTTATTGGAGCAAAAGGGGACTTACCCAATTTGTCAAACTCTTTGCATATGGTATTGAGCTTTTACCATAGTTATTCTTCATTCACAATATGAGACTTTTATCCATGCTCATTAAGACACTCAACATCATGTTTTTTAGAGGCATTAACCAAATCAGATGTAGACTTCTTGAGAGGAGGAGTAACATTACCAAGCTGATCAAACTCATGACATATGACATCAAACTTTTGCCATAACTCATTCTCATCCACCTCATGAGTGCCATCATCCAAATCATCTTCATCAATAGTAGGGATAAAGATATCATTTTTCCTATTAAGGTGCTCAATTATATTAATCAGCCTATGATCATCATACTCATGAATCATATAGTTACCTTCAATAGCATGAGAATGTTTGACACTTACCTCAACTCCTTCAAATGGCTCTTTATACATGATATAAGTCCCAAGGTCAGTTTGTTTGAAGTATGCATAAGGATCATGTCCATATGTATCTACACCATACTCATCCAAGAACAAATCATAAATTCCTTCAAGTTTAGAAGCTCCATCATCCACATTAGGCTCCTCCTTCTCATTGATCATACAATTCAAGTTAGAGCTTGTTTCAATGTAAGGCTCAATATGAGACCTTGCAAGAGGCTGAGTTCTAATGGTCACTTTGGTCCCATACCTTGTTTTAAAGTCCAATAAGGACAAATCAGCTGAGAGATAGCCACCAATATTGGCTATGAAGTTTCTTGAAAGGCAGATTGCAGAGTGAGCTGGGAGGTCAACAACAACTATGCCTTGGAGAATAGGAAAGCTAGGACAATCATGCAAGAAAACCTTCAAATTTTGAATCAATATCATCATCTTATTAGGTCTACCATCTATTTAGATAACTTATTTGCTATGAGGATCATATTTTATTCCCAACTTATCAACTACGACTCTGGTCATGATTGAAGTAGAAGCTCCACTATCAACTATGCAATTGTGGACCAATTTGTCACCCACTATGAGAGAGAGATAAAATGGTGGAGCTTTCTTAGTCATAGTAGATTTTTCAACTATGGTATTAAGAAAATTTTCAAGGGCAATATGACTATGATTTTTAATTGAATATGAAAGGCTAGTAGGAATAGTGGACAATCACTTTTGTAATAACTCTTTTTGACCAGGCATATAGAGGAAATCCCATAAAGAGGTTGATGCTTTGGAACTTTTCAAGGAATACATTATGTTTAGGGAATTAGTACACACTTTTTCTTGAGTCATTTAAGGCAAAGGATTTCTTGGAGCTTGAGGAATAAAGACACCTTGAATAGACCTTACCAAATTTTGACTTGAGGGAGGTATAGGAGCTTTTGGTGTCACACTTGTAGCCATGCTTTGTTGCTTTAAAAGATGATTAGATGAGCTTGTAGGCATGCTATTATCACATCCTAGAGCCTTCCTCTTTGACCTTATATTATATATAATAGAGTACAAAAGTGTCTTCCACCAATAAGTTGGTGAAAATTTCTCTATGAGGCTGCCAATCTTAATTTGCTTGCATCATGACCTCATCTTAATTAATAGGAGAAGAGTAACTCCTCCTTGAGAAACAAGATCTTGCTCTCCAATTTCATTAGAGTCAATGAATTGGCCTTTCTATCAATCTTATCCTTTCACTAAATTTATATGCATAGGTACCATCTCCGTTGCATTTATGGTTGAGTTAGGATTATACATATTGGCATACCTATTGGGGTTAGGCTACCATTGGCCTCTTCCTCTTCCATATTGCTGACCATATTGATGTTGATAAGGATAAGGATTTTTATAGGCACCCTTTTGTATTCTCTCTTACCTAAGATTATCTTATAATGATTGAATTTTTGCATATGGATATATGACATTTTTTGCCTTCTTAGGAGTAGCCTTGGGATTGGTATTAGCATTAGGAATTTGGGACACATCTAGAGTATTGGCATAAGTATGAGAAAATGGAGGAATATACACCTTAGGAGGTAACCTTATAGCTTAGATGAGACCATTCTCATATTTGATAACAAGTTCATATGCTTAGGGAAGAGTGGATCCACCCATCAATTGAAGCATGATAACAATTTTAGTACCAATGGCTCTCAAGTATGTAGGGAACAAAAAACTAGGAGGTGGCCTCATGGGAGGAGGCGATCTACATGAAGTCTTTTGAAACCTCTCATTGAAGTCATGTATTATTTCTTTTGATCCTGTTTTGATCACATTGAGCTAATGTATGAGAGAGGCATGGTCACTTTCATTTCCAAATCTTGAGGTCAATAACACTCTAAAATCATCTAATGATGTGATGCATCCACCTTCTAGAGTCATATACCAATCAAGAGCTTTCCCTCTAAGATACATAGTAAGGAGTCTAATGTTAATGTTCTCTTGAGTGACATTATGAAAGCTATAAAAGTTGGAGACATCCCTAATGTGTTCAATAAGTGTAACATGACTCTCACCATTAAATAGGGGCACACATTTTATGGCATTATGAGGAATGACATCATATGCTTGAAGGTGAATTAGATTTTCAGTATTGAAAGTAGGGAAAGCATGAGGTATGGCCATGTATTCTTCAATATATTTAGTTTATTTAACTTCTTCACTATATTGGCTAGCAAAATCCTCTTGGTCTTCAAAGGGAAGATTAAGATGAGGATATTAAACTTCAAGAGGAAGTTTAGGCTGAATAAGTGGAGTAATGGGGTTGAACAATCTACTAGATGATGACCTAGTGAGAACCATGAATTATGATAATAAGTTTATAAAAAATAATGGCCTTGAAATAGATTTAGCTTGATGGAGTCACCAAATGTTGAGTAACACACTTATTTGTAGTTGATGTTGTCAAGACTAACATTCACCTTGATAAGTTGTTGTTAGGAACCCCTCCAGAGAAGCACAATTGATTACTTTTCTTATAAGCAATTAAACACAAAATTATACCAGAATGATTAAGTAACCAGAAACATGAAAAAACAAAGAATTTGAGAGACAATACACAATCTTGTATTAGATACTCTTAGAAGAAAATACAATAAAGAAGATGCCACTTCTTCTTCCACCTCAAAGGCTTGCCACACCTCAAGACCTTCGTCTCTCTCTCTCTCTTGCTCAACCACAACCAACTCAACAACCTGAGTTGCTATCCCCTCCTTGAATGCTTCAGCTGATCTCCTTGACCTTACACCTTGTAGATCTCCTTGACCTTGCTCCTTACTTCAATGCTTTTACTTGCCTTCTTGATTTACAATACATGCCTCATGGGTCTTTAAATAAGATCCCATGCATACAAAAATATATCTCTAATTACAATAATTAGACACGTAACTCGAGACTATTATTAGCCCTTTAACATGCAAACACTCGCTTGACTTAACTGACTGTTCGTCAACATTAGTTTTGGAACTACCACAGGCAATCGACATCAGTCCCTGTCTGTCTGGTGCTGACTGACGTTGGCCGACTCCCTACCGATGCCAGTTTCCTTCTACACTGTATGTGACCGATGTCGGTTACATTGCCGACGTCGGTACTTTTGGAACTTTAGCATCCTCCTCCATGTCTGCAATAGTTGAAGCTTTTAGCTCCACAACCTAACAATATCCCACTTGGAGATAAACAGTTGCAACTATGCCTGTACCTGTACACCATCTACTTTGTTCCCTTGGCTCTGTATCCCTCTTCAACATCACTTTTGAAGACCAACCACCACAAAACCTGTGATGCTATACCTGCCACTTATGCCAAAAGAATTATGCTGCTCCCAAATTCTTCATGACATACCTCTGAACTAACTTTACCCTTAGCTCAAAAACTCCCTGTATATGTAACCCTACAACAAGCAACACAATACAGTAACAGGATAATGTAGCTAATATTATCCAACCTGGGAAAGAAGAATACAATGGTCAAACCTCCATTGTCCTGCAGCCTACTCAAGACCATATACCATAGCTTTTTGTCTCATGTGTCCATCCACTCTCTTCTCTAACTTGGGAATCCATCCCTCATCCAGTGCTTTCTTCCAGCTGACAACTCCACCAACAAATACCTGTTTGGTTCTTCTCCAAGGACTCACACTCCTCATCCATGCCAAGCTCCCACTATTTTTGGATTCTACTTGCATTGCCTCTTCATATCTTCTTGGTTTTTGACCATCAGTAAGCAATATAAAGAAGGTGAACAACGAATATGAGGTTCACTTACCCTTTCTGACCTCCATATGGGCATTTGAGACTCCTTGACAACTTACTGTCTGCCCAACATCTGTTCCAGTGACCGATCTCAGCGATCTCCCAGTCTGCATCCGACCGATGTCGGTTCCCTGCACTGACCCTGATTGTCGATGTCATTTCCCTGACCGACCCCGGTGTCCCCTCTATCGACGTCGGTTCTTGTTTGACCGATGTCAGACTTCTCCTGCCTAACTCTATCGACCCTGCTGGTCTGCACATGACTGATGTCGATATCTGCCTGACCGACGCCGGTTCCATGTGATCGATGTCAGTGACTGTGTGTTCTTTTAAGTGATGAATTTTTCATCCACAAGCTCATCTTAGATCATAACCTTGTCCATACTACCCTGCTCAGAATGATTCAGCCCCTGTGACTGATCTCTATCCATCATCTCCTCCATAAACCCCAAGGCTTCCCTGTTCTTGTCAAAAGCATCAAATTTCCTTTTCCTGCAATGAACTCAATCACTGCCCTTTGAATCTAAACTCATACCTTTTGAATCAAGAACATCCATTCCCTTCTTATTCATGTGACCAAGCCTATTAAGCCACATCTTCGAATCTACAGCTAAAGTAAATAAACCAGAAGTAGAATCAGTAATACAAGTAGATAGATAAAGAGTACCTACTTTCTTACCTCTTTCTAAAACAAGTGCACCCTTGGTAACCTTCCAAGAATCTATTATGAGGGTTATTGTGCATCCCTCATCACCTGACCTTCCTAAAAAAACCAAACTCTGCTTCAAAACTAGGACATGCATAACCTCCTTCAACACCCATGTGTTGTCCATCTGCAATTTCAGCTGCACTTTCCCTTTGCCAACTATTTGACAAGGCGTACCATCCCCTAAATAAAGCACTCCAAAGTCTCCCTAGACATACTCATGGAACAAATCTCTGTTTGGGGATGCATGAAAAGAAGAACCAGAATCTAAAACCCATGATTCTATATGACTATCCAAAGAAAGTATGAGAGCATCCTGTACCACAATATTTGCATCTTTTGCTTCTTCATTACCTTCATGTTGATTTTCTTTATCCCTCAACCAACACTCTTTCTTTGTGTGTCCTCTCTTTCCACAAAACCAGCAGGTGACACCTCTAGATTCGGATCTCCTTCCCACCTTCGACCTTGATTTCCCTTGCTCGATCTTCTCTTTTTGCCTTCCCCTGCTTTCTACACTTAGAGCATTCCTTGATGATTCACCTGTGCTTTTCCTACGTATTTCTTCATTCAAGATTACACTCACAACATCATCAACTTTTAAGATTTTAGAAGCAGACGCAGAATTACTTACTGCCATAACCAAACTATCCCAACTTTCAGGTAAAGAGCATAAAATTAAGAGAGCCTTTACTTCATCATCAAAAACAATATTGACTGAAGCTAACTGGTTTACCAAACCATGGAAATCACTAAGATGAGAATGTACCGATCCACCTTCCTGCATTTGCAAAGTAAATAACTGCTTCATAAGAAATACCTTATTTGAAGCTGAGGGCTTTTCATATAAATTTGCCAAAGATTTTATCAACTCTTCCATTGTCTTACACTATGATAAGTTGGAAATCACATACGATGCAAGGCTCAACCTTATGGATCCCAGAGCCTTCCGATCAAGAACGTTCCATTCTTCATCCTTCATATCTATGTGCTTGCATGCAACCCCACCCAACGGTAAGTACAAATCCTTCTGATATAGATAATCCTCTATCTGCATCCTCCAATGTTGATAATTATTGTCGTTAAACTTCTCCATTCGTAGCTTACTTTCTTCTGCCATTGTTGAACTCCCACTCAATCAAAAACCCCTGAGAATGCCCTGTAATCAATTCACACTACACAGATCTGAACCACCTGTTAGTAAACCTTTGCTCTGATACCAACTTTTAGGAACCCCTCCAGAGAAGCACAATTGATTACTTTTCTTATAAGCAATTAAACACGAAATTATACCAGAATGATTAAGTAACTATAAACTTGAAACAACAAAGAATTTGAGAGACAATACACAATCTTGTATTAGATACTCTTAGAAGAAAATACAATAAAGAAGATGCCACTTCTTCTTCCACCTCAAAGGCTTGCCACACCTCAAGACCTTGTTCTCTCTCTCTCTTGCTCAACCACAACCAACTCAACAACCTGAGTTGCTATCCCCTCCTTGAATGCTTCAGCTGATCTCCTTGACCTTACACCTTGTAGATATCCTTGACCTTGCTCCTTGCTTCAATGCTTTTACTTGCCTTCTTGATTTATAATACATGCCTCATGGGTCTTTAAATAGGATCCCATGCATACAAAAATAGATCTCTAATTACAATAATTAGACACGTAGTTCGAGACTATAATTATTAGACACGTAGTTCGAGACTATAATTAGCCCTTTAACATGCAAACACTCGCTTCACTTAACTGGCTATTCGTCAACAGTAGTTCTGGAACCACCACAGGCGATCGACATCGGTCCCTGTCTGTCTGGTGCTGATCGATGTCGACCGACTCCCTGCCGATGCCGGTTTCCTTCTGCACTGTATGTGACCGACGTCGGTTACACTGCTGACACTGGTACTTCTGGAACTTCAGCATCTTCCTCCATGTCTGCAACAGTTGAAGCTTTTAGCTCCACAACCTAATAGTTGTCTTAAAGATAATGGTCCCACCATGCATGGAAAAACTATTATCACCAACTATTACACCCTAGAATAGGGTGTTCAAACCTCTTCCATATTAAGGTAGCATGGGAATACGTCCAGGTATGTGGGTGTACCTATAATTAAAGTGAGCGTCTAGGTTTAATGGTTAGCTCCTTAAATATATCTTGAAGTGCTTATCACCTAACTAGTGCTTGATTGTGGGGAAAAGAGTTATAAATTGAATATATTGTGGAATTTTAATGGGGGTGATACACCAAGATGTTTTTTAGATGACCATTATACTTAATTCACTAAGAATCAAATCATATAAACTAGATTTTAAGTCCTAGAAGGTTTCTAACATGAGTGTTTCAATATAGAGGTGAGATGTGTGAAGCAACACAATGAAAAAGAAACAAAGGGAATATTTCACACTAAAATGAGAATAATACACTTTAAAGGAGCCTAAAACACTTGAATACACTCTTTATTACTAGTTAGAATAGGAACTCTTGCACAAACATGAAAGGATAAGGGAAAAACAAATAAAGAGTTATCACTTTGCATCACCATACATCACTTTCATACTTAAAAAATTATTCATGAACTCAAAAATATATTTTTATTAATGTTTAAAGTTAAAATAAAATGTCATTCCAGTAGGGATTTGCCATATATGGTGTGGTATTAGATTATAAAGGCCAAAATGGTTGCTACTTATAGAACTTGAGAGAGAAGTGGGAAAAGAGAAGTCCAAAGGTCACTAAAACACATGTAATTCTAAAAGGAGGAGTTAAATATGTATCATAATGTATTAGGAGATATAACATGCAAGGTTTGATAGGAAAAATGTCCCTCTAAATCATGAGACTCATGAAATGTGGCGTAGGAGTTCTCATTCTGCACAAGAAAACTGCCTTCATCATTTACCCCTTTTGGAACATAACCCAAATGAATAAGGAAAAACTTCATGATTGAAATGAGAGGGAGGGATTTTATACATTATATAACATGTATGTTATACATCCCTAATCATTTGGATTCTTTTGGAAGTGAGCCATAACTGCTTATAGTAAAAAAAACTCCTCTTTCACTCACCCTTCACACTTGGCCTCCAAAGTGGCTTAATTTTTATATGAAAATACATATATAGGAGTGAGTTACACATTTAAATACCTCCCATATCCTTATAATCCTTAGGTAGACCTTAAAATGCCATCCACTTTGCATTTTCAGTCTCCCACTAGCTTGCTCACTTTGGCAATTTTGACTGGATAAAGTGAAGGCACTTATAAGAACACTTAGGATATTTTATGCTGAATGAAATGGTTATGGTGAGTTATAATAACTATTTATATTTCTCCCAAATTTTATTTCATCCTTTAAAACCTCTTAGAACATGAAAAACATCAAAAATAGTCAAAGAAATATAAATTCCCTCCTATTCGTACAAGTAGGGAACACCTTAGTAGGATGTAGGGACACCCTAGAGATTCCTATATATTATATAATTAATTTAATTTTCATTTTTTTCCATTAGGATATATCTTCTTCTTCATTTCCTTCATCAGGTCTTTATTTAGGGTTTTGTAGGGTTTTAGATAATTTTGACCTTTAATGATGTTTCATAAAGGTTTGACATTCAATCCTTCCACAAATTGCACTAAAACCTTATTAGAGACCCTATATAAATTTTATCATCTTACTAGGATCCCATGTAAAGTATGCAACTAAATGTAACTTCCAAAACTATCCACTCGAGCTCTTTCTTTCATTTTGCATAAGCCCAAGCTTGTCTTAAGTGAAAAGTGAATTCCTTGTGGATATTTTAACATTTTAAAAGCTTAGACATATCTGTTATACCCAAAAAAACATTTTATAATCCATTGGAGTGTTTAACCAATATTGGAAGTGAAACTGACCTCCCATTTGGGTTTTAGGCCTAAACCATGCCTAAACCATGCCTATCTGCATCTTTGAAGGTTTAGACCACCCCATTGAGATTATTCCTTCTATGCAAGGTTTTTCATGTTTTTTTAGATGTCATATGACTTTTTGCATATACTTTTAAGGTCTGATGAGATCTTAGTTGACTTGATCATCTCTATTCTCCAAGACTATAGAGTTTGTGTCCTAGGGAAGTACCCTTTGTCTGAGCCAAAAAAAGGGTACTTCCCAAATTTAATAAAAAATTAGACATTTTAGGGGATTATCTAAGTGAAATACATTTTTTACAATTTTTCAACCCTTTTTTAGATCATTAGACTTTCTAACTCTTTCAAGTCCCAAGATAGACCCTTGGGAGAGTAGACTGTGTGTAGGATTCTACCATATAGACTGTGTGTTGCATCATAGGAGTCCTCTCTCTAATTTGTATCCACATTGAGAGTGTAATGAGGTGTCAATTTTTCAATATATTCCAATAATTTTCATCATTACAACCTTTTCTAAAACCCTTTAATTCATACCCTTTACTTGACTAGTTAAGGTGCTTGACTATATTATCCTACTTTGGAGGGGCATCTATAGGTAGCCCTCTATAGTTAATGATTTAAACATCATGTCTAAGGCCTTATTAAATATTTATGATGTCACATAAATTCATATAGGTCACTCTCTTCATTTTTAAGTTATGTCATCTTCTAAAATTATAATTTTTTACCTCACTGTCATGTCATAGTCAACTACAGTTGACTATGTAGGGAGTCCTGTAGGTGAAACTATATGGTTTAGGCCTTATGTACATGTTTGATATCCTCATTGAATTTAAATACACCATAACATAGTTACACTTATTTACCTTATGCTTTGAGTGATTCCCATCATCAAGACTGTCTAACCTAATCTTCATGATGACCCTACAACCAGCTTGTAGGTATCTATTTTGTGATGAAAGGGAAACCTATAGGTGGTATTATGGGGCCATATCATATATTTGAATTATATGGATAACCATTGAAAAAAATTAGGATACTTTTCAACATTTAAGACCACCTATCATGAAGACATGTCTATACACTATCACATTGGAATGTAAGGTCACTTAGAAATTAAAATCTTATAGATGACAATGAAGAAACTCAGTGAACAAATGGGCAATTTTGAGTCCCCCAACTATTACTTTCCACTAGTAAAATTCCTTACTCATTTTGTAGGGATTTTATACTATGTGTAGGATACAAGGTATGATCATGAAGATACATCAAAGATCCTAGTAACCTTGTCATATAATATCAACAAAATGACAAGGTGATATGTTTTCATGTTTTAGGGATTTGATTCCTGAATACAATCATTTCATATTTGAATAAGGTTTCTCACTCCCACTTGCCAACCTCATGCCTTAAGCATGTTTTTCATGTTATCACTCAATTCCATAAGCCTTAGGAAAACTTCCAAGCATGTCAAAATCCTCTAATCAACATTTTTAACTCTCTGTTAGTGCCACCTATAGGTGGACATTCCAATGTGCAGGCAATGGATGAAATTTTAATTAATATGCATAGTTTGTGAGATTTAATGAGGTTTGGACTCTTTCAAAGGATAAAAATTGACTCTTCACATTAAATATAACGTTATTCATCTCAGATACTCTCTTTCAACATAATTGGTCCTCACAAGGTGCTTGTAGGTGTACTTTGAGTTGCAGACAAGCAATAAGCATGAAATAATCAATGTACTCAATGAATATGACTTCATAATATATTGATATCCTATGAAAGTATTAACATGAAATATCATGATGTTTTAGGGATTGATACAAGCTTCCACACCTCATTTTTGATGTTTTACCTTCTTGTAGGCATTGATGGAAAATGCTGACTAGATAATGAGTGTAAAGAAACATGAAACATGTGTATAATGTATGGACATTAAACAAACTCATATTTTCCAAACATCTCCAAATGGAATCCATATCATTAGAATACCTAAAACAAGATCAATTGTCTTGGTTTTCAATGTGACCTCTCCATGGCACCTGTAGGCAAACATTCATGGCTGACTGAATGTACATGTTACATTTGATTACCACTATAGACCTTTTTTGTTATTTGAAGGGTCCAATATGATTGGTCATAAAACAATAACATGTCAAATACCTTTTTGAATATTCATTTCTCTTCCATAAATGTGATTAGATCTCTAAACATCATAACTATAATTGAGAGCAAGTAACAAGTTAATTGTGAGCTTAGTATGACTGAGTGTTTTATCAAATCCTAGTTTTGTAAGGTCAAAAATGGAGGGAAGGTGGCTGTTATGTCATGGAAACATAGAGGACATCATATTATAATCATTTTAATTCCTTGTAGAAAAATAAGCATTTTGTAAATGGTAAAACTTGATTGAGATCTCACATGATGACACCTTCTTGCAACTTGAGTTTATTGATCCATGAAATCCTTTCCAAATGTGAAACTAAGAATATGAGACATTATAGGAAGGATTCAACATCCTTTATAAGCAATATAAACATTGGTATTGTATGGACCTATCTAAACAAGAGAAAAACCTATAGGGTATGGGAAATGACAAGTAAAAAAACATAGTCAACTTGTTAGAGATGATTCATAAGGAATAAGACACAATTACTTGAAATATTGCTATGAAAATTAAGTGCACCAAGTTTAATATGACACTCCAAAATCATTTGGTTTGAAACTTTTCCAACTGGCCGTACTAAGCATAAACCTATTGACGAGTTCTACATGTTTAGAAGGGTGATGAAGGAACATAAAGGTTTTTTTACCATTTTTAGTACTTCCAAAGCATGTTAAATACTGAGATGAGTTTAGGGAAGTTGAATAGTCATCCCACATAGTTTCCACTTGTGCCACACTCCCCTATAGGTCGTACAAGTTCCAAACTCCTCCTTTTTTAGCTATTTTCTTGATTTTTAGTTAGAAAACCTTCAAGTTTCAGATGGAATAACATTTTTGATAAGGAATATGAAAATTTGGACATTGGGAAGAAAATTAGGACACTTGGACACATTTAAAATTATGTCACTTTCATATATGACCCAAAAATGACCCTTAAGTGACTAAAGTTGACATTGGACTTAATTAAACCATGACCAAGGCACAAATGGAATTAAAGTACATAAAATGAAAAAACACACACCCTATGACACTATATTATACCCCTATATAATATTTTAACTATGGGGGGTTGACCCATTTTGACTTTTGGTCAAAATGGTCAATAGTCTCTAAAGGCAAAGCCAACATTCTAAATTTTCTCCTTACATTGTATATCATATCCATCAACTACAATGACATAGATTCCATCTTGTGGAATCTTATATATCTTAAAAACTCCTTGACCCATCCAAAGACAACAGACCTATCAGTGGTTTGATCCCAATAACACCTTGCTATGTTTAGTCATGATACAAGGAACAATAAAATGACATATATGTTTCTTATCCACATCTAGCATCAAGTTATTCATAGTGATTATCTCTATTTGTCCATCACTTGTGATCTTTTATTTAATGGTGGTACTTGGGTTTGATAAGTGATCTATAAACCTTGAGCATTGATCCTTCACAATGTGTTTAGAAAATATAATAAACTTTATGGACTTCCCTTCATTCTAATTGCAAGATATGAAGAACTCAATAGTAATAATAGTGCCTCTATATGATTTTACCCTCAAGCTATTACCTGAACCCCATTTGACACAAAAATGTGGAATTTAATATAAAGAGTCCTCATGTCTTATTATGCAAGCTGTGCCCCTCACTCTACCAACCTTTGGTGCATTCTTTTCTTGATGAGGAAAATTTTGGAGAGGCATAAGAGGAAACAATAGATCTAAAATATGAACATTATTCTCATACCTTAGGCTACTAATATTGAGCCAATTTACCTTTGGTAAGGTATGAATTTTTGAGCTACACTCAACATATCTATCCTTACTTCTCAAAAAATCTCCTTCAAATACATATCCATTTGCCATGCTATTTTGATAACCAACCATTGTCTTACCCATTGAAAGTTTTCAGGCTAGTGCATGTTCCTCCATATTGAAGCCTTTGCATCTATCATGTAAATATCCTTCTTTGACTACATCATTTGGTTGACACATGCAATCATTAGAAATGAACAAAACATCTTTTATTACCAAATAAAGTTTACTTTTAATTTGTATGCTAGATTTAGATAAAACATCCAGATCCCACATCATCAAGTATGAGACATCTTGATGTTGAGAGAAAGGATCTCCCTTCCAATTCATACTCTTTCTCCTTTCAATATTTTTATAATACTTCTTATCATGACATAAATTTTGTAATGACATCATATGTAACAAATCTTTGCTCCTACCAAAGCCCTTATTTATCAAGTTGCAATCAAAGAAGTAATCAAAATGTTTACCTTTATCAATTGATTTAAAATTCTCTGAAGGATTTGTAGTAGTAGTAGCATCACTCTTCTCACTATAAATAGAATATCAACTGGGGTATCATTTTTGAAATCATAATCATCAACATACCTTTGGCTATAAATCAGATGTTCATCCTCATTTATCACAATAATATTTGAATCTTTGAATGTGTTGTTTTGATTGAGAAGCTATCAAATTATCTCTCAGATCTTTCCATCCATTCATCACACCTTTTTTGGGTTCTCATTACATCCTCTATGCTTGTCTACAATGTGGTTAATTTATTTTCAATCACATTTTCAAGTTTCATTCCTTCTTTCTTCTTTGGCTCACTATCATGCATATAATAATTAGAAGATAAATAGACATCTTCCACAAATAAAATATTTTTACCTTATACCCTTTAGGTTCATTCTCATTTATCCCTTGAAAATCTTCTTCTGATGCCTCTATACTATCATCTTCTAAGTACTGGCATGCTACTGGTTCTATTTTTTCTTTAGGAATGTATTCTTGTGGCTCTTATTTGGATGTCACCACACCATCATATTCTAAGGCATGGAGTTCCTCTAGTTCTACTCTTTTTTCCTTTTGCAAGAAGCATTTATCCTCATTAAAAATCTCTTGAAGCTCTAGTTCTACCTTTTCTTTTTTCTTCAAAAACATTATCTTTTTTTGGATCCTCCAACCATGTGAGTAGATTCTTTTGATATTTTTGAAATTCTTGCATGAACTCTAGCATAGATTTTTCAACTATCTTCATCTTCACTCCAACCTTTTGAATGGGATAATTGTATCCTCTTTTTTCAAAAACCTAGGTTTCCAATTCATTGCCACTAGCCAAGATTTTCAACTTGAAGATTTACAAAAGAGTTAGTTCCCCAACACGCTGGCAAGAACCACAACTCAGATACCACTATAATAACCCTTATAGGATTATTTATAAAAATCTATTTTTATATGATTCTAACTAAAAATAAATTCAACATTAAATAACCAACACACAATAGAAAGTTGGAGATAATATAAAACCACAACTCTTATATTAATTCTCCCTTCCATAATCACATACAAATACTTATGAAACAACAACCCATATAATTACTCCTAAATATACACACTTATAAATACTACCATAGGTACAAACTCCACCAAATGCAACACATACACTAGATGAGATCCACACAACTACACTGGAAATCCTTCAACTCCACACAAATTTGATCTAATGCTGCACACCACATGTACTCTATACCACTGGGACTTTGAATCTATAATTGAAGCATAGTTATAATTCCTAGATGGAATTACCTCACTTGAATTATAGGGGTTTCATCTTCAAATTCACAAAGGAAACTAGAAAGTGTTTCATCTTCCTAATCTCATACCTTCATTTGGGTTTTCATCCAAAGAAGATGGGGGGGAGATAAACACAAGTTCAATTCTCAAATTAGGGGTCTAAAATGATTTATCAAAGATGAACTTCCAAGGAGAGGAATAGGAAATGTGAAGGAAGAGGAAATGTGGCACAATTTTCCCCATGGGGGGAAATTAACGTCTTTGACAAGCTTGCCCATGTGCAAGAGTCAAAAGGTAATCTTTCACAATCAACTCTATCTCACATGCTTTCATAATTGCACCCATCTTTCCCATGTGAAAGAGAAATAATGATGGAAACATTTAATCATTTACCCACAAGTGTCCACATGCCTCCAAGAGTTCTTTCAACAACGTTTTGACCATCACCACCACCCACATCATGAAGCCACAAATAATTGTGCCAAACTCTCCATTTGAAGGGAATTAAATGATGGAGAATATATTACTATTCATCCATGTGCTCCATGTGACCAAGATCCTTTCAACCACCCAATTTTGACTTCTCCAAAAGCTTTCAACAATGTACCCACATACTTTCACACCAAATTTACCTTTTTTGACCATTTCACATACTTAATCATGAAGTCACAAGAAGAATATGCCAACCTTTCTTTTCCCCATCAAGAACAACCCATGTGAAGAGAAAAGTAAATCTAATTTGTCCCCTAAGTGGGATAGGACATCCCACTCCAAGCACATGCTCTAAAAGCCATGTGAGGACCCTCGTGGGCCATGCTGCCTCATCCACAATCTACCTCATTTGTTTGATCCTCATCTACATCAACTACCACATCACTAGTGAATAGTAATAGTGAATGATAAATCTTTGAATAGTGCCAACATGACTATTGATTTGGTGAATAGTTTCCATATGCATAGTGTTAGAAGAATATTAGAATGGCTAATTTTCCCATAACATATATTTATTACAAAGGGGACATGATATTTATTGATACAATTTAAGGGGAGTGAATGAGATAAAAAAGATGAAGAGTGTGTGTACTTGATCCTGTCTAAGTTGAGTGGCCCATTCCAAATCTTTGCTTCTACCTTTTTATCTATTATGGATACCTTAGGTACCGCATTCAAAATTCCATATCCAGGTTTATTTTGTGAGAGAATCACTAGGGAGGAATCAAAATTGTCTCACTTTCAGTCTTCCACCTCTCAAAAATCATTAGTTGCATCACATCTTATGAGCAAGGGAAAAACTAAGAGTAAGAAGAAGAACACTCCTCCTCCATCTTAAAATGCACCCAAGACCAACACTAATACATCCAAACCCAAACCATCTTCCGAATCCAAGAATAAGTCTAACCTATCTTACTCCTATTATGGGGGGAGTTGTCATGAAGAGTCTAGGTGTTTCAAGAAAATGCAAACCTTAAAGGATGTCATTAGGAAACATAATATTTATATCCTAATTCCTTATCCATATTGTGAGCATGGGAAAGTACTTAATGTTTTCAGGAGATCATAGTTACCTATTTCAAATAGTTGAGTTCAAGATTCTGGTGCTTCACACCATATGAATTCATCTAAGGAGTCCTTTGTATTTCTTGGTTTGAGTTTTCCTTCCAATATTGAGGTTGGATATTCTTCCTACATTTATGTTAAAGGGAAGGGTGACATATAGATAGATGGTGGCCACATAAATGATTAATTATATGTTCCATACATCACCAACAATCTACTTTTAGTTTATCAGATTTACCATTCTGATCAGGGCAAGATAGTGACTTTCACACAATAGGATGCTGAAGTTCAAGATTTATTAGAGCCACACATAATCATTACATAGTATGTTATTGACCATAGTTCTTGACTGTATTATTTTGAGGTTTTTCATGATACTCCTCCTATAGGGATGTGTTTAGTTACTCATGTAGATTATGAGAGTTGGCTTTAGCATGAGAAATTTGGACACCTCAACTACAAATATTTGAAGGAGTTGAGCACTCATAGTATCGTAGAGGGTCTTCCTAAAGTTTCATGTCTTGATGGAGTTTACCCCAATTGTGTATTAGGGAAAAAACACCAGGATCCATTTCTTAAGGGCATGTCCATGAGAGATTCTTCACCACTTGAGCTTTTACACAGTGATTTGATGGTCTTTCCTACTCCTTTCAATGGAGCTAAATATGCACTTAACTTTATTGATAATTTATTAAGGCATACTTGGGTTTATTTTCTCAAGTACAAGAGTGATGTCTTTTATCACTTTAAATTATTTAAAGCTTTGGTTGAAAAATAGTTTTTGAGTTGCATCAAGAAGCTTTATATAGAGAATGGGGGAGGGGGAGTACTTTAGTCAAGAGTTCATTGATTTTTTAGTAGCCCGTGGTATTATTCACCAACAATTATATTTCTCATACTCCACAAAACTAATGTCTTAGTATAAAGTAAGAACCAAACTCTAAAGGAGATGATTAACTACATGATGCATTCATGAGGTTTACATCCTATCTATATGGTAGAGGTAATTAACTATGCAAACTACATTCAGAACCACACACCACATCAAGCACTTGAGCATATTACTCTAGAAGAGGATTGGTCTAGAACCAAGCCTAATGTCTCATTTTTCCAAGTCTTTGAGATCTTTGCTTGGGTGTTTGTACCAAAGAAGAAAATGAAATCATTGGACAAGAAAAACAAACATTTGACTTTTGTAGGGTATTGTGAGGACGTGAGAGCTTATCATCTTTTAAATTTTGATAGTCACAATGTTCATTTTTGAACACATGTACAGTTTGATAAACACTTCACATCTCATGACTCTTCATCATCTTCCATGCCTTCTTATTCTTCTTTTGATGATTCACCTCATCTTGAGGCTTCATTTTTTGAGGAGCTAGTTCAAGAGATTCTTGAGGAGGTTATACAAGATGAGGATCCTATTCACACTAATGTTGCCACTATGCCTAGGTGAGCTTGGACTATAATTTTAGAGGTAACACCTTTCATCAAGGATCTTCCACCTACTCGATATTGTCATACACATTCTACAGGTACTATAATTTTATGTTAGGCATTCTTTAGGGATCCATAGTCTTTTTCGTAAGCTCATGGGATACATGAGTGGGATGATGTGATGATAAATTTGTATTCTTCTTTGATGAAGAATCACACTTGAGATTTGGTCACTCTTCCAAAGGGAAGAAATTTGGTTAGGTGAAAGTGGATTTACCACAATAATTATGCAGTGTATGGGTTTATTGATAAGTATAAGGTAGTCTTGTTGCAAAGGGATTCTCACAGGTCAAAGGTATTGAATACTCTAAGACTTTTACACCCATTTCCAAGGTGGATTTTATTCACCTTGTAATTTCTCTTGCTGCATCACAAAGTTGGCTAGTATATTAGATAGATGTTAAGAGTGCTTTCTTGCATGGATACTTGCATGAGGAAATCTATATGGAGCATCTTGATAGGTTTGTTCATGATTCTTCTCTTGTTTTTTAACTTAAGAGGTCTCTTTATGGTCTCAAGCTGGCCCCTCAAGCTTGGTATGAGAAGATGGATTCATTTCTTCTCTCCTCTAGATTTATTCTTTGCCACTTTGATTCCATAGTTTATATTTAGCATATTGGGGAGGACATTGTTATATTGGTAATATATGATAATGATATGATTCTCATAGGCAACTCCTCATCTTAGATTTAGATTATTCAGTAAGCACTTTCAACACAGTTTGACATGATAGATCTTGAAATTTTGCATTTATTCCTTGGTTTATAGATTTCATAGATAGATACATGAATTTATTTGAGTCAGTATAAGTATACACTTGATCTTATTTAGTGTTTTATCATGGATGATTGCAAGCCAAGTCCCTCTCTTTTCTAGTCTAGAGTAACTCTCGCTGGCTCTTGTACTACTCCACTTTGTGATCCTACACTATGTAGGTAGATGGTTGGGAGTCTTATGTATTTGACTCATACTCTCCCTAATATTTCATTTTTATTTAGGCTTGTATCTAAGTTTATACATGAACCTCATGATAGTCATTAACAATATACTAAGAGGATTCTAAGATATTTACAAAGCACTACTCATTTTAGATTACACTATGCCAGGGGTTATACTCATTTGGTTGGATAAAATTATTCATATTGGGTAGGTTCTCTTAATGATAGGTGTTCTACTTTTGGATACATATTTTGTCTTAGGTCTTCACCTATTGCTTGGTTTTGGAAGAAGTGATAGCTTATTGCACTTTCATCTACAAAGGTTCAGTGTAGGGCAGTAGTTACAATGAGTCAACAGGTTCTTTGGCTTCATTAGTTATTGATAGAGTTTATCTTCATGCAAGATTCATCTACTATACTTTAGTATGATAACCATAGTGTAATTCACATATCTCACACTCGAGTTGAGCATCAATGGACCAAACATATTGAGGTACATATGCACTTCATTTGTTAGCACATTCAAGATGGAGTTCTTAGTTTGGAGTACATTCTAACTTAGTAGTAGATTGAAAACATCTTCATAAAGCCTTTTACATCACCTAATTTATTTGATTTACATGTCATTCTTAGGGTTTCAAAAATTGTCTTTGGGGGCTATTCATAAGACATCTACCTTCTTTATTTCATGGATACATACTATACATGAGTACTTGATCAAACCTATTTGTTGGGACTCATACTGTGGATATGCCACTATTTCTTTTTTGTCTTTTTGTTAGGCCCTAACTTCACTTGAGGGGGGGGGTGTTAGAGTATGTATTTCATGCATTTATCACATTTTCTAGTATATTAGCTAGTTATTTCATCTTTTAGTGAATTTATCCCATGTGAGGATTGATCACACATTGGCTAGTTAGGCTAGTTCTTGTGTTTCACCTCACCTATTTATGCAAGAGCTTATCTTTGTACTAGCATATCATATTTTTGAATAACACTTGATTCATTTTACTTTGCAATCAATTGTCTTCAACTTCATGTATAATGTTCCTAGATTTATCACTTCTGAATCTTGGTTTGGAATGTTTGTTCGCCATTCCTAACATGCATTTAACTATACACTTAGTAAAATACTCATGTAATATGGACATCCAATCACATACCTCTTAGAGACACTTAAACACAGTGCAAAGGTAATATGCCTATGAGAAAAAATTATATGTTATTCTTCAATCTGTTTCTAACTGTTTTTGCTTTTCCACATTCAGAAGATGAAAGAAACTAGGATAATGGTCAGGGGTTGGATGATACCCAGATGAAGTTTTGCACACCATATCCAGACGTTGAAGGGACTCCTCTTTGGCTATGGAAGATGACACCTGTAGATAAGAGAGACTTAAACAAGGAAATTGTTAGATAGATAGGTGGTAGACTGCCAAGCAAAGCTTGATCCCAGAAGTGCAAAGACTTCCTGGAGGGGTGACAGTCCACTGGTTGATAAAGAGCAGAATGTTGCTAGAAAAAAAATGATAAAAGACTAAACAAAAGAAATAGAAACAAATGCATACCTGTATTTGGCAATCTATCTTCCATAGTCACCGACATCGGTAGTTCTACCAGTGTCGATAAGTCAAGGTCATCGGCGTTAGTTAGTCTGTCGACGTCGGTAGGGGCAATGGGCCTGGTGGCCGGTGTCGATCAGGGCAATGGGGCTTTGGATGAGTTTCAGGCCTATCTATAGTCAATCAAAATGGTTTGAGAGGTCTGTGAGAGTTTGATGGCTTGTGCTGGGTTTGCAGGGCAAAGAGTGTGGTCTGAATGAGAGACCAGATGGAGGACAGGGGCAAAAGGGAGATAAGGGTGAGAGAAGGCTTTTTAGCCTCTCTGAGAAGAACAGATTGGGTTGTGTCAACAGTGCTTGGAAATGGGCAGTGGGCTGATTGCTAATGTATTTAAAAGGATAGTAAAATAAAACCAATAGAAATACTTAGCTGTGGGTGGAGAGGTAGAAGTGCAAGGGGCTAGTTTCTATTGTGGCTGATGCGGGAGATGTCTTGCAATCTTCAATCTAGTTTGGAATGACTGGTGCAGAACCTCTGAGCCTAGAAAGTGCTATTGAGATGCTGATGCCTACAAGAAGTCGAGGAGGGAGAGAGCTTGGAGCCTGGAGCAAAAGAATTCACGTTCATGGGGGGCAGCAATAGGAGCAAAAATGTAGCTTTAAAGGAACTGACGTTAGTGAAACCGCTAGCATCGACTGAATACTGACCGACGTTGGTGGCTAAAGAATGGGAAAAGAGGCTATTTTTAGCCTTTTGCCCATTCTTCCAACTGCCAGGTCTAAGTGTCATTGGAAAATGGTCCAAGGTAGATTAAATGAGCGCAAGAGGTTAGTGGGAGGGTTGAAATGGGGTTTAAGCAATTAAGATTTTGCATGGAGTGAGGGAGGCATCCAAGGAGAGGTATCCAAGGTGGGGTGAGGTGTTAAGGGGGTTATTAATTTAAAATAGTTAATTTTATTTTAAATTAATAATTAAGTGGGTTAGGAATGCTTAGTAGGTGGACTAAGGGGGAGGATGACCAAGGAATAGACACGATTCCAGTGTCTACATTTGCCCTTTTTTATCTTATTGGTTGTTCTTGATGAACTGTAAGACAAAAATAGGAGTTAGTTGCCTCAGGTATGGGGTGAGGTGTTCCCCCCTCAGAGTGGGAGTCGAGGGAAGGGAACCTGAGATCAGGTGTCGATTTGACAGAGAGTGGATGGACATAGTGAAGGTTTGAGTGTGAACGCTGCAAAGGGTGGGATTGCACGTATACCACACCACACGATAGGTAGGTCAAATTGTCATGGTCAAAGGTCGAGGAGTGCTAAAATTGAAATAACCAATCCCCAACATTTAGTCATAGCTGATTGGGTTAAATGATCTAAGCTGTAGCTCTAATGGTCATCGCGTGCCAAGTATCTCAGGTGTAGAAAGTGCTCTTAGAAACACAAAAAGGCCATAAGTAGTGGGGATCAACTGGAGCGTGATCTAATACTTGTAGGGGTCATGGACAATTTGCTAACTAGTTGTGAGGTAGCAAGGGCAATCAAAATAACCAAGGCAGAGTTGTCTCGAAAGTGGTTAGAGGAGATAGTCATGATTTCCAAGGTCTGTGGTTGAGTCAAGCCACGGTAAAAGTGATCTTAAGTGTGCCCTAGGAGGCTAAGATGACTTCTACTGTGAGGGCAGGTTGTTGTGGGCATGATTTTGGTCATTGTGAATAAGTTTGAGGTTTTAAGGTCATCAATGTCAGTTATAAAACTGATGTCGGTGGCCGAAGGGGACCGACATCAGTGAAAATCGGCCGACATCGGTGGCCAAGGGCACGATTATGCCAATGTTGACGGCCTGCCAAATTTGACAAAACCAGATTGGCAGCCCACCAAAAGTCATTTGTGATTGTTGTCAGAGTGAGAAAAGTGAGCTCTGGGTTGACTAAGTGAAAGTGACTTGTAAGTGACTGGTTTAGTAGTGTGAGGTGTCAGAGTGTGATTGGTGGAGAGAGGGAGTGAGTTAGACCGAGATCGGAGGTTGAACAGTTGATTGTGGGCCAAGAGGAGGGTGCAGAGAAAGCAAGATAGAGGAGATGGCAGAGGGTGGAGGAGGTCCCATGGGAGGATTACCACTAGCGGCACCCATTGTGCCACCACAACAGAGTCGACGGGACGAGGTAGGAGGCATTTTTGAGTTTTTTAGTTTGTTTTGTTTTTGAAATTTTTATGTTTTTAGCTAGAAATTGAGGGGGAGGGTTAGTTAGAAGGGTGGGTGGGGGGATTAGGGTAGGTTAAGAGTATTTTGGAGGGATTTGGGGGTTAAAGGGGAAAGAAATGGGGAAGCCCTAAATTTAGGGCTTGCCCTATTTGGCCTGAGGGCTAAACCAATCACTGACATTGATGGGTTCACCAACGTTGGCTGACCAGTGACTGATGCCAGTCACTTACCTACCAGCATCAGACATTAAGTGACCGATGTCAGTTAGGTATGTGCCATCATTGACATGCTAACTGATGTCAGTGGCTGCTTGGTCAGAATGATTTTGAAAATTGCCAAGTCGAGGGGCCGAAGCTATGCCAAGGGCTTTTTAGGTGTCAGGATAGGCATAGAGGGGGACGTAAGTTGGTCAAATTAGATAGACGAAAGGGCAAATGGTTGAGCTAGTTCTCCCAAAAGGGAAGAAGAGTCGTGGGGATTGGTAGTCACTTTGTTAACATGAGTTTGATTTTGGTTGGATGCAGGTGAGGTAGACACTGATGTTGAGGGATCAACTGCCGACGTTGCTAACGTAGATGCGTCAAAACATCACTGGGGACGAGTGGGCCCAAATGACTATAGTGGGACTAGGAGGGCTTTAGCGATACTATTGAGTGGCGAGGGATGTGAGCCTGATGGTGGCTCTGATCGAACAGTGGGATCACTCCACCAACACCTTCCATTTGCTGACAGGGAAGATGATAGTGACTGTCGAGGATGTGTACCAAATTTTATGGCTATCGATACATAGAGTAGACTTGTATGCATGCTCGAGAGAGGTGCATGACATACAGATGATGACACTGTTTGGAGAGCACATCGCAGAGATGAGCTACCATTTAGCTAGTTTTGCGTATGAGCCCTTATATGCTGTAAATGAGGATGTACATCGACTGACCATCCTGATGATGATCGACATCACAGTCTATGTGCTACTTGATGTAGAGGGAGACAAATTTCTAGTTGCTATGACTAGAGTTTTGGCAGAGATGATAGAGTAATAGATAGTGTTTACCTGGGCATCCATATTTTTGGCCCAGGTGCACAGAGAGCTGTGGGGCATCAGTCAGCAATGGCGGTACAGTCTATGTATAGGTCACCTGTTGCACTGCTGGGCTTATGAGCATATTGTGGTCACATGACCTCTCGACCTCCTAGTGGCAATTCAGGCCAACTTCAGGGTTGGATTTAGGCGATGGCATGAGGTGATGGCACAGACGCAGATGGACGGAGTAGTCAGAGACATCAACTACTACAGAGGGGTACTAGAGGCCATGATCCCTGTAGACATCATCTAGAGACCATACCTAGGGTATCCAGATTTTAGAGACTAGGGAGAGTAGCTTGTCAGAGTACAGAGCATGAGGTGGGTTAGGGGCAGGTGAGCCAGTGAGCTCAAGAGGGTACCAATAGAGAGAGTGCAGTGTCAGTATGGGTTGCTTCAGAATGTACCGCCTGCCTTCCCACTGTACAAGTAAGATGATATAGAGGTGCCGCTCCCACTACTAGAGGAGACAAATGAGCCATATTTTGAGGAGCTACCAATAGGACCTAGGATAGTAGATCCAAGATGCACAAAGGCCTACTCAACATGGTGGGCAGGGTAATACACAAGCATGCAGGTGAGACCACAGCCTGATCTAAAGGTAGTGATCAAAGAGCAGGATGTGGCCCGATAGGAGAGAGATATTGCTATCCATGAGAGGGATGTAGCCCAGGGATAGGTGACCATTTTACAGGGGCAGGTCATAGTTTTAACAAGCTAGGTGGCAGGGTTAACAGGTTAGGTGGCTGCTCTGACAGGACAGGTCACTATTTTGAAGGGGCAGTTGGCCGCAACCTAGGCGTAGGTGTTGGCAGGGCAAGTTTTTAGAGGACAAGGCTCGATTCAGCATCCACCTCAGCAGCCAGTTCAGTAGCCAGCATAGTCAACATCTGTGCAGCCAGCTTATTCATAGCCACAGGTTTTAGTGTAGGGCGCAGTAGTGGGGTTGATGGGTCCACCACAGACTATACCTATTTCTAGGTATAATACTGCATTGGATGAGATTATGTATTATGAGGGGGCCATCAGGGGGTTCCCTCAGATACAGTGATACTCTGAGATGAGGGCTAAGTTAAGCTGGCAGCGATCTATGTCACGAGTGACTGCTTCAAGTTCTTGTAGACGGTGCAGATTAGAGGGGGGAGAAGATATAGCATCTTCATGGCTGCCACCACCACCACCATAGCCACAGCCTTGAGGGCAGATTTTTGATATTATGTATATACCAGCCTGCGAGCCGTGGATGTGAGATGTACATTATTTTATGAGAGAGAGAGAGAGAGAGAGAGAGAGAGAGAGAGAGAGAGAGAGAGAGAGAGAGAGAGAGAGAGAGAGAGAGAGAGAGAGAGAGAGAGAGAGAGAGAGAGAGAGAGAGAGAGAGAGAGAGAGGCACATATTGTGCCACTGTAAAACTATATATATATATATATATATATATGATGAGATTTTGGCTAGATTACATGATGTGTTATGGAAATGTTTTGAATGTTAATGTTTTCAGCATTTCTCATATGTTTTAATGATGTATGCTGAGATATGATGTCTATGATGATGTTAATGATTAATGTGATGATGTTTTATGATGAGATTTAATGATTATGATGTAAATGATTATATGATGATGTTTAAGGTTTATAATGTGGATGCTTTGATTTTTATGATGATGCTAATGATTAATGATGATGATGCTTTATGATGATGATGCTTGATGTGAATGATGATGAAAATTATGATGATGTATGATGATTATGTTATAGCTTTTAGATTATAGTTTAATGATGTATGCAATGATGTTTGTGTTTTGGTTGTTAGTTTTCATGTGTATGTTTATTCATAGAAACTAATGTGATTGGCTTATGATAATGTTTAATGGTCATAAAAATATGTGATTAGTTGTGATGTGATTGGCAGGTGATGAAAGAATGTGACGAAGAAATGTGATGAAGAAATGGCTGAGCTAACCTCAGAAGACCCCATGTCAACTGAGTGCTGCCTACATAGCCCCTGTCCTAAGGGCCTCAGGCCAATGTAGTTCTCTCGAAAAGGGAGGAAGGGTCGAAGTGGTTGATGTGTTTGGCTTGGTCATGAGAATGATTTAGCAATTCCCATATGTCTAATGGTTCATGCTTTGAAATGATAAGGAGAAGATGATGTTACAACCTTTTTCATATTATGCAATGGTGTATTCTGTAACATTGGTTGGGGTTTTTCATCCCTAGCAATTGTCTATATTGGGTGATGGATGTATGATAAAAATGGAATGAGTCTATTTATGCTTTAACAAGTAATGATTTATCCTTGACATAAATTGGGTGGTCGATAGCTTCCATGTGTATTGGTTTCCATAGAAACTGGTGTGAATAGGTTATGAAAAGGTTTGGTGGGTTGGATGTGGTTTAGCAAATGATGTGGTTGAATGTGACCAAAGGTATGGAAGGAGTGAAAGGCATGTTTGCCCTTTTATTGACAAGGACCATAATGATAGCATAGATTAGGGTTGTTAGAATAAAAAGCCCCATTCATGCATTACGTCGTTGACCATTGGTTGTGTTAGAGAAGTAATCGAATCACTTTGACATTAAAATGAGCTCGAAATCCCTTGAGTAGGTGATGTGATATGTGAGGATAGGGTAACCCTTTTTAGTAGGGATAACTTTGCCTCTTTTTATAGGAGACCTTGAGACGACTAAAAGCCAAATCCATGACCTTTTTTTTTGGTAGACTGATCAATGCGAGAAGTCTACATAGGGATGTTGTTTCGTTTTGTGGTCATTTGTGAAGCTGATCAATGCAGAAAGCTTCTAATAGAGTGCTATTTGTAGCAAGATTTTAGGCATAGCCATCCTTCAAGGGAGTGGTCTATATCTTTGCGTTATATATATTTGAGGGCTTTGAATAGCTGTCTTTCGAGGGAGCAGTCTATTAGCTACAACAATGATAGTACACCTGTCCTTCGAGGGAGTAGTCTACCTTTAGAGTTTATGACCTTTTGATATTTTGACATCCTGATTTATTTTTGACAGAATTGTTAGTCATGGACAAGACTATAGAAGTTTAAGGGCTCCCTTTTATTAGGACAAAGCAATCATACTTTATAAAAGGGTTACATAGGGTTTGTTTTTTAGGGGAATAGAGTTGAAAGGAATGAGGATTAAGAGGATAGGGATTACTCAAGGGACAAGCTCAAGTTAAATGTCAAGTGAATGAGTACTTGACTAATAGTAAAATGGTCGCAGATGCAAGGCATTAAGGGGCTCAGGAACTGGTTGGCCTTCAAGAGAAGACAGACGATAAGTCCCTGACCCATACTTGTGTATTATGATGTAAGGTCTGAGCCAATTAGGAGCAAACTTGTCTTGTTTACTTCAAATCATATTGGTCACATGTTGATTTTCTTTTAGGATGAGGTCTCTGATTTTGAAATCTTGATCTCTCAAATTTTTGTCATAGGCTCGTTTGATGCAATTTTGATAGACATGGAGATGGTTAAGGGTAGCAAGATGACGTTTGTCGAGTAACTCAAGTTGAGCTAATCAATCTTGACAAAAGTCATCGTTAGAAAGAATGTCATCCAAAGAGATGCATAGAGATGGGATCTATACTTCAAGAGGTAGGACAGCCTCAATTCTGTACACTAAAGAGAAAGGTGTAGCGCCTGTAGGGGTTTAGATGCTAGTGCGATAGGCCCACAAAGTGAAGGGAATGTGAATGGGCCAATCCCTTCTAGTGTTGTTGACCACCTCCATGAGAATTTTGGTTAAGATTTTGTTACATTTGATTTGACATTGTTTTTGTCCACATTTGTCATGTTATTTACCTATTGATTAGGTTGTTTGGTAGGCTGATCTAAATTGGCCAAGCCGGCTCCTTATTTCTCAACTAGTTCTTTAGACACCTTAAGAGATGAAAGCTCTTGAATTATCATGTTTTTTTCCCTAGAATATCAAGGGAATCCCACATGCCAATTTCAATGTTTGATTTCTTCATTTGATCTATTATGTTGAATGAGGCTCCACTAACCTTTGGTTGTAACTTTTGAACCAATGGTTGTTATTTAATTACAGACATTTGGAGAACTTTTCCTGCCTCTACATTCTAAATCTTCTATGCTGTAAGAATAATAGGTTGATATTTGACACTCTTAGATAAAATATTAGGAACACTAGAAGTATTGATCACATCTTGATATTCCTCAATTGCCCTTCTTTTAACTCTATTCAGAGCTGTAACTTGACCATTTGCATTGCTAGTTTTACTAATTTGATTGAATACAATATGATCATCCAATTTCCAATTCACATTAATGGCATTAGGCTGCCCTAGAACTTGATGAGATTCTCCTTGGGATTCCATATTCATTTCTTTATACTGACCACATTGAAGAGATAATTCTTCTTGTGTCATTTGTGGCATATTAGAAATCAAGAAAGAATGTAATTGTCCCTTCATTTGTGGAGGTGGCCAGGAGGAAGGAAGTTAATAGTTATGTGTTTTGAAGAACATAAAAATAAATATACATGTTCATGAGTCATTACATGTATATAGGTTAGTATAAGGAGGTTATGAAGTAGAATTTCAAGTAGGTAACATAAAAATGAATATAAATACGAAGTTGTAATCTTGTTCATGAAGGACAAGAATGTGAAATGGACTATATGATGTAAATATCTCTATTAAATCAATAAATATTAAGTATTTTATGGGATAAATTCCTTATTCTTAATATGTAACATGTTTCTTGTATGATTCATAATGGTTTGACAAAATCTTAAGATTTTTACAATGGTTACTTTGCAAAAGTGTTTCATGTTTATGTTAAGATTGGTGAAGAGACATTAAAAAAGAGGGAAGATTCAACAATCATGAAAATTATATATAGAAAAAACAAGGTAAGAGAGATATATGGAATTTTATCTAACCATATTTAGGTTTTTATTTATCATCTATAACCTTGTAGGTCATTTGGAAACTTATAGTCATAGTTTTTTGTGTGTTGTAATACAGTCTAGGCAATAAAATTGAAGTGTGTATATTGTGATGTTTAGTTAAGAGTTAAACACTTATAAGGAATTGTGTTATGTTGAGTATAAATTAGGAGGGTGAAAAAAATTCTTTAAATATTTAAATAATTAAATGATTATTTCTTTATATCCCTTGGCCTATATGCAGGGTTGAAAACCTAGTTAATGCAAAATATAGTATATCTCTAGATTTAGTTCTAAAATATACAAATAGGAAGCCACCTCTTCTTCATCTTTGATCAGGTCATATCTAAAGCATTTTCCTCTATCTTAATCTGATAAGACTCTTTCAAGACTACCACGTCTTAAAGAATGGCTTGAAAATATTCTCCCTTCGTGCTAGCACATTCCACTTCAAATATGGAGGCAAAATCTTGTGACTTGTACTTTTGTTCACCAAGGGGAATATCTATGGTAATATCCTCCTCATAAACACTCATGAGGTATTCTTTATCATTAATGAATTAAGCATGTTATTTTTCATTTCTCTCTCTCAAGATAGGTTCTTCAACACAAAGAAAACATTCTTCATCATTAACTAAGAAATGAGATTCAACACAAGTACTTACCTTCTCTTCATCACTTAATACCTCTTGAGGGATTTCAAAATAAACTTAAGCTATCATAATCTGATCTCTTTTTTCAAGGGGCACAATATCTTGAACCCCCTTCATGGTGATAAGATATTGTATTTGAAGCCTTGACCTGCCCATTTGCTTGTGGGTAGTAAGACGAGGAGAAGCTGAGCTTGATGCCAAATGAGTCATAAAGTTTTAAGACAGTTTTGTTTTTGAATGATTTGCTGTTATCGGTGATGATTTTGTGAGGTACACCAAAATGATAGATGATGTAGGTGTTGATGAAGTCAACAATTTTGTCAACTTTTGTGGAGATGAGAGGAATAGCTTCCACCCATTTAGTGAAATACTCAGTGGCGGTGATAATGGACTGATGTCAAAGAGACGAATGAGGGTTAATATCATCGATGAGATCTAAGCCCCATTGTGAAAAAGGCCAGAAATCTTGAGTGAATTGTAAAGCGTGGCTAGGGAGGTGAAGCAAGTTAGCGTGCTGTTGGCACTTGATGCAATGCCGAACATAGTCGCTACAGTTTTGATGAAGAGTGGGCCAACAATAGCCCAAGCGAAGGATGCGCTTGGCAACTGAGTTACCACTGAAGTGTCTGCCACAAATCCCATTGTGGACCTGTTTAATGGCATGAGATGCTTTAGTGGAGGTCAAACAATGAAGAAGGAGGCCATCGAAACCTCTTTTATAGAGAAGACCCCCTAGCATGGTATATTGAGCTGTGCGTTTGATGAAAGCCTGTCGTGCATTACTAGAGAGATCGGGAGGGATGATAGAATGAGTCAAGTAGTCCACAAGTTGTTTATACCAAATATCTTGTGGACTAGACTCTATGGTGTTGACATAGTTGATGTTAGTAGAAATATATGAAGACAATGGCACACGATGCATCGTGACATAAATTCTTGATGAAGATGGAATATGCGAGGTGAGAGAAGCCATAGTGTCAGCAAACTTATTTATAGATCGAGGAATAGTTTACAAGAGGTAATGGTCGGAAGAAGCTAGGAGGATGTCAACACGGTGTTTGTACCTTTGAAAAATTTCATTTTTACAAAGATATGAACCATTGATTTGGTTGATGACAAGTTGTGAGTCATCAAAGATGTTGATGGTCTTGATGTTTAAAAAAAGGGCGATTTGAAGTCCCAAAATTAAGGCTTCATATTCAGCCATATTATTGGTACATTCAAAGTCAAGTTTGAAAGACAGGGGCATGGGCTCACCTTCGTGAGGGATGAGAATGACTCTTGCACCCCCACCGAGTTGACATTTGGAGCCGTCAAAGAACATTGTCATTTGATAGGATGTGTCATTGGTGGAAAGCACAGCGATAGATTCATCGAGGAACTCACACTAAGAAGGTTGATTGTCAGGTAGAGGGGCATCTGCCAGTTGGTCAGTGATTGTTTGCCCCTTTATGGATTTTTGCTAGATGAATTCCAAGTCAAACTCAGCAAGAAGCATGAGCCAACAAGCCATACGTTGGTTTTGGTATGGCTTGGAATACATGTATTTAAGAGGGTCAGTGTGAGTGATGACAAAGGTCTTGTGATGGAGAAGATAATGACAGAGCTTGGTAGCGGCAAAGACTAATGCCAAATAGAGTTTCTCGGTATGAGTATATCGAGTTTCATAGTCAATAAGTGTTCGGCTTATATAGTAAATCGCTTGCTCACGATGTTGCTTGTCTTGGTGCGCGATCATGGCACCTAACGAATGGTTTGTTGCTGAGATGTAAAGGTAGAAGGGTTGGTCATCTTTAGGTGGAATAAGGACTGGTGGAGAGACCAAATAGCATTTGAGGGCTTCAAAAGGCTATTGGCAGTCCTTATCCCATTTAAAGGAGATGTCCTTCTTAAGGAGATGATGAAAGGGTTGACATCGGTCAGAAAGCTGTGAGATGAAGCGACAGATGGACTGGAGCTTCCCTTGTAGGCTGCAAAGTTGCTTGAGATTGGTCGAAGGTGGCATCTTGAGTATAGCACAAATTTTAGTGGGATCTATCTCAATGCCACAGAGAGAAATGATGAAACCCAAGAGCTTCCCTGAGAGAACCCCAAAGATGCATTTCTTGGGGTTAAGGTGAACATTATATTAAAGAAGGCAAGTGAAGATGATTTTGAGGATGGTTAAGTGGTCACAACAAAGCTTAGATTTCCCTAGCAGGTCATCCACATAATCGTCCATGATTTTGTGAAGGAGATCGTGAAAGATGTAAGTCATGGCACGTTGATATGTGGCGCCTATGTTCTTTAGGCCAAAAGGCATGACTCGGTAGCAGAAAGTCCCCCATGGGGTGATGAAGGTAGTCTTGTGTTGATCTTTTGGGGCAATCAAGATTTGGTTATATCCTAAAAACTCGTCCATGAGTGATAACATCTCATGACCGGCCGTGAGATCAACAAGTTGGTCAATGTTGGGAAGAGGAAAATCGTCTTTGGGGCAGGCCAAGTTGAGGTCATGATAGTCTGTGTAGATTTGGATCCCTCCAATTGCTTTGGTGATAGGGATGATGTTAGACACCCACTGTAGATAATTAATGGGTTGGATGAAAGAGACATATAGAAGACACTGAAGATCCTCTTTGATAAAGAGCGCAACTCGAGGATGCATCTTGTGAAGCTTTTGCCTGACAGGCTTAGCCTCTAGGTTTGTGATGATGTTATGGATGGCAATGTTGGGGTCGATTCCAGGCATGTCACTATAGGTCCAGGCAAAGGCTTTACTATGGTCTGAAAGGAATTTGATGTAGTCGATCTGCTCCTGGACATCTAAAGACTGACCAATCTTTAAGACGTGAGGAGCATCGAAAGATGGAAGGTTAATGTCAATGGTTGATTCATTTAACATAACTTGTGTTTCAGAATGAAGGGAGTGTTAAATGAAGGAGTCATCAGTGCCCATGTAGGTGAGAATGGCATCATCGTCTATGCAGTGGATAGTGTTGATGGGTGCTGACTCATCATCTATCATGTTGGGATAAACGAGAGGGAGAGACCTAGATACCTTGCTTAGTTGATAGGTTAGGGGTTCCAAGCAGATGGTGTTTATGCAAAAAAAAACTAGGAGGGATGGAAACCACCGACTATGTAGGTGAAGATGGGGGAATAGGCGAGCTTGGAGGAGATTGGTCTAAGATAGATTCGAGGCAAAGGTCTTCAGAAGCTTCAGTAGGTTCTTAGAAACTTAGACCATGTCATTTCTTGGTGTTCTCGTCATTTGGTGGTTCGATGGGCTAATGGGAGCCTTGTTCATAGTGCCCAAAGCCAAAACCCTTCCGTGCACACTTATAAAGGTAGGTATGAGCAAAGTTGGGGTTGCCAAGAAAAGAGAAGTTAGATGTGAATGGCTAAGGTGAGGAGAGAGGATTCCCATCAGTAGGAGCTTGATTTAGCCCCCCAAAGATGAGATTTATTTGAAGGTTAGGTGGACCATAAGGGATGACCATTCTGATCTGATGGTCATAGCTTGGACTGTGATGAAGTTGTCCATACTCTTGTGGAGTCTGGAACATGTCTAAGGTAAGTAAGCAATATTCCCCAAGTGAAAGTCTTTGGAAGATATCTTCCATAGGGTCCTTTATTGTCACTTGAGGAGGAGATGTGAGTGCGATTGCCATTTGCGTACTGGTTGAAGCTTTCGTGGATGGAGGCAGTGTTTGGGTTGGTGTCTTGAGAGGAATGAGAACGTCATTTGGTTGATAGGTCATGTTGCAAGTCTTGAAAGGGGATGGGTAGGCGAAAATGACATGGACTTTCCTGTTGTATTCAAATTTGACACAACGGTGTAGTGTAGAAAGAACACAAGCCATGGCATGGATCCAGGGTTATCCTAACAATATGTTGTATTAAAACTCTCTCTCAATGATGTAGAAGAGCTCTGAGACTGTGTGTGGGCCAACATGAATATGGAGGACGATGGTGCTAATGATAGTGGCAGTGGTGTCATTGAAGGATCGAAGGATTGCATTAGTTTTTGATACACAATTCTTAGGGAGGGCCAATTGATCATAGGCATGGGTAGAAATGATATTAATGCTGGCACCTCTGTCAATCATAACTTGCTTTATGTGGGTTTGATCAACGTAGGCTATGATGAAAAGAGCAACATTCTGATCTTTCGAGTTAGAGGTAGGAATTTCAAAATTGCTGAAGGTAATAGAGGTGATGGGGGATAAGGATTGGACTAGGGCAGCTAGTGGTTGGGGGTCCTCGGGTTGGACCTCCACTGCCTATAAGGCTCTGATTAGAGCTTGACGATGCTGGGGAGAGCTTTGGATGAAGTCATAAAAGGTCATCTTCACGGGCATTTGGTGAAGCTGTTTTAACATAGAGTCATGGATTGCCCTTGAAGAAGAGGGTTGGGATGCACCCAGGATAGAAATTTTGGGTTTAGGTGGTTGAGGTGGCTTAACAAATGGGTAGGTCTAAGGAACAATAGTTTTTTCTTTTACTTTATCCTTTTTTGACCTAGTGGCTACACTGATGGTGTTAATTTCAAAGAGAGGGAGCGAAGGAGATGAAGGGACCATAGTTTGTTGGTGGGATGCTAATGATGATGAAGAATTTTGAGAGATATGGGAAGGTGTTGGAGGTCTGTCAACAGTATCCTCGAGAAGAAGGGTGTCTTTTTCCATGTATTGGCGAATGACAACCTTGAGGGCACAACAATTCTCAGTATCATGTCCCAGTGTGCAATGATATAGGCAAATTTTAGTATCATCGAACTAGGATGATTTTGATCTGAGAGGTTGAAATGGTTTGATAGGTAGAAGGGTTATGCTAGAGGTTTGCAAAAGTCGGTGCAATATCAAAGCGTATGAACCCACTAAAGGGTCCGTGCTTGTTGATGCATGAGGTGTTGATGACTTTTGCTTGGGAGGTGTTGAAGGAGGCCTTCATACCACCTTTTGGGTTGGTGGTGCAGCCACTTGCGTAGATGACACTTACTTTGTGAGGGGTGCCAAATTTTTCAAAGGAGGTAGGCTTGTGGCAGGTAAAAGAAGTAGTGGCGGTAACTTGTTTTGGTTAGGGGTTGGAGTAGGGAGCACTCCTATTATAGTAGAAGGATGAGGGTCCAAAATGGAGGGAAATGGTGATGGTGGAGGAGGAGTTCGCTGCCATGGTTTGGTAGCCTTCTTTGGTTTGGTTTGAGGACTACTATTGGATGAGGCAAGGTTCAAGTCTACCTTCACTTGCGGGTGAGTGAGGTTAGATACGGGGGGAACACCGAGGGATTTAATCAGTTTTGATTTGGTGGATGAGGGTTTAGGTTTTGATGTGGATGGTTGAGGTCTTGAAGGTTTAGAAGTAGAAGTCTGGTCTTTGTTGGAAACTTTTAGAGATTTTGTCACAGGGGGGTCAGCGACACGAGATGAGACGGGATGCGCAAGATGAGGAACTTTGAGTTGCTCCCATAATGCCTGAAGCTCTAATTTCCTTGAATAGAGAAGTCTTAGTTTCTCCACCAATTGAGAGAATGGTTGGGAAGATGTTGGATGAGGCTTTGGTCCTTCAGAAGATGTGGATGGTTGTGAGACCAAAAATGTGGTAGATGCAGCGGTCTCGGCCCCGAGGCGTGAGGGAGTCATTACTGGATCGTCTTTGGTCGAAGAGGGCGAAGAGACAGGTTCTTCTCTTGGTTGAGAAAGAATCAGAAAATGTGGCTCCTCAAGAAGATAGAGGGTAGGGATGATTGTGCCTTCTACTTGTGGTTGAGGAGTAGGAAAGGTAGGGCCCTCCATTGGTAGGAGGAAAGATGAAGGTGGGGCTAGTGGCATCGGTATGGTCAAGGCGTCCTCCAATATAAGAGAGGTCAATGGAGAACTAATAAGAGAAGAAGGTTCATCCACGTGTGATGGATTGATGGGTTGACTAACCTCTTGAGACTATGAGAGAGGTTGGTCAGGCATGAGAGGCGAGACCGTGTTAACTGTATGTATATTATGCTCTTGGGAGTCATCGGCCATGGTCTACACCTTATTTTGGCCAGGGGGATGGTTAGGAAAAGGCTATTCAAAGATGTCTATGCTTTGATTGGGTGGCGCATTTGGGTTGTCCAAGACAAGGTCACCTTTATCTAGCATGTCTTGAATGATATTCTTAAGAGTCTTACAGTTGTCTGTGTCATGGCCTTTGACACAGTGATAATTGTAGAAGTCATTCTCTCTGTACCATGTAGGGATGGCACGTGAGGGATCAAATTGAGGAGGTGATCAAATTTGGGGGAGATTGAGGACTCCCTGTTTGACAAGTTTATCCAACACTGATGCGTATGATTCTCCTAGTGGAGTATACTGATGTTGTACGTATCTTTGTTGGAATTGTCGTGTGATACTTTGAGATGTGGACGGTTTAGATTGGTTGGTTATTGTCGAAGATGATGGTCTAACGACTATAGCATTTGCTGATGCCTTAGATTTGGAATTAGAAGAAGAAGATTTAGAGGAAGGGTCATTTGACTTGGTGTTGGGGTTTTTACTTTGCAACTTGACTTTGTTTTCCTCAATGGCACGTAATTCAAGCTTCCTAGCCATCGTGAAAGCTTCATCAAAGGTGCAGAATGTTTGGACCTGTAGAGTAGATGAAATATGTTTGGCACACGCCTAAGAGAAGAGCTCAATGAGCTTGAGTTGAGGTAAAGAAAAGGAGAGTTGGTTGATTAAGCCTCTCCAATGGGTGATAAAATTGGCTATTAATTCATCGTCAAACTGTCTGATAGAGTATAGGTCTGTGATGGAGACCTTTTTGGTGATATTGATCAAAAAATGGTCAAATAAAAGTTGAGCTAGCTGGGTGAATGTGAAAAGAGAGTGACTGGTGAGAGAGCTGTACCAATCGAGGGCAGCACCAAAAAGCAACATGGGGAATGTGCATAGCAGTAATGCATCATCATGTGTTATCAGGTAACAAACATGTTTGAATGCTCGTAGATGCTGCTGTGGGTATTACTTACTCTGGAAGTGAGTAAACTTAGGAAGTTCCCACTGATTGGGATATGGTCGGATTGGGATGGAGGGATGGATGGGTTCATTACAAATTTGGTCATATGAAAGGACATTTCTTGAACCGAAAATTGAGGTCTCAAGATTAGACATTTTGTCCATCAACATTTTGATTAGGTCAGTTGACAGATTTGTAGGTGGGGTGCCCCCTAGGTTGTAAGGTGCTTGGAAGGTGCAAGGAGGGGCATATGATGTAGTCGATTGCGCTTGTATAGGCACAACATATTGATAACTAGTCATTGGGACAGATGTGGAGACCAACGGTGGTTGTGTCATGAAGGTAGAAGGCATGACTAGGCTTGATGTTGCTAGAAGTGGTTGGATGGTGGCAACATTGGACAGAAGATGAGTAGCCACCCTGGTGTTGATGGGGGCAAGAGTAGGCGGGATGGAGACAAGTAGATTTTGGAAAGGGGTAAAACTTTGTTGAATAGTCTGTGGTTGATGGGGGGCCAAAACCCCAATGGAAGTGGGCCTAGAGATAGAAGGAGAAACCACACTTGAAGATTAGTCATGGGTAGGTTATTAGTTGAGGCGATGGCTTGGGTGTCTATGGGTTGAATTACAGATGCTATTGATATGGCTGCCATCTCAGCTAAGGAGGTTGGCATCTCATAAATTGGGTTGCCTAAGGAGTCTCGCGTTTGACTTCTCACAAGATAATGCTAAAGGGCCTTGACATTGAGGTCAAGGAACCTTTCAAAGTCTTGGTCCTCTTCAAGGACAATAGGGGGCTGAGTCAGGGTTGGTTGGGTAGGAGTTCATTTAGTCTCTGAATGATACTCCATTAGAGGACTCGTTATGGAAGGTGAAGGCAGAAGTGGTTATTGCCTTACTTGGTCAACAAGAGTCTTGGTTTGACTACGTGTCAAAACCATTCAAGGCAAGATAATACGTCCTTACTAGCTCAAACAACTAGATAAGAACAGAAAAGAAGATGAAGATAAGCAGACCCTAAACATTAAATTCCTAAGAATAAATTTTTAGAGTCGTGTTGGCTTATGCCTTAGAGTGTGTTTGGGGAAGTTGGCTTTTAGAACGGGTCCTAGAAGAAGTAGTCTAAAGTTGGTTTCAGGTTAGTTTTGGTGCTCAAGATCTGTGTTAGGTTCTGTACATGGCCTGGTGCTAAGGAGCGAGCTCCCCTCACTTCACGAGCGCAGAGATAAGCTGGGTCGCTTAGCCAATATATACTTCCCCTAGAGTTTATACTCTGCCAGAGAACAGAGTGGGCTCTCCCCTTGGTAGTGAAGTCCAAGTAGGATTACTAGGAAGGGTAAGGTATTCGCTAGGTGATGAAATCCTAGTCGGGCCTTGTCTCAAGTATGTTTAGATGTTTGATTTTGTGAATGTGGTTTGGATGTGTAACATATGTGGACTACGCTTTATTCATAATGCGGTTTTTAATTACTAGATGAGTGGACTAAATATGCATTCAAGCAGAAATGAGATGCAATAGATTTTAAGCCCAAATTGAAATGTTTGTTTGGATGCAGACAAATGGAGAAAAAGTTGAAGAGTATGAATTTCACTACTCTAAGATGCAAAAAAGAAAGAAAAAGAAGGATTCTTTTTAACTTTGTTGATGGTGTCTTTTCGAAAGAGGTAAAAGAAAAAGATGCAAGAAGAGATCTAATGCACCTATATGAAAATTTTGTTTTAGAAGAAAAAGTATGAACCCAACGAAAATTCTTAGGGTCCCACTGGGCGTGCCAGAATGTTTCTAATTGTTTTTGCTTTTCCACATTTAGAAGATGAAAGAAACTAGGATAATGGTCAGGGGTTGGATGATACCTAGATGAAGTTTTGCGCACTGTATCCATACGTTGAAGGGACTCCTCTTTGGCTATGGAGGATGACACCTGTAGATAAGAGAGACTTAAACAAAGAAATTGTTAGATAGATAGGTGGTAGACTGCCAAGCAAAGCTTGATCCCAGAAGTGCAAAGACTTCTTGGAGGGGTGACAGTCCACTGGTTGATAAAGAGCAGAATGTTGCTAAAAAAAGAAATGATAAAAGACTAAACAAAAGAAATAGAAACAAATGCATACCTGTATTTGGCAATCTATCTTCCATAGTTGCCGACATCGGTAGTTCTACCGGCATTGATAGGTCAAGGTCGCCAGCATCAGTTAGTTTGCCGACGTCGGTAGGGGCAATGGGCCTGGTGGCCGATGTCAGTCGGGGCAATGGGGCTTTGGATGAGTTTCAGGCCTGTCTGTAGTCAATCAAAATGGTCTGGGAGGTCTGTGAGAGTTTGATGGCTTGTGCTGGGTTTGCAGGGCAAAGAGTGCGGCTTGAATGAGAGACTAGATGGAAGACAGGGGCAAAAGGGAGATAAGGGTGAGAGATGGATTTTTAGCCTCTCTGAGAAGAACAAATTGGGTTGTGTCAACAGTGCTTGAAAATGGGCAGTGGGCTGATCGCTAATGTATTTAAAAGGATAGTAAAATAAAACCAGTAGAAATACTTAGCTGTGGGTGGAGAGGCAGAAGTGTAGGGGGCCAGTTTTCATTGTGGCTAATGTGGGAGATGTCTTGCAATCTTTAATCTAGTTTGGAATGACTGGTGCATAACCTCTAAGCTTGGAGAGTGCTGTTGAGATGTTGATGCCTACAAGAAGTCAAGGAGTGAGAGAGCTTGGAGCCTGGAGCAAGAGAATTCACGTTCACAGGGGGCAACAACAAGAGCAGAAATGTAACTTTAAAGGAACCGACGTCGGTGAAACCACTAGCGTCGGCCGAATACTAATTGATGTCAGCAACTAAAGAATGGGAAAAGAGGCTATTTTTAGCCTTTTGCTCGTTCTTCCAACTGCCAGGTCTAAGTGTCGTTGGAAAATGGTCTAAGGTGGATTAAATGAGCGTGAGAGGTTAGTGGGAGGGTTGAAATGGGGTTTAAGCAATTAAGATTTTGCATGGGGTGAGGGAGGCATCCAAGGAGAGGTATGCAAGGTGGGGTGAGGTGTCAAGGGGGTTATTAATTTAAAATAGTTAATTTTATTTTAAATTAATAATTGAGTGGGTTAGGAATGCTTAGTAGGTGGACCAAGGGGGAGGATGACCAAGGAATAGACACGATTTCGGTGTCTACACAATCAATAAAATAATGATGCCTCTACAATCTAGGGATGGAGATAATTATTTATTTAGATTAAAAGCCACTTTAATTCATTTAGATGTAGAAGAAGCTAGAAAATACATGACACATGAAATGGATGACTTACCTACAATAATTCCACCTCATGATCAACCACAAAAAAGGAAAAGACAACAAGGCAATAAATTTCCTTAGTCAACTTCTAGTTCACACGATTGTCATGGTGCTAGACACATACAACCATAAATTCATAGATTGGGTATCCCTTTACTCAGTTGATCACAAATTCATAATGACTTATTATAACCTATTGCAAAATAAACAAGTTCAAGAGTTATAATTGTCTGATCAACCTCTATATACACTTAGAAATCTCTATGTTCTTAGTGGTGCACCTCTCCAAGGACTCATCTAGGAGACAAACTATGCCAAGTCCTCATGACACTTCAACATGACAAAACCTAGATGCATTATAGTCACACTTCTATTGGTTTCACATGTGCACATACATGGAATAACACATGAAATCTTGCATTCCTTGTTGCATCACCAATCCCATAAATAAGAAGCTAAGACTTTACACACCTCTATCAATTTTGTCTAGACCATGGAAATCTATTAGCATGGATTTCATGACTAAGTTACCTATAATGGAATGATAACATGATGTTATGTTGGTTTTAGTGGATAGATTTTCTAGAATGGCTATCATGGTTGCTTATAAAAAATACTGACATAGATGACACTACATAATCCTTATTCAACCATGTTTGGGTTCATTTTGGGCTTCCAACATCCATCATCTATGATCATGATCCATGATTTGTAAGTCACTTTGACAAGCATTTTGGGACTTGAAGGGTATGCAGTTAGATTGATCAATGGATTTTCATCCATAGACAAATAGGCAAATTGAAGTGGTCAATCGTACACTTATTCATATTCTATAAAAAACTATGCACATGCTTGAACTTGGGATGATATTCTCTTGTACTTTCAACATACCTACAATAGAGCCCTTCACAATTTTATGGGGAACAACCCATTTTAGACGTGTCTTTGGTTTAAACCTTTGACACCTATAGGACTTGAATACATTGCACACCTATATACTTGAATTTTTACAAACATTGCCCAACTATGGGTATTTGAAAGTACATCACTATGACGTGAATGACAAACATACATGTGTGTACAAAAAATTTGTAGTAAAAACATTGCCCATATTACTATGGGACTTAAACACATATGCAAAGTATAAAAATGTGAAAGTAATTATACATCTTAAGGTTATAATTGAACATAATTCACCAATAAGAGCTTCTTTACTAACTCACAAAATCTGCAAGTATTTGTAAGCAAAATATCATATAAATATGAGGAGAAAACTAAGAATTTTTAACCTGTCTCGAGGTTTCTTTCACCATCTAATTGCTCCCTAATTCATACCTCCACACTCATCCAAAATGAGTCAATTTCCCAAAAAGTTTATCAACAAAAAACTGAAATAGGAGATAACAAATAACAACCTATTAAACACAACTTTATTAAAAATTATTTTCATGGATCTAATAGTTAGGAATTCTCTAAAAATAATGTGATGAAAGGAATAAAAGCATAATAATCTAATACTATAGTTATGCTTATCAAAACTATTCAAGTAAACCATTTTATCAACATAAGGGTTGTTCCCTCTTCATGGTTTCAATAACTGAATAGTAGGTTTCATCTGATAAACTCTATCTTCTACAAGTTAGATGATCCAATTAACATTTTCAAAAAGGCTTTCAGAAACAATTTCACATAAAGGTATATTTAACTTCCAAAATAACCTCACATAAAGGTTATCCAGATTTATATCAAAATTATGCAAACATAATTATGTTAAAAATAAATCATACCTCTTTGAGAACTGTGAAGTGCACCTATTGAGTACTAGTTAGCATAGTATTAGTGTTTTAAATAGCTTCTTGTTTACTTCCTACAAATCTTAACAAAGTGGTGAAACATACCAATTTATGAACCAATTAAAAACTCAAAACTCAATGTGCAAAAACCTGTCCAATAATCTGAACAATACCCTATTGCCATTTCCATATCTTACCATGGAACTGGTCTTTTCACTTGTTCCTATCATGAAGGACATAGGCATCCATAATATAATTAGTAATCCAAAATATAAAGGCTACACAACTAGTTATCAAAGACCAAAATATTGTGTCAATACTAATATGAAATAAGACCAAAATCATACCTCATTCTACCCTCTATGTAAGGCTGGTATAAGACTGCAACTGATTCCTCTTGGATGTGCATCATTGAAAATGTCTTGCATTTTATCTGAATGCATCACAAGAAGAAAAGTCTGATTCTCTCTCAACACCATCTCACACCTCATATGATAGGCTAGTGGTTCCAAAACCTTGTCTATTAGAAGCTTATCATCTTCTAATAAATTAAAACACCTTCTAATTTTCCTTTGCACTAGCCTTCATGCATGGTCAACTCAAATAGAAGAATCATAAAGCAAGAATTTGATATCAAAAAACAAACTCCAAACTGTAGTATATCACAACTGAAACAAGTCCTGCAATCACCTAATTTGATACCAAATTTGATCTATAAACCAGAATTATAGTTTCTGAAATGGATATTGAAACTCTCAATTCCCTTTAAATGAAATAAGAATTGGTTACAAAATTCTAGGACTAAATAAAGTAATAAAAAAACTTTGCAAATTAATTTTCCACATTTTAAAACTCCTATTTAGTATCATTTTTTAATTTCCTATAATTAATCCTAGTTTTCTTTTAATTCATTTGCAACTAAATTAAGCTAAAACCATAAATCAATGAAAGGAAAATCAACACTAATCTGATAATAGAGTTCACCCATTTCAGCTACGTCTTTGGGTTCATAATTATGAATTGATCCATTAAAAAGGATGCAAATCTTAAAATTTTACAACTCACATCTAAAAATAATGTTGAAACCTGACTCTAAAAAGACTCTGATCCACTCAGAAAATGCCTTTGCATTGTCGACAACACCAATTGTTCTTCTCCATATTTTTGGGCACTTCTCCATTCAGAGTATATGTAAAACTCTTAAAAAGGCATAATGATCTCAAAGAGTGTTCTACCTTCTAACATACTTGTAATTCCAATATTAACCCTAAAACTATATACATCCCTCCATGGCCCAAGGCCTTATAAAATAATAGAGGCAATAAACATTACATAGTCACCTGTTTCTTTATGTAGAAATACACAATCACACAAATACATTTCTTTCTTTCCTACCACAAGTCTCTATGTGTGTTTAACTAACCTGTAAGGAAAATAATACATCTGCCCTTAGCCATAAGGCCTTAATAAATAAGCATGTTACCTCCTTACAATAGTTACTTAAATATTCCTTCCATAGCCATAGGCTATACAAGAATAGAAGAAACAATATAGGCTTGGTTTATAAAGAAACACATACCATAAAAAATCATAACATAGATGTATTACCTCTCAAGACTGTGTCTGTCTCATGTGCTTTGTAAGATAGACAAAGATTTCATTTCCACTTGGTCTGCATACCAGATTCATGTTTTTGTGTCTTCATAAGATATAGTGCAAGTAAGGATTGCTCACCCAAGGCTTGAGGCTTTACATCCATAAACCATATGCTATTATTTATTTGCCAGCCATTGTCTAATGTCTTTCCATAATAGGTTTTTCCCCTTTTACATTTAGGACAAAATAGTTTGGGTCTATGTATTTGTGCATAGAGCCCATGTGTCCATGGCCAGTAGGCCCTTCAATAGGGAAGCATATTCTCCCAGACTCAGCTCCCATGAAATAATGGACTTTGTCTTTTAAATTTCACATTAGTCTCTTTCAACTATCATGACCTTACAACCTTTATCAGCTAGAAGGATGAAACAAACTTAGGCTACGTGTCTCCATAGATCATTCCATGTCCTTGGCCAAAAGGCTTTATAAAAATATCTCTCTCTCTATCCAGATACAAGCCTATGTCCAATTCAATTACAATTATATTCCATACAAATAGACACCTTGACTCTTTTATCAAATAGGCATTCATCCATTTGTCTTTACATTAACCTTTGTTTCATCTTTCACTTGGGATTGTATTACATTATTGGTTTTTTCCTCATGCAAATACAACTCACATCACATATTTATTATTCTCAGCTTGTGGTTGAATAACTTTTTATTAATAGGCGAACGTCTATCTTCCATGGCCTACAACCCTAAATAAAAGAAGAAGACCTTTTTTGTAACAAAGATGCATGGGCCTGTGTCTTTGTATATCAAAGAACATTTGGCCATTATCATCCTCTCTACCTTTTAATAGACGTATATCATCTCCCTTCACACTCGTCACCTCTATAATAGCATTTTGTGGGATACAAATGAAAACTATCTTTTTTTTGTTCATTTCAATAGTAGCTGTAAAAATAAAAATTAATTTTGTTCCATACAGTGTGGATTTATTGATATCCCACATTCATTGGGATGAAATGCAACAAAGCCTTTAAATAGGCTATCTCAGTTTGTTACACCTGTGGCTTCAACCACGTACTATAAAACCTTTATTTTGTGATTCCAACTCAGCTTAGTTGATCTTAGAATGTTGGTTGAGTAAATTATAGTTGGTTTTGGTTCTTAGTTAGAAGATTCAAGCTTGATTTAGCACCCATAGAAAACTTGGTTGGATACATAGGTAATTTGGTTAAGTCTATTATTGAACTGGAACTTGGGTTGGTCTTTGAGTTGGGTCTCAAATTGAGTACCACGTCGAGTTTATACTCAAACTACGTAGTTTGAACTCAGTATGTGATGTAGTTTGAACTTGACATAGAGTGGTGGCAGGGCATGTGGTGCCTTGAGGACCCACCACATGGACCTTTCCAAACATTCCTCATCTTGCCACATGTCATAACCAAAAGCTCTAAACTAATGTATGGTAAATTATAGTGTAATTGCAAAATTAAAAACACTATTACAATACATGATGATAGAGTTTCCAACCATTATAAAAGTGGGCTCCACCAGTTATGATCTTCATAGTTGGCCTTTTGCAAATGACCGACGAAGATTGATGAATATACAAATTCCTCCAAATTAGTTAATTTTAGTAATTAACTTTTAAAATTCAATTAACTTGGTAGTTATAATTTAAGATTTATTTAAGACTATTTTTAAAAAAATATTAAGAGATCAAATATCTAAATTTAGACTAGGTATTCGTAATAGGTGGGGACCCTTTAGATAACTATTAATAATAAAAATACCATTTAATCAACAAATAATATGATAAAATCATATTTTAATGAAATTATTATCTATATTAATTCTATTTTGTATATAATTTATATAATTTAAGCATATTATATATATATATATATATATATATATATATATATAATATGCTTAAATTATATAAATTATATACAAAATAGAATTAATATATCTATATATATATATATATATATATATATATATATATATATATATATATATATATATATATGATCAATTTACTATCCTATAATTTACCAAAATCTCTTAAAACTAAAATTTCTCTCTTTTATTTCATGTGCAATATCATGCTTGAGAATGAATTATTTAGTGTAATACTTTCACACTAAAAATATTTTGACCAAATCATGTGAAAGATGAACCAAACCCCTCCATAAAACAACTTTCACTTTTCAAAAAATAATAATTTAAATATGTTTTTCAACCAGCTTAAATTTGATGTTTATATGGCTGTATAACTGCGTAATTTGTTATTTGTGATGACGATCATTTGGCCATCAAATTTAACATCACAAATTTTTGTAGGTACACAAATATAGATTTTATATATCAAAAAGTATTTTAACCAATTTTCAAAATCAAATAAAAACCCATTATTTGTCTCCCATTCACTATCATGATTCAACATCATGAACAAACCATAAATTGTAATAATTGAATAAAATTATATTCTTTATAATTTTATGTCAGATATTGTACCATATCTTATTGAATTTTGATCTCACTATATGAATATACAATAAATCTATATTTTCCACAAATGTAAACCGCATAAATTTCTCAAATTGACAAGCAATCCATAATGACTGAAGGAATACTTTCAAGAGAAGTTCCATTTATAATATTATAAGTTGAATGTATTTCCATGAACTGACAACAATTTTATAACCTTTGAAATAACTTGAAAGATAATTTCAACAACAAATCTAATGACTATTATAAGCTTTTTGATAAGGTCATATCATATCAAAACTCTGAATAAATATCCTTGTCAAAACTGTCATCCATTTCTCATTATTTTTCCATTTTTGATTTCAAAAATAAAAACCCATAAACATATTTTGATATATTTAAAATAAACCTCTAAGTTTAGAAAAGCATATATATTGCATGCAAACAATACTGTATATCAAAACTGTTTAACACATTCTCTTCACACTGTCCCCAGAAAACCAACTTTGAACTCATCCATATTTCCATAAAATATCCATTTTGAACTCAAACTTTACTAAAACTTGATGCATATATGACATCATAACTTCAAAATCCAAAATGATATAACTAAAATTGCCATTGTAACAAACCATCGACCAACAAAAAACTTGAATATTATGTCTTCCAAAATAATTTCCATAATGATCTTAAAATACAGTTAGATTACCTAATGCTTTATAAATGATAATCCTCATCTATCATCAAATTTACTTCAAAATTCAAGATGAACAGATTTATAATGACAATGAAAAATCTCATACCATAGAATGTAACATGATAAACCCAAAAAATCTTTTCAACTTTCTTTATCTCCAAAAATTCATGCATGCAAATTTTTTTAAGACAAACAGTTTATCTCACCCAAAATTTATCAAAAACCATGCAGACCTGAACACAATTATTTTATCTCCATGTAAACTAGTCACAATGAAACAACTATAATTATCTTTTTCATAACTATCCACTTTCATAAATGGTGTACCTGTCTATGCTTACCTACAACCTCCCATCTGCAACTTCGAAGTTATCTTGATAGAGTATTGCTTCCACTAAAAGCTTTGAAAAATGATTAACCAAATGAAAAACAAAGCTATTTGTAACCAAAACCCATGTATTAATTTCTTGTGTCTACATGTATTCATGTTATTGATTTCTCAAATCAAGGAAAGTAATTAGTTGATTGCTAAATTTTTTAGCAATGCTTACAAACTTAATGATGACCAAATTTCTTACTAAACCCCAACTAATTCACATAGTTTTAGGCATGTACAATTCACAATTAATTATTTTAAACTACCTTTGATATTTTTGAGATCTCAAAACATCCAAATCACCTAACATTAAATCATCTTGCCAACTATATTGATGACAAGACTGCCAACTTGCCACCTTAGCATTCAAAACTTAAAAAAACATGAGCCTCAAGCTTTTCAAACATGATATAAGTTAATTTCCAATGTCAAGCATAATTTTATTCCAATTAGTCTTTAAAATAAGTAAGCACGCCATGTCTATTTCAAAGCTTTCAAAATATGTCTATATAATAACATTAAACACTTAGACTAAGATAATGCTTTATATTAGAATCTAAAACACCTTATGATTATCAAATAACTTCGGTTTAAATATTAAACTAATTTACATTATGGCATAACTCATGTAATGCCACTATTCATACTTGCCATCATCATGATAAATCCATATAAACTTACAATTAAATTTTGAATGAAACTAATTGAAAACTATTTATAAAAAATCCATATAATACCTTTCAATTCTAATAAATCATATGGAGCATTATCTTTTTCAAACTGAAACATTGTAGTGATCAATTCAAATGAATGCAACCTAATCAACTCTATCCACTAAATCTCATAACTAAAAACAAACATTCAGTACACACAGACACACACACATATGTATATGTACATATATGTATATGTACATATATGTATATGTACACACACACACACACACACACACACACACACACACACACACACACACACACACACATATATATATATACACATACACACACACAAACATATACACATACATACATACATACATACATATATATATATATATATATACACACACACACACACACATATACATACATATATGTATATATGTATGTATATGTGTGTGTGTGTGTGTATATATATATATGTATGTATGTATGTATGCTAATTTTATTCATTCAACCATTAATGCTTTTTGAAACCACTATAATGTAAATAAAAATTCAAAATATGATATTTATCAAATCATTTAATTGAAATCAAGCATATTCATAAGTAATACTAATTAACTTAGGGTCCTTGATTGTAGTTTTAAATTTTATGACTAGGTCATTGTAGACACCTAAAACTGGCCGTCGATAACTTCCAACCAAGATTTTGACAAAATTTTACCCAAAATGCACAATTTGGCTTAAAAACACTAAAACATGTTAAATAATGTGAAAATGACATATTCAAATGTTGATTTTGGCTAGGGTATCCCTAAATGGGGCAATGCAATTTATGGGCCAACTAACTTTGATCAGTCCATTTTGAATCAAAATGCTAAATTTGTACTTGGGTATTCTAGATTGTGCTTCCCTATCAAATCTTCTACACAAGACTCATGCCTTCATTATTTTTTGTCAACAACATCTTAAATGGGAATACGGTTCCAACACATCTAATGTCACCTTCCAATTCTAATCCAGTCAAATTTTGGACCAATAATAAGACATTCTGATTAATTTGGGTAATTTGTGCATAAAGTGCTTAATCATGCTTAAAAGCTAATTAGCCCAAATCAAGTCCTGATTGTAAATCCATGAAAAGTTGTTGAATACTTATTTTTAGAAATGAATATTGAATATTTGCATCATCAAGTGACCTCATTTCTTGGGAAGATATCCCTAGGCCATAAATGCCACAAATATCAAGATTTATGCCCTCCATGCCTCATCAATGCCTTCCATGATGCCCTGCATTCCTCTTAATTGCCCCTTCTTCCAATGCCATTATGAGGATAATGACAAACTTAATTTTAAAAATTGAATTAATTTTCAACCACACATCTCAATCTTGAGATGGACGGTTCAAGTTGATTCTAGACATTCTCAAAAATATATAAATAGGAGGCCTCACAACATCATTTCTAAGCTATTTTGGTGCAAATTTATTATGCTCAAATATCTTCAAAGCTTAATTAGTGAAAAGTTATAATGCATGATTGGTTCCAAAATCTTCATGCAACTAGTGTTACCATGCCAAATTGATGCCAAGCCAAGCCAAGCCAAGCCACAAGCCAAAGGTGCTAAGGAGAGATGGAGGTAGCCAAGCTTCTATTTCCAAGGACTTCATGAGTACAAGCTGAGCAAGCCACCATAACAAGAATTTTGAAGCATATAAGGAAGGTAAAAGAGTTTTTATTGTATATTTTAGTTGTGTGTTTCACTCATGATTATTAACTAAGCTCTCCCTAGTGTCTAGGCCTAGAAATGTTATGTTATTAGTGTGTTTATTTCATCTTGTTATCATTTTAGAACTAACACCATACTAACCATCTTCTCTTGAGTTAAATTCCTAGATCACATAATGGCATGCTTGGTGGGACTAGATGCATCTTACACATGAAGATCCTTTTGCAACTTTAAAAAACTTATTTGAGCTCTTAAAACTCTTGTAAATTGATTTTCTAACTTTATTTTTCCATTTTTGGTTGCCATGGTTTTACACAGTAACAGACATCAACAAAAATACCAACATTGATTACATGGCTTAACCAACATCGATCAATAGAACTAACATTGATCAGATCTTAGTTGGTTGTAACTAATATTGGTGGTATTGATCGACGTCAGTCACTATGTTTTTATAAAAACATAGATCCGAGACCTACTTTTCTAAATTTTTTAGTTTCAAATTCAAAAAGGGTTTCAAAGCTAAAGGACATGCTAACAATTTTATTGTAGGACCAAGTGAGATATTTGCTCAAAACATGTTTAAATCACTTTTGCATGCGTAAAATTTGATTAGGAACTTTGTTTTGGTGTTTAACAAAGAATTTAGGTGTCTTTGATGAATGTTTTTCAAAGTTTACAACTAAGACCAAGGGGTCAAATGAACACCACCAAACATTTCATTTGGGTTTAAAATTTAACACACTTGTAAATATTTGCTTGCAATAAAAAAGAGGAATGTTACGCGTATGCTCTTCCATTTTTTCGCTATAGGGAACCCTTAGAATCGAAAGCACCATTCCTATTGTAAGTATCCTAGTCTAAGGCATATAAATAAAGTCATCTAAAGCACTCCCCAAAAACTTGTTAAAGTTTGGGTGATATTGAAAGTGTCTCTAAAGTCTTTCTACTTTCATGCTTTATTTGTTTATGCATCTTGGCTTACAAGGGGGACTTCATTACCTCCCACAAGTTCTTTCGACAAGCTTTGACCCAGGGTTTCATCTCCCAGCATTGACTTCATTTAACTCTTTAGAGTTGCACATGGGATGTAGTGGCACTTTGAACATCACACTACACTAAGTGAACAATAAGATGTAGTGGTTGCAAAAAGGACTAAAACTTTCTACAACAAGCTGAGTGATACAAACCCAAAATCCATGCTTTTCTTTTACATTGTTTGGCCTGAAAGTCATTGTGTAATTGATTCCTTAGATCATTTAGAAACTCATTAGATTTTAGACAAATCCCCACTTATCATGGAAGTATTGTTGGTGAAAGGTGCACCTCAAGGTCCATGTCATAGTACTATCATTTGAGAGAAGGGAGGGGTGTAAAAACCCTACTATATAATGCACATTTACTTTTTGGATGAGCACTTAAAATCCTCTCAAATGACATATATTGACGGATTTCAACAGTATCAAGAAACCTTATTAGTTTAGGATTTAAAGGCAATTAATTAGTTGGTCTTATCCTAGATTAAAGTCCTTTTTGGAGTCAAAACTTGGTCTAAACAAACAATCCAAACCAAACACATATTCTAAATTTTCCTTTGAACAAAGAAGCATTATATTGCCCGTGTGAGATCATCCATTTGCCTTGTTCAAAAGTTCATTATAAGCTTGAGAGTCATATCATCCATTTTGGAGCAATTATGCTACCCAATTGAGTTTAAACTTTTACCAAAGTTGTTTATCTCCTTCACTTATAATTTAAATTTGAAATTACACCTTTACAAGTTCATAGGGTTAATGTGTTAAGTGGGTTCGCCATTTGCACTAAAATTGAGGGAACTTAGGTTTAATTTCTGATTTAGGTCGAAGGCCATTTAAGACTCATAATCATTATCATCACTTGATGGACTTAAGCCATTTTGTGATAAACACTTGTTAGTCTATACACCACCACATTTTGAGTTAAGAAGGGTAGTGTTATGCTATCAAAATTATGGAAAAATGTCTTTGCCTTAGAGAGTCCTTGAAATAAACTTTTTTTTATCATACTTTTTGGGTAGTATAGCATTATTATGCTGCACAAATCATTTCAAACTATATTTCATAGACCTTCTTGCATAGAGTTTCAAATTTGTTCCTATGTTTTAAGACCAATCCAAGTGTACTCTTTTGATCCTTTATCTAAATCATAGTTGTATTGTTCATCTTTGCCTAGCCTATTTATCAAAACAACCAAGTCTTATCCCACTATTTGTGAGAGAATAAACTATTGTTAAAGTGCCTTTGGTTTCATACCTTATACGTAGTTGACCAAGTTCATATCTAAGAATCGAATGCTTAGTGTTTGTTAGAAGTATTTCAAATATATTACATTAAAACTTTCATCTATTTTCAAAGTCTAGCTTTTGATGTCATTTGGCCAAGAGTCCTATCACATGGCTTGTTTGAGCCCAAATTTTGACACCGTGTTTGGCCAAAAGACCTAGAAACTTTTAAATTCTTAGATTAGATTGATTTAAAACACTTCAACCTTAGAGTTTGGCATTCTAATTTTTGGTCCATCTACTTGCTTACCTTTGTGTGAATAGTGAAATGTTAGATACTTTACTCTAGCTTATTTCCTCACAAATCTTTGCATAAACCTTTTGATCCTTTTGATAAATCTAGACTAAGTTAAAGGCATCATTTGTTTTAGATTCTTTCCTTTTTAGATTGTGTAGAATTCTTTGACCTTTTATCACCAAGAATTGACTATGGATCCTAATATGTAATCCTACACTCATAGTGGACTCATGTACAATCTAAGGATTAGTAATGTAGTTGCACAGGAAGAAATGGTGCAAGACCCCTATGCGGATAATATTGATTATAAAATGGATTCTTATCTCTCTTATAATAATCAATCAGGGGCACAAAGCCAAGATCCATTGGATAACTATTTGGTTAACACACCACCTTACACAGAATAAGACCAAGAACAAACCATGCAATACTTAGCTACAATACCCATGGTGGACGAGCCAATACTTCAATATCCATATTTTACTAATTTGACTTCCACGTATGATCTATTTTTTTTGAAGTGACATTTGTTAGAGAACAAAGATGAGATTTTGGTTAGGGCCATAGAGGTAGGGGCTAAATTTCTAGTAGATTTCCCCCATGAAAATTTACCAAGTCTAGTAAGAGTGCCCAACAAAATCATTTACGATCAACAGGCTTCTTCTAGCTATCCTATGGCTCTAGTCCAAATAATATACCAAGACCCTAATATATCCAATAGAGGCAAAAACATCATGAAATATCACTTTATCCAAATGCAAATAGTTTACCAATCCTACCTAAATTTATCATGCAATTTCAATCAGATGAACATGGTAAGTAAGCCTCTCATTGACCTAGTTCCTTCAACACAAGTGTTTATGGAATTAACTAGACAAGAGAATCTAAGTTTTTACCCATTTGAACAAATTATTTTGATAGATAACTTGATACATATACCAGTTATCAAAGAAGTATCTTCGACTTTTACACTAAATAGTGAGCCAAACATAGTAGACAATGTGCAAACAACATCCAATCTTGATCAAAGTGATATTAACACACAAACAACTAGCCAACAACTTGTGCCTATATTTAATCCCATAAGCAAATCATCATACCAAGGAATAGGAGTTTCTATACCCCAGCCTCAACCAGTTGGTTCCTTAAGTGTACAACCTACAGAATTGGATAATCAAACAACAACTAATGTCACACCTCAATGACAGAATGTGATGAATCCTACTCTCCCTCAATAGGTAATGAGTAGTATTCTACAATAGCCGACGTAATCTAGTGTATCAATGTAATAAAGGATGAATACATTACCACCTCAATCAAGGGTAACTAATATTCCACCTCGCCAGGTAATGATGAACATAAATTTTCAGTCATAGAATAATATGCCAGTTCAAAACCAAGTAATGACTAGTCAACAAAGTACAAATACTGGTAATGATAGATACCAAATTTATAACCTACTTTCACTTCCTCATAGGGATTCATGTAATAAGGAGGTCCCCATGTTTTTCAAGTACCCACTAGACAACCATTGCTTCAAAATGTGCCACAAATATGGAGACATAGTCTTGGTCTACAAGTTCCCACTCAACAACAAGGTTCAATTAGTCAGCAACATGTCCCTTTTCAACCACCGTAGGCACAATATAGTTATATCCCTTCAACTCAACCACAAAACCCTCTAGGTCAAACCTTTATCGTCAACCCAAACCAGAATATTATGTATCTAAATATGCAATTTCAAGTACATCTTAATCCATGTATGCATATTCTTGGTCCATTCCCCAACCAAGCTAATGTACCCCAATAGGTGTCTCCATCATACCCTAGTCAAAGTGTCATACTTGTGACCCCTTAACCATTTATGCAAACCCAAATTGTCCCTTAAACCAATATCCCTTCTAGTTTTCTATCCCAATAATTGTAAAAGATGAAGGATGTGATTACTACCATTCAGGTAGGGAAGCATACTAAGAAGTTTAAATTAGATGACATGTGTTCCTATCTATTCAACATGGAGAATTCATAGATACCATTTCCTCTAGGATACGAACTATTGTCCCCCAAAAATGTCACTCATTTTTGGGACAACATTTAAACTATTTTGGTCCTACAGACCAAAATTGTCTCTTCCCTTTCTAAAATTTGTCCTGGGCATTCAAATTCCTCATTTTTCAAACTTCTCAGGAATCTACGGACTCTGCAGGCTTGAATCTATGGACTCTACAAGCCAAATTCAATGGGCTTTACAAGTTGATTTCTACAGACTTGATTTCTATGGACTCTGTAGGCAAGTTCATTTCTACAAGTTCAAAGGCTTCTGCAGGCAGGTTCAATCAAAAGAATCACTTTCCAACACTTAGTCATTTTTGGGATTGGTTCAACACCTTGGTTCAATAAAAAATTTCCATCGACAAGCATCAACAGTAGGCTCAATGCATTTGGTTCAACAGGTTCAAAAGCTCTCAACACAACTATGAAGTTTAATCGGTAAAAGTTCGTCGCTTTGGTTCAATCAAATGGTTTGGCAGTTGGTTCAAAAGCTTCATTTGAACCATTAAACCAAAGCTTGGTTCAATAGTTGGTTCAATGCTTCAGTTCATTCAATTGGTTCATCGGTTTGAACCATCGGCTTGAACCATCGACTTGAACCATTTGGTTCAAAGCTTGGTTCATCGGCTTGGTTCAACATTTGGTTCAACCAAATGGTTCAATGCTTTGGTTCACTTGCTCAATTCAACACTTTGGTTTGTTCACTTGGTTCAATCAAAGGGTTCATTGCATTGAACCATTTTGGTTGAACCAAGCGGTTCAACGTTTGGTTCAACCAAGTGATTTAATGCTTTAGTTCAATCAAATGATTCAATAGTTGGTTCATCACCTTGGTTCATCAGCTCAGTTCAAAGGAGCGGTTCAACGTAAAAATTCAAAGAAGCCTCCTGAAGGACAAGTGCCCTTACGGAGGGCACTTGGTCGATAAAAGTACCCTTCAGAAGGGTCTTTTTCAAAGAAGGCTACAAAGGTAATTCTTTTAGATTTTTGTTTAAGGAATTTAAAAAAGACCACGGCAAGAAGCAATTCCTTTGGACTTTTTTTCTGAAATAATTCCTTCAGACAAAGAGTTTGAAGGAATTCGAGAAAGCAACTGCATGTAGAAAGCTTGAAGAAATTTCTAAAGAGGCAAAGACAAGTGATCGAAACAATTCTAGGGACTTTTTGTCTGTGAGAAATTTCCATAGACTTTTTGTCTATGGGAAAATGCCTGCAGAGAAAGCCCAAGGAAAATTCCTATAGAGACAGTTCGCAAGAAAGCAACGAGAGATTGCTGAAGATAAAAGGCCAACAAAAGACCCTGAAGGGTAGGTGCCCTTATGGGGGACTCTCAACTGCCAAATTGAAGGGTCATCTTCCCTTTGGGAAGATGTAAAACCAAAAATCTAAAGGGTCATCTTCCCTTCAGGAGGATGCAAAATAGGAAAGCTGAAGAAGGACCAAGGGGTGACATGCCCAAAGACATCAAATTCAAGACAGTGAACTAGCCATTGAAAACGTAGTGACGGGTGCATGAACGTCAATTTCAAAGCTCATAAAATAGTTATTGATACTTATAATCTACAGACTTGAATGCATTCACAGGCTTCAAGGCCAATAACAGCAAGAAGTGACTAAGGAGTAGAGCATCAAATTGAATCAAGGACCCGATTCACTTAACCAAAAAAAGAGGAACGATGAAGAAGGATTAGATCACTAAGTAGACATTGAAAGATGCAAACTTTCAATAGCGTGACTTATTTCTCTGCATTGATAAAAGTAAATGGGTAAATGCCCCTAAATTCCAGCTTGTCTCCTTAACAAATTTCAATGCAACATGATGTGTTACTATTCTCGAGTCCTTCTTGAAGAGGCTATATAAGCAACTCTCTTTTATTTTAAATATATCTCTTTTTGACAATCAAAAATGAAGCTCTACCCAAATTGAAAGGCATTACTAAGACTTTGAGCTCAGATTATTGTTCATATTTTGTTATTGGAATAAGAAAGCAAGTGACTTTTCAAACTTTGTGCTGTAATATCTTTGTTATTGGGGAAGCTATTCTTATGTCTTTTTCCTTGATATATTTTCTATTCCTTTAATTCAACAAGTAGAATTAGTGACAACAGTCAAGAAGGTGTCTTGAAGTCAATTGTGGAGAGACTTTGTGCCTCCATAATTGCCTTTTAGTGTGTTTTCTTTTTATTTCTGTGTAAAGGACCTTCGGATGACTTTGTGCCCTCATTGTCCTTCATATCTCACTCTTGAGCAATTTAGGTGGAGACTTTGTGCTACATCTTGATTTACTGGTTACTATGTCTTTAGTTACATTTTGCATTTACTACCAGGAGTATTCTTGTGGTTTGCTGAATAGTACTTCTAAAAGAAGAGGAGTGTTGTCTGTCATTTCCCTTGAGTTTTTCCTTTGATTTGTATGCATCATCTCTGAAGAAAGAGAGATGGATGGTTTGTCTTACCCTTGAGAATTATTTTTTGTTTATATATATAGCATATCTATAGGGAACCTCCATTTGATGAGAGGAGAGATCAGTCCCCTTTTGATGTGGTAAACCTACTCATTTAGATGACTAATCTTCTTACTTTGGCTGATCAGACCTATTTTGTTTATCAGTATGCTGATCGACAAAATATTCAACCATCAGTTTTTGGCGACTCCATTGGGGATATACATAATTTTGTGCAATTTGAAACCTCATGTTTCAGATTGAAACATCACCTGTGTCTTACCCATTATCATTATAACCCTTATCCATTACAGATTCTGGCGACTCCATTACTTATCTTACCCATTATCCATTTATAGCCTTACCATCTTCCTCCACCTCCGTTATTTTATCTGGTCTGAAAAAACTAGAGTTGCTGGGAAAGAGTGCATAATTTAAAGCCTCAAGCTTTAAACTAAATCAAGGTCAATTCTTTTCCATTTTTGTTTCACAATCTGGTAGATTCAAGGTATACACGAAGCCAAAGGGCTAAAGGTATCATTGACCCTATATTCGAGTTGGTACAACAAAGTGATTTTGATCTGTTTCCTTCACCATCTCGTTTTCAATGAACCAAGAGCTTTCCTCCTACTAAAGTCAAATCTCCATTGCCAGACGAAGTATCTACTTCTATTGTTGATAAAGCTTTGCCAATAATTACTCCTCTGAGATTTTTTATCGCTCCTTTTCATAATCCTACAATGGCAGTTCAAGGCCCCTGGGGTAATGCTTTTGGTCCTCTCAATCTTTCTCCACCTCTACATGAGCTTCCATGTAGTTCAAGGAAGAATTTCTCCAAATTCTATGGTGATAGGAAAGTTCATCCTGATGAACACATTGTAGCTTTAAACATAGCCTATGGAGTAATTGGAGTAGAATTTGAAGATGTAGCAGTCATGCTATTTGTAGAAACATTACAAGGCACTACTGTAGGTTGGTTTTATCATCTATAGGCTCGATTAGTAACTAATTGAAATACCTTCAAAGATAAGTTTGAAGCCAAATTCAAACTTGTAGAAGATGCACATGCACTTTTGGCTCAAATTACATAGATGAAGAAAGAGCCTCATGAATCAATGAGAGACTTCATAGCCAAATTTGACAAATCGAGGAACAAAATTCTTGTAATTGCTTGATCTACAACTGAGAATATCAAATGCTTCTTCATTAATTCTTAATTACCTAAAGTTAGTTTTCTTTTGAGACATGCTAGTCAAATAGATCTTGTTGCAGCTTAACTTTTGGCCACTGAGGTAGAAGATGATCTCATCATAGTAGGGAAGATAAAAAAAGATCCAAATAGAAATAGATCCTCATCATCTTTTGAATATTCATCTATAGGCACCACTGATCCAATGGTGCAAAAGCTGGCAAATGAACTACAAGCCTTGAAAAGACAAATGGCACAAGGAATGTCTTCTGCTCCTTCATACAGAGATATGCCAAGAAAGACATTCCCAAATCAGTCATATTAATGCAATGCTGCCAGGAATCAAGGGCAACAAAATCATCTTCCTCCCCCATAAGGAAAACTTGCCCTAGAAGCTCCTCCAACCAATTCAACAATGGGATATCTTGAAGTAGAATCATAGTTCTCTTTCTAGCCTAAATTGAATCAAGCAAATGACGCTGATCTCCTTGAAGACAATCAAGAAGAATCAGCTGGTGACTTCCACATTAGTTTTTTGAACTACCAGGATGAACCCAAAAGTAAAAAATAAGCTATTGATGGATCATATGTAGTGTTTACCAGGTTTAAGAACCAATTAGTCCAACAAGATGATAAAAAGAAGACAAAGGAGCAACCTTAACCAACAATTACAATTACTAAGCATGGAACCACTCTACCTTGTCAATTAAAGGATCTGGTGATCACCCAAAATGTGAGTACATCAATTTCACCTTCACCTTCTACTTTAATTTTTCAAATCAGCCCTCCTCCCATCCCTCCTAAAACTCAAAAGGTTAAAATACCTTCCTCTGTACCTAGCTCAATTTAGCCATTTGACATAATCGATCATGTCAAAAAGACAAAAATACAAATGTTTGAATTCGAATATTTGTAGTCTAATCCTGATCAATTAAATCAGTTGGTCTAACATGTCAAGAACCAAACCATTCTTGCAGGGCTAAAAAGGTAACTCCTGATTCTCCAAAGAACAAGCCCATTCTGAATAATCTTGTCATTACTCCTCCAGCTGCCTTTAGAAAAATATAACCTTTCTATGTTTCCCTATTAATAAATGGTTATTAGCTCAATAATTGCATCATTGATTCTAAAGCATCTGACAATGTCATGCCTACTAAAGTAGCTGAGTCTTTGGGTCTCACATTGACCAAAACCTTTGGGAGATGTTTCTCCATGGAGAACAAGTAAGTACCATTGTTGGAGAAAATTAAAGATGCCTAATTTGCATTGGTAGCCTTTCCAAACAAGAGAATCAAGATGACTATCTTGGTGGTTGACGTCCCAACATCCTATGGCATTTTTCTTGGATGAAATTTCTGTAAGGACATGGGAGGAGAACTAAGCATGGACCTATCTGAAGTAAGGATCCTTGTACAAGGTGTAATGAAGAGATTGCTCCCTAAAAAAGAGGCAAAATATGTGGTCACCCAAACATCAGCCCCTGCAACACAAATTTTGTTTGAGTCTTCAGGTAGGGGTAATTATTTCTTTACCATAGAGGATGTTCATGTTTCTACAGATAAAAGTTTTGTAGCTGATAATCTAAGAATTGATCCAAATAAGACTTTAGGGGAATTGGTAGGGCACAGTACAAGTAAGGAAGGATATTTCATCTCTAATGAAGAGAAATATGATAGGAGATCAACTTCTGATGATGCTTCGATACTGAAATCTAATGACAACAATTTTTCCACCAATGATGGAGTTGGGATTGTGTTGATATCTTCTCAAGGAGATATTCTTCCTTCATGCAATTTGTAAGTCAACAACACTAACAACACAGCTAGATGCAAATCTTTATTACTCAAATTAAAGATTGCTCAAGATGAAGAAATCAAACTCCTTCACATCAAAGGAGATGCTAAGCTGATAATTTGTCAGGAGTTTGATATGGACAATCCAATCATATGCTGGACTGAACCAGAAGAACAACCAATTATGGTAATGGACAATGTTGCTACAAATCAAAATTAGGCAAAAGAACCCTTTACCATGAAAGCAAGGAGTTATGGCTTTCAAATTGAAGACCACATTCTACCATGGGGCAAGAAGAAGAAAGAGTCAACAAGAAGATGCAAAAAATTGATTTCTTAGTGGAGAGCTCCATTCGCCTGTCACCATTTTTGGGGACAAAATGTCTTCTTGCTAGTTTACCAAGATGGCACACTATTTTCACTATCTCTCAAGAAGTAGCATCTAAAATACTTCAATTCTTGAAGTATCAGATTATTTCATCTGTACATATGTATATTTGTATAGTTTTTAATTCTGTTTTGTTTTATTTGTTTTCATTTTTGATGCCTTCCATTTCTTGGTAGCATGACTCTGTAGCCCAATGGTACACATGAAGACACTAGAGATTTTGGATTCTACTCCCTTCAATTCTTTTTGCAATTGATAGAAGTTTCCCAACTGGAGCTAGCTATTGTCCCTAAAAAATATCACTCATTTTTGGGACAACATTTGAACTATTTTGGTCCTATAGACCAAAATTGTCTCTTCCCTTTTTGAAATTTGTCTTGGGCATTCAAATTTATCATTTTTCAAACTTCTTATGAATCTATAGACTCTACAGACTTGAATCTATAGACTCTATAAGCCAATTTCAATGGGCTTTACAGGTTGATTTCTACAAACTTGATTTCTATGGACTCTGCAGGCAGGTTCATTTCTACAGGTTGAAAGGCTTCTACAGGTGGGTTCAATCAAAAGAATCACTTTTCAACACTTAGTCATTTTTGAGATTGGTTCAACACCTTGGTTCAATAAAAATTGTCCATCGACAAGCATCAGTAGCAAGCTCAATGCATTTGGTTCAACAGGTTCAAAAGCTCTCAACATAATTGTGAAGTTCAATCGACAAAAGTTCATCACTTTGGTTCAATCAAATGGTTCGTCAGTTGGTTCAAAAGCTCCATTTGAACCATTGAACTAAAGCTTGGTTCAACGGTTGGTTCAATGCTTTGGTTCATTCAATTGGTTCATCGACTTGAACCATCAGCTTGAACCATTTTGCTTCAAAGCTTGGTTCATCGGCTTGGTTCAATGTTTGGTTCAACCAAATGGTTTAATGCTTTGGTTCACTCACTCGATTCAACACTTTGGTTCATTTGCTTGGTTTACAGACTTGGTTCAATCAAAGGGTTCATCGCATTGAACCATTTTGGTTCAACCAAGTGGTTCAACCAAGCAATTTAATGCTTTGGTTCAATCAAATGGTTCAACAGTTGGTTCGTCACCTTGGTTCATCAGCTCGGTTCAAAGGAGCAGTTCAATGCAAAAATTCAAAGAAGCCTCTCGAAGGATAAGTGCCCTTGCAGAGGGCACTTGGTTGACAAAAGTACCCTTTGGAAGGGTCCTTTTCAAAGAAGGCCACAAAGGTAATTCTTTCAGATTTTTGTTTAAGGAATTTAAAAAAGACTAAGGCAAGAAGCAATTCCTTCAGACTTTTTGTGTCTGAAGGAATTCCTTTGGACAAAAAGTCCAAAGGAATTTGAGAAAGTAACTACAGATAAAAATTTTGAATAAATTTCCAAAGAGGCAAAGACAATTGATTGGAACAATTCCATAGACTTTTTGTCTGTGAGAAATTTCTACAGACTTTTTGTCCATGGGAAAATGCCTGCAAAGAAAGCCCATGGAAAATGCCTGTGGAGACAGTCCACAGGAAAGTCGCGAGAGACTATTGAAGATAAAAGGCCACCGAAGGACCCTGAAGGGTAGGTGCCCTTGTAGGGGACTCTTGACTGCCAAATTAAAGGGTCATCTTCCCTTTGAGAAGATGTAAAACCAAAAATTTGAAGGGTCACCTTCCCTTCGAGAGGATGCAAAACAGGAAAGTCAAAGAAGGACCAAGGGGTGACGTGCTTGAAGACATCAAATTTAAGACAGTGAACTAGTCATTGAAAACATAGTAACAGATGTGCGAACATCAATTTCAAAGCTCATAAAATAGCTGTTAATACTTATAATCTACAGACCCGAATCCATTCACAGGGTTCAAGGCCAAGACTAACAGGAAGTGACTAAGGAGTAGAGCATCAAATTAAATCAAGGACCTGATTCACTTAACCAAAAAAAGAGGAATGATGAGGAAGGATCAGATCACCAAGTGGACATTAAAAGATGCAAACTTTCAATAGTGTGACTTGTTTCTCTACATTGATAAAAGCAAATGGGTAAACGCCCCTAAATTCCACCCTATCTCCTTAACAAATTTCAATGCAACATGATGTGTTATTGTTCTTGAGTCCTTATTGAAGAGGCTATATAAGGGACTCTCTTTTATTATAAATATATCGCTTTTTGATAATCAAAAATGAAACTCTGCCTAAATTGAAAGACATTACTGAGACTTTGAGCTCAGATTGTTGATCATATTTTGTTATTGGAATAAGAAAGCAAGTGACTTTTCAGACTTTATGCTGTAATATATTTGTTGTTGGGGAAACTATTCTTATGTCTTTTTCCTTGATATATTTTCTATTCCTTTAATTCAACAAGCATAATTAGTGATAACAGTTAGGAAGGTGTCTTGAAGTCAACTGTGGAGAGACTTTGTGCCCCCATAATTGCCTTTCAGTGTGTTTTCATTTCATTTCTATGTAAAGGACCTTGGGATGACTTTGTGCCCTCATTGTCCTTCGTATCTCACTCTTGAGCAATTCAGGTGGAGACTTTGTGCTGCATCTCAATTTGCTGGTTACTACATCTTTAGTTACATTTTGCATTTACTACCAGGAGTATTCTTGTGGTTTGTTGTATAGTACTTTTGAAAGAAGAGGAGTGTTGTCTGTCATTTCCCTTGAGATTTTTTTTGATTTAGACACGTCATCTCTAAAGAAAGAGAGATGGATGGTTTGTCCTACCCTTGATTATTATTTTCTATTTATATATATGTATAACATATCTATAGGGAACCTCCCCTTGATGAGAGGAGAGATCAGTCCCCTTTTGATGTGGTAAACCTACACATTTGGACGACTAATCTTCTTACTTTAGCTGATCAGACCTATTTTGTTTATCAATATGTTGATTGACAAAATATTCAACCAACACTAACCATCCAAATTTGATAAGTATAAAGTGAAAGGTGACCCTAAGGCCTATTTGACATAATTCTTTGTTGCATGTCAACTAGTGGCATATAGTGACATATACCTTTTGCTATTGTTTTCATGGAGCCTAGTTGGACAAGCCTTGGAGTGGTTTTTAAAGTTGCCCAAGAAGTTATTAATAGACTTTGATGATCTTTTTGATAAATTTGTGTAGCACTTTTCCTACAATCTCAAGCATGAGATTTAATTAGTGGATTTGACACAAGTAAAGCAAAAAGCTAAGGAGAGTTTTGCAAGTTATTTAAAATGATAGAGAGCCCTTGCAAGCTATTTCACCCATAGTTTACTAGATAAACAATTAGCTATTATGTTTACTAAAAATCTGCATAGTGAGATAGCCTATCATTTGGAAATATAATGTGCACATACGTTCAAAGAGATCATTGATAAAGGTTTGTTGATCGAGTGAGCACTCATCAATAAAGGAGTCATCAAACTTAATTCTACCAATCAAGGAAATAGCCAACAATAATATCCTAATCAAGTGCAAGTATCACAATCAACACATGCCAATAATCAAGAAAGATCAAAGTAATTCAACTAAAATAGGAATGTTGTGGGAAATGGAGTAACTGAATCCCATCATGTGCAAACTGTGTAAAACTCATTCACACCACCTTTTCAACTTACTCCTACATAGCAACCTCTCTAACTAATGCCATAAACATAACAATCAAGACATGCATAACAAATATAATAATGTTTAGCATTGCAAACCCCTCATCTTAAGAGAACCATGCCTGTACATCATGTCTTTAGTGACCTAGGAGAACCTATTAAATTTATATTTCATAAGCTTGCCACTACTAATTTGATTAGTTGGCCTATACCAAAGCATTATTTGTAAGGCATTCCTTACCCTGATTGGTACTATGAAAATGAATTTTGTGACTATGATCGGGTCCATGGGCATAATCTATGAAGATGTGTCTAAATAAAGCATTTAATTGAAAATATGTTGGATAATGGGGAGATAGAGCTGGATAATGGTGCTTTGATTTCCAATCAAACTCTTGGGATCTATCAAAACCCCTTTCCTTGACATAATAATCAATAGTAGTAGAATAATTAGTAACAACAATAATGGTTAATGCAATAACAAAATCAATAGTATCAAAATCAAAGGTTAAACCAACAAAATCAACAGTAGAATCCATAATGACAAAACAATGGACAAAACCAAGGTTAGAATGGTAACAACCACCAAATCTACTATGCAGTTGCACATGACTACAATAGGAATGTAGGTCATATTGTAGGGGATAGCGTTAATACCATCCATATTAATCCTAGACCAAGTAATAATTAGCCTTGACCATTGCTAAACAATAATATTTAGCCAAATTATATGGATAATCATTCTTTGACTTATGAGTACATACAATAAAACCAACAAACTAGGACTTCCCCTTTTAGATCTTATAATGACAACTCATCCTTGCCATGTGACCACATACAAGTGTACCGACAACTAAGACTTGTCCTGTCTGGTCCCATACCATTCCCAACATTGATTAGCAATAATGGTCTAGTATCTAATCTCAATTGTGAAATCACAACTCAGAGGTCAAATATTACTATCCTAGGCCCACAACCATCTGCCACTTTACCTATCATCCTACCAACTGTTCAACCTCAAAATAAATGATTCACTACTGACCAAGATAAGAAGTTTGATATTGTGGACCAATTGTAAAAGACACTAGCACAAATTTCCATTTTGGATTTTTTGTGAATGTCAATAATCAACAAAAATATCTTGAAGAGTTTTTGACCTATTCCACTATTGCTAGTGACATAACCCTTGATAACTTTTAAGCCTTGGTTGGACATCTAGCTCTAACCCAACAAGTCACATTCAACCAAATCGATATGTCTTCCCTTGGCCCACTCCATAATAAACCATTATATATAGAAGTTTGTATTAGATGGAATAAAGTGAAATGTGTCCTTATCAATAATGGATTTGGCCTCAACATAGTGTCTCTCAAGGTCATCAAGCTTCTTGGGTACACAATGACAGATCTCTAGCCAAAAATAATAAATATTAAAGCCTATGATAATCAGGAAAGAGAGTCATAGGGCACCATTAGTTTGCCAATTATTATTGGGATTTTAACCCATGATTCACTTTGATATGTACTAGATCTTGAGTTATCATACAACATACTTCTAGGCAGGCCTTAGTTATTTGAGATTTGTGTAGTCCCATCAACATTGCACTAATGTATCAAGTTTTCCAACTCATGGATGAAAGTAAATATTTTAGGATATTTACATCCATATGAGCACTACAAGCATCTTGAGGCTGCGTTTCAAAGTTATAATTATTAGTATGACATGAATCCAAGTTTCAAGTAAGATAAAGGAAAAACTATACTTATTGATCCTTCATCGAATAATTGCATAGATCCTAATACCTTGGATTCCCTTTCCCACATGCTGCCTCCTGAAGCTTCCAATCATTTCACCATTTCAAATAATGGATCAAGAGAATATGTGACTGATGACACATTCATATCACCAGTCTTCCTCAGTATTGAAAACCTTTGCGTGACCTAAGGCCATCCAACATATGCATTGGCATTGAAAGAACAAAGATAAGGGACCTATCACATTTGTACCAGCATTTGGTCTAGGACTTGACCCTCTTGAAGGAATGAATCATGGTTATACAATGATGACCAAGATGATTATTATAAAAATGTAAAGTATCCTATTCTCAATAGGATCATGGAACATCACAATTATGAAGAAAGAAGCCTCAGACCGAATCAACAATTAACTATCGAGCTAATTTCTATGACTAAGTATGAAAGACCTTATGATCTTGGATTTAAACTACCTGGGGGTGACCCACATATCTTATTCAAACTCCATCACTAGCTACTAGTGATGATGATGTCAACAATGAAGTAGAGTCTGATCATAGTCTTAACTTTGATAACCTAGCTGAAACCAACCTGTTTGATAACAATGCCATTTATACCCTTACCTAAGCCATTCATCGTAATCCATTACCATTATATTATCCCTAACTGATAGAATGGGACCAACAAGAATCTAGTTTACTGATTGATGAGTTCCAAAATGATGATGTATTCTATGATTTCTTAGGCTTTAGAGACAATGTTCTATTGGGAAATCACAAATCAAGATTCTCATTCACATTGGATCTTATAGCCTATTTTAGAGAGTGAGTGATACCTTTAGCCAAAAATAAATAAGTAAAACATTGAGGTCCCAAAGTGAAAACCTCTTTGAGGCACTTTATAACTAGGTAAAAAGTAAAGATAAAGGTCAGTATAGTGGTGAAAAACTATTTTAGGTGCCATTAGATGGGGGTGTTCATTCTTATTTGAATTTAGACTAGGAAACCACCAATAATGAACTTGCATATGGATCTGAGTTTAGTTTTGAGAAACAACAAGTATTTGATCAAATTATCTAAGAATTTATAATTGTTATTGTTACAAGGACAAATATCTCATTAGGAGACTCAAATTCATGATGCTTAGGAGAAGTTGAAGAGCAAGTCCTAATAGAGGGCCCTGATATAGTCCAATAGTTCAAGTTACTGCCTACTATCTTAAAAGATGGTTTGACCCCCCTAGTCAAAGATACAATAGAGGTGAAAATTAGGACTCTATCAAACCTAAAATGGATAAAATTAGGCACATCCCTCATTAAGGAGGAATGTGACATCTTTATAGCTCTATTGAGAGAGTTTGTGGATATGTTTGCATGGACCTATTATGACATGCCAGGATTAGACCCTGCCTTAGTTCTGCATCACCTTGTGGTTAATCTTGATGCTAAACTGGTAAAATGAAATCTCTACAAGATGCATCCTCACATTGATATATTAGTAAAGAAAGAGTTGGAAAAACTCTTAGAAGCAGGATGTATCTCATCCATTGACTACTCTGAATGGATCTCTAATATTGTACCTATTAGCAAAAACCTTGAAAGAATAAAAATTTATACTAATTTTTGAGACATCAACAAAGCTTATCCTAAATATGATTTTCCATTTCCTAATATCAACATGATCATTGACTCCATGGCAAGTTATGACATGCTTTCACTTATGGATGGTTTTTTAGGCAACAATCAGATCATAGTAGCGCCAGAAGATTAGCATAAAACAACATTCACCACTCCATGGGGAACATTTTGCTATCAAGTGATGCCATTTGGCCTTAAGAATGTAGGAGCTACATATCAAAGAGCCATGACTATCATATTCCATGATATGATGCACGATACTGTTGAAGACTATGTCAATGACATATTAGGAAAATCTAAGACTAGGGCTGACCATCCATCAATGTTGCGTAAGATATTGAAAGACTACGAGAGTAAAAATTTAGACTAAAACTAAATAAATGTGTGTTTGGTGTAACTTCAATCAAATTACTTGGATTAATTGTGTCTCGTAGAGGTATTAAAATCAATCTAACTAAAGTCTATGCTATAATCAAGATGTCACCACTAACCAATTTGAAGTAACTTCATAGTTTACAAGGTAAGATCCAGTTCATTTGACACTTCATCTCTCAGTTAGTAGACAAGTACCATCCATTTATGCACCTTTTGAAGAAATGAGTTACATTTCACTAAGATGATCACTGCCAAACAAATTTTTAATAACTCAAAGATTATCTTGTCAATCCACCCATTTTATTACGTCATATGCCAGGAAACCCATTTTTATTATACCTATCAGCTATCGATCATGCCCTAGGGTTACTCTTGGGCCAACATGATGATAATGGAAAGGAGCATGTTGTATACTACTTAAGCTATAGCTTGGTTACAAATGAGCATAACTATGCACATGTTGAAAAAGCTTGCCTAGCCATGGTTTTTGCAGCTCAAAAATTGTGTTATTACATGTTGAATAATAAAACCATGGTCATTTAAAAAGTAGATCCACTCAAGTATCTACTATCTAAAATAACTTTGCAAGGTATAATGGCTAAATGGATCATTCTTCTTAGTGAGTTTGACATAGAATATGTCAATCAAAAATCAATCAAAGGACAAGTTCTTACAGATCAACATGATGAAGCACCCCTCATGAACACATAAACACTCAAGTTTCCATTTCTTGATAAATCCATCATGACTGTTATTGATACACCCCTTGAGGAGCAGCCTTGGAAGCTATATTTTGATGGTTCATTCACTGCACATGGATCGGCGATAGGCTTAGTATTTATTACACCATAAGGGGATCTAATCCCTAAATCATCCGAAATTAGCTTTCCTTGTACAAAAAATATGGCTGAGTATGAAGCACTTGTTTCAAGACTTGGATAAACAATGCATTGGAATATATATCATCTTCAAGTTTATGGTGATTCTCAGTTCATCATCAATCAGGTCATCGATCATTTTTAGACTAAAGATGACAAGCTGGTTCCATATAAAGCCATGGCTGACACTTTTAAAAAGCAAATTACCAACATTTAGTTTGAGCATATATCGAGGGGTATTAAAAAAATAATAGATTCCATGGATACTATTGGCTCGTTGATTCAACAAATAAATAAAGCTAGAGAGTATCATTTTCTTTTCAAAAATTTATCAACACCAACTCATGAGCCTTCAACCATTTCCATGATTTGTGATATTGTTGGTCCTAATTCTATCTCATACTCAGACCTTTATAACTACCTTTATGACCAAGTTCTACCATCTGACCTATCTTGAAAATAAACCAAAGCCTTCATTCATCATTCCACTCATTATACTTTACTTGGATCCACTCTTTATTGTCATAGTTTTGATGGAACTCTGATTTGTTATTTAACTTTGATAGAGTCTATATTAGCATTAAGAGAAGTTCACAAAGGAGTATGTGGAGGCCATTATAGTGGGGTAGTTCTATCCAAAAATCTCATGCATACTGGTTATTATTAGCCCGTAATGGATGCAGGTGTCACGACATATAAAAAAGTGTGACAAATGTCAATGACATGCTAATTTAATTCATGCCCCAACAAAAACTCTAAAAATGATGTTGACACCATGGCCATTTTCTACATGGGGAATTGACCTCATTAGGAAGATTAAACCCACATCATTTGATGTCCATAAACATATCCTTACTGCCAATAAATATTTCACTAAGTGGGTTGAATTTATACCCTTCACTTACATGACTAGAAAGCAAATTTTCAAATTTATCTTCAACCATCTCATCTACCGCTATGGTATCCCCTCCAACATTATATCTGATAATGGAAGATCATTCAAGAAAAAAGATGTAGACCAGTTATGTATTGAATATAACATCACCCAATATTTTTCTACAATATATTACCCTCAAGGTAATGCCCAGGCTGAGGTATCCAACAAAACCATTATCAAAATTTTCAAAAATATTGTCAATGATGCTGGTCATGATTGGCACCTCTAAATATTCCTTGCCCTTTGGGAATACCATACCAATCATCATACCCCCATAGGAGCCACTCCATATTCACTTGTTTATGATATTGAAGCCATCCTTCCCATTGAGGTCAAATTGCCTTCACTACACATCTCTTTCAAGCATGTCCTAGATGATCATGACTATAGAGTAGCTCACCTGTAAGAGCTGGATTTACTAGATGAGAAACACATGGTCACACTCAAAAATATTCAGGCATATCAAAATTGACTCAAAGGCCACTATAATAGATGTGTGAAGTATAGAACATTTGAACTTGGTGATCTTGTTCTTAAAGAAAATAAAAAAAATACCATGGTTGAGAAGAAACATAAAGGGAAATTCAAAGCAAATTAGATAGGGCCTTTCATCATCACTGTAGATTATGGATCATGAGCATATAGGCTTGCCACCCCAGACGGTGATGAAATTCTAGAACCAATAAATATTATTCATATCAAGTGGTACTATGTTTGAATGCTAAGGAGTATTGTCTATAAGGACCATTTCAATTACACCATTTTATCACTATTCTTATTTTTACACATATCACCCTTATTCATCCTCTTTCCTGTATTTACTTTCCATTTATGACCTATCAACCCCACATGTTCTAAAGCCTAACCTATTTTACCTTTGTTATTGTCATTTATTACACTGTTTTAGGATTAAGGTATCTAATCAGTTCATCAATTTGTTCAAGAACTTTAGACATAGATCGTATTTTGGGATAGTGTGATAGAAGTTTTGGTAGTTGCATCCTTCATTTGTTAGTATTTTCTAACCACTGGTCTTGATACTAATTATAACTACCTTTGGGCAAATTAGTACCATTGATATATGCCATTGTGTCCTAGTTATAACCACTTATGGGAAAACTAGGGGTAACATTAAGCCTTGACATACCAACTTGCCACTTTCTATGCCATGCTTTGCCTTTTTACCACTTGTGCCTATTTTATTTGAATTGACTACTACAATAGTTGAATTCCCAGGCTGTAAGGGTGGAACTACAGTGAGTTGTGGTCCTACTCTGGGACTATGTAGGTAGCGCTCAATACTTGTTGAGGTTAGCTCAGTCACCATTTTGCGAGTAATCTAAGCCACACTCATTTTGTGAGCTTGAACCATTTAGTGTCTCATCATTCTTGATTGAGTTGAGACACTCCAAAAAAACTTCTAAAAACATTTGAAAAATTCTTAAAAAATAACAAAAACATTGACCACTTCTTTGCCTTGAGGATTCTAGGAACCCTTACTAAGTTAAAAGCAAATAATTTATCATTTAGTTTCCCCATCCTTTTTGGCCTTTTCTCTCATGCACTTGCTATTTTTCAAGACCATTCCTATTCTTCTATCACATTTATCCTATTTATTTTTCTTGATTATCACATTCTTCCCATTCCTTGGGTGTCCACTTGTCTAGTATATATGGAGACAACTTAGCCACCCCCTTCCTTTTCTTCTATTCCCTCATTTAATTCATTTGTTAAGTTGTCACCTATTTTTCTAGGGACAATATTCATAGGGTTTTTATTGCATTGTTTGTTTGTTTGTTTCTACTTATTTTGTTTGTTTATCTTCTTGTTTGTTTACTTTCTGCACGGTTGCCTTGATTTAGTTTATGTGTGTTCATTAGGTGATTCCTTGCCCACACTTACACTTGAATCTATCCATATTCATAGGTTTACATTGTTATCATGGTTTTTATCATTAGTATATTATTTTCTATTACATATTGGATTATGGGAGTCAGTCCTCATGCATATTTTGGCCAAGTCCTTATGGTGTTTTGTCATAAAGCCTACCATCACATGCTGCAACAAACCTCAGCTTCAAGAAGTCTATTAAAAAATGGTATCATTTCTTCGACACCAACATCTCAATTTCACTCCCAATCATATCCAAAATAGAGTAATTAACCACAAAAGAATTTCAACCTTTATTAGTTCAGATGAGCATCTCCCTACTAGTAGGTTGTTCCAATTCATCATTATCCTTTGTAGTCAGTTATCATCATCCTTGACCAAGTTTATCATGTTTTCCATAATCAGGGTCCAATGATTATAATTTCCTATGGGTAAATCATTGCACACCATCCCACCTGCATTTTTGAATGATTATAATTACCATTGGGCAAATCATTATGTTGTCTCCACTTTACTTTTTCTACCCATATAGGGGCATGTTATTATCTTTTTGTTTGTCTTAATCGGGGCAGCTCTATCTTCTTAATGATTATAACCACCTTTGGAAAAATTACTGTGTTATCATACCATGTTGCCACTATTGAGGTATAGTGCTTATAACCATTATTGGGCAAACATATACTATCCCACTTTCATTCTCAATGATTTTGATTACTTTTTTACTATCATTGTAATTTCACCCCATCATCTTTCCTTTCTTTGGTCCCCTCATTTTGCTTCTTTCTTTTTGAGGGATCATTTGCTGACCTCCTTGTGCCAACCGTTCCCTTGAGGGGGCGTCATACAATTAGTTTATCATCATTGTAGTTGTAGGCACGCATGAAATTTTCATTTTGTGAGATGTTACTGTGTGTATATCTTACAATGCCTTCCAAATAGAGGCAAATTATAGACACCTAAAACTGGTCGTTGATAATCTCCAACCAGGCTTTTGACCAATTTTTACCTAAAATGTACAATTTGGCCTAAAAACACTAAAACATGTTAAATGATATGAAAATGACATTAAAATGCCAATTTTGGCTAGAGCATCCCTAAATGGGGTAATGCAATTTATGGGCTAGCTAACTTTGATCAGTCCATTTCGAATCAAAATGTTAAATTTGCACCTAGGTGCTTTGGATTGTGCTTCCTTATCAAATCTTCTACACAAGACTCATGCCTTCATTATTTGTTGTCAACAATGCCCTAAATGAGAAAATGGTTCCAACACATCTAATGTCACCTTCTAATTTCAATCCAATAAAATTTTGGACCAGTAATAAGACATTCTAATCATGCTTAATCATGCTTAAGAGATAATTAACCCAAATCAATGCCTAATTAATAAATCCATGGAAACTTGTTGAATACTTAATTTTAATAATGAATATTGAATATCTAAATCATCAAGTGACCTCATTTCTTGGGAAGACATACCTAATCCATAAATGCCACAAATATCAGGATTCATGCCCTCCATACCGCATCAATGCCTTCCATGATGCCCTCCATGCCTCCTAATTGCACCTTATTCCAATGCCATGATGAGCATAATTAAAAACTTAACTCTAAAAATTGAATTAATCTTAAACCACACATTTCAATATTGAGATGGATAGTTCAAGTTGATTCTAGACATTCTCAAAAATCTATAAATAGGAGGCCTCACAACATCATTTCTAAGCTATTTTGGTGCAAAGTTATTATGATCAAATATCTTCAAAACTTAATTAGTGCAAATTTATAATGCAAGATAGGTTCCAAAAGCTTCATGCAACTAATCTTACCATGCCAAATTGATGCCAAGCCAAGCCAAGCCACAAGCCAAAGGTGTCAAGGAGAGATGGAGGTAGCCAAGCTTCCATTGCCAAGGACTTCATGAGCATAAGCTAGAAAGCCACCAAAACAAGAATTTTAGAGCATCTAAGGAAGGTAAAAGAGTTTTTATTTTGCATTTTAGTTGTGTGTTTCATTCATGATTGTTAACTAAGCTCTCCCTAGTGTCTAGGCCTAGAGATGTTATGCTATTAGTGTGTTTATTTCATCTTGTTATCATTTTAAAACTAACACCATACTAACCATCCTCTCTTGATTCAAATTTATAGATCACAATTATCACTAAGGTAGATAAGAGTATCAATTTATTATTTCAAAAAAATTGAGAGGTGTAAAAAATAGGCAAAACACTATTGACCTTGCTAGATAGTTTCAAGTATGAAATTGGGTAGCCATCAAATTGCCTATTATAGGATATTAACTTGAGAGTGTGATCTAGGTAAATTATTTTTCAAATAACTATGTGTGAAGCCCTTTTAATAAATTTCAACAAGGGATGAGATGTTCAGCTAACATGGCACTAAGAAAGGAAATGATAAAACATTGAATTCAGGCTGGATGCACACACAAATGCAAATACCTTTAATACAAATTTTTAAAGTATAGTATTGTTTGCAACCAGTTATAACTCAGTATTTATTAATCATATATAAAAGATATATGAGTTTATAAATAATAATATATTGAAATAAATATAACTTATAGTTGTATAATAATATCTTTTGTATTCTTCCTCCATAGTATGAAAACTTCACTTTTTGAAACACTTATTGATCTTGTAAAATTGAAAGTCACATGACAACAAGAAGGCAAAACAAATAAAAAGAAAGCAAAACAAATAAAAAATAAAAAACATAAAACAAAAAGAAGACAAACAAAATATCAAATAAAAAATGATAAAATATTTATAGACCAAAAAGAAATAAATTTAACTGACATAAAAAATTATCCACTGTGGGATAAAATGAAGGATACACTACAGCTAAAAACTAACAAAAGTAAAGAAATAAAACTTAATAAATAAATGAAGTATAAGAATAAATGATAAGAGATCTCCTCCAATATAATTATAATGTAAGATTTTTAATCTTTTCAAAAATACTAAAAAACTGCACACTTACAATTTTTGACGACAAAATGCCTCGGGACCCCCTAAAGACCCCCTAAACCTTTTTAAACCTTAACAAACCCCTCTTAACCTAACCAAGTCACTATTATTTTAGTCACATAATTTTATTCAAAATCACTATTTGAAAGTACTATTCATTATCACTATTCACGATGGGACCCATTATCACTATTCATGATGACATGGCATATGATCCAAGTAACATTTCAGATGACAATTCGGGTGATGGTTCTACCTCAATTAGTGGCAGAACTTTCAGAAGCCATAACTTTTGCACCATAGCTCCGTTTGAATCTCTGTTTGAACTGTTGGAAATCTAAGAATGAGAGGAACATCATAAGATGGCATGGAGCTCCACTCAATGGATTTGGCCCCTAAAAAATAAATATAAGTTCCCTAAATTTCAATTTTAGTAGTGCAATCTAAAAATAGTAAGTTTCTAAAAATAGTAACTCCTTGAATTTTGTATTGCTATAAATCATGGAAGTCAAACCACTTGATCTCCCTCGAGATTGGTGACCTTCCACATCCTCCTCCTACCCACAAAATGTGTATAAATTAAAATGTAACCTGAAATGGAAATCAAACATCTCTTCTTAGAGATAATCATATGTGTGGATCTGTAAATTTGATGAATAAAACATCTCTTCTCAAAGATAGCATTATTGTTATTGTGTTGTTCTTATTTCTTGAATTATCTTTCAACCAAATCTTCTAAGTTTTGTATCAACATATGACATGGCATGTGACATGGTAAGGTGATATGGCAAATGACATGGCTTAGAAGTGATGTGGCTTGATGTGAGACATCATACCCTACCTAGGACCCTTCCCAAAGTGCTTGATGACCTCATTTAAGCATCACAAGCCCCCCCTTGAAATATGGTGAATTTACCCTCAATATACCATTAGTCAACATGTATTTTACCTTCACACATGAAATTAACCTTTAAAATAAGATACCCACTTCTTTAGTACTTTGAGAAAGACAAAGGGCACCCATTTTTGACTTTTTAGCCCAAATGGGACACTCACCAACCCAAATAGGAATCCCCACCCACTTAATTTTGAATCATTCATCCACCACATAGAAAATGGAACCATACTTCTATTATTCCTCTTTTGGTATGATGCTTCACAACACATGTTATAAATACCCCCTATCCTTCACCCAAGGTTAAGTTGGAAAGTTACAAATTAGTATTTTTTTGTTATAACATTTTATTGCAAGTTTTTGAAGGAGGTCATCCACTTGAATGAGATCTTCATCATCTTGGAGAGAAGATCTCAAGAAATGAAACTCTGCCAAAGTCTTCAACAAAGCATCTTCAACAAGCCATCCTCAATCCATCTTCAACAAACATCAAGGTGATTTGTATTATTTTGCAATTTCAATTTATTCCTCCTTATCCCCCTTTGGCCTCTTCTTTATTGATATCCAAAACATAACCCCTTAGCCTTCTTCTTTTCCTTTCACCTCTTTTCCTCTTTACCCTTAACCTTTTCTTTCTCTTTATTCCATTTACCTATTTACCTCTTCACCATTTATCCCTTTATCCCTTTTTTACCTCCTTTCTTTCTTATCCCTTTCACCCATTTACCTCTTCACCACTTATCCCTTTATCCATTTTGAATTATTTATTTCTTACCCTTTTACCCATTTTTCTATTTGCCTTTATCCCCTTACCATCTTTACCTTTTACCTTCTTTTGATTATCTTAAACCATAACCATAACCATAACCTTGCCTACTTAACCACCATTTGCTTCTTTGCTTTTTAGACCATTTACCCCTTTATATTTATTAACCACCATTTATATCTACCAATTTAACCATTTACCAACCTTAATCCAAAACTTTAGCCCTTTTTACAAGACAAACCAAACCATTTTCAAACCCAAAGCCACAACCTTGTCGTAACCAATTTTCAACATTAGTATAATCAAACTAGTTGCTTCATTTTGGTTAATTTAGCAAAGCATTTAACTTCATTGTCTCAAATTTAGTTACTTATTATTTTTAATATCAATAATTTTTTATTTTTATTCAAAATCATTTTATTTCATCATTTCAACTTAATTGTTTAAAGTAGGTAGATTGATAGCCTCCTAAAAAGCTTTTGCTTCTAGGATCTAGCTCATGTTAGGCAATGCACCTATCTACTTGTCTAACAAATAAGTATTTTTAGTATTTTATTATTTTCAGGTCATCCTCGTAATCCAAAGAGTATCTATCCATAATCACTTGGATCTAATGTGCACACTTTAACAGGGATTCTTCCACACCCTTCATAACTAGTTTCTTCTTTTCATGCTTAGAAAAAAAAGCAGAATATAGAGAGAAACATTTTGGCATGTCCGGTGGGACCCTTTATGGGTTCATAGTTTTTTTAGGCATATAGTTGAATTTATTGAAAGTTCAATGCTCTTGCATTTCTTTTATTTCTAAATTCTAAAAATAAAAAATTCTTTTCTTTCTTCTTTTAAAAAAAAAGGTTTTAATCCTAGGGATAGGTTGTATTTTACATCTTACATTTAGGTGCATTTTAGCTATTCCTTGTTTTCATGAAAAGACACTAAACTCATATTTTGGGTTAAAATTGAGTGCATTCATTATATTTCCTTCTTAATTATTACCTCACCTAGATTAGTTGAATGTATTATGAATTAATCATATCACACATATGTTACACTACCAAACCACATGCACAAATTAAACATCAAAACTTATTTGAGACAAGATCCATTTAGGATTTAATCATCTTTTGGATCACCTTACCCTACTCAATGCCCACTTGGATTTCATAGTCAAAGGGAGGAGCCACTCCATTCTATGGTGGAGTATAAACTATAGACAAATGATATATATTGGCTACGTGCCCGTATTGGGTGTGAGATTGTGAAGTGAGGGATCAAGCTTCTAGTACCAGGCTACATACCCGGTCTAGTGTAGATTATTTGAGTATCAAAATTTAACTTGAAACCATCCTTAGATGAATTTTATAGTACCTGACTTACAAGATAATTTCTCCTTTCACACTCTTTAAGGCATAAGCCAAAAGTGATTTAAAATAAATCATAAGATTAATTACACTTTTAGTGTGTGATTTATTTGCTTTGGGTTTTTCTTTATTAGCTCATTGTATGAAATGAGAGGTTTGTTATCCATTTCCAAATTTTTCATATGGTCTTAACCATACAAGTGAAAAACCAAAATAACCCCACCAGTATCTTCTTCTTCATCCTCATCCATGGATTATACCTCAAACATTGATAGATCACCCCATGATTCATCACACCATTCTCCCCCACCTATGGTACCTTCAATAATCCCTAAAGGTGATCTGGATTTTGCCACCTTTCTATATAACAATTCAATTACTTTAAAACACTATCTTAATACTTTAGCCTATTGTACTTTGATGGCTTTGATTCCTCCTATGGATCCACCATATGGTATGCTACACCACCTCATGGTTGGTGTTGCATCATCCCACCCTTTTGTTATCCAAGCTTCCTCTTCTATTATTGGTTCATCTACTAATACCATCTAAACACCTATTACCCCAACCAATACCTCTAACATTGGCTCAACTTTACCCCTTGTCACTTCTACCCCTTTTATTGGTGTGGTGTCTTCCACACCCATTTTTACCATTCCCTTTAGCTTAACCAATATACCAACCTCAACCCCTTTTCATAACTTGGTACTTTCCATACCATAAACACTTCCCTCTATTAGCACTAGGATCACTATCCCTCAACAACCCACAAACACTTTAGCATTGCCAACCCAAACCATGCCCCCATCAACCAACCCAAATATACCCCTTAACTAACCACTATCAATTCCTCTACAAGCCCCTATGGCCTCCTATCAGTACATTCTCAATCCATTGGAGTATATTTCACCTTCTACCTAACCCTTAATGCCTGTCAGTCTTGTGAGGACATTATCCCAACCTCAAATTACCACATACCAATATGTGCCCACTTTTGTACCTCCTACCACATACAAATTCATAGCTATAACCCGACCTCAGCAAAACTTGCCACTAAATTATGTAGTTGCCCAACCCCAACCTACCTTGATTAAGATACTTGTAGATAAGATGACCCAACTCTAATAATTTATCTCTAGGTCCCATAATCTTTTATCCTATGACCAAATCTACAATGAACCTATCAACCCTTCTATCTAGATTCATGCTTATCCTCCTCAATGGGAGATTCCCAAATTCTCTAAGTTTTAGGGGAAGGAGGATCTTTAGTAACATTTGAGGGCATTTCACCATTCTTGTTACTTGATTTCCTATGATGATGCCCTCCTTCTTCAAACCTTCCTTATGTCTTTATCAGGGCCCACCTTGGATTGGTACAGTGCCCTTCTTAGAAATTCTATCTTCTCATTTTTACAACTCACCCAAATTTTATTAGAACATTTTTCTTTCAATATACCCAAGAAGGTCTCCATAACTGACCTCTATTCTATTAAGCAGTTTGATGATGAATCAATTGCCAATTTTGTTGCATGATGGCAAGGCCTCATTAATCAATTATCCTTTTCACTACCCCAAATAGAACTCATTGAAATTTTCTCTTAGGGATGTGCAAAACACATCACTCCCACCCTTCAGGTGCAAACATTTAGAACCTTTGATGAAGCATTCACAATGGTGCACAAACTCAAGTATCGAGCCATAGATGAGGGTAAATTGAAATTGCAAAATAAGAATTATACCTTTAAACCCAATGAACCCTCTCCTCTAAAACAACTAACCAACCCAATTGTAAATCTAAAACATATACAAATGTGGTTATCTTGAAAACTACCCCACCTCCATCTATTAACTAGCCACGTCAAAACACAGCTAATTCTTCTTACCCACCAGACCAAGATAAAAGCTAGCTTTTTCCTAAAAAATTCACCCCTATAGGGGAATATTATGCCTCTATGTTGGATAAATTACTAAAATATAATTTTATTCAACATCTACCAATCAAGCCACTTCAATAATTTTACCCTGCTCACCTTATGCCTGGGTGGTACAATGAAAATAACCATTATGTTTTCCATCGAGTCATTAGATATGACATAAACCAATCTAACACTTTTAAAAGTCTTGTCTAAAACCTGATTAACAATAGAAAATTAATGTTTGAAAACCCTAATGCACTCCCAAACCATTCTCTCAATATTTTTTGTAAACCATTCCCTAACTATCCTCCACCTACCCAAATCCATGACAATCAATTTGAACCATCTTCATCTCATGAGGCACACACAATCAACATCATCATAAATTAGCCCATAGAGGATGAGCCTAATATTCCCATTTCCTCTTCACCAACATCACCTATGGAAGAATAAAATTCACCTCTTATCCTTTTGGAGACCCAAGTAGAAGGATCTATAGCTCCTACTTCTCTACTTGATCAAACCATATCCATGCCTGCCTCTCCTTTCATAGAATCAGCCATTGATCTAAACAACCCTTCTTATACCCCACCAAGTGAAATGGTAGTTTTCCCATATTCTCCTTTGGATACCCTAACAAAGGAATGAGCCAGGACCATACCTACATCTTTGATCAAACAAACATCCCCTCTCTTAATCACCCCACAAGCAACGATAATTTTGGAACCTTCTAGCTCAAGTAGAGATGAAGGAACCATCCCCTCTTCTTCATCCAAGGGCTTAGCATTTGAAATAATAGATCAAGGAAAAAAACTCATTTATAAGCCCTTTTCTTGGTCAGAGCAAAGTTTGGAATTGGCCTCACAACCCAACATAGATAGAACCACTTCCTTCCATCATTTACGGTTCCCATACCAAAACAAAACCAAACCCTCGACTTCATTAACATCCACTTTTCAACCTATTACCACCCCATAATCAAACATTTATTTCCCCCAAGATGTGAGGGAACCATACCACCCACCTCCACCTAGATCATCTCATAATCTTCTATCTAAACTAGATAAGAATTTGGGTATCCTTCCCACACCTAACATCACCCATCTCCCCATCAAATTAGGCCTAACTCCATCTAGGTTGACTAACAAACCACCAATCAAGATGGACTGAAGGGTATAATTACTTAAACCGCTTCCTCAAGCTAGACTTATGCCTCCTCCTCATTTTCCATTTATTTTAGGACCCCACCCTTTTACCATCCCAATCACTTATTCTACTTCAATTAAACTAATGCCCTTTTCTATGCCTACCTCTCTGACACCTATGCTATCAACTTCTTCATCATTCTTAGCTAATTTATCCCCCTCTATTTAACACCCATTATTAACCCCCCATCTCTAATTTAGAACCATCTATCATTACCTTGATCATAGCTAAGCCTCTCTAAGGTCAAGACTACACCTAAGAAAGTTCTTATTTCTCCAACGAGCATTTCAACACCCTCAACACCTTTGAAGGAACCTTACTCTATTATTTTATAGAGACTATTGAAAACCTCCTCCATTGAACTTGTACTTATTAAACCATTCACCCCTTCTAACATGAAACCCTCTTGGTTTAATGGTACTAATATTTGTGCATACCATAGGACACCGTGACATAACACAAAGAGTTATAAAGCTCTCCAAGCTCTTATTCATTACCTATATGAAGATGATGATCTATAATTAGATAAACCACTTTTACCTACCTTACTAACCCAACTGCCAACCTAACCAATCCAAACACTATCCCAACCTACGTTGACTTTCTCACTCTCATCTATAGGTAAGGGTAGGGAGCTAAAGCAATCACCCAATTTAATTGAACCCATTGTCCATACCATCCACATGATTACTTGATCTCAAGCACAACAAAGGGGTAAATGAAGAGCCAATGTGTCCATTCCATGGACATATCCTTTAGATTCTCTTCCTCATAACCAGGACCAAACACCAACACCACCACCCAAGCCATCATTTAGACCCAGAGTATCCATCCTAGTTGTACCTCCCACTAATTCCTTTGTATCCATTCAACAAATCATGTTGAAGCAACTGTATCAAGCACTAGTGAAGATGAGCCTTTATGACTTGATCAACACCTTGCCTCATCATTGTTAGGCATTAATAAAAACCCTAAAATCTATTAAGGTTCAACCCTATGACCCTCAACCCCTTGCCTCCTTTGTTGGGACCCTCCAACATTTTGCCATTGTCACCTTCTAAGATTCTGAGATACCTCCAGCACACACTGAGGAATCTGATCCACCTCTATTTGTCATCATATATATTAATCACGTCTACATCAAAAGGGTGATGATTGATGGAGGAGCCAACATCAACATAATCTCCTCCCATGCTTTTGATCAACTGCATTTACCAAAGAATATCATGGCAAAAAACATAGTGGTTCTTCACTCCTTCAATGACACCATGGCCACTACCTTAGGGACCATTGTGATTCAAATATGCTTGGGACCTCACACCATCCACAAACTATTTTATGTTGTAGAGGGTCAATTAAAATATAACATTCTACTCAAATGCCCCTGGATTTGGTCTATGAGTTTCATCCCCTCCACTTTACACTATTGTGTTAAATTTGAACGTGAAGGGAAAGTCATAAACATTAAGGCCAATCCTAGTCCTTTTACATGTTGAAACATTACCAATAGGCCTAACGATGTCCTTCTTCCACCTTAATCTCCCTCATAGTCAACCAATCCCATTAACACAATTACACCATCAACCACTACCCACAGTACTTCTACCCTTAATAATGATGAAGCCTCAACTAGTGCATCTATCCCTTCTTCCCAGATTACCATTAAGGACTCCTTAACATAAAATTTCCAATGCCTTTCTCTTGGGGAGTACTGAATTTTAGGCTTAGATGCCTTTCCCACTCCTTAGGAATACATAAACCTTCAAAATGACCCTTCTTATGATCCCAACATAGGTACCATCATCTCCTTTGGACTTCTCAACAATCAAACATACTTTATTTATGGGGGAATTGATTGACCACTCCTCACTCCTATCACCACTCCATATATTCAACCTTTCACTTCTGATTTCTCTTATCTAAGCAACCCAGCCTTTGATAGAACCTATCTTCACCACTGTGCTTGTAAAGGATTTGGTATGGGCCTATATGAATAAGGACCTCATGAATTGACTATTATCAAGACTCAAAAACCTTGTGAGTTCTTTGGGCTCAGGTTTGAACCACTAGAAGAACCCACCTCACCAAAACCTATTGATATCCCCATGGAAGAGATTCCATCTTCTCCCAATACATCTTCTCAATTTGGAGACTCTGACATCATCCCATCTAACTTTTTTTTTGATCAGTACCATTAGTTTAGGCCCACTGACCTATCAACATGGTGGCCAAACTAAAACCTTTCCTCTCTTCAACCTCAAAATGATAACCATGATTCACCCACCATTTATACCATTCAACACCAAGATGATAATTCTATCCTCACCTACCTTGGTACATGAGACTCTCCCATCCATAAATCCTTCCCTCTAGAAAACTAGACTATACTTAATGAATTAACTATTGATGTTAACTTAGGAACCTATGAGAATCCTCGTATCATTAAATTGGGCCAATCCTTGGACTGAAATGAGCAACGTGATTATCCTACCTTCTTTCAAGACTGTAACATTACATTAGCTTGGTATTATTAGGATATGATTGAGATTTACCCCTCCATTGCCCTTCATAACATTGTTACCTATCTAGAGGCTAAGTTGATATGGTAAAATCTTCAAAAAATGTACCCTCATATAGCTCTTCTCATCAAGGAAGAACTTCAACATCTTTTATTCATCAACTTTATTCAACCCATTGACTATCCATAATGGGTCTCTAATATTATTCCCATTACCAAGCCCACTAGGGGACTATACCTTTGTGTGGATTTCTAAGACCTTAACCTTGCATGACCCAAAGATGACTTTACTTTACCCAACATCAACCAACTAGTTGACCTTACCATAGGTCATGAGATGTTATCCCTCATGGTTGGATTTTAAACATACAATCAGATCCTGATCACCTCCTCAAACCAACATAAAATTGCCTTTATTACTCCTTGGGGAACCTTATGCTATCATGTCATGCCTTTTGGATTAAAAAATGTAGGAGTAACTTATCAATGGGCTATGACCTATGTCTTTCATGATCTTATTCATAAAATTATAGAAGATTATGTGGATGATCTCCTCAAGAAATATAAATACTGTAAGGACCATTTATCTATTTTTACTATCATTTTTGACTGACTGATCCAATTTCATGTTTGACTCAATCCTAAAAAATGCATTTTTAGGGTTTTATCCACAAAGCTTCTGGGCTTTATCATATCCCTCTATGGAATTAAGATTGACCCTGTTAAAGTCAAGGCCATCCTCAAAATGCCTCCTCTAACAAACCTTAATCAACTTCACAGTCTACAAGGAAAACTCCAATCTATCCATTGCTTCATCTTTCAATTATCAGACAGATGTGAACCCTTTCACCACCTCTTTAAGAAAGATACCTCCTTTAAATGGACCAAATATTGTCAAAAAGCCTTTGATTCACTCAAAGAGTACTTGCTTTTTCCACATGTTCTTATCCCACCTAGGGATGACTAGCCTTTACGTATCCACCACTAATCACTCTTTAGGTGCCATGCTAGCTCATCGAGATGAACAAAATAAGGAGCAAGCTATTTACTATATCAGTCACATGCTTCTAGAGTATGAGACATGATATACACATCCTAAAAATATTTGTCTCATTCTCATTTTTTTTGCCTCTAAACTTCACCACTACCTTCTTAATCACAAAACATATGCTATCACTAACATCAACCCACTCAAGTATATGCACTCCAAGCCATACCAAAATCAACATATGGCTAAGTGGCTCATGCTTCTGGTTGAGTTTGACATTGATTTTCTTCACTAAAAATCCATTAAAAGATAGGTTATTACTGATCAATTAGCTAAAACCCGTCTCCTAGATAACCAACCCATTCCATTAACATTTCTTGATGAATCTATTGCAACTCTTTCTCAGGGAGAACCCCCTTACCAAATGACATGTTTTTTGATGGCTCTAAATTCCAACATGGTAGGGGTGTAGGAATAATTCTTATACCCCTTCATGGTGAACCTCTTCCATTATCCTTTAAACTCAACTTTGAATGTACTAACAACATGGAAAAATATGAAGCTTTGGTCATCAGTCTACAAACTGCTCTCGCCTTAAAAATCAAAACCATTTCTATCTTCGGTGATTCTCAACTCATGATTAACCAAGTTAATGGGTCCTATCAGTGTAAATATTACATTTTACAAACGTGTAAGCTTTTCATTAATGAGTTTTTAACATCTTTTGACCGTTATCTAATCTAATTAGTGTCTCGATCTATTAATAAATTTGCAGACACAATGGCATCTCTTATATCTCAAATACCCTCTCAACCTATATAATCTAAATTATTTGTCACTATCCACCATTTCATTAGGCCTTTGTATATCAGTTCAAACTTTTTGACCATTTGTAGTATGGAGGCATCTCTTTCTAATGTCTAGTATGACCCAACCTTTAATTATCTTAACTTGGGCATCTTTCCACTTGACCTCTCAAAGAATGCTTAAAAGGCCTTTGTGTAGGGCACCTATCATTATACCATACTAGGGGGAATCCTATATAAATGTTTATTTGATGGTCTTCTCCTTTATTATTTACATGGTCATGAGATTCCTCATGTCATCAAAGAAACCCATGATGGAGTTTGTGGGGGATATTTTGGTGGCCTCGCTATTGGCAAAAAAATCCTACGCCTGGGTTACTATTGGCCTACCCTCAATCAAGACTACTATGACTATGTAAAGAAATGTGTTAAATTCTAACAACATGTTAACTTGCATCACATACCTACTCATAGCCTTCAGGTATACATGGATTATTGTCCCTTCTCATAGTGGGGTTTGGATCTCATTGGAGAAATCAATCCTCACTCTTCTTAGTGATACCAATATATCATTATCGCTACAAAATATTTCACTAAATGGGTGGAGGCCATCCCCCTTATCTCCATCAAAGCCAAAAAAATTATAGATTTTATCAATCATCACATTATCTATCATTTTGGGGTTCATCACAAAATCATAATAAATAATGACAAATTATTCAAAAACAAAAAAGTTCAAGCCCTCTATGATGCTTTTGGCATCAAACTCAACCATTCCTCACCTTACCATCCATAGGCAAAGTGATAGGCAGAAGCCTCCAACAAAACTCTCATCAAAATGCTGACCAAAGTTGTAAGTGCTTTAGGTTGAGATTGGCACATACACATTGCATTTGTTTTATGGGCCTATCACATTAGTATCTGAAATGTAACAGGTGCTACACATTTTCCCCTAGTCTTTGGTGTAGAGGTTGTTGTACCTCTTGAAGTTCATATTCCCTCTCTTTGTATTTCCTTACACGACATCATTTCTGAAGAGGATTATTGTCAAGAATACTTCACATGCCTTGAATTACTTGATGAACATTGCTTTGCTTCCCTTAATCATCTTTGCATCTATCAAGAGTGTATTACCCATGTTTATAACAAGCACCTCAAATAATGGGAATTCAATATCAGATATCTCATCCTAAAAGAAAACAAACATGTGACCAACATGGAGAAGAGTAAATGAGGCAAGTTTGATTTCAATTGGCTTGAACCCTACATCATTACCCATAAGTATGGATCGAGATCTTATCATTTGTCCTCTCTTGAAGGCAAACCAAAACTTGAGCTTCTTAATGCTTCATACTTGCATCCAATTTTTTGTTAAACAAGGATCAAGCTCACTTGTTTGTCTAACTTAAGCTCATCCCTTCATTATGAGAATTTAACCTTCACCCACCTTCCTTGTCCCCTTTTGAGGACAATGGATTACAACATAAAACCATGTGATTAACCGTCATAGCCATGGCCTAATCTTAAATATGGGTACCATGGCTCTAACCATATCATGGTTCTCATGGATACTTTTTGTCTCTAACAAGATGGAATTCCATGGTCATTGTCTCTCAAAACCACACCCTTTAACATATCATTGACCTTCTTGTGTAAAGTTTTGCCCTCATAAAGGTAAACCTTTAAACCTAATTAGATTAGTCCATGTCTAAACACATTTCATCTTGCAACAATTACTTGGGTCAATATCTTAAGCATTATAGACTGCTCCCTCGAAAGAGAGCTACCTAAAAAAAGAATAAAAACTACCAAATATAAGGTAGACTTCTCCCTTAAAAGACATCTCTCAAGATCATTAAACAAAGCCAATAATCTAAGATCACTCTCTTAAAAAATGGTTAAGTTTAATTTGTCAAAAGTAGAGCAATTTCTTAGAAGCTTCTTGCATCGATCAGCTTCCCATATACAGAAATAAATAAAAAGACCCACTATCACAATAAATTCTAAATTCGTAATCGAATCTCTAACAACATAATAAGTTGGAAGCCACAATTGGCTTCCACATGTAGACTTTTCACATTGATCAGTCTACATCTAGAATACAACATGGAATTGTCTATGACTATCCTTAGGCCGCCTATAGAAGGGGAAAAACTAATTCACATGAAATTATCATACATATCACCCATTACCATTCACACCACCCATCACCCATCTTCCATTTAGACTATTTGTAAATCAAGGGATTTAGAGCTTACTTGACACCCTATGATCAAGATACCTTTTTTATCTATTAACATGTGTAATGTTTGAGGGGCTTATATTCATTAAGCTGATCCCACATCGGGTCTATTTTTAGTCCTTGTCAAAAATAAAACATTGTGCCCTATTATTAATGTGCTTGGTTGGTGTTTTTCTCATGAATTTTACCATCCACTATTGCAACAATAGTAATCATTATTTTTACATTTAACGAGATTATAACAACCATAACCATATCAATCATAACCATAACCATAACATTCATAAGTATCCACATAACCTTAAGCATGATACCATTTGACCAATGACATATAACACATTTTTTACATAACAAATTGCGTAATATTTTATTTAGGTTGTGAGGAATTGCATGATACATACATAGTCATCAGATTACACATTGCCCAAAGCACATGTGTACATTATTTTCCTATCTAAGCATTAGACTAATTATCTAACTTTGGATTTGTGTTCAACCATCCTTCTACTTGATTACTCCCAAAAACTACGTCAACATACATACATTGACATACCTTATGAAGAAGGCATCATTTATTTAAGAAAGTTTGCCTCATGAGCTAGATGGTAGTATTAGTGTGGGATGAGGGGATGACACTCCTATTCATTCTTTCTATTATTATTGATGATGAATGTGGTCAAAGATGGTAATATTAGTGCATGGAGAGACATAAACTAACATTTGTAATAGAAATTTGAATGATGATTGTGTGAAGATGTGCTCACATGAAGGACATGATCTAATCTTGGTATTGGTCATTATCATGATTCTTTAAATAGAATACCTACCCATTTTTCCTCATTGACTTGGTTCTCCATTCCATAAACTGGAAGGTTATATGATGTCATTGATTCCCTTGAAAAATCTTCCCATTATAAATGGTCATGTCTACCTACCTTTTCCCATGGACACATCACCCTTAATATGATTGGTCATCTCAATAAATCCATTATGCACCTTCATGATATCTTTTTGTTGCCCTTATCATCCCATTCGCATCTGATGTCTTTCCTTGCTTTATCATCTCATGACCCTTATAGGCCTAGTGTTAATTTGCATCATTATCACCTTTGGCTTGATTAATGTAAATTGGCTTCCAACCATGGGTCATTGTAATGATCATGCCTTTAAAACTACCACTGTTACTAGTGGTGGTAACTCCCAAATCCTTGCCACTATAGAATATCTTCTATTAGAGGTAGGCTGCCATGAATTCAAAATAATACATTCACCTTATTTTCCCCTCTATCCTCCTCTTACTACTAACCCAGTACCACAAGATCTGAATGTCAAACCCCAACCATTGGTAGTACCTACTTTAACATGGTTATCTTTTCTTTTGTGCTAGCTGAACATTCATCCATAGCAAGGGAACCACCATCTTCCCCTGACCATGTAGCTTCTTATTAGTTAAGCCCAACCTAGTAGAACTAATAAGTCATTGGTTATATGGAGCTAGGAAAAAGGATGCAAACATGTCCACCATTTGTCTCACCTACCCATACAACTCTTAGGTCATGCAAAATCCATCCTCTGTCACTCATCACACCACCAACTTTCTTACTCATAAAATCTACTTAGTCATCAAATAAACTCTTTATGGGTCATCACTTCTCTACTTCCTTTAAAAATTATCTTGTAGCGATGATGAACCTTGGCCAAAGTGACTATGTAGATCCTAATAGAAGCCCACCTCCTAAAACTCAGCTCATAGCAGTAGACGCTATCTCCAAACTTCTACCTTCACATAATTTTAGAAGATGTAACCTCCTCACAAAGACACCTATTATATGGATTATCTAATCCAAAAATCAAAAGATTTAGTTAAAAGATAATTCAAGAAACAAGAATAACACAATTTAAAGAATGCTATCTCTGAGAAGAGATGTTATATTGATCAAATTTGCAGACCCAAATATATGCCTATCTCTGAGAAGAGATGTCTAATTTCCATTTCAAGTTAAATATTCATTTATATACATTTTTAAAGTAGGGGGAGGTTGTGTAAGGTCACCAATCTTGATGGAGATGAATTGGTTTGACTTCCATGATTTAAAACAATACAAAATTTGAGGAATTACTATTTTTAGAAACTTATTATTTTTAGACTGCACTACTAAAATTAAAATTTGGAGCACTTTCATTGGGTTTTCTAGAGTCAAACTTAATTTAGTTAATATCCATGCCATCTCACCATGTTTTTCTCATTCTTAGCTTTTCAATGATTCAAATGGTGAGTGAATTGCAGCCACAGTGCAAAAGTTATGGCTCCCAAAAGTTCCATCATCAATTGGGGTGAAACCATCACCTAAATTGTTGCTCAGATCATTATCTCAATTAAAATTTGTTTTTTATTTATAGCATTATGTACCCTGATTATTTATCCTACCTTACCCATTCGTGTCTCTCATCCTACTAAGTATGGGATCATTGAGATAACTATTCACCAATCTACATTATGTACCTTTACTTAAAACCTCTATTTTATAAAAACCTTCCTTCTCCATCAGCCCAATCCAACCCATGTGGTCCATAAAATTAGGGTAGCTAATATTAACACCATTTACCCAATCTTGTTGAACTAGATTGTCCTGATGTCTATGGACTATGTAGGCACGACTTCACTTCTAAAGGCTATGTAGCTACTAACAACTAATTCCCATCCCCTTTTTCTTCTCACTCATTTCCATCACTAATAATTCCCTCTTGATTAGGGCATCATACATCAAGGAATATTTGAATTATTTCTTAATCATCCTTATTTTTTAACACCATCTAATACTTCCTCCTAAGTTTTTCCCCCATTATTGGGAAAACTACATCAGCCTGAGGTCTTTTTGGATTATGTAGGTAGTGCTCAGTTACTGAGGTTAGCTCAACTACACCTTTTATTTTGTTTTCCCTTCTCACCTAAAATATATTCCTCCACTTCTCTATCTATATCCTCACCACCTCCCTCCCTTCATCTTGTCAATATCTTTTAACCACTTTTCTAGCTTTTCAATTTATTTTAACATAAGGGTTAACAGCCTTCCTTATTGGCCCCTCTTATCTCCCATAAAACCACCACCTACTCTGCCTCACTAGCCTCCCTGTCACCTTTCCTTGTGCATACTTCATAGCTCACTTCATTACCCACTTTTCATGTTTTTGGTCTCTCTCTCCACTTATTACCAACATTATCTTTTATCCCCTTCAACTTCTTTCATCATCTGCATCATCTCCCCTCACCCTTGGCTATTTGTCATACCCTCTTTATCACTCTTTTTTACCCACCAAGTCCCCATCATACTATGCATCTTTCAAGATTTTTGTTTCTTTTGTTGCTGTACCTTTTATTTAGGTATACCACCACTCTTCACCATTTTGCCACTTTTCCCACCTCACCCATTTTCCATTCTTCTTATTTGTTTTTTTTTCATCCTTTCATCCTTTTTATCTTCTTTTTTTCCTCCACAACTAGTTTCTTCTTGGGTATTTATACTTTGAGAATCTTTCCATAATTAACCCTTTTCTTCTTCTCAGTTCTTGCCTTTGCCTTTTTCATTCCCATTTTCCTCTTTCCATCTCGGTACCCACTTGCCTTTTGCATCTATGTGAGTATCCTTGCTTTGTATCCCTACTTCAATTCTTCCTTTTTCTTCTTATCATCCTTGATCTTCATCCTTTATCTTCATATCATTATCTTTCATTATTTTCCACCATCCTCTTCCTTTTCTCTATTTTTTTTCATTTTTCTCATCTTGAGGACATTCTTTATTCTTCTCAACCTTCTTTTTTTCCTCTTATATGTCCATACCTAGCTCCTTCCATCATTCTCTACCTTCATATTTATATGTGACCTCATTTTTTCCTTTATCTATCTCTTCATCCATCTCCTAGTCTACCTTCACCTCATCCCTTGTTGGTTCTCCCTCATATTTTCCAATTCAACCTCCACCTCTTTAAAGTGTAGTCACCAATTGTGTCACTTCTACATCTCCTTATTTTCTTCCTCATATCCTCCACACCCTTGCTTTAATGCACAAAATCCATAACCTGCTCTCTCATTTAATTAATAATATTATTATTATTCACCTCACTCCATATTCCAAAACCCCTCAGTGTCTTTCTTTGAATTCCCTCAAAACTCAATGCTTACTTATTTTGGGGCCCCATTGGCTCAAGGGTCTAGGGTTCAAATCTTTACCACTTCTCATTTAGTCACTTTGCTACTTTGCTTCCCTGAATCATTGAATAATACCTTCCATAACCTATTAATGACATTGTTGTGGAATATGCATAATGTTGGCTTATTTAGATGGTGATGAAAGTACCCATCAAGTCACTGTGGTAATTCAAGTAGTAAATTTTTTTTAAAAGCTTGGTAAAGCATTTTTCTCCTTTTTTAAATGGTGACAAAATTTTTATGCTTGAACCTACTTATCCCTGGTTGTAGATTCTTTTTGCATAGTTGACATAATCATCTAATTGCATCTTAGTTAATCTCATTCACGATTTATACCAAACCAATCAAAAAACTATTTGATACTAATATTTTCCACCTTTTTGGAGCTTCCCTTTCTCCAATGTCCTTCGAATGGACCTAATTTCATGATACCAAATTGGGGCAACCAAGTTAACCAACACTCTTCATCTAAAAAAAACTACATTTAGCCTAATGTTCTTTTTGGATTCCTATCCATGAAACTATGTAGGAAGTGTTCACTTGTGAAGTGCATCTAGATTCAGCTCGACCATCCCCTTCCAACCCATATCCATGATTTCACCATGTCCACCTTGACATTGGTTGTTTTTGACCTAGAACATTGGCATGTTTTGAAAAACTTTTGACTATAATGACCAACCTTACCATGTTAAACTTTTAAATGTTTGCACCATCTCATGCATGACCTAACCAATTATATTGTTTTTCAAGAGCACTTCCTACCCTAGATACTTGTGATGAACATCAAACATATCTAGATGACTTGATAGGCTTAACTCAATTACCTATGACCAACACTTTGGACCAGTCATCCCTATCACATGTCCTTCTGGGATCAAACTTATTTTTACCAATCTTGACAATTTTAGTCTTTGCAAAATCTTGACTACCATTCTTAGTCACCTTTCACCCATTGGCATTTCACATGCCCAACCACCTTGTATCACTACCTAATGCTTCCCCACCTATTCATCAAACCTACACCTAATTCGGCCTTTCTTCATCGAATCTCAATTTGAGGGGGAACACCTCCTCCCATACTCAGGGCACCCTAATCTTTGACCAAGTGATTTGTTTTTATTTTGTAGCTTGTTAATTCAAAACCACATAACAAAAAGGGGCAAAATGTAGAAACTAAATAACTGCACACTTATGGTTTTTGATGACTAAATGCCTTGAGACCCCTTAAAACTTATTAAACCTTAATAAACCCTTCTTAACCTAACCAAATAAATATTATTTTAGTCACATAATATTATTCAAAATTACTATTTGAAAGTACTATTCACTATCACTATTCACTATGAGACCCACTATCACTATTCATGATGACATGGCATATGACATAGAAAGTGACTTGGCAAGTGACATGGAATGTTACATGGCAAGTGACATGGTAAGGTGATATGGCAAGTGACATGGTAATGTGATATGGCAAGTGACATGGTAAGGTGATATGGAAAGTGACATGGCTTGATGTGGGACATCAAACCCCACCTGGGACCCTTCCCAAATTTCTTGATGAACTCATTTAAGCATCACAAGGCCCCCCTTGAAATGTGGTGAATTTACCCTTAAGGGACCATTAATCAACATGTATTTTACCTTCACATATGAAATTAACCTTCAAAATAAGATACCCACCTCTTTAGTACTTTGGGAAAGACAAATGGCACCCATTTTATGACTTCTTAACACAAATGGGACACTCACCAAATCAAATGGGAATCCCCACCCACCTCATTTTGACTAATTTATTCACTAGATAGAAAATGGCACCATGCTTATATTATTCATCTTTTGGCATGACTCTTCACAACATATGTTATAAATACCCCCCTCCTTCACCCAAGGTTAAGTTAGAAAGTTGCAAATTAGTATTTTTTTTCAGTATTAACATTTTGTTGTAGGTTTTGAAGGAGGTCATCCACTTGAAGGAGATCATCATCATCTTGGAGAGAAGAGCTCAAGAAATGAAACTCTGCCAAAATCTTCAACAAAGCTTCTTCAATAAGTCATCCTCAAGCCATCTTCAACAAACATCAAGGTGATTTGTATTGTTTTGAAATTTCAATTTCTTCCTCCTTATCCCCCTTTGGCCTCTTCTTTATTGATCTCTAAACCATAACCCCTTAGCCTTATTCTTTTCCTTTCACCCCTTTTCCTCTTTACCCTTAACCTCTTCTTTCTCTTTATTCCATTTACCCATTTATCTCCTCACCATTTATCCCTTTATCCCCTTTTTACCTCCTTTCTTTCTTATCCCTTTCACCCATTTACCTCTTCACCACTCATCCATTTATCCCTTTTGCCTTCTTTCTTTCTTACCCTTATACCCATTTGTTCGTTTGCCTTTATCCCCTTACCATCGTTACCCTTTACCTTCTTTTGATTATCTTGAACCATAACCATAACCTTGCCTACTTAACCACCATTTGCTTCTTTGATTTCTAGACCATTTACCACTTTATTTTTCTTAACCACCATTTATCTCTACCAATTTAACCATTTACAAGCCTTAACTAAAACATTATCCCTCTAAACCCTTTCCAAGCCCAAAACCACAACCTTACCGTACCCAAGTTTTAGCATTAGTATAATCAAACTAGTTGCTTTATTTTGATTAATTTAGCAAAGTATTTAACTTCATTGTCTCAAATTTAGTTAATTACTATTTTTAATTTCAGTAATTTTATATTTTTATGCAAAATATTTTTCTTTCATCATTTTAAATTAATTGTGTAAAGTCAGTGAATTGACAGCTTCCTACAAAGCTTTCATTTTTAGGATCTAGCTCATGCTAGGCAATCCACCCATCTACTTGTCTAAAAAAAGTCTCTTTTAGTGTTTTTTATTTATAGGTCATCCTCCCAAGCCAAAAAAAATATATCCACAATCACTTAGATCCAACGTGTGCACTTTAACATGTATTCTTCCACACCCTTCAAAACTAGTTTCTTCTTTTGACACTTAGGAAAAAGTAGAAAATAGAGAGAAACATATATATTAATCATATATAAAAGATATATGAGTTTATAAAGAATAATATATTGAAATAACTGTAACTTACAGTTGTATAGTAGTATCCTTTGCATTCTTCCTCCATAGTATGAAAACTTTACTTTTTGAAACATTTATTGATCTTGTAAAATTGAAAGTCACATGACAATAAGAAGACAAAGCAAACAACAAGAAAGCAAAACAAATAAATAATAAAGAACATAAAAAAAAAAAAGAATAAAAACAAAATATCAAATAAAAAATGACAAATTATTTATAGATCAAATAGAAATAAATCACTAACCGACATAAAAAATTATCCATGGTGGGACAAAATGAAAGATACACTATAACTAAAAACTAACAAAAATAAAGAAATAAAACTTAATAAATAAAAGAAGTATAAGAAAAAATGATAAGAGATCCCCTCCAATATAATTATAATGTAAGACATTATTTTTAACATTTAAATATTCATGATAAGTCAAACTATATGATTTAAAAGTAATAAGACAACATGATAAATGCATCAAATAACCTTGAATAAACAAAATTAAATCATGACTATGCATGTTTTTAACCATTTCTTAGTTTTTTATTGTATTTAAAATATTATTTATGTGATTTGGAGTGAGATGAATATTTTTGAGGTTAGAATAGAGAAAATCTTGATCAATAAATTAACTTATCTATTTAGGTATCTCTAAATAATTTTGAATATCTTTTGATTTAACATATTCAGTAGGATCTATTGTTTCAAACTCTAAAGGGTCATAAAAATTGAAACATTCATATTCAATGTTATTAATCAAGTCTTCTGATTTAAATTCTATAGAAGAAACCTTATAAAAAATATCATACTCACTTGTTAATTTTGTATTGTGATATAAATAATATATAAAATCAAACTTTTCATACTTAACTTCAGTCAAATGATTGCTCATCTCAGTATCTATAACATCATGAACATATTTTTCTGTTGTTATAACATTGAATCTAGCATGGAAGAAATTAGAATTTTCATTATCAATATGATCTTTTGAATCAAAAGTGATAGGGGAGTTATTAGAAAGATTTGAATTACATTTGATATTGTTATAAATAGTAATAAAATCATAAGTAGATGAATAATTTCTATTGAGAAAGTAATCAGATTCAAAATCTAAAGAAATTTCTATATCTAGGTCAAAAGTTTCTGGTTCAATTTTTTAAAAAACATCATTATCTTCTTCATTAGATATGTCTAAAAGAAAATTAGTAGTTTTATTCGACAAAGGTTCATCACTAAAAAATAAATTAGAATTAAGGAAAAACATGCTATTAGATGATTTATCATATTGATTAAATGGATTAAATTGCTCTAATTCTAGATTTGATGAAAAATCTAAATCAAAACATTTTGATGAAATATATAATTGTAATATAATTCTTGAGAGGTATTTTCAGTATACCTATCATGATTTGATCATAGACAAAAAGTATAGAAAATTATTTGGAAAAATCATGTTCAAAATGCAATATTAACGTAGAGAATCTTTTGCATTTAAACACATCATGATTGAACGAGCAAAGTTTATAGAAATCTTGATTTTGTCTTTGACCATGAATAAACTTCAAGACTGATCTAAAGTCAATAATACTAATTTTATGAATAATATGAATACAATTCTCAGGTAAGTTATTCTTCAAATAAAGAAATAAAAGATCACCACTTGATTGAAAAGGAATAGGAATTTCATTTAATTTTGAAAGAAAACACATTAAATATTTCACTATGGATTGTTTTTATTTCAAATAAAGCATAAATTAAGTTATTAGACTTTGATCTACTTTATTTTTAATTAAGCTTTTGATGTAAATCCATTCTCAAGTGAGCTCATCCATATTTTCCATAACGAAGCAAGAAATAGTCACAAAACTAGAATCAAAATCCAGGTGACTTGTTATAATAACTATGAACTAAAAATTGGTGACCAATTATGGTAAGGTGAACCATTAAAGACAAAAATGAATAAAGAAAGACACTTGATTTAAACTCTCCTATGGAGTCACCAAATTTGTTGATAGTGAAAAATGTCATGCCAATGAATTAACCCGTTCACCTATCGTGAAGGTTAAGATATAATCATATAAGTTTAATTGTAAGGAATCTATGACTGAAAATCAATCTTAAAGTGTAAAAAAGGGTCTTTTAAAGTTTTGAGGATTAATATGTTCAATAATAAATGTAAATCAAGCTTACAAACATTTACTAAATTGATCAAACACAACATGAATATCAACTATCAATATATGAATCAGTTCAAATATAAACATGTAATCAATCCTATTCAATAGAGTAGAGCCTATGAGATGAGACAATCTCCTGAAAGAAGGAAACCCGATTCAATTGTATATTTTGTTCAGGTAATGATATCTTCTTTTGATGTCATGAATCATAAATAAACACCAAGATAATAAATAAAATGAGCACAAGATAAATTGAAGAAAAAACAATAAATCAATTCATAAACACATCTTTAATAAATCACTAACATCAATATAACTCAACAATCAAAAGAAAAGATAAAAATAACAACTATCTACTAAGAAACTAAACAACAAACTAACTAAGAAAACTAAAAATAAGTAATCTAATCTAAAATCAACACTAAACTAACATTGACACTAACACAAAACTAAAGAAAGACATTAGAATAAAACAAAAACTATCAAAGAAAGTAAATTAGTGTTAATAAAACCTAAACTAAAATAGAATCCAAAATTAAAATAATTAGAAACTAAACTAAAATCAATTAAACTAAATTAGAAATCAAAATAATATAATATAAACAAAGTATATGAGACTTAAAAATAAGAGTCGTATTAGCAAATCAAATCATTTTATTTGAGAAATAAACATTTTTCATACAAAATATATTCAAAAGATAACTTTTACAATCAATTATCTATCGTAAACAATGATGGTTTTATCATTATTTGTGTTGAATACTAGGGTTTTACACATAGAATTGCAAACTGCAATCATCAAAAGATATTAAACTTGACAATATTCAGATAATCAATTATAAATGATAATATAAAACTAGATATACTTATATTGTCTAAGTAGGATACTTAACCATCAGAGAAAATACCATTGATCTATCTATAAAAGTCATGCTATCTCAAAAAAATTGCATAGAAAAGAGAGAAGTGATTGACTTTAAAATGTGATAGTCTTCAATACTTGTGTTGTTCCTCCCCTTCAAATAAATCTTTGATCTCCTTTTATACTTTCAAAGTTGACTGAAAAGGAAGTTGTAACTAACTTTAGTTAGTTGTTAACTTTAGTAATTAAATTTTAAAAGTCAATTAACTTGGTAGTTATAATTTAAGATTTATTTAAGACTTAAAAAAAAAAAATCTTAAGAGATCATATATTTGAATTTAGATCATGTATTCTTAATGGGTGGGGACCCTTTAGCCAACTAGTAATAATAAAAATAACATTTAATCAATAAATAATATGATAAAATCATATTTAAATGAAATTATTATTTATATTAATTCAATTTCACATATAATCCATATAACTTAAGCATATTATATATATATGATCATTTTACTATCCAATAATTTAGCAAAATCTTTCAAAATGTGAAATTGTTCCCTTTTATTTCATGTGCAATATCATGCTTGAGAAAATGAATTATTGAGCATAATACTTTCACCCTAAAAATATTTTGACTGAGTCAAATGAAATATGAACCAAACCTCTCCATAAAAAAACTTTCACTTTTCTAAAAATAACAATTTAAATGTATTAGTAACAAGGACTCAAGTGTATAAGGAAGCTTTAGCTAACTAGAGGGCGCGCATGGTTTGAAATTTGAATGACGCGCTGGGACGCACTGGGCACACTGGAAGCACACCCAGAATTTGAATGTGTAGAGCGATAGATAGAAGGCACCCTTTCAGAAGGGGGAAATGAAGGTTTGAAGGTAAATAGAAAATTGGTTGTGGAGAACCAGAAAGGAGGTTCTAACCCTGGAGGGACAGCAGGAGATGTAGAAAAAAATGTTGGGTTTGAATTTTCTGCTGATAAAAAAATTGGAAAACCTTTGAGTGGATTTGATCCTTTCTGTGGGATCAGTATCTCCCAATAGGATTATTCTCTCGTTGTGTTGGGGTAAAAGCCTGAAAAGGAGAAAGAAAATGTGCATTTAAACAAGGAAACATTCTCAAAAGTGCTGGAGGCAGAGTATTCTAAACAAAAGAAGTGGTCCTCTCTGTTTGACAAGAAACCCAATGGAAAACTTCTTTTCCCGTCACTGATTACTAAATCTTGTTGGGAGAAAGGCGAGTTTCAAGTTTTTATCCCAGATCCTTTAATATGATTTTCTGTGTCTTCTTTGGAATTCACCCTAGTGGGTAAATTTTTAGGGGCAAGACCAGATATAGAATCCCTTACTAAAATGATTAAAAGGAAATGGGTTATTCGAGGAGAGGTAGAACTGGCACCAATGTTGAATGGATTCTTCTTGTTTAATTTCAACTGTAAAGAGGACATGAATATGGTTCTGTGTGGAGGATCGTGGTCTTTTGGCAAATGTTCTCTAACTATTAAAAAATGGGAGCCTAACATGGATTTTTCAGATTCTTTTTTCTTAAACACTCCCATTTGGGTAAGACTTCCTGGCCTCCCTTTAGAGTTTTGGCATGAGGACATTTTTAAAGGTATAGCCAATTCTTTTGGTGAATTTGTGGCTTTGGATAATGCAACAGCTACCAGATCCAAACTTCAAAGTGCCAGACTTTATGTTAAAGTGGTAGATTTGAATAATCTCCCAGAAAAAGTGGACCTAATTTCTAAGCATGGCAAAAAAACTCAAAGGTTTGTTTTTGAAGATCTGCCCAACTCCTGCTATGTTTGTAAAAAATAGGGGCATTGGGCCAGAAACTGTCCTTACAAAAGAAAAAATTATCCAAGCAGTGTTTTGGATGACAGAAAGATCAAGGTTCAACACAAGAAAGTATGGATACCCAAAGAAAATAATCGACAAGAACTAAAGAATAATGAAGATTCTAAAGTTCTACATGTTGAGGAGGAGAAAGTGATTTCTATTGAAGATCCCAAAGCTCCACAAACTGAGGCAGATGAAGAGTTTGCTGTTGAGATAGAAAATTCTGAGAAAGAAGGATATGGGATGCAATCAGAAACCAGAATTCCTGTACAAAGAATAGATGATTTGATAGATTTATCAAAACAAATCGTTGTCTGTCAAAAGATAGAAGACCGATGGAGAGATGTAGAAGACAAAACTGAGCTGGAGGAAGGAAAATTCTTGGCTAAAGTTGGAAATAAATTAGAGGGAGATTCCCTTTTTTCTTAGTCCAGGGAGATTCACGCTGAGATTGATTCCCCTTTGAAGGAGCTTACTGTAAATGATAATGGAGAAAACTTAAAGCATTTTCTAAACCAAAGAAAAGCGCTGATGAAAAAGACCATAACTAAGGGGGTAGAAACAAGAAGCAGCAAAAAAGACCAGAAAATGAAGGTGAAACATCTTGCTTCTACTATGGATAAATCTGGAAGAGGAGATGAACAGTTTTTAAAGGTGAAACTGGATGTTGGCTCTCCAGACAGACTGGGAAGAAGATCCACAAAGAAAAACAGAGAGTTAGAAAGTAAGTAGACTATTGTTGATGGTAGGCAGGCAACTATTCTGGATTTTACCCTTAAAAAATAGATAGAAAATCTTTATTTAGAATTTTAGGAGGCAGAATTTAAATTGGATAATGATGTTGTCCTTGTTTTACCTGATTTTGCTGCTACTTTTTAGTAAGCTTAAGGATTGCTTATCCTGGTGCTTGTAATTGCTCTATCTTTTTAAATCTGTTAAAGGGTTTCGGGGTCCCTTCAAAACCTGTTTTTACCTTAATCTAAAACAATTTAAATGTATTTTTCAGCCATCTTAAATTTGATGTTCAAATGGTCGTCAAACTGCATAATTTTTGGTTTGTGATAATGGTCATTTGGCCGTGAAATTTAACATCATAATTTTTTTGTAGGTACACAAATGTAGATTTTGTATAGCAAAAAGAATTTCAACCAATTTTAAAAATAAAATAAAAATCCATTATTTATCTCCCATTCACTATCACGATTGAACATCATGAATGAACTAAAAATCATAATAATTGAATAAAATTATATTCTTCATAATTTTATTTCAAATATTTTGCCATATATTATTATATTCCACTCTGACTATACAAATCTACAATACATGTATATTATCCACAAATGTAAATTGCATAAATTTCTCCAACTGACAATCAATCGATAATGACCGAAGGAATAATTTTAAGAGAAGTTCCATCTATAATATTCTAAGCTGAACATATTTCCATGAACTAAAAATAATTTTATACCCTCTGAAAGAACTTAAAAGATAATCTCAACAACAAATCTAAAAAACTGTTATAAGATTTTTGATAAGGTCATATCATATCAAAACTCAGAATACATATTTTTATCGAACTATCAACTATTTCTCATTATTTTTCTATTTTTGACATCAAAAATAAAAACTCAAAAACATATTTTTATGTTTTTAAAATAACCCTCTGAGTTTAGAAAAACATATATATTGCATGCAAACAATACCATATATCAAAATTGTTCAACATATTCTCTTCACACCGTCCCCAGAAAACCACCTTCGAACTCATCCATATTTCCATAAAATAACCATTTTAAACTTGAACTTTACTAAATATTCATGCATCTATGACATCATAACTTCAAAATTCAAAATGATATAGCCAAAATTTCCACTGTAACAAATGATCGACCAATAGAAAACCTAAAACCAAAATATCATGTCTTCCAAAATAATCTCCATAATGATCTTAGAATATAGTTCAAATACCTAATGATTTATAAATGATAATCTTCATCTATCATCAAATTTACTTCAAAAATCAAGATGAATAGATTTATAATAATAATGAAAAATCTCATACCGTAGAATGTAACATGATAAACCCAAAAATCTTTTCAACTTTCTTTATCACCAAAAAATCATGCATGCAATTTTTTTTAAGACAAATGGTTTATCTCACCCAAAATTTATCAAAAACCATACAGACCTACAAACCAGTATTTTATCTCCATGTAAACTAGTCACAACGAAACAACTATAATTATTTCCTTCATAACTATCCACTTTCATAAATGGCATACCTATCTGTGCTTACCCTTAACCTCCTGTCTGCAACTTCTAAGTTATCTCGACAGAGTATAGCTTCCACTATGATCTTTACAAATTGACTAACCAAATGAAAAACAAATCTATTTGTAACCAAAACTCTTGTATTAACTACCTATGCCTATGTGTATTCATGTTATTGGTTTCTCAAATTGAGGAAAGTAATTAGCCTACTGCTAACTTGTTTATCAACGCTTAAAAACTTAGCGATGACCAAATTCCTTACTAAACCCAACTAATTCACATAATTTTAAGCATGTACAATTCACATTTAATTCTTTTAAACCACCTTTGATCTTGTAGAGATCTTGAAACATCCATCTTGTGTAACATTAAATCATCCTGCCAACTATACTGCTAACTAGACTGCCAACTTGCCACCTTAGCATTCAAAACTTAAAAGAACATGAGCCTCAAGCTTATCAAACATGATACAACCTAATTTTGAATGTCAAGCATAGTTTTTTTCTAATCAATCTTTGAAATAAATAAGCACCTCATGTCCATTTCAAAGCTTTGGAATTATGTCCATACAATAACATCAAACACTTAGAATAAGATAATGTTTCAGATTAGAATATAAAACCCATTATGATTATCAAATAACTTAAGTTTAAATATTAAACCAATTTATGTTATGGCATAACTTATATAATGCCACTATTCATACTTGGCATCATCATGATAAATCCATATAAACTCACAATTAAATTTTCAATAGAACTAATTAAAAACTATTTATAACAAATCCATATAATACCTTTCAATTCTGATAAACCATAGGGAACATTATCTTTTTTAAAATGAAATATTTTAGTGATCAATTCAAATGAATGCAGTCTGATCAGCTCTATCCACTGAAGATCATAACTAAAAACAAACATTCAAAAATAATATATATATATATATATATATATATTTTCATTCAACCATTAATGCTTTTTGAAACCACTATAATGTAAATAAAAATTCAAAAATATGATAATTATCAAATCATTTAATTGAAATCATGCATATTCATAAGTAATACTAATTGACTTAGGGTCCTTGATTACAGTTTTAAATTTTATGACTAGGTCATCACTAAGGCAGATAAAAGTATCAATTTATTATTTTAAAAAAATTGGGAGGTGTAAAAAATAGGCATAAAAAAAATGATCTACTAAGGTTTCCTCCATGCTTTCCATTGAGTTGGCCCTTATTTTTCTACCTTCCTCTCCTTGTGTCATACCATGACCTTAGTCACCTATGGTACTTGCACTTATTATCATTTTAGGGTTTCTCATCTTTAAGTGAGGCCAACCTTTATAATGACCTCTCCTCCTATCTTGACTATTTTAGCTATAGATAAGAATGGTAGAACGTCGAGCAAAGGCCCACTACAAATGTTTGAAGAAGTTTGTGTTGAAGGTATACCATAAGGTAATACTTCAGAATCTAATGTTATATTGCCTATTCTTGAATTTAATTTTGCATGTCAATGGTTAGAGAAATTCTATTTAATAGGCTATTTTGTAGAGAGAATCCCCTATGAAAGTATGCTTCGGTCTTGGGTTCAAACTCACTGAGTAGCTCACAACATTAAGATAGAGAGAATTTAGAATATGATTAAGGGTTTTTTTATTTTTTGCATTTCTAACCCTTCGCATATAGAAGGAATCCTCCATAGGTCAACCACTTGATATGTTACGAAGTTGCTTATGGTTTTCTCCCCCTAAACATGATACTTTGTGGTCTTAAAGCACACCAATCTTAAAGTCTCAGTCTGGGTTAAATTCCCTAGTCTCCCACTCCTTTGTTGGCACTTTAATAACTAGATAGCATCCTCCATAGGTCAGGTAGTTTGACATGAATAAAATTAGTTCTACTCAGCTAGACCATAAAAAGGGTCTATATAGAAGTTGACCTTTCTCGAAACCTCAATAAGTTGGTGGAAATCCAAGTTGAGGATGTGAGACACTCCCAATGAGTCCTATACATCAATTTACCTAACACTTGCTTTATTGCCAAGACACAAACCATAAGATATGGGATTGTACCCTTCAATTGTCTCTCAATAATATCTCCAATCGCTCACCCTCTACCCCCAAGCCCTCTCTTGAAGTTAAAAGGAATACAAATGAAGATGGATGGACCATGGTAGGTAAAAATAACACTTACTCCAAAGTTGTAACCATAATTTCTCCTCTTAAATGAGGCAAGCCATATTGAAGTAATGGCCCATAGGAGAAGGATTCTATTGTGAAAGAGCCTTCACCGACTGAAGTCTCCAAATTTGTAGAGAAACTTAGGGTGTTCAACACCTTTCTAGATGCTAATTTTTTGTCTTAATGTTCCAAGGCCTCTGTGCCCAATTCTTTTGGATTTTTAGACTCACTGCTAGCCACTCTTCCACTTCCTACTCGATAAGAAATGCCCAAATGCTCTCGTAGCCCTCCTCAATGGAGTGATGAGGTGGAGGAGGGAGAATATTAGGTTGGTCATATTGTGAGGAAGAAATTTAATGATTTCTTGAGTGCCAATAGTGGACAATTTATGTAGAATTGGTATGATTCCTTAGAGGGGCTGGACTCGAAAGACATGTACCTTGATACCCATCATCTATGAATTATTTTTTATGGAATGTTCAAAGTCTCATGGACCCAAAATGCAAATTTTTTGTGCATGATTTTAGAAAGAAAATTTCCAAGATGGACATTCTCTATTTGTAGGAAATCAAGGTGGAGGATTTTTTATTGATGATTGTCAGTAATTCCATTTGGCACAATAGTATCATTCTTCATAAAAATCATGCTGTAGGACATGGAGGGGTTATCACTTTCATCTCTCCAAGGTGGCAGCCACACTTAGGTAATTTGGCATGGACCCCACCAACCAATTAGTATGGGTTATTTTTAGCATTAAAAGCCATTTTTTTGGCTTTATTAATATTAATGCCTTGAATGATGCTTCAAAGCATACCCATTTATGGTGATGGATTGTGGATGATCTCCTTGATGCCCATTAAGTATTATGTAGTGACTTTAATATGGTGGCATCTCCTAAGGACAAGTTGGGCCACTTGCTTATGAGGTGGGCAGTTGGAAAAAGGGAGGCGTGGTTTTACATGTGCACTAAATGGCACTTTTATGACCCCAACATAGCTCGTTGACCTAAAAATGGAGTTTGGTACACTTAGAGTAATTTTAGGGGAGGCCTCTCTTGAATTATAAATAATCTAGAATGTGAAATGATGTCCTCATTGTAGACATCCAATTCCTAACACCATTTATGTTGAAATTATCAATCTTACTAGAATTGCACTCAAATGCACATTTTAGGTCAAAATCCATAAAATGACCTAAATGGTTTGAACTTATCATTTACAAGTGCCAATTTAGGTCAAAGTATCCCTAAATAGAGCAATGCAATTTATGGCAAGCTAACTTTGGTCAAATCATTTCAAGTCAAAATGATGATTTCACCTTTTGTGTTTTGGATCACTTTTTTCTTCTAAATTCATTGGTGCATGCCATGTACCTTTGTTATTTTGTGTTGGAAACATTCTAAATAGAAATATGGTTCCATCACATCTAACGTCACCTTTTAATTCTTTTCAAGTCAAATTACAACTCAATAATATGACTTTTTGACCATTTTGATTAATTGAGGACCAATTTTCAAATAAATATTGATTAACCTTGTTTAAGGCTAATTAATCCAAATCAAGAGCTTAAGTGGATTTTTCATGAGAGTTGTCGAATATTTCTTTTTAAAAACTGATTCTTATTACCTACATCATCAGGTGACCTCATTTTTTGGAAAGACATCTCTAGGCCATAAATGCCACAAATATCAAGATTATGGGTCACCCATACCTAGTTAATGCCTCCCATGCCTCTTCAATGCCCCTTCTTCTAATGTCATGATGAAGATAATTATAGATTTAAATCCAAATATTAGGATTATCCTCAACCACACATCTTCATCTCAAGATGGATGGTTCAGGTTGATCCTGACCAATCTCAAAAATCTATAAATAGAGAGGCCATGAACATCATTTTTAAGCTATTTTGGTGCAAGGTTATTATGCTCAAATATCTTTAAAAGGATTTGCACTAGATCATAGATTTTGTTTGAAAGCTTCATTGATAGGCTAGTTTAGTGATTTGGAATCAAGAGCATAGGTTTTACAGAGTGTTCTTGAGGCATTAGACTAACTTACTTTGTAATCCTCTCTACATCTTGGTAAGCCCAATGAGATAAGACACATCTTACACATGAAGAAGATCATTTTGCAACTTTAAAATATTTATTTGAGCCTTTAAAACTCTTTCAAATTGATTTTATAACTTTATTTTGCCATTTTTTCTTACCATGGATTTTACACATTAATCGACATCAGTAGAAATACTAACATCAGTTACCTATCTTAATCGATATCGGTCAGTAAAATCGACATCGACTAGATCTCGGTAGCTGGGTAATCGATGTCGGTGGTAATATGTGACGTTGATCACTATGTTTTTCAAAAAACACAAACTTGAGACCTCTTTTTTCAAAGTTTATTATTTCAAGCTAAAAAGGGCTTCAAAGCTAAAGGTCATGGTAACAATTTTGCTGTAGAACCAAGCTAGATATTTGTTTGAAACATGTTTAAATCACCTTTGCATGCTTAAAAATTGATTAGGAACCTTGTTTTGGATATTTAACAAAGAGTTTTAGATGTTTTTGGTGAATGTTTTTCAAAGTTTACAACTAAGACCAAGGGGTCAAATGAACACCCCCACACATTTCATTTGAGTTTTCAAAATTGAACACACTTGTCAATTTTTGTTTGCAATAATTGTTTAATTAGATTTTATTTGGCAAAAAGAGGTATGTTGTTTTTATGTTCTTCCATTTGTACCCTATAGGGAACCCTTGGAATCAAAAGTGCCATTCCTATTGTAAATAGCCTAGTCCAAGACTTAGAAAGAATGTCACCTAAAGCACTCCCCAAAAACTCACCAAAGTTTGGGTGATCTTAAAAATGACCCTAAAGTCTTTCTATTTAATGCTTTATTTATTTTCATGCAAACTTGGCTTGCTAGGGGGACATCATTACCTCCCATGAGTTTTTTAGGGAAGATTTGACCTAGGGTTTCATCTCCCAACATTGACTTCATTTGGCTCTATTAGAGTTGTACATGGGACGTATCTGCATTTGGACATAGTACTATACTAAGCAAACAATAGGATGTAGTGGTTGTAAAAAGAACTAGACCTTTTTATAACTAGCTAATGCTGTGGTTACCCAATTTCCATGTTTATCATTTGGAATGAAAGTCATTGTGCAATTGATTCCCATAGAATGGTTGAAAACTTGATAGTTTAGTCAACCCCACATGCCATACCCTTGTTAGGATTTGGATGATTATACTTAGTACATTTTGGTCATTATTTATTTAGTATGCTTTGAGGTTAAAACTTGTTTGTTTGTTCATAAGCCATGTCAAAATCATGTATTTAAGTTAATAAGGATAGCATTATCTTACCCAAATCATGTCAAAGCTATTTTGCCTTTGAGTTTTTGAAACATAACCATTGACCACATTATTCAAGTATACTTATATCGTTAGGATGATCAATTTATTTTAATACTTGTTTACCATTGTATCAAAACCATTTGTTTTAAACCATTTTGTATATACCATTTAGACCTTTGTCTTGTGTTGTCATGCTGTCTGATCTTGTCTAGCTTGTTTGGTCCAATCCTAGTCTTCAACATTGCATTTTCAATTAGCCTTGTCAAGTTTGGATCTAAACATTGATTGATTTCTATTTAGGCCTTAATTCATGGGGTTGGTACACATATATTTTTCTTTTGGGTTGCATAGCTTTGATTAAAAAAATTACCCAATTTTGAACACTATTGATTGTTTATTTGTTTGAGTGCCTATCCTCATCATTTTTTGTGACTTTGTTTGGGAAAACACAACCTTTCTTCAAAAACCTTTGATGTTAGACATTTGACGTTAGGTTGTTTTATGCCAAATCTTGGCACAAACTACTTTTGAGATGCAGCTCCACCCCTTCGACCAAGTTGAACCAAGTTTGAACCATTTATCCTTTGGATCATTTTTTTAGGGTTTACAAAACTTTAAGTCTTTTTGTTTTTGAAGCTTTTTTCATTAAATGCAGATATGTCTAGCTACACTTATGATGTAGTCATGGCTAAACCAACTTATGATAGAATGGCTGCACAAAATGACTTTTATGACTTTAGTCAAGACCCCTACGGTGACAATATGGTTTGTGAGATAGATTTTTATCCACCTCACAAAAATCAGTCATGGGAACATAGACAAGATCCAACTTATGATCCAACTCATGATTAGAATGATTGGGTTTATCAAGAAGACTTAGATGATTTGGCTTGTGTAAGTAATAAAACTCCACAACATACCAAGATCACCATTTTAGGACCTCCTATTTTGGTTTGCATGAGCAACCAAACTAAGAAGCATCCAGTTGTTACCATTTTAGGACCTCCTCCTTTAGTTTACATGAGCAACCAAACTAAGAAGCATCCAATCGTTACCATTTTAGGACCTCTTCCTTTGGTTTGCATGAGCAACCAAACTAAAAAGCATCTAGTTGTTACCATTTTAGGACTTCCTTCTTTGGTTTGCATGAGTAACCAAATTAATAAGTGTCCAGTTATTACCATTCTTGACCTGTTGCTAGTTTTTGATGAACCTATTATTGAAGAACCTGCATTTGATGAACCAATTATTTTTTATCCCTTCTTCAATAGTCTAATATTTAGAGAGTCCATTATTAAACCAGAGACAAAGGTTCTCACTAAACCAAAGGTTCTCACTAAACCAAATGTTCCCCGCTTTAAAATTTTTGTGCTAATCTTCGAGCCTAAACAAGAACCATTACCTCTTCAAAAGCTATATTATGAGGATCAAAATGTGTTCAAAGTTGATCTTTTACAACCAATTTTGAAACAAAACTAAAATATTATTGTTGGAACACCCATTTATGACAAGATAATCTATGATAAGTTACCTATTTTTAAAGAGCCTCATCTCCTTGACAAGCCAATCTTGATAGAGTTATCTCTTGATCTTTTCCCACTCATTGAGGAGTCTCACTTTGATAGACATGATTTTTTTGAGACATCCCTTGAGCGATTCCCTCTTTGTAAGGGGCTTCACTTAAACGAGTCAATATATGTTGAACCCTTCCAAGATGAATTAATTTCTATTGAGCCCATTATGCCATCATAGACCATTACCTGTCAAAAATTTAGTATTCAACAAAACATTATCAAAACAACCATATCAAAGGAAGAATCAATGCTAGAGTCAGGTTCCATTTTTGAATTGACATTGGATTTAGCATAAAAAATAGACTCAACATTAGTTGTGACATTAGATTCAGAGTCCATTGCTTTGAAATTGGAGTCAAAAATAGATTATCATATTGGTTGTTAAAACATTGGTTACAATTGCCTTGCAGATTTATTTAAATATATTTATGATCCTTCTATGGTTTTTGAGAATGATTACTTTAGCATAGACACTAGTTCTCCTAGTATCTTCTATGAGGATTGTGCTGCCTTTCACCATCCCATTATTACCACCCAATATAGCCATTATATTGATATTCCACCTCCCATAAATGTCGATTAGGAATGATAAAATCACACTTTGTTGAACTACATCCATGGTGACATAGAGTTTGAAGAAGAAGAAGGAGGTCAAGGCCACGTTCATTCAAAAGAAGAATAATCTCCTAGTGAAACCTTTTTGGAGGTGCTAGGGGATAACCAAAGATCAAACTCAACATCTTTTAGTGACACCTTTTCGAAAGCACTAGAAGACAATCAAATTCAAATGTTAACATCTCTTTGTGAAACCTTCTCAGAGGTGCTAAGGGATGATTAGAATAAATTCATTGGTTAAAACCTCATTAAAACACCAATAACTGAGCATAAAAGTTCTTCATTATTTACTAAAGATAATATCAAAGATCAAATCAAAATAAATTCCTATTTACAACATAATCAGATGGTAGCTACTCTCAAAATCAAGCAACAAAATAATCTGATGGTCCTATCAAGAGCATCTTCAGAGGTCTTTGGTCCCACCACAACTAAAGTTATGTCAAATCTAACATCAAAAACATTATGTGTGATTAAAAGCCCTGATCTCTATTTATCACCTATTTATCACCCACTTATCTCATTTATCCTACCATTATTTACCATCACTGGTAACACTTTCTTTTATCAAGGTTATAAAGATATCTTGTCTTAATGTTTGAAGGAAGTAGAATTAATAACCTATGAAGATCATGAACACATTATTGAGATCTAGATCAACAACAAGTTCTTAACATAACAGTTATTTCAAAAGGGGTTGGATAATAACTTATATAACTGATCATTTTTGTTGTCTCACATATTGACTAGGATGTACATCTCCCTATCAACAAGAGCAACAAAACCATTTTTCATCTACCATTCACCCATTTTCCATTACCATGCCTCATCTCTTGGGAATAACCCTATAGATGCTTTTTAGGCATTATTATACCATCAAGATCCATGAACCAAGCCATTTGAACTACATTGACTTGAGGTCCTTTAGGACTATGTAGGTAGCACTTAATTTTTATTGAGGTCAGCTTGATCACCCCTTTTCCATGCTCTCACTATTTTGTGAGCAATCTGATCTAATCATCACTTGGGGGAAACCTTGTCACCACTATATCCAGTTTTCTTCTTATCATTTCATACCATTTCCATTCCTATCTAGTCCAAGCCTATTTTTAGTCATCCTACCCAATCTTATTTTGATCTTGATTCATTTGGTTCTCCTTGCACCTCTTATGAGGGGATTCTAATGAAGTTTTAACAACCAATCAAATCCATGTTTATAATGACAATCTATGAAAGTAGTGTGACAACTGATCTAACAAGATATCTTTCATCGTATATCCACATTTGTTTATGTGATCTTGATTATAATCACCTATGGAAAAATCAATGTTTCACTAGTCTTGCTACTAATTTTAACTACCTATGAGCAAATTAGTATCATTAACCTATGCTATTATATCTTAGTTATAACCACCTATGGGAAAACTAGGGGAAACACTTATTTATCATGCATTACTACATCACCTTGCCATTACTATTTTCATTTGAATGACCATTTTCTAGATTTGAGAACTTGTTGGGACCTAGTTGGTTTTTCTTCACCTTTTGTGTGGATGGAATTACTATGACTTGAGGTCATTTCAAGACTATGTGGGTCATGTTCAATTCAAGATGAGGTTACCTTAGTCCCCCTTACCTCACTCTCACTGATTTGCTAGCATGGGTTGTTGTAGCTGGCTTAGCTATTTTATTGGAACCTCTACTTTCAGGGTGTGCATCTCGTCAACTAGATGGTCCCACCTTGTGCATATTTTATCCTAAAAACACCAAAAACATTATAAATACTTTGAAAATACCAAAACCATTAGAACATGATCCATAAAAGAATAAAAACATTATCTCATGCTTCTGTACATTTGTACATTCCTATTCCACCATCCCATGTTCTTGCCATTTTGTGAGAAACTATTAAAGTTTGAATGCTCTCGCCATTTTATGAGTAACTGTTATGTTTGAACCTATCCCATGCACCTATCATTTTGTAAGATCATCCTTTCTCATCTCACCAACTTCTTGTTTTCTAGACCATTCTCATTTATTTATCATATCTTCTATTTCTTCTATAAATCATGCTAGTTTGATCATCATTTTTCTTCTATCCCATTTCCTGGGAAAACTACATTTGGCTTAAAGTTCATGTTGGAACATGCATCTATAGAACTAAGTAGCCATGTCCACTTGTCTTATACATCTGGAGGTAGCTCAACTAACCCCTTCCTTTTCTTATCTTTCCCCATTTCTTTTATCATTGTTTCATTTTAATTAGAAAATAATTGTCATTGTTCTTTATTATGTTGTGGTGGAAAGTAATGCCTCTACCACACATGCATGAATATTTGTCTTTAAATTGCACTAATTTAGTTTTTGTTCATGTGTGTTTATTTGAGTTTTCTTGGAGTTTTGTTGTGTTTTCTCACCTCTCCTTTTATTTCTTCTCCTTTTCTCTTTTTATTACTTTTTATCTCCATTCTTGGTTTTGTGTTTTCTTGATTGTTTTTGCTTATCTCTTTTGTGTTTTAGAACATCTTGATGATTCACATGGATCTTGATTGTTTATATCTTGATCCTATGTTATTACATTGTTCTTGGATCATTTTGTTTATTTGATTATTATTGGTGTCTTATTTTTTCTGATTGATTTTGCTTTTCTCTTTTGTGTTCAAGAATACCTTGATGGTCCACATATATCTTGATTATTCATATCTTGGTCTCATGTCATTATGATATTCTTGCCTTTTGTTTTTAAACATTTTTTATTCTTACTTAAGTCTTGATAGATCATATATTTATTTCAAGTTAGGTTCATTTATGTTTATCTTTTTCTTTGTTTTTGCTTTTTTGTTTAAATGTAAATCACTGTAACTCTAGTTTTGGTCATGGTTTTACCATTATCCTTAGTTATATATATTCACATTTGAACTTGCTCAGTGCAATTAGAATCTTATGTCATTCTAAGTTATTCATACTTATGATACCTAATTTTTTTGCTATATCAAGCACTTTGCGCTCAGGTCTCAAAGTCTTAACGCCAACATCAACTCCGATGAATGATTCTCAAAACCACTTTGTAAAACTTAGGCTTATGATATGGAATTAGGCTTTTAGGTAGCATGCATTTCAGGCTTCTTTGTCTATACTTAGATGTGCATATCTTTGCATACATTGTGAGTCTAATAAATTATTGGTCATCTTTCATCATTCCTCATTCCATTCTTTTTCCAACTTGGGTGAACTACATTGGCCTGAAGTTCATGTTAGAATATGAGTCCATGTAACTATGTAGGTAGTGCTCCATTTCTATTAAGGTCAACTCAACTATCTCCATTATTATTTTTATCTCTCTCATCACTTTGTGCATTCTCATATGCTTGGTTTCATATGGCTTTCTAAGCCATTATACCATCACATGTATGCTTGTGCTCGCTTGTTTTAACCTATATTTTAGGTTATATCCTTGAGCTATTTTGCTTTCCAATTGCCCATACTGGGGCCTAACATCTAAACCACATTTGAATCAAATTAGACCTATAAGGGAAAAATCATTCTTTATTATTTATCAATGATCAAAATTTTCCCTACTAGGGCAAAACTATTTTATCATGATCAAATCTACTCTACTGGAGTACTTATTAATATATTCTCTTTGGAGACCCCATTATAGTGGTGCTTCCCTTCATGAAGTAGAATGTTGTCTCTTTTCCTCTAATTCCAAGCTCTCCACATTAATGCCCATGATGGTAATATTTTAGTGTGTAACTTATCTCGAGATTGATCAATGCCATAAGCATGTAGCTTGTACTCTCAAATTGGGTACATTTACAGTGTGTTCCTTATATTTATGGATTATATCTTTCCCATTCCCCCCATCTCTAGGGCCTATTATACCTCTCATTATATTTTGATCATTGATGGTATTCATGTGTGTAAGCATTAGCTCATCTGGATGTGATCTATTCCATGGGTTAATCTCTCACTTTCTCTCCCTTTTCGAGAGTTCATCCTTCTCTTTCATCTTAGTATGTCTTCTCAAGGAGGCATTATGGGTTTGTTCCAATGTCTTCTTGACAACTCTTTTCTTTAAAAAGATGTTTTTTTTCTTGAATGTCTTACTACACCTTCTCAAATAGGGGCAAAATGTAGACATCTAATTCCTAACACCATTTGTGTTAAAATTTTCAATCTTACTAAAATTACACTCAAATGCACATTTTAGGTCAAAATCTATAAAAGGCACTAAATGGTTCAAAATTTTCATTTACAAGTGCCAATTTAGGTCAAAGTATCCCTAAATAGGGTAATGTAATTTATGGGTCAACTAACTTTGGTCAAATCATTTCGAGTCAAAATGATGATTTCACCTTTTGTGCTCTGGATCACTCTTTTCTTCTAAATTAATTAGTACACACCACATACCTTTGTTATTTTGTGTTGAAAACATCTTAAATGGAAATATGGTTCTGGCACATCTAACATCACCTTCTAATTCTTTCTGAGTCAAATTACAACTTAGTAATATGACTTTCTGACCATTTTGATTAACTGAAGACCAATTTTCAAATAATTGCACAAATGTTGATTAACCTTGTTTAAGACTAATTAATCCAAATCAAGAGCTTAAGTGGATTTTACATGAGAGTTTTTGAATATTTATTTTTTAAAATTGATTCCTATTAACTACATCATTAGGTGACCTTATTTCTTGGGAAGACATCTCTAGCATAAATGCCACAAATATCATGATTATGGGTCACCCATACCTAGTTAATGCCTCCCATGCCTCTTCAATGCCCCTTTTTCCAAGGTCATGATGAAGATAATTATAGATTTAATTCCAAATATTAGGATTATCCTCAACCACACATCTTCATCTCAATATGGATGGTTCAGGTTGATCCTAACCAATCTCAAAAATCTATAAATAGAGATGCCATGAACATCATTTTAAAGCTATTTTGGTGCAAGGTTATTATGCTCAAATATCTTCAAAAGGATTTGCATTAGATTTTTTTTGAAAGCTTCATTTATAAGCTAGTTTAGTGATTTGGAATCAAGAACCTAGGTTTTATGGAGTGTTCTTGAGGTATTAGAGGAGCTCACCACCATTGTTGACAAAGACAAGGATGCTTGATCAATGGAGAACATATTTTTGAGCCACATGGGTATGGTGAATCCATTTGGGAAGATAATATGGTGTTTCTTTCTTTCATTTGTTTCTTGATATCCTTTGTAATTTCCATTGGAATAGATAGGCTTGGTTAGTTTTTTATGCATGTTTCATTATTTATGGAATAATGCTTGACTAACTTGTTTTGTAATCCTTTCTACACTCTTAGCTATACTTATTTTTTGATAATAGTTTTTTTTATTTATTGCAGAAACTATCAAAATTTAGGCTTTTTGATCACTCTCTGATTAGGTTCTAAGTGACATCGCAGTTCATGAAACCCAAAGTTCATAAAATACATTTTTTCCTTAACACCTCGTTTCTCAAGCATGGGCCCACAATGACACATATTAAAAGAGTTTAAAATTTAGATCCACACCCCTCCCAAGAGTTTGATTGGATCCTTTGGTGGGATGATGCTATCAAATGAACGTCTTGATTTTTATGGATTTATGGCCACAAACTTTCCAAAATTTGGAGACACTCCTTTGATACTTCCTCTAAGATAAGTCATGTGGTTCTAGCCCTAAATAAATACCTTTAATGAGATCCTAGAGGTAAGAGTTACTTCCTTACAAAACCACATTCAGATTGTAGACAACTACAATGCTCAGGGAGCTCAAATCAAAGCCAAGCTTCACTGGCTCAAGATAGGGGATAAAGATCCTAAGGAGTTCTTCCAAATGCTATGAGCCAAAAACTTGAAATAATAGATACAAGTCATTTTTAAGGCTGGAAATAGGCTCATAGAGACTCTGCTAATAGTGAAATATTTTTTCCACCATTATCAACAAGTGTTCAAAGCCTAGTATCTTAAGTTGAGCATGAATCTACCCTTCAACAATTCCTTTTAGTGGTGCCTTGCAAACTCACTCTCACCTAGTGGGTGGTTTATGACAGACCCCTCTCTGTTGATGACTTGCATGAAGTAGTGTCTCACATGAGTAATGGGAAAGTCCCTAGTATTGATATCTTCCCCTAAAAATTCTATAAAATGCTTTGGGACCTTATGGGTAGTGACTTGCATAAGGTTTATCAAGAAATGTTTCTCAAACATTTCCTGAGTATAAGTATTAATAAAGGAAATATCAAATTCATACCTAAATAGGGATATCCCAATTTGATCTGAAACTAGTATCCCAACACCCTCCTAAATGTTTCTTATAAGATTATTGCCAAGGTTTTGGCAATCCATCTACGTAATATGCTACGTCTCATTATGCATCTTAAACAAACAAGCTTCATCAGAAGATACTATATTTTAGATAACATCATTACCATCTGGGAAGGTATATATTTGGCCAGATGGTCTAAGTATTAGGTTGTGTTCATTAAAATCAATTTCTAAAATTCCTATGATCACATCAAATGGCTATTCATTCTTGCCATGCTTTGGTCCCTAGGCTATAGGCACATATTTATCCAAACTATTCAGATGCTTTTCTTAGATGCCTCAATTATCCTCTCCATTAATGGAGTCACCTCTAATAAATTTGTCTTATTCCATTCTATTCATCCCTAATAAAAAATTACCCCTCAATAATCTTGGTAATAAACTTTTCCACATTGTGGCAGTCACCACACACCTGCATATTCTTGATGATCCATATAAGTGTGTTAGGGGATGTTCTGATAAGCCCAAATACAATAGCCAATTTATTGATATTTTAATATATAATATGTTCCTTTTCCCTATCCTCTATATCATGCTAGGAAATTTTTTTATTGGGTATATTACCTAACTTCTTCATCCATCCTACCAAATTATGCAACATTGCATCCATGACACAATGTTTCTTTCAAACAAATGATGAGAAAACTCTAGGGTACCAAATTTTACATACATGTATATAAGTGCACTTCCTAAAAAAATATGTGATTCAATTTTGTCTTTGATGATGTATTTATGGATCTCCTTACCATGTTTTAGAGCAAACGACTGAGCACATGCTGATAAAACATAAGTGATGGTCATTGAGTTTGGGTTGATGCTTTCTAGAAACATACGTTGAAAAAGTTTCAAAGCATCATCACCATGTCATCTTAGAACATATGATAAAATCATTTCACTCCATGAAATTACATCTCATTTATACATTTTTTCAAATACTAGTCACGAACATTCGATATCCACACATTTACCATATATAGATATGAGGGCATTCCCTATCTTAATCATATGAGAAATAAACATGCACTATCAGGCCAAATCACTTGATTATAATATATTTCTTAATATCTTGATCTAACCAACTGATAACCAATTCACTTATCTCATTTTTATGAGAAATGAACATGCACTGTCAGGCTAAATCACCTAATTATAATGCTTTTCTTCATATCTCAATCTGACCAACTGATAGCCAGTTCAGCTATCTTGATTATATGAGAAATGAACACATGATGTTGGGATAGATCTCTTGTTTATGATAATTATGCATGTTTACCACCTATTCACTTGAAGGTATCCTTGAAAAGCTTGTCCATTCTATCATTTGAGAAACAAACATCCATATCACCATTTTTAATACTAAAATAGTTATTCTCTAAATTTAATATCTATTTTTTGTCTTGTAGATATATTTATCTAAATAAATGCAATATTTATTTCTAAAAATGTGATCTTTTCATTGCCCCTAAAAAAATGACCATTCTGACATTCTTGCAAATCATGTGATTTCCCATGATATTTCCTAAATAGAGATCATGACTACAAATATGTGCAGGTAGAAAGACCAAAACATAGAGAAAAATGAACAATAGATAGAATTTTGTATTTATTTAAAAGAAACACACACACACACACACACACACACACACACACACACACACACACACACACACACACACACACACACACACACAAATAAAATGGGAAAATAAAAAAAAGCCAAAATAGGGAGAAAAAAATTATTTCCAAGGTGTAGAGGAAAATGAGAAGACTATACAAATCCATACACTAGCTAGGAGAAATACCTACCATTTTAGAACAATGGATTTGACTTATGAGATCAAAATACATTTATAAATAATGATCAAGTAGGTAGGAAGAGGGAATTATAATCATCATTCACATAGATATGATTATGAATATGCAGATCAACTATGTCTCCAGGTTTAGAAATGGAACTATTGAAAGTTCCTCGATCTTCTACAAGTACTCTTAAGTAGCATTGGACTTATTCAATATTTTTTAAAATGGATTTGAATGAATTTGTACCTAATATGGGATATGAATAAGAGAGAAGTGTGTTTCATAGTTATTTCTGAGCTAGAACAACAATATGATTATTTTATGGAATGAATTGAGTGTTGATATTTTTTTCTAAATTGCTTCCCACAGTAGAAATGAATTCAATACTGAATGAGTCATCATCATCATCTCCATCAATTTCCTTTACCTTGATAGTTTCCATTTCACTTATAATGAATAATGGGTACTATTCATCTTGTTCCATATTCACATATTTTTTGATTTAAACTTTCACATGACTATGGTTCCAATTTGCATAGGGTTGATTACTTTGAATTCAAATCCCATGAAGAACTTTTATAAAGTGGAATATAAAAGGAAGTGTTAAGAGAATATTCAATTTTGACCACTAAATATTCTAAATTGATACAAGAGGGATCTTCTTCTTTGCCAAAAACAAGTTCTATACTATCTTCTCTTTTAGGAAGTGGAATATCACACTCTACATTATTGTTCCTTTCTATTTGGGATTTAACCAGTCATTCATAAAATAACTCATTTTCCCCTAGGACCATGGGGTTTGAGTAATTTTGAAAAACATGGAAATCTTTCTTTCCTTTTTCAAGGGGGGAGCTAAATTCTTCATTTGTTCTTTGATAAATCATTAATTTTTTTAACCGTTCACTTTTTTCCACAATTATGAAATTGAAACAATCATATGTGATAAGAAGCACTTTATCTTTTACTTTGTCAAAGTTATGACATGATTGATTATAATTTTGCCTTCATAATCTCTTTTCTAAATGTTGAGGGCTCTTGGTTATATCAACTTCCATTACTTGATCATCACTAATGGAAGTTGTAGCATGTTTTGAAGTCCCTTTTTACAACATTCTAGATAATCATATTATCTTCAATTTTGATAGCTTCCTATTGTGTAGCTTCTAAGTCATTTACTTTGTTCTTCATCAATATGAATTTGATCTTTGGGTGTAAAGAACAAATGAAGAGACAAAGATAATTTTTGGGGCTTGGTTGAGATGCTTGAGGAATCAATCTCAATAATTTGTTGAAACATGCTATAAACGCTCTCATTTTACTTTTGAATTTGGAATAAATATGATAATAATGCACACACATCCATAGCTAGTTTGAATCTATTTATGAACTTATTATTCAAGGAGTCCCAATTCATAATACATCCATCTTTGAGGTGCCAAAACCAATCAATAATAGGTCCATTAAAAGTTTAAGCAAAACATCTCATAATGACATCCTCATGCATAACTCTCAAGATGATATAGGGCACCATGAAGGCTAGGATATGGTTATCTAAATATTCACCATTTTCACAATTTTTTTTTGGAAATATCTTCCTTGAGCCTATATGTAATTCACTATATTTGGGCAAAGCCAATAGACAAAAATGTTTCTCCTTTGAGACGTGAGGAACATTGGGAATGGGGTGAACCAATGGCATTTCTTTAATCAGAAAGATGAAGGCACTAGGTACTTTATCTTAATGGATTCTTCAATCTCCATTTTAGTGGAGGTTCCTTGAAGTGTTTAAAAATTATGTGTGTAAAGCACCTCAATCCCCAATAATGTTTCCAAAAACTATCGGCTCAAAAATTTGTCAGGGGGATAAATTGGTGACTTTGTGTGAACAGTGTGGGAACTAAATCCTAATGTTAATCAACAATATAGGAACAAAGTCCCTCTTTTATTAATAGGTAGAGCTATCTTTATTAACATCCAAAAGGATAAAGTAGGGAAAGAGCTATTCACAATTGTTCACATCAAAAATGTTTTCTACAGAGGTTTCTTACTTTTAACAAGAAAGTATGAAAAGGAGATATAAATGAAATGAGGTGAATGAAGGGGAAGATGGGAAAGACAAAAAGGAAACAAGTAAAAAGAGACTGTAATTATTATATCTTGTTAAACATATAAGCTACCATGATAATCTTGGGAAAAATGAAGGATGACTCTAAGTGATTAAACACAAAGATTCACTAGAATAGCCCAAAAAGAAGAAACACTATGCTCAAGGAAATCTCTTCTCATTCAATGGGTGATAAAGACATAGTTACACCCTTATGAGTGGAAAACATACATTGAGATGATTATATGATACTAATATAAAACCAAAGACAACCATCTCATATTTACTTATAAAATATAATTAAAATATTAATTAAACCCCACCAAGATTTCACTTTGTCAAAACAACAAACAAATTCAAAAAGAAATTCTACTATGCAATTTCTACATTAAGACTAGTTGATAAAAATTATGCCAAAGTTTAAAAATAAAATATTTGAATACAAATATATCATACACATAATCATAATTAATGAACATAATCTAAACACACAGTTTACAAATCTCCTTTTTATTGATCCTTGTTGAGTTGTAATACAATCTCACTTTCCAAAAATATGTCTTAGAGTTCTTATTTTTTTGAAATCCCCCATAATGAGCCTAACATCCATATTTATAATGTGTTAAGGTGGTTACAATGTGTAACCACCTTTTTTACATTATAGATGGTATAAAAGTGGGTTTACAAAATACGTCACTTAAGTGATGTGAAAGTCCGTTGGTGTAATTGTACAATGTGTAAAAGTGAATTTACCAAATTGCACCACTTGAATGGTGCAAATGTGTTTTAGTCCTTTTACACCACTTTAAATGTGTACAAATTAAAATTTCATGATATAAGAATTATAAATTTGACACAATGCATTTACATGAATTACATTTATGAGGTTGCATTTACAAAATGTGCAACTAGAAATTGCAAAATGTTCTCTGTATAATGATTTCTAAGGCCATTCCTATACATATGGGAATTGAGATTGGTAGTCTATGAAGGAATGTAAGTGGGTACATGGGTTATTTTCATGGACAAAGAGTTAATGGATGTAGGATGGATTAAAAATGTTTTTAGTCAAGCATTAGTTAATAAATCTATGAAAATGCATAAAGAACTAAACAAACAAAGACAACCTATTCATGCAAGGTTTTATAATGATAATGAAGAATAAATTTAAAGAAAGCAAGACTAGTTACCTTACCAAATAAATTCCACCACCTAAGAGTGGCTCCAAGCATGTTCTCCCCTTGATCTAATGATTTTATCTTTGTCAATAATGGCTTCTTTGCTCCTCCATTGCCTCAAGAACACTATGCATAATCGAGGCTCAATAGAATAAATATCTACTCTATATTATCAAATGAAGCTTGTAAATAAAACATAATGATCAACACAAAAGGATGTGGAGATAATTCTACATTATAAGTTTACAATGATTTAGCTTAAGAAATGGTGCTCTCTACCTTTTTATTTATAGATTTTGGAAATGGTCTAAGATTAACATTGACTGTCCATCTCAAGATTGAGATGTGTGGCCATGGATTAATATAATAGTTTTAATGAAATTCATAAATAGCCTCATAATTTTTTGGGAGAAAGGGGTATTAATTAAGCATGGGTGCCCATAATTCAAATATTTTATACATTTATGGCTTATGGATGCCACCCCATAGATGATGTCACTAGGTGATGCAAATATTGGGAATCAATTTCCAATATTGAAATAATCAATAACCTTCATGTAAAATCCACTTAAGCTCTTGATTTGAATTAATTAGCCTTAAATAATATTAATTAATATTTGTGTAATTCTTTAGAAATTGGCCCTCAATTAATCAAAATGGTCAGAAAGTCATATTACTAGGTTATAATTTGACTCGAGAAGAATTGAAAGGTGATGTTAGATGTGTTAGAATCCTATTCCCATTTAGGATGTTATCAACACAAAATAACCAAGGTATATGATGTGTACTAATGAATTAGAAGAAAAGAGTGATCCAAAGCACAACAAAGCAAAATCATCATTTTGACTTGAAATGAATTGATCAAAGTTAGGAATCACATAAAATGTATTTCCCCATTTAGGGATACATTTGCATAAATCAACACTTGTATATGACAAGCTCAAACCATTTAGCACATTTTTAGTGATTTTGACTTAAATTGGGTATTTGAGTGCAATTCGAGTAAGATTGAAAATTTCAACACAAATAGTGTTAAGAATTGGATGTATATATTTTGCCCTTATTTGAGAAGGTGTAGTAAGACATTCAAGTGAAGTAAAATATTTTCAAAGAAAAAAGTTATCAAGAAGAAATTATAAATGACCTGTGATTCCCCCTCAAGAGGACATAATAAGATAAAAAAAAAGAATGGACTCTCTAAAAGAGAAGGAAAAATGAGAGCTTAACCCATAAAATAGATCACATCTAGATGATCTAATTCTTGCACACATGGCTACCATCAATGATCAAAATATAAGTTGAGTTATAATGGGATCCAAGATGAGGGGAATGGGAATGATTCAATCCAAACATATAAGCGACACACTTTTGAACACACCTAATTTGAGAGTGAAATTTGTGTGCTTATGACATTGATCAATCCCAAGACAAGTTGCACACTAAAACATTGCCATCATGGGTATAAGTGTGGAGAGCTTGGAATTAGAGGAAAAGGAGAACATGGTCTCTAAAAGATGATAATAAAAGGTGCCATAGTAGGGTAGATTTGATCATGATAAGACAATTTTTCCCCAATAGGGCTATTTTTAATCATTAATAAAGAATAAATAATGGATTGCCCCTGTAGGGCTGCTTTAGATTTGTTAACCAGTTTAAATTTTGTGCCTTAGCATGGGAAAATTGGCAAATAATTATCTCAAAGATATAACTTAAAACATAGATTAAAGATGAGCAATGGTACAATGGGTGCTAGAGCCATAAAAAACCATGCATACAAGGATGCATAAATTTATGAAAGAGATGAAAAGAAAAATGAAGATGGCTAAGCTAACTTGAGATATGTCTTGTATCCAATCACTGCCTACATAGTCTAGATGGGCCTTAAGCTAATGTAGTTCACCCAAAATCAAGAGAGAATGGAATGATGGATGATGAAAACTGACCAAGAGATTTGATTAGACTCATGATGTATGCTAAGAGATGCATGTCTAAGCATAGAGATAGTTACTATACCTATTGACTTGAGTTTATGCATAGTGATCTTGAGATCTATTCATCAAAGTTGTGTTAATGTTAAGACTTGAGTCTAGAGCACAAAGTGCTTGTTATTGTAAAAGAAATTAGGCATCATAAGTATCATAATTCATAATGACATGGTATTTAAAATACATAGAGATGGTTTAAATGTGAATACCTATAACTAAGGATAATGATAAAATAATGACCAAAACTAGAGTTATAACTATTTACATTTAAATAAAAAAGCAAAAACAAAGAAAAAGATAAACATAATTGAACGTAACTTAAAATCAAGATATGAACAATAAAGATTCAAGTAGGAAAAAGAATGCTTAAAAATCAAATAAGAAAAAATTAATAACATGAGATCAAGATATAAATAATCAAGATCCATGTGGACCATCAAGATGTTCTTGAAAATAAAAGAGAAGAGCAAAAATCAAATAAGGAAACACAAGACCAAGGTGAGACAAGAAGTAATAAAAAAAGAAAAGGAGAATAAATAAATGGAGAGGCAATAAATCACAACAAAATACCAAGAAAAAATAATGAAACACTAATAAAATTCAAATAAACACACACAAAAAAAAACTAAGTTAGTGCAGTTTAAAGATAATTATTCATGCTTGTGTGGTAAAGGCATTACTTTCCACCATGACATAACAAAGAAAAAGGACAAAAATGTTGTTCCCTAATTAAAGAGGAATAATGATAGAAGAAATGAGGGAAGATAATAAAAGGAAGGGGTTGGCCAAGCTGATTCTAAATGTACAAGACAAGTGGATGTTGCCTACATAGTTCCATTATATGCATGTTCTAATGTAAACTTTAGGCCAAATGTAGTTTTCCTAAGAAGTGGGATAGAAAAAAGAGGTGATGATAAAAGCATTTGATTAATGTTGTAAAAGAAAATGGGATAAAATAAAATCAATGAGACAAAATAGAATGGTCTTCCAAGTGACAAACATGTGGGATCATTACTTGAAAAATGACAAGAGCATGAGGATCATAATGTACAAAAGTGTAAGTCAATGTTTTTATTCTTATATGGATCATTTTATAATGTTTTTGGGATAAAATATGTACAAAGGGGGTGAATTAGTCAAGGATATACTTGTTCAAGAGTAGAAGTTCTAATAAATAACTAAGCCAACTGCAACAACAATCATGGATATAAAAAATAGACTAAGAAACTAACTGAGAGTTATAGTAAAAAATATAAAGCTGGCTATAACAACACATGCTTGAAAATAAATGAGAGAAAGGAAAAGTGGTGACTGAGCTGACCTCAATAAAAATTGAGTGCTGCCTAAATAGTCTTGAAGGACCTCAAGTCAATATAGTTCAAATAGTGTGGTAAATGGAACATAATGGTATAATATGCATAAAAAGGGTCTATAGGGTTGCCCCTAAGAGACGAGGCATGGTAATGGTAAATGGTAATTATAAAAGTGAAAAATGGTTCTGCTTGTCTTGCTGACAGGGAGTTTCATGTCCTAGTTAATATGTAAGACAATAACAATGATCAATTATAAAGTTGCTAGCCAACACCCTTTTAAAAAAGTTGCTCAATCACGAACTTGCTACTGATCTAGATTTGAATAATGTATTTATGATCTTTGTTAGTTGTTGAGTTTGTTTCCTTCACATGTTGAGACAAGATATCCTTGTAGCCTCTACAAAGGAAAGTGCTACCAATGATCGTAAATAATATTAAGATAAATCATATAAGTGGGTAATGAATAGGTGGATGATAATAAAATGTATAATGAATGGGAAAAAAATGAAGATTGGGACTTTGCAGTCACACATAATGTTTTTGATGCCTAATTAATCATAATTTTAGTTGTGGTAGGGTTAAAGACCTTTGAAGATGCTCTCGATAGGACCCTCAGATTGTTTTGATGTTTGATCTTGAGAGTAGCTAACATTTGATTATGCTGTAGATTGAAAGCTATATTGATTTTTTATTTGATAATGTCTTCATCAAGCAATGAATAAATTTTGTGCTCAATTTTTGGTGCCTTGATGAGGTTTTCACCAATGAATTTGTCATGATATCCTATAGTGCCTTCGGAAGGTTTCATGAAGAGATGTTAACATTGGACTTTGATTGTATTCTAGCACCTTCGAAAAAGTTTCACTAAAAGATGCTAAGTTTAAAATTTGATCATCCCCTAGTGCCTCCAAAAAGGTTTCACTAGAAGATTATTCTCCTTCTAAATGGATTTAGTCTTCATCACCCTGATATTCTAAACTTGATATATCACCATAGATGTAGTTTAACAAAGTGTGATTCTATTGATTCCAATCAACAGTTATGGGAGGTAGAATGTCAATATAATGACTATGTTGGGTGGTGAAAATTGAATGATGAATGGCATCACAATCCTCATAGAGTATACTATGAGAACCTATATCTATGCTAAAGTAATCATCCTCAAAAACTATAGAAGGATCACAAATATATTCAAACTAATACATAAGGAAATTGCAACCAATGTTGTAATAACCAAAATTATATTATGTTTCTGAATCTGATTTTGATACAAGGGACTCTGAATCCAATGTCACAACTGATGTTGATTTATTTTTGATGCTAAATTTGATGTTGGTTCAAAAATATAACTTGACTCTAATGTTGTTTCTACATTTGATATGGTTATTTCTTTAATGTTTTATTGAATGCTAAATTTCAAATAATTAATGGTCTGTGATGACATAATGGGCTATATAAAAATTGATTCATCTAAGAAGGGTTTGAAATAGACTATATCATCTAAGAAAATCCCATCAAAGAGAGGGAGCCACTTGAGGGATGACTTGATAAAATCTTGTCTATTAAAAAGAGACTCCTAAATGAGTGGGAAAAGATCAAGAGACAACTCTACAAATATTGGCTTGTCAAGGAGATGATGCTCTTTAAAAATAGGGAACATATGAAAGGGTGATTAATCATAGGTTGGATCATCACAAATGGGTGTTTTAATAATAAAATTGTGATCATGGTTAATAATTAGTTACAAAAAATTAACCTTGATCACATTTTGATCCTCATAAGATGGATCTTAAAGAGGTAATAGTTCATAGATCAACACAAAATTTCTAAAGTGGGGAACAATTGGTTTATTTGGAATAATGGTTTGTGGTTCAATAATGGGATCTCAAAAAATTTGACTATTGAATAAGGGATCAACAACATTAGGTTTGTCAAAATGAGGTCCTTCAATAATAGGCTCAATAGATAAAGGTGATGGACCTAGAATGGTAATGATGAGACGCTGTGTAGTTTGGTTGATCATGCAAACCAAAAGAAGAGATCTTAAAATGATAACCTTTACATGTTACAAAGTTTTATTGCTCATGAAAATTGAAGGAGAATAGCCCAAAATGGTAATCTTCACACAATGTGGAGATGGATCACTTGCACAAGCCAAAGGGGGATAACCTAAAATGGTAATTGTTGATCAAATTTTGGCCTTTTAGGCCAAAATTGGGCACCCCTATCCATTTAGTCACCTATCCATGTCTTTGGTTGGAATCAATAATGAAGTTTTCATTTGAGAGAAGTATCCTGTATAAAACTTGTAGCAAATGCACAAGTCTTTCCTTCAAAAAGTTTGTTTTGGTCTTTTGTTAAGCCTTCAAGTCTTTTATTCTAAGTGTTCAATTTCTTTGAGAGATTTGTTTTGGTGTGCTTATTCAAGTGTTTCTTTCAAAAGTTTTGCTGAATTAATTTGGGTTTTATCTAGCTACAAGGAATTGTTTTAGGACAATTATCTAAATTAACTTTTTTGAAGGTCCAAACATTTTTTTTGAAAGGTATCTTTCTTGCAAGAAATGGTTCACTTAAATCTTTCTTAAGGAATCGTTTCAGACTTTTTGTCCAAAACAACTTTTTAGAAGGGTTATTGTAACTTTTCCAAAAGGTAATTTAACTTTATTGAAGGACTTTTTCAAAGATAAAGGACCCTTTCATTTTTTCGAAGGGTATATTACAGTTTTTCCAAAGGGTATGTTTTGTTCATAAAATGACCATTTCAAAAATCCTAAAGGACACTTGCAATTTATCTGAAGGGTCACTTGATTTCTTCAAAGGATCATTTCATTTTTCCTGAAGGACACTTTCAACTTCTCGAAGGGACCTTTTAAAAAATTTAAAAGGATTGTTTTGGGGAAGAGGTGGACCATTTCAAAATTTTTGAAAGATCATTTTCAATCTTCTGAAGCATATGTGATAATTTTTTTGAAGGGTATCTATAGGAAGGCTGAAGAGAAAGAGATCATTTCAAAAAGCTGAAGGGTTCTTTTCAAGAAGCTGAAAGGTTCTTTCCAAATATCTAAAGGGCATTTTCATAAATGTGAAGGGTATTTTCAAATAAAAAGGCTCAAGTCCAAAAGAAAGAATTCCTTTGGAATTTTTGTCTAAGAAAAAGTCGAGAGGAAAGGAAAAATAGGTCAAAAGAATTCTTTCAGATAAATCATTTGAAATAATACCAAAAACAACAAGTTTGAATAAAATACCTAAGGAGTGACAACCCATAGAACATCAATTTCAAGCTTCAAGGGATAGCCAATGGAGTTAAAATAAGAGAGCGAGAACTTAAAGATAGATGAGAAGATAATAAATGCAAAAATCCTGAGCATCTATGCACAACAAGCAGGAATAATCAAGTTGACAGTTCAAGTTGTTACATCATTTCATAGCTCAATGAGACAACAAAGAGCAACTAACGTCAAAACAAATTTCCAATAATTGAACCTATTTATAGCAAAACACAATTTGATACATCTTGATTTTGCTGGTATAACCATTGGAAGCATCTTATAAAATGATAATAACTGTTCCTATTCTCAATTGACACATGTCTAATTGTTCTTTACATTTCATTCCTTCAACCTCTCTCTTAAAGGATATATATATGTATTATTTCTACTCAATGGTGCCTCTATTGGTTATAGTGAAACTCTGGCTAGATTTGTACTTGTAGAACTCTTGAAGGAGTAATACAAGTTATTTTCCACTCACATGTTGCATTGTTGTGTATTGGTCCAAATTGTGTTGTTCTTGTTTAGTGGAATTTATCTTTCCTAACCTGTTATCCTCGATTGCTTACCAAATTTTTAGAAAGAGTATTATTATAGGTCCTTGTTAGTATTCTTTCATAAGTGTATAGACATTTTAGAATGGTTTAAGACTATATTATTTCTTGGAATTGTTTGTTACTCTCTTGAATGTCAAATACCTTCTTGAATCTATTATGTGAAACACTGATGTGATAATGCACAAAAGTTGTGAGTTTTGTGTGAAGAATTATTTTTAGTATTTAAGTAGTGATTTCATTCAAGTGAGAGGATATCAAATATTGGTGCATCACCACTTGTTTTCTTAGTTATTTTCTTTCTCCCTTTTCATTCATAGTTGTTAGTTTAGAAATAAATTCAAAGGTGCATCAAGGGGAGATAGCCCCTAATCTAGAGATTCATCTCAATAAAATTATCACCCACAACAAAAGAGATGATTCTATTTTACTGCTTGGATGAGGAGAGTTGAGCATTTCCTCAAGGGTACAAATCTAAGCATCAACAATAACTTTCAAGCATGGTGCATAAATTAAAGGAGGATATCTTAAAATAATAACCTTTGAGCATAGTGCACAAATCAAAAGGGAAGGATGAGGATGACACACACCAATCAACATGGATTGGATTGGTTTTTAATAAATAAGATCAAAGAGGTTGACATCCTCAAATAATATAGAATACATGTCTGCCATAAAAATGCTATACCTCACAACTAAGGCAATAAGATACCCTACTACAAATGTACCCTAGTGTCATGTTTAGAAAGGTTGTTCTACACATTTAACAAGATTTGGACAATGTTATGCAAATATTCTCAACAAGGTATGGATTTTGGTCTTTTTTACAAACAAATGACTAAGGTACCAAAGAGACTATAAAAGGAGGGTGGCTTAGAACCACACACAATTAGAAAAATGTGTTCATGAAATTACTCAACCTTTTGTAGGGTTGAAATCATATAAATTATAAGAGGGTATGATAACTCAAAAATCCTAGAGTGTCACTATTACACTCAAACATAGACTTTTAAGATACATCAATACCATAAAATCTAGTTTAAATTCGATGAGTTAAAACTAGAAAACTAGAAGAAATCCCTTCAAATAAGAAAGGAGACAATATAAACCAAGAAACTCATGATGTGGAAACATGCAAGAATTCCTAAGTATAAAATTAGAACTAAATGGGTGTCGCAACATCTCCACATGGTAATGGGAATGGTGGTATAAAATGTGTTCTAAGACTCAAAGCATGAGTGATATACAAGATGACTTAAGTCCACCAATGATGACAATGCAATAATGAGTCTATATGTAGCCTTGAACCCAATTTGGAAATTGAACCCAATTTCCTTCAAGTTAAGGGCAAATGGTGAATCTAATTTAACACATCAACCTTATAAACTTAGAAATGTGTAATTTCAAATTTAATTTATCAATGAACGACTTAAGAAAATCTGGCAAATGATCTAAACACAAATTGAAAACATAATTGTGCCAGTTAGAAGATATGACATAATGTTTAAGACAACTAATTTGAACAAGAAAAATATGATTTTCACTTGGACAACATAATGCGTCCTTGTTCAAGAAAATGTGGATAATATGTTTGGCTATGATCTTTGTTAATAAAAAAGTTTTTGACTTAAATCAAAACCAAATAATTTAAGACAAAAATAGACAAATATAACTTAAGTAATCATCTTATATCCTATCAAGATTTGGAAAAGTGGGGTTGACTAAAACTAACAAGTTTCACATGTTTCTAGATGGATCCCATATGAACCAACTTTCACGTTAGCACATAAGAGAAGCAACACATTAATTGGATCCATATTATATGGATTGTTATGAAAAGGTCTAATCCTTTTCACAACCACTACATATGTCACTTGCTCAGTATAATGCGATATCCAATATGATCATATATTCTAGGCTTAGCCTCTACAAATGGAGATGGTTTAACCACTCAAACCACCATCCCAATGAGGGGATCCCAATTTATATATCGCCTCATAGAGAGGGTTTAAAGATGATGTCAGAATATAAATCCTCAAGTCAAAGCTTCCATATAGAACTTATAGGAGGTAATGAAGTCCCTCTCATAAGCCAAAATACATGAAATAAAAACCAAGTAAAAATGATTTCTGGTTGTTTCTAGATCACCCAAGCTATGCAATTCTTGGGGAGAGTATTCACAAAATATTTTTTATGCCTTTGAACTAAAAAATAATTTGTAATGAAGATGATGATTTTGACTCCAAAAGTTCCTTATAAGGGATGGGGGGAGAGCATACATGCATAAATTCCTTTTTGCTCAAATAAATAATCAAAAAACAACTTGGATGAAAATGAACTTGCTCAAAAGCATGTAAACTAATATGATGTTAAGTTCATTTTAAGGCACCAAAATGAAATGTGTTGTGAATTTTGGACCCTTAGATTTGATTAGAAACTTGTAAAGGTTTTTGAAAGCATCTAAGGCATAAAAAATGAACTAAGTTCTTTTTAAATACTCAAAAGACGATGTGAGCAAGTTTGAAACAAGTTTAGACTTAATTAGGTTATTTATTATGCACTAATTGAAATGGTTGGATTGATGTTCATAACTAATGTGAAGTAACTTGAATAAACACAAACTAAGCAAAAAACACAACCATGTTCATTTTAAGCACTTAAGTCTAAATGTGTAAGAGTTATCAAGTTCATTTTAGATCCAAATTGAAATGTTTGAAATTCAATTAATTCTTTTTAAAAGCCCAAAATGAGATGTGTGATTAGTCAAAACATACAAATTATTCTTTAAATCAACCCTTAAACCTACAAATGTTAGATTATGACCCCTTATTTAGAATCACTTTCAAGTGTTAGCAAATGAAGTTTTTGGAAATAACTAATACAAGTAGATAAAGACCAAGATTAATTGCCTGTGAAATCAAAGGTAAAACAAACACAATGCAAAAAATCTATTTATCTCAATGTTAGCACAAAAATTTAATAAATATTGTAATAGGATGATTAGACAAAGAAACACAATTTAATGAAATCAAGAAACAATGATTAGAAACTTTAAAAAAGGTTCAAAGTCCTATTTCCAGATTTTATGAAAAAATTATGCAATTTGAAGCTAAAATGATGGCATATTCTAAAAATCTAGGATATAATATATATTTTTTAAAAATCATCAAAAACAAAGTTTGTATAAGCCCAAACCAAGATCTGAAAGATGGCTTATAGCTCTTGGGTTTGTACACTGCAAAACTACAACTCCATAGTGCAAAACCACAAATCATAGTGCAAAAACATGATTTTACAAGTATTAGTTTTTTATTTTAACCAATTTTTTTGATGTGACTGCTAGTAGGTAAGTCATAAAACCGCTAATGGTCATACAATATTACAACTCACTAAGTTGTGATTTTGACAAAACCACAACTATAGAGTTGTGGTATTGCAATATCATAATTTCAATTGATGGTACCGCAACTTATAAAATCATGGTATTATAGTATCATGACTGGGGAGTTGTGGTATTGTAATATCACAACTTGAACCATAGATAGAGAACTTATTAGTCTAAAAATATAGCTAAAATGTAAAATCAAGATAGAAAGACAAAACTATGATTGTGTTAGTTGCAGTTTTGTAGTCAGAAGACAAAATTGCAAGTCCACATTAATAAAATCATTACTTTGAGAAAACATCATTTTAATAAAAAATTTCACCCACTTTGGCCTCAAATTCTAAGATTTTTCATGAAAATGGTTAGTAGTATTATTTTATGTGCCATTTAAGCAAATTCATGATGTACAGTCCCATCGAGCATCCCAAAATGTAGGATGGATTAAAAAAGTTGTTAGTCAATAAATCCATGAAAATGAATAAAGAACTAAACAAATAAAGATAACCTATTCATGCAGGGTTTTTTAATGATAATTAAGAATAAATTAAAATAAAGCAAGACTAGTTACCTTCCCAAATCGATTCCACCACCCAAGAATGACTCCAAGTGTGTTCTCCCCTTGATCTAATGATCTTATCTTTGTCAATAATGGCTTCTTTGCTCCTCCATTGCCTTAAGAACACTATACATAACCTAGGATTAATAGAAGAAATATCTACTCTATCCTATCAAATGAAGCTTGTAAATAAAGCATAATGATCAACACAAAAGGATGTGGAGACAATTATACATTATAAGTTTACAATGATTTTGCTTAAGAAATGGTATTCTATGCCCTTCTATTTATAGATTTTGAAAATGGTCTAAAATAAACCATGACTATCCATCTCAAGATTGAGATGTGTGGCAATGGATTAATATAATATTTGGAATTAGATTCATAAATAACCTCATTATGATTTGGGGGAAAGGGGCATTAATTAGGCATGAGTGCCCATAATTCAAATATTTTATGTATTTATGGCTCATGGATGCCACCCCATAGCTGATGTTACTAGATGATGCAGATATTGGGAATTAATTTTGAAAATTTAAATAATTAATAACCTCCATGAAAAATCCACTTAAGCTCTTGATTTGAATTAATTAGACTTAAACAAAATTAATCAATATTTGTGTAATTCTTTAGAAATTGGCCCTCAATTAATCAAAATGGTCAAAAAGTCATAATATTGGGTTATAATTTAACTCAAGAAGAATTAGAAGGTGATGTTAGATGTGTTAGAAGCGTATTCCTGTTTAGGATGTTGTCAACATAAAATAATAAATGTATGTCATGTGTACTAACAAATTAGAAGAATTGAGTGATCTAGAGCACAAAAATCAAAATCACCATTTTGACTCAAAATGAATTGATCAAAGTTAATAATCACATAAAATGTATTGCCCCATTTAGGGATACATTGGCCTAAATTAGCACTTTTATATAACAAGATCAAACCATTTAGCACATTTTAGTGATTTCGACCTAAATTAGGTATTTAAGTGTAATTCAAGTAACATTGACAATTTCAACACAAATAGTGTTAGGAATTAGATGTCTATAATGGAGACTCTAAAGGTTGGGGTGCCATACTTTACTTTATAAACCTTGTTACAATGACAACTTGATTAGATGCTACCATATTGGGAGTCTCATTGGTTAGAATCCAATCACCACTACCATATTTCATTGACTATCGACAACCCATAAAATTTTTGGGCACCATCTGTGACTTTAAATCTAATTATGTTCTGTGGCCATCTTGTTGTGAGACCAAGCCTATCCTCTAATAACTAGGATTTTCATGTACCTCAATAACTTCAACATCAATATTTTGTAATTCCATTGCATTACTCATCAATAATCCATTTTCAAGTTCTCTCACTTTATCCCAATGCTAATATGCAAATTTTACCACCTTTTTTGTAAAAATATTTTGAGGCTCATATATGACATTGAAGATAACACTAATGTCATTTACATTATACACATACTACTTGGTATCCAATTTACATGTCCTTGCATGCTCCATGGTTCCTTCTCACATTTTGTTTGACATACCATTGCCAAGAACTTGATGGAGCCGTGGGGATTTATAACCAATACTCTTAAGAAGTCTAGAACCATGTTAATCCTTTCATTACTTAACTTCTTATGTAAAGCACCATCCTTTCCAATTTTTTTGAGATTCCAGACTTCATCATGGAGTGAAGGAGGGTAGTGTTTCTTGTACAGTTCTCCATAATGATCCTTAACTAGTTTTTCTTGAGTACGAGAGAGGTTTAGTTGGGTACACACTCAAGATGCCAATGACTTGCCTAAATCAACACCCCACTAGTCAAATGAACTAATACCCCAAATTAAACCTTTCGCTACAATCCCATGTTCATACATTGCTAGCAACTAGTCTATATTATATGTTGTCAATGATGGTAGTAAGATGCTTAGTGATGGTCAATTCATAGAATTTTTTTTGTGTGGTATCAAATTATCATCAACATTTTCATTCTTCAACTCTTCTAAAGTCTTCCCATATGCTAGAGCATCTAGCTATACAAATAAATTAGACACGAGTTCATCATGGTTACTCACAACTTCACCTTTCAAATATACTGGCTACTAACTCTTTATAACACCAATAAATTCATAAGGAATCACCTAACTGTAATGAATTAATTGGTAAAATCTATGTTAGCCATTTGTACCAAGTTTTCCAAAATCTAATTAATTGTACATAACCATTCCCAAGATAGATGTCTATAATAAGGAACCAATAATTGATAACTTCAACTTGAACCAACACTTCAATAATGATTCATTCCATATAAAACAAATGAAGACTTTATAAGGATCTTTACACTTATGAATACCCAAACCTCGATATACAAATCACAAGCCTAGACTAGGATTAGATAAATAATTATCTAAATATAGAAGGCATATTAAGGATTAGATAAATAATAATCTAGTCTATATTTTCCTTGCCTTTTAGGGAACAAATAAGATTGTTGAAATTATCATTAAGATCTTGATGTTACTTACTAGAGGGATTCTTACCTTTGTCCTTGGAATCATCTCTAGATGTTCCTTTCCCAGCTTCACGTGGCTTTGGCTGAGAACACATATCACCTTGATCCTCATAATTATATTCATCTTTAGGCTCAGTCATGTTGTCTTCAACTACAATGGAGTCACCTGTAGATCATCTTATTTTACCCTACTTGCCCTGTGTGTCCACAAATATCTCAGTTGCACTCCTTAGACATTTTTTGACATTGTCTTTTATCTTAGAAGGTTTCAGCTCAACACATTTAGATGCTTTCTTGGTAGGGCTCTTGGATGAAATATGCTTTGAATTTCTTATTTGTGCTTTCAGGGTATTTAATCTACACCTTTTAAATTTTCCTAATATCCACTAGTTTGTCCTCCACATATTTCTTTTGAGACTAAGAGATATTCAGAGTGATATGATTCATACCCTTAAAGTATTTATGTATTAAATAAATCACCCCTTCGTATCTAGGATTTAGGTAATTACCTTTATTATACTTCAAGATAGAGACTTCAAGCGAATGCAGGATGAAGAAAGGGAGGCTGAACAAAACGCCATGTCTAAAATAATTCAAAATCATAAATAAAGACCATATAACAATGTTAAATCTACCTTCTAGAGTGACATATTACATCAAATGATATGTAACCTCACCAAATAGCCTAGGTAGTGATTCATGGTCAAACCCATTATGTATCATTTCCAAAGTTTTCCCTTCCTTCAGATATATTTCTCTATCTCTTTTATAGTCTTTAGTAGATTTGAAGATTTTTGTTTTCTCAATTTCCAAACTTGTTACATGTGCAATCAACTCCTTCATGATTTCCAAAGTGACCCCATTAATATTGATAGTTTTATCTTTCCACGTATTAGCAAAAAGAGTCAATATATGCTTGTCATGTAGTATTTTTTCCATGAACCCTACAAATCCCATAGCTTGCAATGACTCCCAAATTCTCTCATTATTATTAATTTTTTGCAGCATTTTAGGTTTTATTATATTCAATAAACCCATTATGCTCCCATCAATTCTTACATAAAAAGAGTCTTTCCCAAATTAAGACAACAGTCTCCCCAACATAAAGTAGAGCTATCTTTTTATTGCTTTTGGTATTGGAGTAGTCTAATAGATGCACCGTCAATTCTAGAAGCTTATCAAGAAGTCTCACAAAGGATAACCAAACCATTAAAAATCATGAAAAATACTTAATACTAATTTACTAATATCTTTACCCCCTAGGATTTAGAGGGTTCCCCAATTCCTCATATGAAATGTTCATTAGATAAACCTTCACTTTTTATCCATTGGACTATGTCCCTAAGAAGCTCTTTAGAGTCCATCCAAGAAGTTTGACCCAATGAGGCCACTCTCTTATTTTGGGAACTAATCCGTAATAGAGTTTACCTCACTATATATGTGTTGAATAAGGACTTGATGCAAGGAGTCTAGAATGATACTTTTTTAATGGTCTAGTTAGTGACATTTTTTCTAGATAAACAATTCAAGATATTAAGAGGATATCCCTCTTTTATGAGTTTTTGCACTCCTAATTATTACACCAATTTAAGTCCCCATAGAGATGTAAGTGTTTCAGCCCAATGGTTAGAGTTAACACCCATATCTCTAGCATATGATGCTACCAAATTTCCTTGATGATCTCTTATGATACCACCTCCTTTAGCTAGGCCTGGATTCCCTTTTGAAGCTCCATCAAAGTTAAGCTTTATCCAACCCAAAGGAGGGGGATTCCATTTTTTTTTTTTTTTTTATAATCTCATATTTAGGATTTGGATTACCCAGCCTAGAGGTATCAATTTTCTAGTTATGAACATGAATTTATTCAAATGGGAGGATACTTTTACCTTTCTTAATAGGCTCAATGTTGTATTTCTCCAAAATGTTTTCAATTCCTTTTGGATATTACTTTGTGTTACATTTTTTCTCTCTAAATATCCTATTGTTGTGCTTTCGCTAAATGTCCCAAATGATACAAGGCAAATAAAGTTTCTATATTTTCTCGAGAAGGGCATTCTTAAAGGGGCACTTCCATGACTTCCATACTTCTAGCAAGGATCTTACTTGTACCCAACATACATTAAATTTAATAAGAAAATAAATCCAAATTTCCTGTGAGTAAGTGTAGTCCATGAGCAGATGGAATATAAATTCATTGTCCTTTTCACATCTATTAGTTAAAATACATCTATTAGTTAAAACACATCTTCTTAAATTGTCCATGGTAAGAATCAATGACAATTACATGATAGTGGGAATAATAAAAAGTGAAGTGCATATCTTAATTAAAATAATTAAAAAATATTTCAATTAAATTTATTATTTTTTTATTTTACAATTACACCACATGAAAAGGTGGAAATACAAAATTGTATGACTTGAAAAAGTGTTTAGGTAATTTAATGCAACCAGGGGAAAAATATAAAGCACTTGCACAACTTGAAAATAGTTAATGATACTTTTTCATAGTTTAGGGAGAAGTTAAAAGACTTTTATATGGAGTAGGAACTTTTAAGGGCATTTACATGGTTTGGAAAATAAAATTTTTTACTCACAACTTTAATTTTTAATTAAATTAATTAATCAATAAAAATTAATTAATTAATTTCTAATTTTTCAAATTGAAAATTTTAGACTCAAACCAAAATTAGTCAAAAATTAATTCAATTTTTGCTAATTTTAATTTTTAAAAAAACTGTGACAACATAATTGTTAACTATCTTCTTTGTAATTGATAACAATTGTAACTTATCTTGTATTATTCTTGTTAAATATGAAACATATGTATCCAACCAAGGGTTAATGTCATACACATTCATAACATAAATAACATGCTCCATGTATCTATTTTATAAAACATGAGCTGTAACACATTGACCATTTTCCCTATTCTCTGCTATTGAATAGAAGTTGCATTTCTTGCAAGTAAAATTTCCCCTCCATTGAATGTGTTTTGATTATTTTGTCTAAATACATCTCTATGCATTCACTCTGCATAACTAAACTTGGTGGTTCCCCAACATACTTGGTCTTAGGCCCTTTGGTGTAGATAATGGATTATAGAAGTATAAGTCTTTATCAATGTCACTTGTTCATTTTGATGACATTTCCCCTTGTCTACGAGTGAGTTTTTTGATCAACATAAATAATGTTAAATCTTTTTTCTTGATTTTTTCATATTAAATTTACACTTAGAAACTTGTTTGTAATGTCAAATGGGCCTTACCTTTATAAAATTTTCAAATTGATTCCATTTGTTGGATCAAGATCAAGATGAGGAGATAGAACTCAATCTAATTTGACTTATAAATATCAATAACATTTATGGTTTGCATCTACATTTATTAGGCATGGCTTGCATTTTTACATTTATGTTGATATTTTCTTGCATTTATGCTAATGCTCGACAACTTCATGTATGATGCCATGATGATGTCACAATTTAGATATTTGTTGAATATTACATAATTATAAATTTATCTAATTTTTATAGATTTTCTACATAGCCATTTTATTTCATTTGATAGGCTAATTAATTGAGATTAATTTCCATGTGGTTTATGCAATAATAAAATTTGAATATCTATTCCAGTCAATTACCCCAAAACATTACTTACAAAACATCAAATTGACTCAGGGTGAATTACATGATGTAGTTGGTTATGGTGCATTTTCCTAGCCAAGGATGCCCCAATATGTTTCAAAATATGTACATCAGGTGTGTGGCCAAATTTGGATGTTTTTATGATTTCTATCTTGATTTATGCATTATTATAGAAAGTTATTTTGATTATAAATTTGATATGAAAGTGATGAAATTAAAGTGTTTAAATTTTATCTCTATTTGAAAGGGCATTGTGAGATACTAAACAAAGCAATGCCTTTTCAAATAATGAAAAAATAATTAAAATGATTGGAAAATGATGTGTTCATCTTTTGTTTATTTTTATTCAACTTCTTACAAATGAGTTCACACTGATGCCTCAAACATTGTTTGAGACACATAGGATGCCCCCTTAAGGGTTTGGCCAAAAAATAATAAAATGGGACATTTAGTGGTAGAAGAGGCTATGAAAGGGAGAAATTAGAAAAAAATGAGAGGATAAATGGACCACAAATCCACGTACATGTCTCTGGGGAAGAAAAATAATGTAATGGTAGGGTAGGGGTAAAAATTTGAATTTAAAGCCATAAACTTACCTTTGGGGGGTGAAAATGGTTCATTTTCACCCTCCGCTATTGGAAATTTAAGCTCTAAATTTTGACATGAGACCTGTGATCAAAATGGCATGTATTTCATGATAGAGACATCTTGATGAGCGAGTCCATGAGTATTAGCAATCAATAGGGAGTGGGGCCTTGGTAAGTACTTTCAATTTTTTTAAATTATCCTATTTAATACTCATTAAAAGTAGGAGTTTCAATGATATCACTATTTTCAAAATAATTATTTCACACATGAAAATGGTGATATCACCAAAAAAATGGAGGTATCACCACAAAAATGGTGATATCATGATCAAATCGATAATATCACCAAAATAGGTAGGAAACATTGAAACAATGAAAATGCTTAATTAGTGGGAAATGCCAAAATGGTGGGAATGTAATGAAAATGGTTATTACACCCTATCAAATGATGATATCATCCTGACAAACATTAAGATCATCAAAATTGCCTTAGATCTGAGAAATGATGATAATGCTTTGAAAAGTGGTAATATATTTTTGTGAAATGACAATATTACCTTGTCAAATGACGATAATGCTAAAAATGGCCAAAGAGTTAGGAATGATGAGAATGAATTGTGAAATGGTTGGATCACCTTAGGAAATGGTGATAATGCCTTAATTAATAATGATATTACAAAAATGGAAAAAATGCCCATGTGGTAGGTAGATCAAAATTAAAAGAAGTGGTAGGCTAAATATGAAAGTAAAATGGTGTGTTATAAATAAGAAAAATTATTGTATTTTGATGTTCCAATATTGTGTTTGATGAGAATTATGTTAGTTTTCTAGATATAACCTCTTAACATAGTGTGTTGATATGTTTGTGATTAATAAGAACGAGTTTTTGTATTAATCACTCACTCATGCATCATATGGTGACCATGACTATAGATAAAGGAGGCCTTGGCATTTATTAAGGTAATTGGATTGATGTATATTACACAGATGTTGATGATCTAGGTGGACATAGACTTCCTTTCAATGTTAGTCGAGTAGTGGCACTCGAAGATGAGTAAATTCCACCTGCCTACTAGAGAGGTGATCAATACTTTAGAGGATGTGTGGTAGAATTCTGCCTTCCTGTTCAAGGATCCATGATTTTATATATGTAGTAAAGGTGGTTAGTAGTGATAGAGGACTTGATTAACATCACCAATGTCATGAATGATGACAATCTAATTTATATAAATGCATTAGAGGACTTGGCCTTCCCTGTAGATGGAGCTCAACCTTGATTGATAATCAAGTTATGATTTTGATGATTCTTGTTAGCAACATATTGTTACCCGATACCTTCCACTAATTCTTTCATGTAGGCTTAATACGGGTGATCTAGAATATGATAGACTTGACCATATGGTTTTCATAGGGCCCAATAATATTAGCCTAGTTCTACAAGGATATACACATGATGGATTATCGTTAGGGTAGGATCATTAGGCCCTGCATAATTCTTTAGATGTACGTCTGGGAGCACATTTTTATAGAGTGACCAATGGGGGATAAACAAAAATGATAGCTATAGGAGCCACTGGTTTATTTTATGTACATGGTAAGAGGGTGCCAATGGGGCAACCAAGGAGACATATTTTTCAAGATGGGTGATCGATGAGATGGTCGATGGAGATTTCATTTGGTGACCATACATGGAGATTCATTTCCATTGGCTAGAGGATGGATATGTGACATAATACATGGACACTCATTATATTATAGGGCACCATGAATTTACAATGGACTAGTACCAACCAGACCATGTGTAAATGTAATTTGGGTAGTAATGGGATGTTCATGAAGGGCCTCACTATTTTTCCCATGTGACTTAATGTATTAGCAAGTGGGGGCCTCCTATTATTAGATAAATAATAGATGGAAGCCTTTTTAGATTATAGTTAACAATGTGGGAATACAAGATAGGTATGTCAAATTCAAGGGTGACTAATACACAAGCAGTGTGGTGGTTACATTAGAGACCAGTATGACTTACCAGACCTAGGTCTTTAAGTAGTGAATAGGTGAGACCATGCTAGTAGAGATAATAGATACAAGTTATGTTAACATCTAGATAGGTATAGAGATAAGGCTCAGGCTAGGTGATTGTATATAAACACACACCATTGCAATAGTACCTTTATAACATGTTGTGCCTATGGTGATAAACTTAGGCTCTTAAATTATTAGTAGTAGTATCCATAGTAGTGGGAACAATAGTGAGGGATATTCAAAGCATGATGTGGAGATGGGAGAGGCCTATGGTTAAGATGAAAATGAGGGTTAGATTGATGTGTAGGATACCATAATGACCCTTGATATCATATAGGGTTATGACATGATAAAAGACAATCATCAAGCTAATTAGGGAAATTTTAGCCAGGGAGATTAGAGGTTGATTAGGACATCATAAATAGGTTGAAGAGAGATTTTATCTAGGATTATCAAGTTATCAAGGTTGGAGTAGGAGGTAACTATGATATGGATGTAGTTAGAAGGAGCCTAAGGTGAGAAAACCAATATATAGGGCCTTATTGCAAAGAAAGATACTAAGATTGCCACACTAAGGGATCAAGTTACCCAAATGACCACCATTCAAGGCTAACTTAATCTAAGGGATAAAGAGTTGGAGATAATGATATATGTTCTAAGGCTTCATGTAGGAGCTAGATATAACCAAAATAGTTGGTTTCCAATTATGGGTTGTCCACTGCATTGGATCATTTTGGGGATCAACCAACAATTTGATTACACTTATGAAAGAAATAAACACAGAATTAAATTAGAATGATAAGTAACTAGAATCAGATAATAGCAAAGAACAAGAGATACAAGAAACCACCCTAAAAATTTGTATTAAACTCTTTACAGAAGGAATACAATTAAAGAAACTTCTTTCTTCCACACCTCTCTTAGATGTACAGATCTCTCTCTAGATCTCTTTCCCTCAAGAGCTCTCTCTCTCAAGTAAAATCAACTCCAACAACCTGGAATGATTCAACTCTGTACTATTCTTCAACATTCACATACAATAAGCTAAGAAGATCTAATCCTACATATAGAATTAGGAAACTTGAGCATGTATTTACAACCAATAGTTATGCCACTTAAACAAGGGCTCTAAAACAGTCTTACTAATAATAGAGACACGGACTTAAGACTATGACTTAAATTCATCATGCAAACACTCGGTTCTATCCTTAGAAATAGCTCTCTGGATGCATAGGTAACCGACGCTGGTTCCTGCCTGCTTGCTTGTGACCAACATCGACCGATTCCCTGCTGATGTCGGTGTCTCTTGAACTACTCTTGACCGACGTCGATCATTCCTGATCGATGCCGGTGACTGTGTAACTGCTACAATCTTGCAAAGCACTCCTTGGTGAAGCTTTTAGGCTCCACACCTTAACAATCTCCCACTTGGAGATAAATAGTTGCACCAATACCTGTACAAAAACATCTTCTAGCTCCTCCATCTTCAACTCAATCATGAAGACCAACAAAAGTTGAATGAAGATTCAACTTCTCCTTTGTAATCGGCTTGGTTAACATATCAGTAGGGTTCTTATCTGTATGGATCTTCTCCAGCTTCAACTCACCATCTTCCAATACCTGCCGTATGAAGTGGTACATAAGCTGTATGTGCTTGGTTCTTAAGTGAAAGGCTAAATTTTTAGCCAAATGAATTGCACTCTGACTGTCACTATACAATCTGCAACTCTCTTGCTCCTTTCCGAACTCTTCCATGAATCATGTCATCCATATCATCTCTTTGTTGTGACTGTAATATACTCTGCTTCTGTAGTTGACAAGGCAACAACCTTCTGCAACTTTGATATCCAGCTAACCACCGTTCCACCAACAGTGAAAACATACCCTGTGGTGCTCCTTCTGCCATCCAAATCACCTACCATATCTGAATCTACATAACCATGTAGAGAAGTATCTGAACCTCCATAGCACAAATGCCTATTGCTGGTTCCTCTTAGATATCTAAGGATCCACTGAACTGCTTTCCAGTGTTCCTTCCCTGAATTGGCCATATACTTACTTACAACTCCCACTGCTTGGGCAATATCTGATCTAGTACAAACCATTGCATACATTAAACTCCCTACTGCAGAAGAATATGGAACTCTCTTCATGTACTCTACCTCATCATATGAATTAGGACATTGTTCTTTACTCAACTTAAAATGTCTAGCCAAAGGTGTGCTTATCGGTTTTGCATCCTGCATATTGAACCGTTTCAACACCTTGTTCACATAATCCTCTTGAGACAAAATCAACCTATGATTTTTCCTCTCTCTTAATGCTCATGCCAAAGATTTTCTTTGCTGCTCCCAAATCCTTCATGGCAAATGTTTGAGCTAATTTCTCCTTAAGCTCAGAGATATCCTACATGTGTGAACCTGCAACTAGCATATCATCTATATACAACAATAGAATAATATATCTACCATTATCCAATCTCTTAAAATACACACAATGGTTAGATTGACACATACTAAAGCCATGCTCAGTCATAAAACTGTCAAATCTCAAATACCACTATCTAGGAGCTTGTTTGAGGCCATACAAGCTTTTCTTCAATTTGCACACTAACTTCTCCTTACCTTTGACCTCAAATCCTTCCGACTGTTCCATATATATTTCTTCATCCAAATCTCCATGAAAAAATGTTGTCTTAACATCAAGCTGCTCAAGATGTAAATCCTCAATAGCAACTAAAGACAGTACAGTCCATGTAGAAGTCATTTTAACAACAGGGGAAAAAATCTCACCAAAATCAATACCTGGTTTTTGTGCAAATCCTTTCATTACCAATCTGGCCTTATATCTCATCTGTCCATTCTCACCTTCCTTCAATCTATAGGTCCATCTATTCTTCAGTGTCTTCTTACCAGCTAGCAACTCAACCAAATCCCATGTTTGGTTCTCTCTCAAGGACTCCATTTCTTCAACCATGCCACACTCCCACTAGTCCTTGGACTCTACCTGTATTGCTTCTTCAAAACTCTTTGGTTCTCCACCATTAGTTAGAAATAAATAGAATAATGAAGGGGAATATCGAATTAGAGGTTTACTTACCCTTTCTGACCTCCTGATGGGCGTCTGAGACTCATCCACAACACACTATCCACCTAAATTCTCTGACAGTGACCGACCTCGATCACTTTCAAGCCTATTACTGGTTGACGTCGGATCTTCCTGACCGATGTCAGTTCTTGCCCTATTGACATCAGTCTCTGTATGACCGACATCGGTTTCTGTTCTGTCGACATCAATTCTTGCCTTGCCGACGTCGGTCTCTGTGTTTTCCTGTAAGTGATTATTTCTTTTTCCCGTGAGCTCATTTTAGACCGTCACCTCATCCAATTCTCCATTGCTCTACCCAGATTGATTCAACTTCCTCAACTGATCACTATCCATCACTTTTTCATTGAAAACAACATCACGACTCCTAATTATCTTGTTAGTTCCTAGATTCCAAAATCTGAAACCAAAATCATCCGAGCCATAGCCAATAAATGTGCACCTCATAGACTTAGCATCCAGCTTCTTTCTATTTTCCTTATCAACGTGCACAAAGGCTTCACAACCAAAAACTTTGAGGAATGAGAGATCTACCTTTTTACCTATCCATGCCTCTTTTGGAATTCCACCATTTAGAGCTGTAGAGGGTCCTCTGTTAATCAAGTACACTATGGTATCAACAGCTTTTGCCCAAAACTCTAAGGGCAAACCAGCATGCAATCTCATACACCTTTCATGCTCCATTATTGTTCTGTTCATCCTTTTAGCAACTCCATTCTACTGAGGTGTCCTTGGAATCATCCTTTGCTTGCAGATTCCATGCATATAACAATACTAGTTGAACTTATAGCTGCAAAACTCACCACCATTGTCAGATCTCAGGCACTTCAATCTTCTGCCTGTTTCACTCTCAACCATAGCTTTCCAAATCTTAAAAGTCTCAAATACATCAGATTTCTTCTTAATACAATAGACCCATACCTTTCTTGTAGCATCATCTATGAACGAAACATAATACTGTGATCTTCCAATAGAAGCAACCTGAGCCAGTCCCCACACGTCTGTGTGAACAAGCTGCAACTTATGCTTCTTCTTTGTTGACCCAGTCTTGAGAAAACTCACTCTCTTCTATTTCCCAAAAACACAGTGCTCACAAAAATCTAGATCTATGCTTTTTAAATCTGAAAGCATACCTTTGGACTTAAGAATGGACATTCCCTTCTCACTCATGTGGCTAAGCCTTGAGTGCCACAATTTTGCATCCACATTTGAAGTAGATAGTACATAAGGAGAATTGTTAGTAACACAATTACATAAATAGAGAGTACCTACTCTCTTACATCTGGCCATTACAAGTGCTCCCTTGGTCACCTTCCAAGATTCAGTTGTGAGAGTTACTGTACAACCCTCATCCCCTAACTTTCCAACAGAAATCAAATTCCTCTTCAAGCTAGGAACATGCATCACATCTCTCAATACCCATGTGTTGCCATTCTACATTTTCAGCTGCACTTTACCTTTGCCAATAATTTTACAAGGCTCATCATCCCCTAAATACACTATTCCAAAATCTCCTTGGACATAGTCACTAAAATATTCTCTATTAGGGGTAGCATGAAAAGATGCACCAGAATCTAACACCCAAGATTCTATATTATTATGCAAAGAGAATATTAAAGCATCTTATGCAATACCTGCAACCTTTGCTTCTTCCTTTCCTTCGTGCTGATTGTCCTCCTTAGGCTTTGACCAACAATCTCTGCTTATGTGCCCTATCTTTCCATAATTCCAGCATTGTGGCTTCCTGCCATTTCTGGATTTGGATTTACCTCTCACCTTTGACTTAGATCTTGACCTCCTCTTGCTCTTCTCTTTTTGCCTTCCCCTACTCTCAAAACTTAAAGCGTTCCTTGATGTTTTCTCTGTGCTTTTCCTATGAATTTCCTCATTCAAGATAACACTAACAACATCCTCTACTTTTAAAATGTTTAAAGCAGATGCAGTATTGCTAACTGCCATTACTAAGCTATGCCAGCTTTCAAGCAAAGAACATAATATTAAAAGAGCTTTAATTTCATCATCAAACACTATATTGACTGAACTTAATTGATTCACAATTCCATAGAAATCATTCAGATGAGTAGACACAGATCCACCTTCATTCATATGCAAATTAAATAACTGCTTCATAAGATATACCTTATTAGAAGCTGAGGGTTTTTCATACAAATTTGCTAAAGTAGTCATCAACTCTACCATTGTTTTTGCCTATGATAAATTAGATATTACAGTAGATGCCAGACTCAGTCTTATAGATCTCAGAGCCTTTCTATCAAGAACTTCCCATTCTTCATCATCCATATCTGTGGACTTCTTTGCAATCCCACCTAATGGTAAGTATAGATCTTTTTGATACAAATAATCCTCTATCTGCATTCTCCAATGTTGATAATTTTTGCCATTAAACTTCTCCATTCTTAGTTTACTTTCTTTTGCCATTGCTTCTCCCACTCAAACAGAAATCCCTGCAGAAACCCCCGTGAGTAACCTGTAATCAATACACACTACACAGATCTGAACCACCTGTTAGTGAACCTGAGCTCTGATACCACTTTTTGGGGATCAACCAACAATTTGATTACACTTATGAAAGCAATAAAAATGGAATTAAATCAGAATGATAAGTAACTAGAATCAAATAATAGCAAAGAATAAGAGATACAAGAAACCACCCTGAAAACTTGTATTAAACTCTTTACAGAAGGAATACAATTAAAGAAACTTCTTTTTTCCACACCTCTCTTAGATGTACAGATCTCTCTCTAGATCTCTTTCGCTCAAGAGCTCTCTCTCTCAAGTACAATCAACTCCAACAACCTGGAATGATTCAACTCTGTACTGTTCTTCAACATTCACATACAATAAGCTAAGAAGATCTAATCCTACATATAGAATTAGGAAACTTGAGCATGCATTTACAACCAAAAGTTATGCCACTTAAACAAGGGCTCTAAAATAGTCTTACTAATAATAGAGATGCGAACTTAAGATTGACTTAAATTCATCATGCAAACACTCGGTTCTATCCTCGAAAATAGCTCTCTAGACGCACAGATAACTGACACCAGTTCCTGCCTACTTGCCTATGACCGACGTCGGCCGATTCCTTGCCGACGTTGAAGTCTCTTGAACTGTTCCTGATCGACGTCAGTCACTCCTGACCGACGTCGGTGACTGTGTAACTACTGCAATCTTGCAAAGCACTCCTTGGTGAAGCTTTTAGGCTCCACACCTTAACAGATCAAGCCAAGGATGATGTGATATGGGCCAAGGATGAGTTTCGTTATTATCAAAGTTTATATGAGTCAACAATACCATTAGGGATTAAGGCATCAAGCTTTTAGGAGCATACCAAGACCCAAAGGTTTATATGTACTTCTAAGTCATGTCACACTTCAACATGAAAGAGATAAGTGGCATAACCTACCCATAATAAAGAGAGATGCCCCCGCTCCCCCCCAATAGTAGGTACCCCTACATGGGACATGGTAGATATTTTAACAAGAGACCCCTAAGATGAGTCCTCCTAGAGATTATTAGGGTTAGAGCCAATTTTTTGTTATAGCTATGCATTTTGTATTTTTGGTGATGTATATGTATATCTTGATGTATAAACATTTTTTTGAGATGTATATTGATATGTATTTTTTATCACATCATTTATATGGACTCTAATATTCTTTTGATATATATGATGCTACTTTTGATACATTGCTATTGACTCATGTTGTAGATTACATATTTGATATTAACATGGATGGATATTAGTTTTCCATGATTATGTTGTTTTTAATTTCCATGATGATGAAGTACTTGATGATGATAAAAAATGTGATTGATTCTGATGATGTTTTAACATTTGATCATGAGATAGAAAGTTTATGACTCTATGTATATGATCTTTAGTAGATGTGTATAATTATTAACATATATGTATCTATAATGTTTAGTTGTTTTGTTTTTGATTATGGTAAATTTAATGATGTTTTGATTGGGTTTTATATATTATCACATGTTAACCATATCGTAAGGGGATTCTTTCTCTTTGTGTGACTTTGATATATGAGACTCTCAAGCACTTGATTTCTAATTTTACAAATAACAATATGCATCATAATTAGAAAAAGAAGCATTACAACATTATTTTCCACTTTCATAGGGTCTAGTTTAGATATTAATAATAACTCCAGATTAAGATATGAAAAATCTAGACCTAAGTGTAAAACATAATGTACTAAACAAGAGACTAACTAAAAGCAATTTAGATACAAATGTTAAAAACTTGATATCAATATATGAAAAATCCATAAGTGTAAAACATAATTTAATAAAAAATAATAATAATGTAATAAAATAAACAAACAAAACAACAAAAAAATTAATGACATACAAGAAAACATAACTAAAATCAATAAACAAACAAGTGACTAGTGTTACATGTAAATGTGATAATAAGACATTACTCTTGTGGTCTGCCCCCAAGTCTAGGGAACATCAGGTAGGACAATGTGATAAACTGGGCAAAGGGGGAGGATAAAAAGTAGGAAGGGGTGGTCAAGATATCTCCAAATGTACCATATAACTAGACACTACCTACATAGTCTATTGTGGACTTTTGACCAAATATAATTTTCCCTAGAATTGGAAAAGAAGAAATGTGTTAAAATGAAGTGTCAAAGAGGAAAATAGGAGTGAATCTCAAAATGACAAGGGTGTGATATTGTTTATCTCACAAAATGGTGAGGTTATAAGATTGGTTATCATGTAAAATGATGAGGGTGTAAGATTAGTTGACTCATAAAATGATAAGAACATAAAATTGGTTAACTCACAAAATGATGAGGGTGTAAATGTGAAGAAATCGCAAAGGAGAGTGAGCATAAATTGGTTAACTTGAAAAGTAGAGAGGGAATAAATGATAAAAACTCATAAAATAATGATAGCGTAATTGGGAAGAATAGGGAAACGGGAATGGAAATGATATTGGTTGAGTTGAGCCAAGCTATCCTATGTAGCCAAGTGTTGCCTCCATAGTCTGGGTTGACATTAGGACAATGCAGTTCTCCCAGGAATGGGAGTGTAATTAATGGATGAAATTGTTGATTAAAGTGATCATTTTATAAAGAAATACACCCACCCAATACATAAGCAAACAACTAAGGGAATGGGATGATCAAAATTTTGTTAGAATGATAAGTGTTGATTGAATTTGAGGGAGAAATGAGGAGTTGGATAAGAGGTCTCCAATTTTTGAGATGTTCAATGCAAAGGGAAGGTGTATCCACATGATATTCAAATAGTACCACTCAAAACAAAATAAAAATGGAAAGCCATTATTCAAAAAGATGATGAATTACATAAATTTTTTGTGACTTTATATCACTTTTTAGGATTTTTTGATTTATGAATTTTTAGAATTTTTAGAATTTTTGGGTTTTTTTGAATAAGATATATATGGCTATTCTACAGTAAAATGTATAGGGAATATATATGAATGTACAAGGTACCATATATCAAATAAAAAACAACCTTGGGTAGGGGTTCAAATAACAACTAAATAGACTACAATAGGGTGCAAACAAGGAAAGAACTACTATTTTACAATAAACCAAGGAAAAAAAGAACTCTCTTTCAACAACAAATTAAAATTTTAAAAAAGTGACATGTAATGGGGAATGATATCATCAAAGATATAAAATAATTTATTTTAAGGATTACCAAACAGGGAAATCATGCCAAAACATTTTGATATTTTGAAATTTTACTTGACAAGATGTGTTGATGATGACCAAATCTAAATTACTTTCTGAACTATTCTATAAAGCCACATGTAGTACCTATAGGTCATAATCAAGATCAAAACAATAATAGGAAATGGGGGAAAGATAAGGCTTGACCCAAGAATGGAAAATCAAATAAAGAGGAATAAGTAACATGAAGGGGATGCCCATAAGTAGGGGCCCACATAGATAATGTTCAATCAAGTTAAGCATAAAAATGGTTGAGATGCATAGTGTTCATAGGCTTGTCTAGCTTATAACCTTAAGTGGTAGTCGACCTATATGCCCTAAAAATAATAATTTGTTATAATAATGAAAGGACCCAACCAATTTGGCTCAAATTTTCCTTTCTTCTCTCATTTTACATTAGTGTTTTTATAATTTTATTTTAATACAAGTTCACCTACTTCAAAATTTTTTAGGAGGATGCACTTATTATAACTATGACATAGTTGATTTTGATACACCTTGAGATAACTCAATGTGGCTAGCCATTTATTTTCCAAATTTTTTAGCTCTTATAGCCTAGATATCTATAGTATTCATCATCATTGATTCCCTATAATGAAATACATAAAGATGGAAACTTGATCTCAATAGGCAGAATAACTTCAGAGCCAAAAAATAAGGAGTAGGGTGTAGCACATGTAGGTGTGTAGACATTGGTATAGTAAGCCCATAAGGTAGGGAATAATTAAAAGTGTCAATCATGTCCAACTTTGTTGAGATATTCTTATTAGATGACTCAAATTGGCCATTACCTTGAGGGTAATAGGGAGTTAAATATTTGTGTTTAATATGGAACTTTGTATAGAGGGTTTTTATGTCCTTGTTATTAAATGACTTTCCATTGTCATATATAATGGAAGAGACAATGCCATAGCAACAAATGAGGTTGTTTATAATGAATTTGGAGATATGTTTGATAGTTATGTACGTGAGAGGGATTACCTTAACCCACTTAGTAAAATACTTAGTGGTAATTAGGATATGATTTTGGGAATTTGAGGAAGTGGGGTTTATCTTACTGATGAGATTGAGTCTCCATATATAAAATGACCAAAGAGAAGTAATAAGCTGAAAATATCATGGAGTGTGAATTAAATCATCATGATTTTAGAAAGCAAGGCATTTATTGACATGAGCACACACATCTAATTCTATTATGGGATAATAATATCCTATCCTAAAGAATTTCTTTGTAAGGACTATTCTAATTATATGGGACCTAAAAATCTCTCTGTGTATAACTGCACACATGATTGCACTTGGGTTGATAATCTTTTGTACATTCAACATACCTACAATAGAGCCCTTCAAAGTGCTACAGGGCATAGTCTATTGCAGACATGTCTTGGGTTTCAATATTTGAAACATCTAAACATCTTTTACCATGCACTAGCTAACACTAAATCACACACATAGGAATGAGTAGACAAAGTTGAGGAGTTTCTATGACACATCTAGTTTGTTCATCAATAAGTTCAACAGAGTATTTATTACATTATGAGTTAGTAATAAAATTTGGTTACACCTTCAGAAGGAGTGCTTCAAAGGTCTACACAAGAAGATCAAGAATCTATATTATGGTCCTCACACTATTCTATGTGTATCTGGTGAGAATGCCTTCATTATTGATCTACCTTCATACTTGGGAATGCACCTAGTCTTCAACATGGAACTTCTCCATCCTTACACTCCACTATTTTTTGAGCTAGTTGTGACACAATATCCTTTTGATTTAGATCTTGACCACTTGTGCCTCATAGAGAATGACTATATCATTGAAGTGATAGACACATGCACCCACCATAGTACACATAAAATTTTATGAGTGGTCAAGGTTGGACAATATGATGATCAATACAAGTAGTACACTAATTAACAACTTCAAGTGTAGTTTCCTCAGTTGTACACCAATGTAATGGAGACCACTACTCTTCAATAAAGGGTGAATGGTATGTGCATAACTCCTATGAAACAAAATAAGTTCCTCACTTGTTTCTCTACATGTAGCTTGTACCTTATATGCACTCATGTGAATGCTGCTCACACCTTTTACACACTCTTTCACACTCCTCTACACACAACTCACACCTTATATGCAATACGCTACATGAAGCTTGCTTACACTCGTGTGCATAAGTCCTACACTTGTTGATAGACTTTCACACTCAAATCACAATTCTACACACCATCTTGGTACTTGATCGTAGGAACATGTATCTACATCTATCCTCACTTTAGCACATCCATGTGTCAACGTGCTCTGAATGTGTAGCTTGTCAGGTGGTACTCTCCAGCTTGAAATCTTATTAGCTGGAAACTCAACCATCAACTAGTAATGAATATGAAATAATTGTTAACTATCTTCTTTGTAAATGAAAATAGTTATATTTTCTCTTTTATTATTTTGGTTAAATATGTAACATATGCATCCAGCCAAGGGTCAATGCCATACACATTTATAACATAGATATCATGCTCTGTGTATCTATTTTGTAACACATTATTTATAGCACATTGTACCATTTTCCCTATTATCTACTATTGAATAGAAGTTACATTTCATGCAAGTGAGACTTCCGCTCCATTGATTGTGTTTTGATTATTCTATATAAATACATTTATTATTCACAACCAAACTTGGTTATTCCCTGCACACTTGGTCGTAGGCCCCATTGTGAGGATCATGGATTGTAGAAGTAGAAGTCTCTATCAATGTTACTTGTTCATTTTGATGACATCTCCCCTTGTCTATGAGTGATTTGTTTGATTAATGTGAAAAATGTTAAAGGTTTTTTCTTGATTTATGAATAATAAGTTTACACTAAAAAACTTATTTGTAATGTCAAATGGGCCTTATATTTATAGAATTTTCAAATTATTTCCAACTATTGGATCAAAATCAAGATAAGGGGATATAATTCAATCCAATTTCACTAAAAAATATCATTAACATTTGGGGTTTGTGTATAAATTTATTAGGCATGGCTTGCATTTATACATTTATGTTGGTTTTCTTACATTTATGCTAATTCTTGATAATTTTATGTGTGATGTCACAATTAAGATATTTGTTAAATATTTGAATACTACATAAATATAAATTTACCTAGTTTATATGGATTTTATACTTAGCCATTTGATTTGATTTGAAAGGCTAATTAATCTAGATTAGCTTCCATGTGATTTATGTAATAATGAAATTTGAATATCTATTTTAGTTAATTACCCCAAAATGTTCCTTATAAAATATCAACTTGAATCAAGATGAGTTAGATGAAGCTGATAGTTGGTTATGGTGCATTGCCCCAACTAAGGATGCCCTAATATGTTTTAGAATATGCATGTCAGGTGTGCAGCTAAATTTAAGTGTTTTTGTGTTTACTAACCTAATTTATGCATTGTTGTAGAAAGTCATTTTGATTACAAATTTGACATTAAAGTGATGAAATTGGAGTGTCTAAATTTTACCCCTATTTGAAAAGGCATTGCAAGCCACTAAATGACATAATGCCTTTTCAAATAATGAAAAATTTATCAAAATGATTGGAGAATAATGTGTTCACATTTTGTTGATTTTTGTTAAACTCCTTGAAAATGAGTTCCCATTGAAGCCTCAAATGTTGTTTGGGACACCTAGGATGCCCCCTTGAGGGTTTGGCCAAAAAATAATTTTTATGGATAGGCCATTGAAAAGAATAAAATGGGAAATTTCATGTCTAAAAAGGATGAGAAAGAGAGAAATTAGAAGAAAACATGAAGAAAAACATACCATAGAGCCACCTATAGGTGTCTGGGGAAGAAAAATAATGCAATGGTAGGGTAGGGGTATATATTTGAATTTAAGGATATAAAATTACCTTTGGGGTGTGAAAATGGTTCATTTTCACCCTCCCCTATTTTAAATTTAAGCTATAGATTTGGATATGAGAGATGTGAGAAAAATGGCAAACATCAAATGATAGAGACACCTTAGTGAACAAGTTCATGAGTAGTAGTCACCAATAGAGAGTAGGGCCTTGATAAGTACTTTTCATTTATTTAAATTATCTCATTTAATTCTCCTTAGAAGTAAGAATTTTAGAAATATCATCATTTTTTAAATGTGGTTTCATGCACGCAAATGGTGATATCACCAATAAAATGGTGGTACCACCACAAAAATGGTGATATCATGATCAAATCGATGATATCACCAAAATAGGTAGGAAACACCAAAATAGTAATTTTTTTTAATTGGTGGGAAACTTTAAAATGGTGGGAATGTGAGGAAAATAATTATTACACCCTATTAAATGTTGGTATCACCCTGACAAATGATGAGAACATCAAAATGGCCTTAGAGCTGAGAGATAATGATAATGCCCTGTAAAGTGGCAATATCATCCTGTGAAATGATGATATCTCCCTTCCATATGGGGAGATGCTAAAAATGGCCAAAGAGATGGGAATAATAAGAACACCTTATGAAATGGTGGGATTTCCCTTAGAAATGATGACAATGCCTTGCTTAATGATAATATTGCTGAAATGGCAAAAAATTCCCATATGGTAGATAGATTGAAATTACAAGAAGTGTTAGGTTGAATGTGAATGCAAAATTATGTGTTTTAAATAATAAAATTGATTATATTTTGATTTTATGACATTATGTTTGATGATAATTGTGCCAGTTGTCTAGATAGATCCTCTTGACGTAGTGTGTATATATGTTTGTGATCGGTAGGAGTGAGTTTTTATATTTTTCATTTTCCCATGAATCCTATGGTAGCTAAGACTATGGATAGAGGAGGCCTTGGCATTATTTGAGGTAATAATATTGAGTTACATTGCATATATGTTGATGATCTAGGTGGATATAGACTTCCTTTCAATGTTAGTTGAGTAGAGGCACTCAAAGATGAGTACATTTTACCTACCTATTGGAGAGTCAATTGTTACTTTAGATGAAATGTGGTAGAATCAACCTTACTATCTAGGGATCTATGATTTAATGGATGAAATAAGGGTGGTCAATAGTGATAGAGGACTTGATTGGTGTCATCAATGTCTTGACTGATGATATAATGATTGATATAGATGTATTAGATGATGTAGCCTTCCCTATAGTTGGAACTCAACCTTTGATTGATAGGCAAGTTATGATTTTGATGACTCTTATCAGCAACATATTTTTTCTTGATAAGAGATGCTAATTATTTCATGTGGGCCTAATATGGGTGATATGAGATATGATAGACTTGATGACATGGTTTTCCTAGGGCCCAGTAGTGTTAACATAGTTGTAGAAGGATATACATATGATGGATTATCATTAGGATAGGAGCATCAGGCCCTACATAGTGCTTCAGATATGGTCCTAGGAGCACATTGATATAAAGTGACCTATGGGGGACATATAAAAATAATATATCTATAAGTCACTAGTTTACATATGATACTTGATAAGAGGAGGCTGAGAAGGCCATCAAGGAGACGTATATTTTTCATGATGGGTGATGATGAGATGGTCAATGGAGATTTCATCTGATCACCATATATATAGATTCATTTCCACTAGATAGAGGATGTCTATGTGACACAATACATGGCCACTCTTTGCTACATTACAGGGCACTATGACTTCATGGTAGAATGGTACCATTTAGAACATGTACAAAGGTAGTTTGGGTAGTAGTAGGATGTTCATGAGGGGCCTCACTATTTTTCCCATGAGTGGTAATGGTTACCAACCTTTTAACATTATAGCTATTAGTGTTGGCATATAATGGAGGTATATCATATGCAAGGGTAACTAGCACATATGCAATGTGGTGGTCACATTTGAGACCAATATGACTTACCAGGCTTAGGCCTCTAGGTGATGAGTAGGTGAGGCCATTCCATTAGAGATAGATTATGCTAACACCTAGATAGGTACATGGATAAGGACAAGGCTAGGCTACCATAAATATATAGGTACCATTTTAACATTTAATTTTACATCATATTATGCCTATGGTGATAAATTCAAGCTCATAAAGTAATATCAATAAATATCAATAGTAGTGGGAGTAGAAGTGGGGGGCCTTCTAATCATGATGTAGAGATGGGAGAGGCCCTATGTATAGATGGAGAGGAGGGTCAGACTAATGTGTAAGATACCACAATGACCTTTAATATCATAGAGGGTCAAGACATGATAAGACAATCATCAGGGTAGGTAGAGCCATCATAACCATGGAGATAAGAGGCTAACTAGGCCATAATAGATAGGTTGGAGAGGTTATAGCTAAGATTTTTGAGATATCAATGTTAGATTAGGAGGTAGTTGGTTTAAGAACATAGTTAGTCGGAGCCCAAGGTGAGACTATCATGATATAAGGTCTTATTATTGAGAGAGATACTGAGATTACCACATTGAGGGTAAAAGTTTCCAAAATGATGAACATTAAGGGCCAACTTACTTTTAGGGATAATGAATTGGAGCCAACAATTAGTGAGTGAGATAGGGCTTATGGGGATGCATGTCAATATTATATAGATATTTAGAGGGTCTCTGGAGAGTGAGATATAGCCAAATAGTTGGTTGTTAACTAGGGGTTGTCCAAGGCATTAACAAATATGGCTTTGGCCAAGGATGATGTGATATAGGCCAAGGATAATGTTGACTATTATCATAGTTGATATGAGTTGATAATCCCAGTAGGGATCAGTACACAAAGATTTCAAGAGCATACCTAGAGCTAGAGGTTTAACTATATTTCTAAGTCACATCACACTTCAATGTTAGAGATATCAATGGTTAAACCTCCCCATAATAGATAATGATGCCCCCTAACAATAACCACCACCACATGGGACATGGTAGAGTTTTCAACATGAGACCTGTCAGAGGATTCCTCCTAGAGATGATTAGAGTCTAAGCTATTTTTTTATTATAGCTATGCATTTTATATTTTCTATGATATATATGTAAATCTTGATGTATAGATTTTTTTTGAGATGTATACATATATGTAATTTTTATCACATGATTTATATGGATTATGATATTCTTTCGATATATATGATGTTAGTTTTGATTCATTGCTGTTAACTCATGTTATAAATTAAATATTTGATAGTAACATGGATGGATATTAGTTTTCCATGATTATACTATTTTTAATTTACATGATGATGATGTACTTGATGATAAAAAATGTGATTAATTATGATGATGTTTTAGCATTTGATCATGAGATAGATTGTTTAAGACTCTCTATAGATGCTCATTGGTAGATGTGTATCATGATTAGCATATGTGTATCCATAGTGTTTAGTTTCTTTGTTTTTTATTATGGTAAATGTAATGATGTTAGGATTGGGTTTTGTATATGAGCACATGTTAACCATATCATAAGGGGATGCTTTCTCTTTATGCGACTTTGATATATGAGTCTTTTAAGCACTTTATTTTTAATTTTGAAATTAACAACATGCATCATAATTAGAAAAGGAACCATGATAAAATTATTTTTCACTTACATAGGGACTAGTTCATATACAAATACTAACAATTATAGATCAAGATATGAAAAATCTAGACCTAAGTGTAAAGCATAATGTACTAAACAAAGTACAAATCAAAAGCAGTTTAGATAAAAATGTTAACAAATTGAGATCAAGATATGAAAAATCAAGACCTAAGTGTAAAACATAATTTACCAAACAAAAAATAATAATGCAATAAAATAAATAAACAATCCAACCAAAATATTAATGACATATAATAAGACATAACTAAAAACAATAAACAAACAAGTGACCATTGTTGTGTCAATGTGATAATAAGACATTACTCTTGTGGTCTACACCCAAGTCTAGAGAACATTAGGTAGGATAATGTGATAAACTAGACAAAGGGGGAAGAGGAAAAGAAGTAAGGGCTAGTCAATCTATCTCTAGATGTCCCATGGAACTAGATGCTACCTACATAGTACATTGTGGAATTTAGACAAAATGTATTTCTCCCCAAAATTAGGAAACAAGAAAAATGATGGAAAATGTGTTAAGATGAAGTGTAAAAAAAGGAAAATAGGAGTGATCTCAAAATGGTGAGGGAGTAATATTGGTTAGCTAGTAAAATGGTAAGGGAATAATATTGGTTAGCTCATAAAATGATAAGCGTATAAGATTGGTTAACTTGAAAAATGATGAAAGTATATAATTGGTTAACTCATAAAATGATAAGGGTGTAAATGAGAAGAACTCACAAAAGGGTGAGAGCATAAATTAGTTAACTCAGAAAATAGTGAGGGAAAAAATGAGAACTTATAAAATGATGAAATTTTAAATGAGAAGTATGAGGGAATGGGAATGGAAATGATAGTGGTTGAGTTGACTTGAGCTACCCTATGTATCCAAGTGTTACGTACATAGTCCATGTGGACATTATGACTATGTAGTTATCCTAGGAATGGGAGTGTAATGAATGGATAAAACTATTAATTAAAGTGACCATTTTATACTAGAAGACACCCACCCAAGACATATGCAAAAAAATAAGGGAATGGGATGATTAAAAGATTGGTAGAATGATAAGTGTTGATTGAATTGAGGGAGAAGTGAGGAGTTAAATAAGAGATCTCCAACCTGTGAGATGCTCAATGGAAAGGGAAGGTGTATCCACATGATATTCAACTATTTCCACTCAAAACAAAACCAAAATGGAAAGCAAATATTTAATAGGATGATAGATTATGCAAAGGTTTTGTGGCTTTGTATTACTTTTTAGGATTTTTTAATTTATTAAATTTTAGAAATTTTGAACTTTTTAATGTTTTTGGGTTTTTTGGAATAAGATATATATGAATATCTTGAAAGTAAATTATACAATAGAATATAACAAAATGTAAAAGGAACTATCTATCAAAGGAAAAACAACCTTTGGTAGGGGTTCAAATAATAGATAAAGTGACTATAACAGGGTTTAAACAGGGAAAGAATTATTATTCTACAATAAACCAAGGCACAAAAGAAAACTCTTTCAACAAAAAATTATAATTTTAAAAAAGTGACATGGAATAGGGAATAAGATCATCAATGAGATAAAATAAGCTATTATAAGGATTACCAAGCAGGTAAATCATGCCATAACATTCTGATATTCTAAAATTTTTCTTGTAAGGATGTGTTGATGATGACCAAATTTGAAGTGCTTGATTAACTATTCTCTAAAGTCACATGTAGTACCTATAGGTCATAATCAAAATCAAGATGGCAATAAGAAATGAGGGAAAGATAAGGATTGACCTAGGAATGAAAAATCAAAGAAAGAGGAATATGAAACATGAAGGGGATGCCCCCAAGTAGGGGATCTCATATATAATGTTAAATCAAGTCAAGCATAAAAATTCTTGAGATGCATAGTGGTCATATGATTGTACAACTCATATCCTTAAGGGGTAGGCAACCTGTATGCCCTAAAACCATAATTTATTGTAACAATGAAAGGACCCAACCAATTTCACTCAAATTTTCCTTTCTTATCTCATTCTACATTGGATTTTTTTATTTTCCTTTAATATAATATCACCTGATTCAAAATATCTTGGGATGATGCACTTATTATAACTATGCCATAGATTTTTTTTATACACCTGAGATAACTCAACACATCTATCCATTTCTTGTCTAAGAGTTCCTAATCTTATAGCCTAGCTACTCTATGGTATTCATCATATATGATGCTTTGTAATGAAATATGCAAGTAGGGAAACTTGATATCAGTAGTCATAATAAATTCAGAGCCAAAAACTAAGGAGTAGGGCATAACACTTATAGGTGTGTGTACATTACTATGACAAGTCCATAAGATAGGGAACAATTTTAAGTGAAAATCATGGCCAAATTTGTTGACAATATTCTTATTAGATGCCTCAATTTGGCCATTAACTTGAGGGTAATATGGAGTTTCTATTTATGTTTAATATGAAACTTTGCATAGAGGGTTTTCACATCCTTTTTCTTAAATATCTTTCCATTTTCAGATATAATGGAAGAGGAAATGACATAGTGGAAAATGAGGTTGTTCATAATGAATTTGGAGATCTATTTGATAGTTACATATGTGAGATGGATTACTTCAAACCACTTAGTAAAATACCTAGTGGCAATTAGGATATGATCGTAACCATCTGAGGAAGTGGGGTTTATATTACCAATGAGATTGAGGCCCCATGTAGAAAATAAGCAAGGAGAAGTAATATGGTGAAGTATTCATGAAGGAGCATGAATTAAATCACCAAGATTTTGGTAAGTGAGGCATTTCTTGACATGAGCACATACATCTACTTCTATTATGGGTGAATAATATCCTATCATAAGGAATTTCTTTGTAAGGACCATTCTACTTGTATGGTGCCCATAAATCCCTTCGTGTATGAGTTTAAGTATCATTCGTATTCACCCTAGTGTAAAAAATGAAGCAATATCCCATCATAGCCTATAAAATAGAGTGTACCACCAAGTAAAATGTAATGGGGTGCATTATGAATAAAGGACTTATGTTAGTTGCATGATAGGTCAACAAGAATAATGTGGTCATAGAGATAGGTATATACATATTGGTACCAAGGGGAATTAAGACCACCAATATCACATACCATTTCAGTGTCTAGATGATTGTAAGCTAGCATGAGAAGGTTTCCAATAAGATATTGATATTCAAAAACATTGGAAGACATTAGTGAATCTATTATTGGTTCTTGGTATTTACTCAAACTAAATGTAGTAAAATTTTTATTTGAGATTTATCAACCATGCCTTTATAAGGCACAAGATTCTCATCCTTTATTTATTAATTTTCTATAATTTTATTGATAATCAATTTTGAATATCAATAAATAACCAATTTTTGAATGTTCCATTGTAATCCTAGGTGAAGCCATGCCAAAAGTGCCTCATAGTCTACAATATTATTGGTGATGGAAAACCAATTTCAAATGCCTTGGGAATAAGATCCCCTATAGTGTAATGAATAATATACCTACCTCAGAACCATGAGTTGTGAAGGAACCATAAAAATTCAGCTTCCATTGATGCAAATCCTCAATAGTGAAGATAGATTAATCATGTAAATGTATGTGTAAAGGATGCACATCTGACAAAAGTGCTTTAACAAGTTCATATACAAGTATTTGCACTTTAATAACCTTCTAATTAGTGTATTCAATGTCAAGCTCATTGAGATGCATAATCTATTTGGGCATATGACCTATTAATGCTTATATAGAAAGAAGATATTTGAGAGGATCAAATTTTATAATGACAGTGGTCTTATTGTTCAACATATAGTGAAACATCTTCTGTGATGCAAAGACTAATTATGTTCATAGGCAACTAATGTTTGGATTAAATAATTGTAATGTTCCCTTATTCTCAATGAGATAATTGTAGAATAATGTTAGCCTATTTTATTCCAATAGGATAAGTAGGGTGAAATAAGGGGATAATTGAGGTCAAGTCACTATTTGTAGGTTACTATTCATACATGTACTATTCATGTGTTACTATTCACTATCACTATTCATGGTGATGTGGATGGTATTGTAGTCTAAAATTTCACCCTAGAGAATCCAAGTAAACCTTATCAATTTTAAGACAACATGGAACTACGTCCCTTCATTTAAAAACCACTACAAGATATAGATCTCTAGATTTGAAAAGGCTAGCTCCCTTGATTTGTCTCTTAGGCTTACACTACACTAAGCTAATCACTATTGGGGGTGAAAAGTAAAAAAAGAGAAATAAAATAAACCTATGATAATGAGGTGATACACCAAGATGACTCCACATAACACACTTGTATATGCACTTAATAAATAAGACAATTCAAACTGAATTTAACCCTATACCCTTCTAGCATAAGTATTTCTCATAGAGGTAGATTACCATGCCTATTTAGAGGTGGGTGAAGATAAGGTTTGATATGAGATACTAATAATCCATCTCACTTTAAGACACAATTAAAAAATAATACACTTTATGAAACTTGTTATAAGAGATCTCACTCACACAAACATGCAAGAGTACACTTGGAAATAAGGAGAACATTTTCATCACTTGTCAACACACAAACCACTTAACACATTCAAGTAAGAGATTTAAAAGAATGAAATAAAATTGGAAAAATTTATTAAAAGGAAAATGAGGTGTTACAACCATCAGGGCTTTGCCATACCAATTGTGGATCTTATACAAAGCCAAAAAGGCTTGAATTTACATAACACATGAGAAGAAAGAGAAGAAGTGAAGATGAAAGGTCACAAGACCAAGTATCAAACTTCATAAACTAGTTAAAATGCCATGGAATGAATCAAAAAAGAAGTTATGAGGTTATTATAAACACCTATCAATTTCAAATAGAGCATCTTCCTCAAGTTGATGTAAACCCTTCATTGTCTTGTTTAAAATTGTGTTCATGATGGTGAGGAGTGCACTTGATTGTCTAAAATTGCCATAGGTATCCTTGACACATATGATATAATTTGATAAGGTAGATAATAGGTAAGTACGTATCATATACTCATCTTTAACTGATAGATCCATCTTTGTCATTTATTATTCACTACTTGTAGTCATTTGTCACTAGTCTTCTAGGTCTATCCTCACGCTTATCATCTAAATGGCTTGTAGTTGCTCAAATAAATGCATTTAAGAGATGCTAGGAAACACAAATTAATCTCCTTTTTCCTATGGTATATCACCTTAATGAAACTCCTATAACACTTCTCACTTCCTTAATAAGAAGTCACATTGTTGTCACTGTGCTATATTCGTAGTGTTTGCCACGAATGGTCTCACAAAGATGTTTTCATGTTTCAATATGGTAGGGATTGAGTTTTAGAAGTTGAAACAAGTACCAAAATACCTAACTCAATGGTTATTACTTGAACATCCTCCTCTATACCTATAAAACATCCTAATCCTTGTAGAAAACATATTATTAGGCTATTTTGTATAGATGACAGTATGACCAAGGTGCATGTCATGGAGACAAGGAGAGTTACATACATGTCTAAGGAAATTTCATGTCCACTTGATCACTTTTAGATGCATTTCCCACCATAGTTTCTCCATCAGGTCCTAGATAGGGTTTTAGGAGGGGTTTAAGAAGTTTCGATTATTAAGGATTGTTCATAAAATCCTGACATCCAACCTTAAAACCAATTGCACAAATTTGTGGTATAGGACCCCCTTAAATCCTCCCCAAGTTATTGAGGTTAGTACACTTGTGACCACTTAAAATTGGCCTCTCGAGCTCTCTCATACTTTTTGAGTACCCTTGAGATGATTTTTGGTCAAAATAATCACTTTGTGATACTTCCTTGAAAAACAATGACCTCTAATAGTCCTCTACCTTTCCTTGAAGGTATTCAAAGTGTTTAGAAGGTTATTATGTCATGTGAATTAAGTTAGGCATCTGAGTGTTCATTTATAGTCTTAGACTTAATAGGCCTAATTAGACCTAACTATGTATATAACCCACCTATGTGTGATATATTGAGTGTAAGGCTATCCAACACTTTTTCCATCTTTATTTAAACTATAAAAAACATTCTCTAGTCATCAAAATCTCTCATTCATCCATTCACCCTCCCAAGAACCATGTCTATAGATTATGCTTTGGCGGTAGTGCCTTCTATCTAAGATAAAATAGAGGTAATATCCCCTATTTACCTTACCAAAATGATATTATGGGAGCTTATATTAGGTATTATAGATACTCTATACCAAGTTTGAAGTATTGGTCATATCTACAAAGCTCTCAACATCATAGAACTTAAAACTAGCCTCTCAAGACTATGTACTGTATGTACTGTCTATAGACTTCAGACTTAGTGGCAAGTTAAAACTTATCCTTGCTCTACCTCCTCTCTCTAAGAAACATATGAGGTTGGTATTTACACTATGAGAGTGGTATAAATATGCTCAAACCATTATACACCTCTACCAACTTTCAAACTATCTCTCTTCACTAGCCTAAGCTAGTTTGTAAATTGAGTATAAAATATAGGTGGTAGTTTTGGGAGAAAAAATATCTACCATAGGTGATGAACCCTATCAAATCACTCTATCTTAACTCTTTTGATTACTCCTCTCATTAGGTAATCTCAAACCTAATAAATTCACTATGCCTGTAGACCATACTTATTATCTCCCATCATCAACACACTGTGAGTTTGCAAATTGATTGTATGAGTTGTTAGGGGATATGAGACCTATAGGTGGTCATAAGTGCTTAAACACTATGTTTAACTCCTCTATAGTTTTATAAGGTCAATAAGACTATCCCTCACTTGGATTATCTATTTTCACACCTTATAACTATGTTCTAATCAATGTATTATAATTCACTTAGTTATATTTCACACTTTAGACTCAAAACATTGTAGTTTTCACCAAGTGCTTTCAGTGGAGACTTTGATGGAATTGGAAGATCCTCTGAATTGTTTTATCTTGACCAAAACCACCTCTTTTCATGTTTAAATTTTATTACCATGTCTAGGATATAAGGATGAAGACATAATACTCACTTAGACCTCATATCTTTTCATCACAAGATGGTAATATATGGGGCAAAATCCATTTTCAAAGGTATTAAAGTAATGAGTCTCATTTTAACCTTGTGAACATGGTTTTAATCTAACTGTATTTAGTAACCTAACTACTATCATAGTGATCTTATTTATGCCTTTATATTTGGTTAAAGACTTTAATTAAATATAAACACTTCTAGAGTCTTTTCTACACTCTGTCTCATACACCTTACATAGTCTTGTAGGTGGTTATCATATTGAAGTCTGACTGTGCATATGAATCACTTTCAACTACACTTGGTTTCATACCTTGAGACTTCCATTGGTCTATTGAGTATGCCTTGACCATCTCTATTCTTAGAGAATATGTAAGACACGTGTATTCCTTTACTCTGAAGCAACTATGGGAGGACAAGACACTACAATTGAAAAATAACCATTTGTAGACCATTGATGGTACTCACTAAAACCCAAAGATGATCCTACCTAAATTTTATGCTCACACATGTAAACCAGGTTAGAGACAACATGGAGAGGAAGGAAACACTTTACAAGATCATGTATAACACTTATAAACATCAAACAACTGTAAAAAATGAAATCCTAAAGACCAGGGGAATATGTAGTCAATTTTGAGTCATCAACATTCTTAGTGATGTTTCATAGAGAATGATATGTCAAACTAGGAGATATCAACATGAAAAGTAATATAATGAAGCATATTATCATTTGGAAAATGCATTCAACCCAACTCCCCCTATACTATCTATTGACCAAATTTGACTTTTAGGTCAAATTAGGGCACCCCTAGGTAAAAAATTGATGTTTAACTGTCTTAAGGGTCTAATAAATATATCAAAAGGTGTTTATAGTTTAATTAATGTCATTTAATGTTATAATAGCCTTGGTCCTTAGTCATTTTAGTCCCTTTATTCATTTTGAGGTAAAAAAGGGGGATTTAATGAGTTATAAAAATTTCTTGGGAAGTGTGAAGGTTCTAAAATATGATGTCACATCTCATGTGTCCCAATAGGTCTTAATCAACTAACATAACTGAAAGGTAGAATATTTTTTAGAAGAAAGGGCAATTTTCTTAAGGAAAAAGGTGATTTTGGCACTTATATGGCCCATGGGGAAGTGTACCATGTGGGAGAAGATCATATAATGTACTTTTAGCTTCTTTAAGTTTAGTTCCATGTTTGAAGTACTTTGAAAGTTTTTTCACCCTTCTTGGCAAGAAAAATCAATATTTAGGTTTGTACTTGGCATGACCAACAGAGGAGGTTTTAGATCAAATGCTTTTGGGAAGTTCAATTAAACTCAGATACCTTCAATGACATATAAATATTTTGAATATTGGTGACCTGTGCTTCATGAACCATCCTCATAAAGTTGACTGTACTTTTATTCCTACTATTTCATGCACCCTATAGATTTTTATACATTTTGGTCAAATCCATACAAACAAATTGGTGATGTTGACTCTAGAATATGTTTTATACCTCCTCAAATGCATTCCATTTTTATTTTCATGTTTTATGGTGTTTTGATGGGTAATTTTGTCTCATGTTATAGATAAGTAACATCATGTGTAGTCTCAGTCAATTCTCCACTTGTAAAAGAATGAATTCCTTAAATGGGATTTAATGTGAATAGGATATGGTGTTTTTCCATGTATAAATGCTATATTTATCACCTTTACTTCATGTTTAGTCTTATAACATCATGCTTAAATCCAACTTTCAGTCCATGATCATACTCAGTCAACTCCCATCTACTCTTCAACCTTAGTCATGACTTGTAAAGGTCCTGAGGATGTACACATAGGTGTGTTTAAGGTTTTTGAAGTCTTGGTAGTATATCATTTATCAACATGAAATGGTGATCAAGCTTCCACATGGTGCAAGAAAAGAGGAATTATAGTCATATGCAATATTTTTAGTTACGCAGCCATGAACATGCTTTCCTAGAGGTGTTTGGAAGAATAAACCATGTCAAAAATAGGATCTCAATATTTTAAATCAATTTATAGGTTTTAAACATTCATTTGGATTCATTTTAATGGATTAATATTCATTTAATGGTCAAAATAATGCATCCTACTAACTTACTCCTCTTTACTCGCCTATATAGGAAAATGTACATCTACAGGTGATCTGAGCAGAGAGCTGAAGATTCTTTTTGTGATGTTGGAAAAAGTGATGAGACCATAATTAAAGTCCTAGTATGTGATAAACTCAAGTTAGACATGTTGGAATAATCAAATGGGTAAGAGGAGATGTAAACCATGCTAAAGGTTCAAATGATAGTGTTCAAGCCTTTTTTCCCTAAAAGATGAAAATAGAATTCCTTGATGTTTTCATGACATTTTGAAACATGGGTATAAGGAATGTTGATTCATCCTCATGTGTTTGTTTTGAAGTTATCACATATAAAAAATACTTTGCCAGGTTTGGGAGGTATATGAAAAATGGAAAGTGGACATTTGAAGGCCTAAAGTTGCCTACAAAGCCACTAAAACCAAATAGTAGTGTCTACATGTTGTGGAGGCACAAGTGACTTAGCACTAAAGGAGAAAACAAAGCATGTTTCTTGATTTAAATGGAAATTTGAATGAAATTAAACACATGAATATTAAAAGAGAGGTCTATTAGGCATAGTTTCAAGTCTAAAACATACTTACACTGGGGTTAGTTCATACAATAGCCTAAAATGATGCACCTACATCCAACATGGATTTCAAGTCTACGAAGGGTTTATTTTGTTGCATACATGGTTGTTTGGGTATTTTTTATGTTTTGAAAATTATTATGAAGTCCTTAAAACTTCTCAAGTCTTAAGAAACAACATGATCATCTTTCAAGCTCAATTATGTCTATAATATGCACCTACAACTAACTTTAGATGGTTGAGAGCAGACAATGAACAAATGAGCTAGGTTTATTAAGGTGTATATAGCATAAAGTGAGATAAATAGACATAAAAAATATCAAACAAATCTATGGAGTTATAAGGAGGTTGTGTCCATTGTCTGCCAAAATTGAATTATGCAGCTATACCTATAGGCAGGGTCTAAAAAGTAGGAAACATAATTAGTTGACTGTTGTAGTTTAGAATAAAAAGGTAATACTCATGATGTTGAATGACATGAATGTGGGTAAAATTTAAATAAATAATAACCAATTACCTTTAAAACCTTATAAATAAGTTTTTTATCATCATTCTCAAGGTCTAACTAGGCAACTCCACCTACAAGAGTAGTGTCTTGAGTAGGGCACAATCAAAGTTTGCATACACAGTCTTGAGAGTTCAAGTTATGGACAAGGGTATGTAAATATTTGAAGTGATGAATATAATAAATACATAGTAATATTATACATGAACTATATAGGTCCTCGTAGCATGGAAAATAAGCAAAAAGTGACTCTAAACCTATAATATATTGTCCATGTCTTGAAACTTGCATAGTTTGCCTACATATAGTTTGCCTTGAGTTTTTAGGAGTTGGAGGGGTAAATGGTATGGTTAGTGGTTAAAAAATTATGTATAAGGTATATGTATTATGTTAAAAATTGACACAAATAGATCAAATATTTCCAACATGTCATAGACAATCAAGGTACAATCCACTTTTAGAATTTTACACAGTCTTCCTTCTCTAGGAATCTATTTGGTTTTTTGAAGAGTTAGTAGGTCATATAACCTAAAAAAAGATATATATATATATATATATATATATATATATATATATATATATATATATATATATATATATATATATCTATATATATATATATATATATATATATGAATTTTATAATCTCTTAAAATATTAATAATTTTCTGAGGAAATAGGGGAGTGCCCTCTATTTTGTCTCAGACAGAGGGCACTCCCTTTGTGCATGAAACCTAGATAGTTTTAGGAAAAGGTGACAAAGAGACTCTTCAGGAGCTGATGGATATTTATAGGAGGTGTATGAGGATACACGACACCTAGGAAAATATTTTAAACCAATAAAAAATATAATAATACCCATATAAAGGTCTAGACCTTAAAAAAGTGCAGACATGCTCATGAGGCAAGGGTATGCCTAAATTTCAAACAAGAGTTCATTTTCACTTCTAGATATAAGGAAGCTTTCAAAATGATTGAAACATGTTTTTAATGGAAAAATAGAGGTGATATATCTTATATATTTAAAATGATCCTAATTATATGGCCTAGAATTCAAAAGTTGTAGGCAAGCCTATTGGGCAGGTTTAGGCTTATAATCTAATGAGGGGTCAACTTCCTTGTCTAACCTTGGCTTATAATTCTAATGCATTTGGTAATGTTAATAGGGTATTAAAAGAGTTTTAAAAACTTTTGGTTAAAAAAAAGAACAAGAATTATAATTTTAAGATTAGAGATAACATTAGGCTTGTGGGAATGAGAAATAAAGCTCAATAAGGCAAGTTTAGATGCTCACATATTTTTGGACATTGTGCATGGGGATATGAGGAGTTAGGGGAAGTTGATAAAGGTCTTGAATTATGTTTTAGTGGAATTATTTAAAATATTTAACATCCCTTTTTTATTAATTAACATTAAGAGGTTAAAATATGCCAAACCCTCAAAAACCTTTGCAAATGACCAGTTGAGGAAATAAGAGAGATGATGCACCAAAATGGAATAAATGAGGACAATACTTAAAAAAGGAGTTTTTTAGACAAAAGATGATGATAAATCATTTTGGGATGATTATAGATGACCAAGCCTACAACCAATGCATGGACCTATATCTAATCATTAGACCTATCCCTATTCAGTTTTGGGATGTTCAAATAGGTCCAAATCATGAAGGCAATTTTTTGAGTCAAAATGAGGAGTTTCTTGCCACATTTAATGAGTTTTATGAATTATATGGACAATTTTGATTCCTAACCTTGCATGGTTCATCCCACATCCTTTTATTATGCACAAATAACTAATTCTCTCAGCTTGATAAGTGTCCTTGTGACCCTTGGACTTCTATCTTTTCCTCTCTCTCTCAAGTTATATAAGAACTATCCATTTTAACCATTGTAACTTATGAGACACCTAAGTATGTGAAGGCATGATCATCTGCATACCATTTGATAAATAAGACTACTAATTTTTAACTCTTCATGACTATTCTTAGTGTGTTTTACTTAAATATTGGATCTTGCTTAGTGAAAACTATGGATTCCTTAGCATGTTGTCCCATTATTATATCCTATTTATAGTTGTAAATATTATTCTTGTAGGGAATGTGAAGTGTTCTAGGAAATGTCAATGTTTGAGTGAGTTAGTCTTTTCATTAGTGTCATTCAAGGCCTTTTATCTAGTCTTCCTAGCTTTACACATTCATCCATAACCTCACAATGTAACATTGATGTGAGAAGATGTAGATTATAAAAGTGTATGTTTAGTTTGTCTTTTGTTCTCATGTGTAACATGCTTCTAGTTAGAACTCATCATCTTATTTGGTGTATCACCTCCCTTATAATAGTTTGATTTTAATTGTCTCTCTCCCTTTTCCCCTTAAAAGTTTAAGTGTAGCTGCAATCCAAAGTGGTACATCAAAGAAGTTATCCCTATCTAGAGATTCACCTCATCCTTAGGATACTGAAAAGACTAGAGGTGTTTTCATTGTGCCACTTTGATGAGGAGAGATTTTCCATCTCCTCAAAGGTTGAAAATCTAAGTGATAATAGTTTTTGGCATGCTTAGTGGGACTTTTGATCCAAGAGGTTGGAAGATTTTTTGTGTTGTCCTTCAATAATCAGCCTTTCAAGGCATCTATTCAAGCATTAATGGCAACTTAAAATCTATATCAACTAGTTAAATAGCCTAAGTTATATTTTTAATATTGTTGCTAAAATTTTATTGTGTTCTTGCTTTTAATGAGGTTTCATGGCTAATTTTGGTGTTGATATTTGTCTTACATAAGTTGGTGAGACATTTCAAGCTTGTGCCATTCCCTATCAACAAGACCAAGTTATTAATCAACCCCGTCATGAAGTGTACCAGATTTAACATGAAGTGTATTAGCCCATTCATGAAGTTTATCAATCTTATATTCAACCTCCTCAATATATTGTTTCTCCTAGTCAACCTAGCCACTTATCAACTCAGTCCATTTCCACCTTCAAACAAACTCTTTTGGGGTATGAGAAGTACATGTTGGATCTTGACACATAAAAGGGATATGGTCAAAATGTTCCTATTCATCTTATTCATAAGGTGAGAGATGAATTAGAGTTGGTCAAAAGAGAGTGGGTACCTATTGAGAGAGACAATTGGCAAAGGCTCACAAGTGAGATGCTTGATGTGAGTAGCCTAGTTTCTTCCTTAGAGGATAGGCTAAGAGTTCATGAAAGGCAACCTCACTAGACCTATTAGCCTTCATATCCACTTCTCCATGTTTCTTATCAGCCATATTTGATCCCTACTCATGAGCTTAATCAAAGATATCAAATTCATCCTTTTCCTAATTAGTTAGGAGAGAGAGTTGAAAAGAGAAACCTTATTTTTGAAGCTAATATTGATAGGTAGATTGAGTTAGATAATATGCATATGAATAAATTCATGTAAGTAGCAAAGGAAGTGGATTTCAAGTCCTTATTTCCCTTTCACATTACATGCCCAACTCAAGGAGTGACCCCTAGATATGTCATTCCAAGTTGGAGACAAAGTGGAGATTCAAAGCCTAAGGAGATTCCAAGTTTCTTGAATACTTCACTCACTCCTAAAATTGTATCACCATCTCAAGAAAAGGCTCCTTATCCTAATATCCCAAGATAGAGTAAGATATTGGAATCATGGGGAAAGGAGGAGGAAATCCTAGATAAAGAGCGTGAAGTTAAATAAAAGCTTGATCCTATGCAAATCACTCCCACCCTTCCTCAAGAGACCTCTTATTCTCAAGCTCAACCCTCTTGTACTCCTCATCCTCATGATGATGTATATGAACTTCAAGAAAGTCTTTTCTAAGATAACCTAGCCAAGAATATTGAAGAGTTGGAGTCAAGGATGAAATTTCTATGTCAAGGTGTGATGGAAGGTTTGAACCCAAAAGAAGATTCTATACCTAAACACACCCCATCCACCCTTCCTCAAGAAATTCAAGCTAAATTAGATGTGAATGAAATGATTGTCAAATGGAAGAAAGATAACCAAGTTGTTTTATCCCAAGGTCTGCCTCCCCTTCCTCAAGATCTTCCAAAATAATCCCTAACATTTCACTCCCAATATACCTTCACCAACTAGTTCATCTTGTCCTCACCCCATCACCCTTTGCCTTGATGGACCTATGGTATGAGAACCTAAGGATGAAAAGTTGATTTATAAAATTTTATAACTCTTACTTGAAGAAAGCCTACCTCCTTGGTAGCCTCATTGGGATAAGTCACATGATTTCAAGATGCCTAGTCTTGGCATCACCATGAAGGAGAAAGAGATGGAAGATCTTGCAACTCTTGAAGAAGACTCCACATCTGATCAAAAAGTTGTAGATGATCACTTGTAGAATGAAGATGAATGTGCTATTATAAATGGAGAACAATTTTAAGTCTTTCCTAAAGAGGTTGTAATACTATAAGAATCTCTTAGGACCAAGGTGAAAGTTGTTGCTATTGAAGATGATCCAATACCTAAAACCTAATATTAAATTGCCATCAAATTAATTAGAGCTTGAAGAATACTAGATTGATAAAATCATATATCAAGAAGATAATATTTAAGAGGTAATGGTTCTAGATGATAAAGAGGATAAGTATGATTGGTAGTTGCAAATGGAGTTCTTTTAAGGGCTTGAAGAGTTTTTCTAAGTTGAGAATCGAGTACATGACAAGGTGAATATGGAGGCTTCCATGGTGGACAATGACCAAGATTGGGACTAATATGTAAATCTCCTTGATGAGATAGAAGAAAGTATAGCTGAGAGGAAGCCCAATATTTTTGAGATCACTATGGAAGTCAAGAAGGTATGCTTTATTGAATCACCATTTGAGGTTGTAAATGAGGATCCATATGAGAAGGTTGAGGATTTTTGGATGCAAGAGGAATAATTTTACATTAAAAACCTATTTGAAGATGGTATGCTTGAGAGCATGGCAATTGAAGTGCAAAGAAATATGTCTAATCCATTAAGTGTTCAATCTAAAGAGAAACATGCTTTGTACCATGTTTCATCTCATGAGGAAGATGATGCAAGAAACTTTCCTTTTGATCCTAGAAAGGGAGATATGCTTAGTTTTTAATTTTATATAGTTGTTTTCTTCTTATTTTTCCTAAGTGATTTGAGCACATGTGTGTCTTATTAGTTTGCTTGCTTTGTTTTGTGTGTGTCATTTGCTTTGTGTGGTTGAGGTAGTCAATTAGTTGTCTTGTCTTGGTCAAGCTTGTTGTAAATGGTCAAAAGTCTCCTTAGTTTGTCTTATATTTCAGATGACTCCCTAAAATACCAATGGATTGATAAGGCTACTCATCTAGTTAGTATTGTAGGCATATTACCCTTATGAGTCACCAATTTGTTGACCAGATTTGACTTTTAGGTCAAATATATGCACACCTAGGTAAAAAATTGACTTTTAGGTGTTTTGGGGGTCTAATAGATATATAAAAAGGTGTTTTATAGGTTAATTAATGTCATTTAATGTTATACTAGCCTTGATCCTTAGTCACTTTAGTCCCTTTAGACATTTTGAGGTTAAAAAAGGGGCATTTAATGAGTTTTAAAGATTTATTGGGAAGTATGAAGTTTAAAAAAGATTATTTCATGTAATATATGTCCCAATAGGTCTTAATTAACTAATATAACTAAAAGGTAGCAGATTATTTAGAAGAAAGGATAATTTTCTTGAGGAAAAATGTTATTTTGGCACTTGTATGATCCATGGGGAAATGTGACACATGGGAAAAGATCATAGAATGTCCATTTAAATTTATAAAGGTCATTTACACATTTGAAGTGATCTATAATTTACATTTTTTTCCCAAAACCATTCTGCTCCTTTTTCACCCTTCTTGGCAAGCAAAAGCAGTCTTCAGTTTTTTACTTGGTGTGGCTAGCAGAGGAAGTTTCATATGTAACACTTTTCAGAGGTTAAATTAAACTTATATACCTTCATTTACATATAAATATTTATAATAATGGTGGCTTGTGCTTCATGAACCATCCTCATGAAGTTGATTGTACTATTCTACCTATTATTCATGCACCCTATAGGTTTTGCTCCATTTTGGTCAAATTTGTACAAACTAGTTTGTGATGTTGACTCCAAAAGATTTTGTCTACCTAATCAGATGATTTAAATTCTTAGTTAAATGTTTTATGGTGTTTTTATTGGCAAATTTGTGTGATGTTGTAGAAAGGTACCACCATATATAGTCTTAGTCAATTTTCCACTTGCAGAAGGTTGAATTACCTACATGGGATTTAATGTGAATAGGATATGGTTTTTTTACATGTCTCAATTATATAGTTATCACTTTCATTCATGTTTAGTCTTATAGCATCATGCTTGAATCCAAGTTTTAGTCCATGATCATACTCAGTCAACTCCCATATACTCTTCAACCTTAGTCATGAATTGTAAAGGTCTTGGGGATGTCCACAAAGGTGTGTTGAAGGTTTTTGAAGTATTGGTGTATCCTTTAACAACATAAAATGGTGATCAAGCTTCCATATGGTGCAAGAAAAGTGGAATTATAGTCATATGCAGGATTTTTAGTTAGGCAGCCATGAACATGCTTACCCATAATTATTTGGAAGAAGAAACCACATAGAAACTAGAAGCATAGTATTTTGAATCAATCTAGAGGTTTTGAACATTAATTTGGAGACATTAGAATGGACTAATATTCATTGAATGGTCAAAATAATGAATCTTTCTAACTTACTCCTCTTCACTGCCTATATAGGAAAATGTGCATCTATAGGTGATCTGAGTAGAGAGCTAAAGAGTCTTTTTGTGATGTTGGAAAAAGTGATGAGATCCCATTTAAAGTCCTAGTATGCAAGAAACTCAAGGCAGACATGTTGGAAGCATCAAATGGGTTGGAGGAGATGTCAACCATGATAAAGGTTTAAATGACAGTATTAAGGCCTTTTTTCCCTAAAAGATGAAAATAGAGTTCCTTGATGTTTTGATGACATTTTTCAACAGGGGTATAAGGACTATTGATTCATACTCATGTATTTGTTTTAAATTTACCACATAGGAGAAAGAATTTTCTAGGTTTGGGAGGCAGATGAAAAATGGAGGGTGGACATTTAAAGGCCTAAAGTTGCCTATAAAGCCACTAAAACCAAATAGTAGTGTCTACAAGTTGTGGAGGCACAAGTGACTTAGCGCTAAAGGAGAAAAAAAAGCATGTTTCATGATTTGAATGGCCATTTGAGTGAAAGGAAACACAAATTTTAAAAGAGAGGTATATTAGGCATAGTTTCAAGTCTAAAATAGACTTACACTGGGGTTAATCCATACAATAGCCTAAAATGATGCACCTACAACCAACATGGAGTTCAAGTCCGAGAAGGGTTTCCTTTGTTGCATGAATGGGTGTTTTGGTATGTTTTATGTTTTGAAAATGATTATAATGTACTTAAAAGTTCTCAAGTCTTAAGAAACAACATGATCATCTTTCACACTCAATTATGTCTATAGTATGCACCTACAACCAACTTTAGATGGCTGAGAGCAGACAATGAAAAAACAAGCTAGGTTTATTGAGGTGTATAAAGCATAAAGTGAGAAAAATAGACATATAAAATATAGAAGGACTCTAGGGAGTTATAAGTAGGTTGTTTCCATTGTCTTCTAGGCTTGAATCATGCAGTTATACCTACAAGTAGGGTTTAAAAGGCAAGAAACATAGTCAGTTGACTGTTGTAGTTTAGAATAAGAAGGTAGTACTCATGATGTGGAATGACATGAATGTGAGGAAAATTGACTTAAATAATGAAAAATTATCCTTTAAACCTTCCAAGGAAGTCTTGGATCATCATGTTCAATGTCTAACTAGGAAACTCCACCTATAAGAGTGGTGCCTTGAGTAGGACACAATCAAAGTTTGCATACACAGTCTTGAGAGTTCAAGTTGTGGACAAGGGTATGTCATAATATCTTGGAAAATAAGCAAAAAGTGACTCTAAACCTATAGTATACTGTCCATGTCTTGAAGCTTGCATAGTTTGCCTACATACAATTTGTCTTGAGTTTTTAGGAGTTGGATGGGTAGATGGTATGGTAAGTGGTTAAAAAATTGTATATAGGGTCCCTATAAGCTATTAAAAATGGAAACAAATAGATAAAATATCTCCAACATGTCATAGACAAGCAAGGCACAATCCACTTTTAGAATCCTGCATAGTCTTCCTTTTCTAGGAATCTGTTTGGATTTTTGAAGAGTTAGTAGGTCACATTACATAAAAAATATATAAATTTTTTTATAAATAATATAAATTAATTTTATAAGATCTTAAATTATTAATAATAATTTTGTGAAATAGGGGAACGCCATCTACTTTATCTTAGATAGAGGGCACTCCCTTTGTGCATGAAACCCTAACAGTTTTGGGAAAAGGTGAAAAAAAGACTATTAAAGAGATGATGGATATTTATATGAGGTTTATGAGAATAAATTAAAGATATGAAAATATTTTAAACCAAGCAAAAATGGAAGAATATTGATAGAAAGTTCTAGACCTTCAAAATGTGTAGACATGCTCATGAGGCAAGGGTATACCTAGATTTCAAACAAAAGTTCATTTTCATTTCTAGTATAAATAAGATTTAAAAATTATTGGAACATGTTTTTAAGGGAAAAATAGAGGTTATATAACTTATGGAATGCAAAGGATTATAATTAGATGGCCTAGAATTCAAAAGTTGCAAGCAAGCTTATTGGGCAGGTTTAGGCCTATAATCCAATGAGGGGTCAACTTCCTTATCTAACCTTGGTAGAGAATTATAATGAATTTGGGAATGTTAATATGGTCTTAAATTTTTTTTAAGGCTTTTGGATTACAGAGAAAGAACATGAAGTCTAATTTTGAGCTTAGAGACAACATTAGGCGTATGGGAATGAGAAATCGAGCTCGACAATGCAAGTTTAGATGCTCACATCATTTTAGAGGTTGTGCATGGGGAAATAAGGAGTTATGGGAAGTTGATAAAGGTATTAAAATATGTTTTAGTGGAATTTGTTGGTGGATTCAATGTCCCATATTTATGAACGAACCTTAAGAGGGTAAAATAGGCTTAAACCCTCCAAAACCCTTACAAATGACCAATTAAGGAAATAAGAGAGATGATGCAACACAATGAAATAGTTTATCTAGAATGATTATTTTAGGTTGTATAATACTTCCTCAAGATACTTCCCACTAAGATGAGTTGTACGAAATTGTACAAATATGGTTTTCTTGACTATTTTATATGTTTTAAAGGTTCTAGAAGGAGCCTAAGGATGAAATAAATTTTGGGTAGAAGATTAGGAATTTTAATAAATACCTATATTAATTTAATGTTAATAATAAACTCCTAAGTGTCCAAACTCGAGCTCTCATCTTAGCCAATCAAAACAGGCATAATTGACAAGCTAGTGAGAAGAGTGGAGATCTTCAAGGGAGGTGATTTTAAGGTGTCCTTGGTGCTTATAATGACATATAGGGACTTGATATGTGTCATCCACTCCTAAAAAATATTTTCATGGAAAAATAAATCCAATTTTGAGGCCAAGTGTACAGGGTGCATAAAAGATGAGTTTTTTAGATAACAAATGATGATAACTCATTTTGGGATGATTCTAGATGACTAGGCCTTCAACCAATGCATGGAGAGGCATGTATGAAATACATACCCTATATTAAAATAATAATACCTATCCCTAATTAGTTTTGGGACGTTCAAATAGGTCCAAATCATGAAGGCATTTTTGTGATCTAGAACAAGGAGTTTCTTGCCACTTTTCATGAGTTTTATGACTTGGATGGACACTTGTGCTTCTTAAATTTACATGGTTTGTCCCAAATCATATTCTAATACAATATTAATTTATTATCTTAGCTTGACATGTGTCTGTATGACCATTTGACTTCTCTCTTCTCCTTTCTCTCTCAAGTTCTATAAGAGCTTGCCATTTTGGCCATTGTAACTTATGCTCCACCTTAGTATGGTGAGTCCCTACTCAATTGCATACCATTTGATAAATAATACTACTAGTTTTTACGTCTTCATGACTATTCTTAGTTTGTTTAAGTGAATGTTGGATCTTGCTTAGTAAAAACTATGGATTCCTTAGCATGTTTTCTCATTCTTGTATCTTATTTGTAGTTGGAAAGCTTCTTCATGTAGGGCATATGAAGTGTTCTAGGAAATTTCAAGGATTGAGTGAGTTAGTATTTACATTAGTGACATTCAAGACCTCTTGTATAGTCCTCCTAGATTTTCACATTTATCCATTACCTCACAATGTAATGTTGATGTGAGAAGATGTAGATTGGAGAAGTGTATGTTCAGTTTGTCCTTTGTTCTCATGTGTAACATGCTATTGGTTAGAAGTCATAATATTATTTGGTGTATCACCTACCTTATAACATTTTTCTTTAAATTATCTCTCTCCCTCTTCCCCCAAAAATTTTAAGTGTAGTTACAATCCAAATTGGTACATCAAGGGAGCTAGCCCTATTTAGAGATTCAACTCATCCTTAGGCTACCCACAAGCCTAGATGTGTTTCCACTATTCTACTTAAATGAGGAGAGCTTTAAGATCTCCTCAAAGGGTAAAAATCCAAATGATAACACTATTTGTACCAAAGGAAGATTGATTAACCTTTTTAGCTTGTCTAGGAGAGCGATGGAGAATATGAACTAGTTTTTACCATTTTGAGCTTGTCATGACTTTTTAAGTGTGAAAATAGACTATGAGATTTTGTATATATCCTCCTAAAACTTACTACATTCCAAGTAGATTGTATTTTATTGTACATCTACCTTCAAACTATTTAAAACTGTTACTATCTCCTCATTTCCACATTAAACCTATATTTGTTAGTTACCAAACTAACTCCTAACACTCAACTGACATATTTAATGTTGGAAAATAGTTTGACACATTAGGGTCCTTGTGGAAATTGTACAAATCATTAGAAAGGCTAAATAGGTGGCATAAATAAATATTAAGACAAATGACCAAAATGACTAAAGTTAAACATATTAAGTGACCCTACTAAACATGACTAAACATATTTATGACCTTATAGGAATTTTGACTATATAAGGTTTGATCTAATTTGACCTCGGGTCAAATTTGGTCAACATTTTTTCAATTTCCTAAGGTTGGTAAGCCTAGTATGTCAAATACCAATAGCCTTCTCATATCCATTAGAATATGGGGTCACTTATACACTATTCTTGAGACTGATAAGCCTTTGAAAGGACACCGAACACACCAAACAACATGAAACAAACACACAAGACCACACAATAAGCAAACACACTTGTGTTCTCAAGAACACTAAGGGAAAACATAAACCAACTGAAAAGAAACACAAATATCCTTTTATACACACACACACACACATATGTATATGTATGTATATATATAATACCTCAACACTTGAGGTGAAGAACAATCATCTGTATTGATTCAAACATGGTCAAAGACAATTCTCCTTATATCATTGATGTTCCAAGATAACCATTGATCATATGAGGCATGATTATCTATAAACACTTATTTGTGGAGGTAATCAAGAGACTTACCATGTTTTTAACTTTTTTTGATTGCAAGTATGTCACTTTGATCTCTTAAGGACACTCTATCTAGCTCACTTGGAGGCTTGTTTGAGGTAGTAGATTGACTTAATTTTGACATGGTCATTTGGTAGTCCTCAATATGATCATTCTAAATCACTACAACATTCAAAACCTCATGTACACTTGTAATGAAATATGTTTGTTTTTGTAAGTAATCAAGATTGTCCTTAGGTCTGACAAATAGTTCTTGGTTCTCCATTGTAATTTCTTACTCAGTTGTGGTCTCAAAATCTTCCTCATGCTCATCAAACACTTCTTGGAATACCAAGGTTGCTTATTTATTGACTAAGATATCAATCTCCTCCTTGTACTCAACGAAATCATGATCAAATACATCAGGTCTGTACTCCTTTTGAACAATTGAAGGTCTACTAATATCTTCAAATTCTTGAACAATGGCATTGAATTGATGTCACGTATCATCTACATCGTATTGGGTTTAGGTTTAAGAGTGTTATCTTATTTTTTAGGTAAAATGGAATGCTCATGAGGACTATCATATCTTGATAAAGCTGGGATGTTCACATCATAATCCACATGTACAGGTAGTTTCCCAATACAACTTGTTCTAAGATGTTGTTATGATCTGCCTCAAGGACTCCATCAATGTCCTCATAAGGTATGTAAGTTTTGAGACTAGTTTCTTCAAAAACACCTTGATCAGCTCCTCGCTTATCAAGATACAAATCAGATATGCCATCAAGGGGAGCTAGAGGCTCTTGCTCACTAGGGTGATCATCTTCTTCCAAAACATTGAAATTTATGTTAGAAGTATAAGGCACATAAGGCTTAACATGAAAACTAGAAAGAGGCTCTAACTTGATTGTTACTTTTGCACCATATCTAGTCTTAAAACTAAAATAAGACCAATCTAAAGTAAGATAACCTCCAATCTTATCTGTGAACTCTCTAGACAAATAAAGTGCAAAATGGGGAGGCACATCAACCACTATAACATCTTGAGAAATGGTGTAGGTAAGACAAGCATGTAGAATGATTTTCAAACCTTTTATTATACCAATGGTGTTAGTAGCTAATCCATCCAATTAAAACATTCCATTGGTATGGGGTTCATACTTCAAGTTTAGTTTATCAGCTACCATTTTAAGCATGAAACAAGTACTAGTTTCACTATCAATGAGATAATTATGCACCAAAGAATCTCCAATAATTATGGATAAATAGAATGGAAGAGGTTGGTCTACCTTTTCAACTTTGCTTGACTATCCTTCACTTGAATTCATGGTGTTTATCAAGGATACCTCTCTTTGGTTAGGCTATGTGGATGTCAAATTGAGCTTGGAAAAATCTTCTTGAAGTAGGTTTGATTGTATAGGTATAGCCAAGGTATCCCACATGGATACATTCACTTGAGACCTCTTCATTTTCTCCAAAATGTTAGTGAAAGGACCATTGAATCTTGCTTACCCACTAGAAGAAATCATGCGGCCTACACCTTGATAATTTGGAGGTATGAAATAATTCCTAGTATTTCGATCTCTTTAACTTACTTGTGCACTTAGAGAAACAATAGACATACCTGGTCTTGTACTTGTTTAAACATTCATTGGAGAACCATTAGCAATCCATTGAACTTCTTCAATAACCTTCTTCTTACTCCTTATGTTTGTATCTATAGAACTTGTGTCTATACTTGATTGCCCTTAATCATTGACTACACATAATTCATCATGATACAATTTACCAATATAAACCCCATTTGAACACCCTTCCCATTATTCACTCCTCTATTTGACACTTCATATTGAGTCATAACTGGCATAGTCCCCAAATTGGCCATAAAGGCTTGGTTGAAGGCTTCATTGACATAGGGAGATGGATCATAAGGTTGATCTAATCAAGGTTGATTGTTATTCTCTTAGGTAAGATTGTTTTTAGTAATCACTAGTGTGATTGAGGTAGAAGGAGTATTGGGATTATATCCACCATATGGCTTTGATTGGATGAGCTATCCTTGACCTTGAATGACCTTGGAAAAAAGGCTTATTACATTGATAGTTAGGGTAGGATTGATTAGGATGATAGTGAATTTAGAAGGGCTTAAATGATTGATATTGAATGATTCTCTTTAGGCCTAAGATCTCTTGTTCCATTTTTCTTATCCTTTTCATTAGGCTTGTTTGGTTGACTAGGGTATCAAGCTTGTTTTTAGGTGTAGGAATGGGAGTAACAACAAGTGCAAGAGTTTGCAAGTTAGGAAAAAGAGGTATAAGAGCTCTTGGGATAATCTTCTTAGCCTAAATTAAATTAATTTTGTACCCTAATGAACACCTCATAGGCATTAGGCAGAGTATTATCTCTCGTAGATTGTATCATTATTGAAATATCACTATCAAATGATTTAAGATAATAAAGGAAGGCATGGTGAGATGTTGGTATTACTAAGATTGGGATCATATCCCATCTCTTCTAGAATCTCATGTTGAAGTCGTGAATGACTTATTGAGGTGCCCTCCTAATGGTAGTCAACTGCTCTATTAGTGATAATTTTCCACTCTTGTCCTCAAATCTTCTTCTCAATGCATCTCCTAACTCATCTAAAGTTGTGATTGATCTAGGTGCTAATGTTCCATACTAGTCAAGAGATTTACCCTTGAAGGAGATAACCAACAATCTAATTGAAATTTTATCCTCTATAATTTGATGGATATTATAGAAATTAGTAATATTCCTTATATGCTCAATGGGTGTGATGGAAGACTCACCAGCGTATGATGGAACATGTTTGAGGGAATATATCATGATATCATCACAGTGAACAAGACTCAGATGGATATAGCCATTGAAGGAAACAAAAAGATGGTTCCTTATCATGGTGGCCTTGGGACTTTGTAAGAATGGATGAATCAAGAACTTTCTTATGGGCTTGTGAGCAATATAATACCTCTTTGGATAGGGATGGGTGTGATCAAATCTACTTGATTTATAGGAACAAGGAGGAAGTTACTAAAATTAAAAATGTATGCCTTTGGTAAGAGACCTTGTGATTACCTTAGGCATGAAAAGGTGCACTATTTTGTAACCAAGATTGAAACTTTGGAGTCATCAAATTCTGTAAGAAGTGGAATATTACAACTCCTTATTATCAATGCCAACATGTACCTTGAATAAACTTCATGGACTTCATGTCCCACCAGGCATGCCAAAACTATTGTAGCCTAAAATTTCACCCTAGATAAGTCAAGTATACCTTCTCAATTTTAGGACAACATATAACTATCTCCCTTCATAAACAAGTCACTAAAATAGATATATATCTAGATTTGAAAGGGCTAGATCTATTGATTTGTATTTTAGGCTCACAGTACACTAAGATAATCACTATTGGGGATGAAAAGGGAAGAAGGAGACATAAAATAAACCTATGATAATGATGTGATACAACAATATGACTTTAAAAAACACACTTAAATCTACACTTAAGAAAGAAGACAACTCAAACTGAATTCAACCCTATGTCCTTCTAGCATAGGTATTTCTCATAGAGGTAGATTACCATGCCTATCTAGAGGTGGGAGAAGATAAGGTTTGATATAAGACAATAATAATCCCTCTCATACTTCAAGACACACTTAAAAATCAATACACTTTATGAAACCTATTAGAAGAGATTTCATTCACATAAACATGCAAGAGTATACATGGAAACAAGGATAACATTTTCATCACTTGCCAAGACACAAAACACTTAAAAAATTCAAGTAATAGATTTAAAATAATGAAATAAACTTATAAAAAATTTATTAAATTTCAAATGAGGTGTCATAACCATTAGGGATTCACCATACTAATTGTGTATCTCATACAAATCCAAAAAGGCTTGAATTTATGAAACACATGAGGAGAGAGAAGAAGTGAATATGAAAGGTCACAAGACCATGTGTCAAAATTAAAAAACTAGTTACAATGCCATGGAATTAATTTGAAAATAAGTCAAGATACTATTATAAACATGTGTCAATCTCAAATAGAGCATCTTCCTCAAGTTGATGTAGACCCTTCATTGTCTTGCTTGAAACTATATTCATGATGGTGAGGAGTGAAATTGAGTGTCTAAAACTGACATAGAGATCCTTGAAACATATGTTATAACATGATAAGGTAGAGAAGAGGTCATTAAATATCATCTACTCATCCCTAACTGATGGATTCATCTTTATCATTTGTCATTCACTACTTGCAGTCATTTGTCACTAGCCTTCTAGGTCTATCCTCACACTTGTCATCCAAATGGCTTATAGTTGCTCAAATAAATGATTTAAAAAGATTTTAATAATCTCAAATTAATATCCTTCATCCTATAGTGTATAAAATATACCTTAATGTAACTCATAAAACACTTCTCACTTCCCCACTAGGTAGTCACATTATCCTCACTATGTTATATTCTGACTGTCTACCATGAATGGTCTCACATAGAATTTTTTATGCTTCATTATGTTAGGGATTGAGTTTTAGAAGCTGAAATAAGTCCTTGAAGACCCCCTTCAATGGTTATTACTTGAACATCCTCATTTTTACTTGTAAAACATCATAATTCCTATAGAAAACATAGTATTAGGCTATTATATATAGATGATAGTATGGCCAAGGTGCAAGTCATAGATCCTAAGAGATTTATAGACATGTAAAAGGAAATTTTATGGTCAATTTATCATTTTTATATTAATTTACCACCATATTTTCTCCATTAGGTCCTAGATAGGGTTTTAGGAGGGTTTTAAGAAGTTTAGACTATTAAGAATTGTTCATAAAATCTTGACATCCAACCTTAGAAACAATTTCATAAATTTGGGGTATAGGACCCAATTAAACCCTCCCCAAGTGATTGAGGTCTCATTCTTGGTGTCCATATAGTTGTGATCACTTAAAATTGGTCTCTGAAGCTCTCCCATGCTTTTTGAGTACCCCTAAGATGATTTTGGGTTAAAATAACCACTCTATGTTACTTACCTACAAAAAAATGAACTCCAATTATCCTACACATTTACCTAAAGGTATTAAAAGTTTTTATAAGGTTATTATGTCATGTAAATTAAGTTAGGAATTTGAGTGTTCATTTCTAGTCTTAGACCTAATAGGCCTAATTATCCCTAACTATGTATATAAACCACCTGTGTGTGATCTAATGGGTTTAAGGCTCTCCAATTTTTTTCAATATTAATTTAAAATATAAATAAAATTATCTAGTCATGAAAATTTCTCATTCATCCATTCATCCTCCCATGAACCATGTCTGCAGATTGTGATTTGACTGGGAGTGCCCTCTGTCTGAGATAAAATAGAGGGAATCTCCCCTATTTTCCTTGACAAAATGAGATAGTGGGAAGTTATATTTGGTATGTTAGATACTATGTACCAATTTTTAAGTCTTTGTAATCTCTACAAATCTCTCAACATCACAAAATTTAAAATTAGCCTCTTAAGACTATGTATTTTCTGTAGGATCTAGAGACCTCATATTTAGTGACAAGTTAAAAATTATCTTTAATTTGCCTCCTCTCTTCGAGAAACATAAGAGGTTGGTATTTAAAATATTATAGTGGTATTAATATTCTCAAACCATTATACACCTTTTCTAACTTTCAAACTATCTCTCTTCACTAGCCTAAGCTAGTTTGCAGACTGAGTGTAAACTGTAGGTGATAGTTTTGGGATAAACAAGATCTACTATAGGTGATGACCCCTATCACATCATTATATCTTAACTATTTTTATTTATCCTTCTCTCATTAGGTCACATCAAAACTAATAGAATCACTATGCCTAAATATAATACTTCTTCTCTCCCATCATCAACACATTGTGGGTTTGCAGATTGACTATAAGAGTTGTTAGGGGATATGAAACCTGTAGGTGGTCATAAGTTATTGAACACTATTTTTAACTCATATATATTTATATGAGGTAAATAATACTGTCCCTCACCTATATGATTTATTTTCACACCTTAGAATTATGTTCCAATTAATGTACTATAGTGCACTTAGTTGTATTTCACAATCTAGAGTCAAAACACTATAGTTTTCACTGAGTGCTTCTAGTGGAGACTTTAAAGGAATTGGAAGCTCCTCTACATTATTTTTTATTGACCAAAACCAACTCTTTTCATGTTCAAACATTATTACCATGTCTAAGTTTCAAGGATGGAGATAAAAGACTCACTTAGACCTCATAGCTTCTCATCATAAAATGGTAATATACAAGGTAAAATACCTTTTTGGAGATATTAAGGTAATGAGTCTCATTTTAACCCTATGAACATGGTTTTGGATATAACTATATTTAGTAACCTCATTACTATCACAATGATCTTCTTTATTCCTTTAGACTAAGTTAAATTATTTAATTTAATCTAAACACTTCTAGAGTCTTTTCTACACTTTGTCTCATACACCCCATATAGTCTTGTAGGTGGTTATCATATTGAAGTCTGACTGTGCATATTAATCACTTTTAACTACACCTAGCTTCAAAATTTGAGACTTTCATTGGTTTGTTGAATTTGTCTTAACCATAACTATGCTTAGAGAAGATGTAATACAAGTGCATCCCTTTGATCTAAAGCCACTGTGAGAGGACAAGACACTGCAACTAAAAAATAACCATTTGCAGACCATTGATGTTACTCACTCCAAACCTAAGGATGATCCTTCCTACCTTTTATGCTCAATCATGAAAAATAGTTTAGAGAAAACATGGAGAGGAAGGAAATACTCTTCAAGATCATGTATAGCACTTATAAACACCAAAAATCTACAAAAATATGAAAACCCTAAAGACCATGAGGATATGCAAGTAGTTTTGAGTCATCAACCTTCTTAGTGATGGTTTATAGAGCATAGTATATTAAAATAGGAACTATTAACATGAAAAGGAAGATAATGAAGTATACTATCACTTGTATAATGCATTCAACCCAAATCTTCATATATTGTTCATACCAAATGAAGATTGGTTGACCTTTTTAGCTTGTCTAAGAGAATGGTGGAGAATATGAACTAGTTTATACCATTTTTGAGCTTTTCATGACTTATTAAGCATGGAAATAGATTGTTAGCTCCTATGTAGTTCCTCCTAAAACTTCTCACATGCCAAGTAGACTATACTTGATCGTAGGATGACCTTCAAACTATTTAAAACTACTACTATCTCTTACTTTCCACATTGAACCTATATTTGTCAGTTACCAAACTGATTCTTAACACTCAATTGACATCTTGGACATTGTAAAGTAATTTAACACATCTAGATCCTTGTGGAAAATATACAAGTCATTAGAAAGGCCAAAAAGGTGGTATAAGGAAATATTAAGAAAAATGACCAAAATGACTAAAGTTAAACATATTAAGTGACCCTAATAAACATGACTAAACATATTTATGACCTTGGAATGACCTTGTAAGAATTTTGACTATATAGGAGTTGACCTAATTTGACCTAGTATCAAATTTGGTCAATAGTATGTGACACATCTAATGAGGTGGCATGACCCACAAAGGATCTCCCATGGAATCTAGTGCATATGATGGGGTGGGGAATAATATTCCACTAGAAAAATACTTTATTGTCTTTGGTGAGTCACATGTCTTCCTTTTGGGGATGAAGATAAGGGGTTAATAGTTTAGGCATAACTTTAGATAAGGGGTTAATAGTTTGGGCATAACTTTAGGGTGGAATCTTGTGTTAGCATGAAAGGGAAAGTCAAAATGTGTTTGACATATTTTGGGAGTTTGTGAATCATGGAAGATAGAAAGACAATAGATTCTTTGCTTGAATATTTTAGATAAATTTAGGCTAAAATTAAAAAGAGGATGAAAATAATAGAGTCACTTAGTGAAAAGGATGCTAGAGATTGGATTAGGTAGGGATCTTGAGTTTATACATCAATCAAATGATTTTTTACTTAGTATGTTTAAGGTAGTGAAGAGTAGTTTGTCTATAATAGATCATCCAAATTCAAATAATTGATTTGGGAAATGAATCCATAAATGACTTATTTGATTAATCTAATGCATATAAGACATCATGATATAGAGGTAAGACTTGTTGTCATTTGTTGCCTTAGTGAAATTATAAGAATTTTAGCCCCTAAAGCATCCTAAAATGATGACATAATGAAAGGGATATTATAATAATAGACTACACATTCTTTTCCCTAGTCATCATGTCAGGATAGAAGTGCTCCCAAGACATGTTTAGTTGCTAAGATATAAAGTAATAGGGGCTTACTTGGCATTGGTGGGACTAACAATGATAGGTTTTCCAAATAGGGTTTTAATTTATCAAATGCCTCTTGATAGCTTACATTTCATTAAAACATGGGACCCTTCTTCAAGACAAGATTGGAAGTATGACAATGATTAACAAGCTACAAAATGAAGCGATAAATAGATTGGATTTTTCCCTGTAAAATATTCAACTATTTTAAATTAGAAGGGGGAAACATTTCTATGATGGCCTTCACCTCGATTGGATTGACTTCAATTCCATGGAAGGAAATAATAAAGCCTGGAAATTTTCTTGATGTGACTCTAAAGACACATTTCTTTGGGTTTATGCACACCTTATATTCACAAAGTCTCTCAAAGATACTTTGGAAAACTTCTGTAGACACCTAAATCTAGCCACTAATGATCTCCATTTAGGCTTTTGACCAATTTCCACCAAAATGCACAATTTGGCCTAAAAACACTAAAACATATTAAATGAGTTGAAATTGACATATCCAAGTGCCAATTTTGGATAGGGTATCACTAAATAGGGCAATGCAATTTATGGGCCAACTAACTTTCATTAGATCATTTTGAGTCAAAATATCAATTTTGCACTTAGGTGCTCTGGATTGCTCTTTTCTATAAAATTTCTTGTACAAGATGCATGTCTTTGTTATTTGGTGTTGGAAACATCCTAAATGGGATAACATATCCAATGCATCTAACATTTACTTCCAATTCCAATCCAATCAAATTTTGGACCAATAATAGGGCATTATGATCAATTTGAGTAATTTGTGCACAAAGTGCTTAATCATGCTTAAGAGATAATTAATCCAAATCAAAGCCTAATTAATAATTCCATGGAAACTTGTTGAAAACTTATTTTTATAAATGAATATTGAATATTTGCATCATCAGGTAACCTCATTTCTTGGGAAGACATCCCTAGGCCATAAATGCCAAAAATATCAAGATTATGGGTCTCCCATGCCTCTTTATTATCTCCCATGTCTCATTAATGTCCCTTCTTCAAAATTAATGATGAGGATAATTATGGATTTTAATTACATAATTCAATTAATCTATGACCACACATCTCAATCTTGAGATGGACGGTCATGGTTGATTCTGGTCATTCTTGAAAATCTATAAATAGAGAGGCCATGAATATCATTTTTAAACTTAATTTGTGCAAAATTATAATGCAGGATTGATTCCAAAAGCTTCATGCAAACTAGTGTTGCCATGCCAAATTGATTCTAAGCCAAGCAAAGCCAAGCCAAAGCCAAAGGTGCTAAGGAGAGATAGAGATAGCCAAGCTTCCATTTCCAAGGACATCATGAGCACAATCCAAGCAAACCACTACAACAAGAATTTGGAGCATCCAAGTAAGGTGAAGGCTTCTTTTTTTTTCTTTAATTTTTAGTTGTGCATTTCATTTATTTTTGTTATGAAGCTCACCCTAGTGACAAGGCCTAGAGATGTATGCTAGTTAGTGTGTTTTTATCAATTTGTTTACATTTTTGGACTAACACAATACTAATCACCTCTATTGATTCGAATTCCTATTTTACATAATTTCACACTTGGTGGGATGATCTTCATGAGAGCGCAATCCACAAATTTTTTTGTGTTCCATAGTTTTGATTTTTTTGTTGTTGTTGTTGTTTTTGATTTGAGTAAAAACGGCCAATAAAGAAGTCATAAATTTTTATTTAAAAGATATTTTTGTCTAATTTTTTTATTAATATAAATAAATATGTCATGGATATTCTCTAAAAATTTCATAATAAAATTCTTTATATTTTAAAAGTTATAGCTATTTTAGTGACTGTCACTTTCTATTTTTTATTTTTCTGGTAAAAATGGTTAGAATAGAGTTGATAAATTTTTTTATTTACTCTTTGGACTTAAAATTTTTCATAATTGTGATCCCAAGAGTTATTGAAAACTTCTCAAATTTTTTTATAAAATTGATCTACATTTTAAAAGTTATGTTAAAAATACTAATTACAGGTTCTTATATTTTATGTGTTGTGTTATATTTTATTTTTAACCATTTAATTTGTTGTTTACAGGTGTTCATATATTTAATATTATTATTTTTTTAGATTTTTATTATATTTTTGTTAAAATTTTATAACCTAACACATTTGATTTTAGGGTGATGCATTAAGGGTAGACAGGTAACCAACGGACTTCGAATTTGTTAAAACATGTTTTAGACCATCTTTTGCATGCTTTTAAAATGAACTAGGAACTTTGTTTTAGAACTTAAAAGAAAATTTAGGTGATTAAAATAAATGTTTGATATTTATCCTTTCAAACTTACAACTTAATACCAAAGGGTCAAAAGAACACCACCACACCTTTTGATTTGAAGCTTAAAAATAAACTCATCTTTCAAAGCTTTTGTGTTCACTAGTTTCAATTAGCACTTTGTTTTCAAAAAATACAAGGATTTTGTGTGTATGCTCTGCCATTTGTCCCCTTTATTGAAATCTTAGAATCGGAAGCAATTTTAATTATTTACAAATTACCTTATTCAAGGCATAGAAATAACTTCATCTAAAGCACTTCCCAAAAACTCACAAAAGTATCAGGTGACCTTGACAATGACCCTAAAGTATTTCTATTTTATGCTTTCTTTATTTATGTAAACTTAGATTTTGAGGGAGATGTCATTACCTCCCATGAGTTCTTTAGTGAAACTTTGACCTGGGGTTTCACCTCCTGACATTGACTTCATTTGGCTCCATATTGGAGTTACACATGGGACGTAGTGGCACTTTCGACATCGCACTACACTGAGTGAACAACAGGATGTAGTGGTTGCAAAAAGGACTATACCTTTTTCAAACAAGCCAAGTGATATGAACCTAAAATCCATGATTTTTTTTGCATTATTTGACATGAAAGTCATTGTATAATTGATTCCCCTAGAACATTTGAAAAACTTGTTGATCTTAGACAAATCCCCACTTACTGTGAAAGTATTGTTGGTGCAAGGTGCACCTCGAGGTTCATGTCACAGTACTATAATCTGAGAAGGGGGGGTATAAAAACCCTACTATATAATGTGCATTTACTTTTGGATGAGCACTTAAAATCCTCTCAAATAACATATATTGATATATTCCAATAATGCCAAATAACCTTGTCAGTTTAGGATCTGCGAGCAGTTAATTAGATGGTTTTATCCTAGATTAAAGTCTTATTTGGAGTCAAAAATTGGTGTTAAAAAATGATGCAAATGAAACACATGGTCCTCATTTTCCTTTGGACAAAGAGGCATTATGTTGCCCATGTGAAATCATCAATTTGCCTTGTTCAAAGTTCATCAAAACTTGGAGTCATATCATCCACTTTGACACAGTTATGCTACCCAATTAAGTCTAAACCTTTGTCAAAGTTGTTTGTCCTTCATTTATAATATAAATTCAAAGTTTGACCTTTATAAGTTCATAGAGTTGATGTGTTAAGTGGGTTCACCATTTTCACTAAACTTGAGGGAACTTAGGTTTAATTTCCAATTTGGGTTGAAGGCCGTTTAAGACTCATGATCATTATCACCACTTGATAGACTTAAGTCATTTTTTTCTAACCACTTACACTTTGACTCTATGCACCACAACATTTTGAGTCAAGAAAGGTGGTATTACGATGTCAAATTTGTGAGAAATTATCCTTGCCTTAGAGAGTTTTTGAAGCAAGCATTTTGTCACATCTTTTAGGTAGTCTAGCACTGTTACGCTACCCAAAACATTTTAGATATTGTTTCATACGCCCTCTTGTATATAGTTAAAATTTGTTCTTACATTTTTCAAACCAATATGAGTATACTTTTATGAACCTTTTTCTAGCATAGTTATGCCATTCACTTTTGTCTAGCTTATTTGTCAAAAGAACCAAGTTTTATTTGTGAAAAAATAAACTCTCTAAAGTGCCTTTTGTTTCATACCTTATACCTATTTGATCTATTCCATGTCTAAGAATCAAATGCCTAATGTTTATTAGAAGTGTTTCAAATCTATTAGATTAAAAATCTCATCTATTTTCAAAGTCTAGATTTTGACGCCATTTGGCCAAGAGTCTTAGTGCATGCCTTGTTTGAGCCTAGATTTTGATGCCACATTTAACCAAAAGATGTAGCATATTTTAATTTTTTATATTAGATTGATTTGAAATAGTTTGACCTTAGCATTTGGCATTTTGATTTTTGGTTCATTTACTTAATCTTTTTATGTAAGACGTGTAACATTAGACACTTAACATTGGCTTGTGTTATCACAAATATTTGCATAAACCTTTTGATCTTTTTGATGAATCTAGACCAAGTTTGAACATCATCTTTTTAGATATTGACCTTTTAGAGTTTGTATAACTCTCTTCCCTTTCTATAAAAAAGCATTTACTATGGATCCCAACATGTATCCGTACACTTGTAGTGGACTCATGTACAATCTAAAGATTATTAATGTGGTTGCACAGGAAGAAATGGTGGAAGATCCCTACATGGATAATATTGCTCATGATATAGATCTTTATCCCTCTTATAATACTCAATTAGGGGTGTAAATCCAAGATCCATTGGCTAATTATTTGGTTAATACACCACCTTATTCAAAACAAGACCAAGAACAAACTACATAATACCTAGCTATAATACTCACAACTGATGAACCAATTCTTCAACAGTCATATTATACTAATAAAGCTTCCACATATGATCCATTTTTATTTCAACATCATTTATTGGAGAACAAAGATGAGATTTTGGTTAGAGCCATAGAGGTAGGGGCCAAGTTTCCATCAGACTTCCCTCATGAGAATTTACCAAGCCTAGTGAGAATGCCCCACAACATAATTTATGATGAACAAGTTTCTTCTAAAAATCCTTTAGCTCTAGTCTAAACAACGTATAAGGACCCTAATATGCATAATAAAGGAAAAAACCTCATGAAAGACCACTTTAACCAAATGCAGATGGCATATAAAACCTACTTGAATCTAGCAAACAATTTCAATCAGATAAACATGGCGAACAAACTTCTTATTGACTTAGTTCTTTCGATAAGAGTTTTGATAGAGTTTACTAGTCAAGATAACCAGAGTTCATAACCACTCATGAAAAACACTTCGGTAGACAACTTACTACATATTCTTATTATTGAAGAAGTGTCTTTTGCTTCTATGTAGAATACTGAGCAAAATATAGTGGACAAATTGCAAGAAACATCCAATCCAAATCAAAGAGGTACTAATGCATAAACAATTAGTCAACAAAATGTGCTTGTAGTTAATACCATGAGTGGACCATCATACCAAGGAGTAGGATTTTTTGCATCCCAACCTCAACCAGCTTCTTCATTTAGTATGTAACTAACAAGATTAGGTAGTCAACCATCAATCAATGTCACATCTCAACAACTAAATGTGATGAATCCTACTCGTCCTCAACAAGTGATGAGTAGTATTCTAGAATAATAGGCACAATCTTGTGTACCAATTCAATAAAGGTTGAATATATTACCCACCTCAACAAAGGGCAACTAATGTTTCACCTCGACAGGTAGTGGCAAATATACCTCCTTAGTCATAGACCAATGTACCAATCTAAAACCAAATGATGACTAGCCAATAATGTGTAAATATTGGTCAATGATAGATGTCAAATATTCAACATGATTTTGCTTCCCAACAAAGATTCATGAAATAAGAAGGATCCCATGTTTCTCAAGTACCTACTAGATAACAATCAATTTAAAATGTGCCACAAGTTTAGAGACAGGGTCTTGGTCCATAAGTTTCCACTCAAGAATAATGTTTGATTAGTCAATAGCATGTCCCTTTTTAACCAAAACAAGAATAGTATAATTATATCCCTCCATCCCAACCATAAAATCCTCTAATTTAAACCTTCATAGAGAACCCAAACTAGAATATTGCACAACCAAATGTTTGATTACAAGTACATCATAATCCATGTATGCATATTCCTAGTCCATTTCCCAACCAAACCAATATACACCAATAGATATCTCCATCATACCTAGGTCAAAGTGTCCCACTTGTGACCTCCGAACCATCTAACCAAACCAATATTCTCCCTCAAACCAATGTTCTTTCTAGTTTTCTATCCCAAGAATTATAACAGATGAAGGATGCAATTTCTGCCCTTTAGGCTAGGAAAAAGACTAAAAAGTTTAATTTGGATGACGTGTGTTCTTATCCATTCAACATGGAGTACTTAAATATACCATTTCCTCTTGGATACAAACCACCAAAATTCAACAAATACAAATGGAAAGGTGACCCTAAGGTCTATTTAATTGAGTTCTTTGTCGCATGTCAACCAGTGACATATAGTGATATATACCTTTTGTTGTTGTTTCCAAGGAGCTTGGCTGGATAAGCCTTGGAGTGGTTTTTAAATTTTCCCAATAACTTAGTAACAAAATTTGAAGATCTTTTTGATAAGTTTATGCAACACTTTTCCTATAATCTCAAACATGAGATTTCATTGGTTGACTTAACACAAACAAAACAAAAGGCTACTGATATTTTCCAAGTTATCTATAGTGATTGGAGAGCACTTGTAAGCTAATTCACCCACAGTTTACTAGATAAACAATTAGCCACTGTGTTTACTAAAAATTTGCATAGTGAGATAGCTTATCATCTGGAACTACAATGTGCACATACTTTCAAGGAGATCATTGACAAAGGCTTATTGATTGAGTAATCCCTTATTAATAAAGGGATCATCGTGCTTACGTCAACTAATTAGAATCAAGGTACTAATTAGGGAAGTGACCAAAACCAACATCCAATCCAAGTGTAATTATCACAACCAACATAGGCCAATAACCAAGATAGACCAAAATAATTCAACCATAATAGGAATGTTATGGGTAATAGAGTAACCAAGTCACGTCATATCTAAATAGTGCAAATATCATCTACACCACCTTTTTAGCTTACTCGTACCCAAAAACCTCTCCAACCAACATTGCAAGCACAACAACCAAGACCCACATAATAAATGTAACAACCTTTACCATCACAAACCCCTCCTCTAAGGAGAATTGTGCCTATGCATCATGTCTTTAGTGACTTAAGAGATCTTATTGAGTCTGTATTTTTAAAACTTGCCACTTCTAATCTAATTAGTTGGCCTATACCAAAGAATTATCTATAAGGCATTCCTTATCCTGATTGGTACCATGAAAATGAATTCTATAAATATCATTGGGCATAATCTATGAAGATGTGTGTAAATCAAGCATTTGATTGAGAATATGTTAGAGAATGGGGAGATAACATTGGTTAATGGTGCTTCTACCTCCAATCAAACTCTTAGGATTTATAAAACCCCTTTCCCCAACATAACACACAATAACAAGATAATAATTAACAATGATAATAACAACACTGTCTAATGCAATAACAAAATCAATAGTATCAAAATCAAAGGCTAAACCAATAAAATCAATAATAGAACCCACAATGTTAGAACAATGGACAAAACCAAGTTTAGAATGGTAACAACCAACAAACCTAACATGCATTTGTACATGACTATAACAACACTGTAGGTCATATTACTAGGGGTAACGTTAATACCATCTCTATTAATCCTAGATTGAGTACCAATCAATCTAGACCATTGCTAAAGAATATCACTCAACCAAATTACATGGATAATCCTTATTTGACATTAGACTACACATAGGAAAACTAGAAAATTGAGACTTCCACTTTTGGACCATATATTGATAACTCACCTTTGTCACCTGACCACATACAAGTGCACCAACAATCAAGACTTATCCTATCTGGTCCCATACCATTCCCAACATTTTTTAGTAATTATGGTCCAACATCTAATCTTGATTGTGTAATCATAACTCAAAGGTCAAAGATTACTATCCAAGGTCCACAACCATCTATGACTTTGCCTATTATCCAACCAACCATTCATCCTCAGAATAAACCATTCACCATTGACCAAGACAAGAAGTTTGATATTATAGAACAATTACTGAAGACACCAGCATAAATTTTTATTTTATATTTACTATGAACATCAACAATCTAAACGAATATTTTTAATGAGTTTTTAACCTAATCCACTATTTCCAGTGACATATCCCTTGATAAATTTCAAGCTTTGGTCAGACACCTAGCTCTAGACCAACAAGTCACACATAACCAAAGTGATATATCTTCCCTTGGTCTGCTCCATAATAATCCATTATACATAAACGTTTATATAAAGTGACATAAAATGAAATGTGTCCTTATAGATAATGGATTAGGCCTCAACATAGTGTCTCTAAAGCTCATCAAGCTTCTTGGGTACATAATGGTAGATCTCCAGTCAAAAATGATAACTATCAAAGCCTATGATAATCAGGAAAGAGAATCATAAGGCACCATTAGTTTACCAATTATCATTGGGGTTTTGACCTATGATACACTTTTCCATGTCCTTGATCTTGAGTTGTCATATAATATGCTTCTAGGTAGGCCTTGGTTACATGACATTCATGGAGTCCATCAACACTACACTAATGTATCAAGTTCTCCCACTCAAGGATGGAAGTGAATATTCTAGGAGATTTACACCCATATGAACACTACAAACATCTTGAGACTAAGTTTTAAAGCTAAAATGACCAATACAACATGAATCTAAGTTCCAAGTAGGATAAAAGAAAGGCTATACTTATTGATCCTCCATAGGATAATTGCATAGATCCTAATACCTTGGATTCCCTTTCCCACATGTCACCTCTTGAAGCTTCCAATCATTTCACCATTTTAGATAATGGACCAGGGGATTATGTAACCCATGATACCTTTCATATTGCCAATCTTCCTCAGAATCTAAAGACCTTTGGGTGACCTAAAAATACCCCACACATGCATTGGCAACAAAAGAACAAAGATAAGGGGCCTATCATGTTTGTACCAGCATCTAAATTAGAACTAGACCCTCTTGAAGAGGATGAATCATAGTTTTACAATGATAATCTAGCTAATTGTTATAAAAGTGCAAAGTATCCTATTCCCAATAGGATCATGGACCATCAAGATTATGAAGGAAGAGGTCTCAGACTAAATAAATAAGGAACCATTGAGCCAATTTCCATTACTAAGTACAAAATACCTTATGAAATTGGATTTAAAATACCTAGGGGTGACCCCACATATCTTATTTGAGTTCTATCACTGGTGGCTCATGATGATTATGCTGACAATGAAGTAAAGTCTGATCATAGCCTCATCTTTGATGACCTAGCTGAGACTAACCTGTTCGATAACACTACCATATGTACTCTTTCCCTAATCATTTGTCATAACCCATTACCATTATTTTATCCCCAACTGATAGATTGAGACCAAAAATAATCTAACTTTTTGATTGATGAGTTTTAGAATGATGAGGTATTTTGTGACCTTTTAAGCCTTAGAGACAACATTTTATTGGGAGATCATAAATTAGGATTCTCAATTACATTAGATCTTGAAGCCTATTTTGGAGAGTGGGTGAACACATTTAGCCAAAAACAAATAAATAAAACATTGAGGTCCCCAAGTGAAAACCTCTTTGAGGCACTTTTTGACTAGGGAAAAAGTAAAGATAAAGGCCAGTCTAGTGGTGAAAACCTATTTTAGGCATTGCTAGATGGGGGTGTTCATTCTTCTTCAAATTTAGACCAAGAGATGACCAATGATGAACTTGCTTATGGATCCAAGTTTAGTTTTTTACAAAAACAACTATTTGATCAAATTCTTTAAGAATTATTGACTATTTTTGTCACATGGCCAATCTCCCATTGGGGGACTCAGAGTCATCATGCCTAAAAGATGTTGAAGAGCAAGTCCTAATAGAGGACTTTGATATAGTCCAATAGTTCAAGTCTTTGCCTACTATCCTAGAAGTTGGTTTAACCCTTGTAATCAAAGATATAATAGAGGTAAACACCAAGACTCTAGTAGACCTAAAATGGATAAAATTAGGTTCATCCCTCACTAAGGAGGAACATGAAGTCTTTACATATCTGTTGAGAGAATTTGTAGATATCTTTACATGGGCTTATTCTGATATGCTAAGTTTAGACCCCACCTTGGTTTGACACCAACTTGTGGTCAATCTTGATGCCAAATTAGTAAAACAAAAATTATGTGAGATGCATTCTCACATTGCTGCCTTGGTAAAGAAAGAGTTGAAAAAATTCTTAGAAGTAGGATGTATCTATTCCATCAACTATTCAAAATGGATATCTAATGTTGTACCTATTAATAAAAACCTTGAAGGAACCAAAATCTATACTAATTTTTGAGACATCAACAAAGCTTTCCCTAAGGATGAATTTCCATTGCCTAATATTGACATTATCATTAACTCCACAGTGGGTTACGAAATGCTTTCACTTATGGATGCATTTTTAGGATATAACCAAATCAGAATAACACCAAAAGACCAACATAAAAAAACATTCACCACTCCATGGGAAACATTTTGTTATTAGGTAATGTCATTTAGTCTTAAAAATGATGGAGCTACATATCAAAGGGCCATGACTATCATATTCTATGATATGATGCATGATATTCTTAAAGACTATGTCAATGACATATTAGGAAAATCTAAGATTAGGGCTGACCATCCAACAGTGCTACATAAGATATTTGAAAGATTATGGGAGTACAAAGTTAGATTCAATCTAAATAAATGTGTATTTGGTATAACTTCAAGAAAATTACTTGGATTCATCATGTCTCACAAAGGCATTGAAATTGATCTAGCTAAATTTCATGCTATAACCGAGATGCCACCACCAACCAATTTGAAACAACTCCATAATTTTTAGGGTAAGATTCAATCAATATTGTGCTTCATCTCTCAATTAGTAGATAAGTGTCATCCATTTACACATCTACTAAAGAAGGGAGTTGAATTTCAATGGGATGATCATTGCCAAATAGCTTTCCAACAAATCAAAGACTATCTCATTAATCCACCTATTTTATTACCTCCTATGTCAATAAATCCATTCTTGTTATATCTATCAGCTACCAATAATGCCCTAGGGACACTCTTGACTCAACATGATAAAAATGGAGAAGAGCATGACATATACTACCTAAGCTGTACCTTTTCACATATGAACATAACTATGCACCTATTGAAAAAGCTTGTCTAGCCATGGTCTTTGCAGCTTAGAAACTACACCATTACATGTTGAATAATAAAATCATGGTCATTTCAAAAGTATATATGCTCAAGTATCTACTATCTAAAATAGCTTTACAAGGTAGAATGTCTAAATGGATCATGTTTCTTAGTGAGTTTGACATAGAGTATGTCAATTAGAAGGTAATCAAGGGATAAGTTCTTACAGATCAACTTGTTAAAACACCCCTTACAGACATAGAGCTACTCACATTTCAATTTCTTGATGAATCCATAATGACTGTCATTGACACACCTCTTGAGGATCAACACTGGCAGCTATATTTTAATGGTTCATTCACAGCACATGGATTGGGGGTAGGTCTCTTATTTATTACACCACAGGGGGATCTAATCCCTAAATCATTCAAAATCAGTTTTCCTTGAATAAACATGGCTGAGTATGAAGCATTTATCATAAGACTCTGATAGGCATTACAATGGAATATATCTCATTTAAAGGTTCATGGTGATTCTCAATTAATCTTCAATCAAGTTACAAACCATTTTTAGACCAAAGATGACAAGTTGGTTTTATATAAGGCTATGGTCGATACCCTAAAGCAACAAATTATAAATATCCAATTTGAGCATATACCAAGCACTAGTAATAGAACTATACATGCCATAGTTACTATTGACTTTGATTTGACAAATAGATAGAGTTAGAGAATATCAGTTCCTTGTTGAGAATTTGTTTGCACCAGCTCATGAACCTTCAACTGTTGTAATGATTTATGATATTGTTGGTCATAATTCTATCTAGTACTCAAACCTTTACAACTACCTTCATGACCAAGTTCTACCACCTAATCTATCTTGAAAATAAACCAAAGCCTTTATTCATCATTCCACTCATTATACTCTACTTGGATCCACCCTTTACAGTAATATTTTTGATGGAACTCTACTTCATTGTTTAAATTTGGTAGAGTCTACACTAGCATTAAGAGAAGTTCATGAAGGAGTATGTGGAGATCATTCTAGTGGGGAAGTCTTATTCAAAAAAGCTCTTACACACTAGTTATTATTGGCCCATGATGGACACAGATGCAATTGCATATGTAAACAAGTGTGACAAATGTCAATGGCATGCTAATCTAATTCATCCCCTAGCACAAGCTCTAAAATTTATATTGACACCATGGCCATTTGCTACATGGGGAATTGAACTCATTGGGAAGATCAACCCCACTTCATCTGATGGCCATAAACATATCCTTACTGCCACTAAGTATTTCACAAAGTGGGTTGAAGCTATACCCCTCACTTATGTGACTAGAAAGCAAATTTCTAAATTTATCTTCAACCATCTCATTTACCACTATGGTATGCCCTCAAAAATTATATCTAATAATAGAGGTTCATTCAAGAAAAAGGATGTAGACCAAATATGTACCAAATATAACATCACACAACATTTTTCTACAGCATATTACCCTCAAGGTAATAACTAGGCTGAAGCATCAAACAAAATCATTATCAATATTGTCAAAAAGATTATCAATGATGTTGATCATGATTGGAACCTATAGCTATTCCCTACCCTTTTGGAATACTATATCAATCATCATACTCTTACAAGATCCACTCCATACTCAATTATTTATGGTACTGAAGCTATCCTTCCCATTGAGGTTGAATTACCTTCACTATGCATATCTTTCAAACATGTTCTAGATGATCATGACTATCGAGTAGCTCACCTATAATAGCTAGACCTACTTGATGAAAAATTCATAGCAACGCTCAACAATATTTAGGCATATCAAAACTGACTCAAAGGCCATTATAATCTATGTGTCAAATATAAAAAATTGAACTTGGTGATCTTGTTCTTAAATAAAACCAAAAGAATACCATGACTGAGAAGACGCATAAATGTAAATTCAAACCAAACTAGATAGGGCCTTTTATCATTATTGCAAATTATGGATCAGGGGCATACAGGCTTATTATACCAAATAGAGATGAACTTCCTGAGCCAATGAATATTATTCACCTTAAGCAGTACTATGCGTGAGCGTTAAGGTGTATTATCTGTAAAGACCATTTCAATGTTACCATTTAATCACTATTCTTCTTTGTAAAAATATCATTCTTATCCATCCTCTTAGCCTTATCCATTTTACCATTCTATTCTATCGACCAAATGTGTTTTAAAGCCTAGCCCATTTGACCTTAGTTTTTGCCATTCATTACACATTTTCAACACCAAGGAATTTGATCAGTTTCATCAGTTGTTTCAAGTACTTCAGACAAAGATCATATTTTGGGGTAGTATGATAGAAATTTTGGTAGTTACATCTTTTTTTATTATTCCTTTCTTATCACCAGTCTTGCTATTAATTATAACCACTTTTGGACAAATTAATACCATTGATCCATGTCGTTGTGTCCTAATTATAACTGCCTATGGGCAAACTAGGGGCAACATTTGTTTCTTGAGCCTTGATGTACCAACTTGCCACTTCCTATGCCATACTATGCCTTTTTACCACCTGTGCCTATTTTGTTTGAATTGACTGCTACACTAGTCAAATTCCTCCATTGTAGGGTGGAACTATAGTGACTTGAAGTCCTACTTTGGGACTATATAAGAAGTGCTTTATACTTGTTGAGGTCAACTCAGTGACCCTTTCCACCATGCTCTCACTATTTTTTGAGCAACCTAATTTTGAATGCTCTCACCATTTTGTGAGCAACCTAAGTTTGAACATTCTCAACATTTTGTGAGCAACTGAAGTTTGAATGCTCTCAATATTTTGCAAGCAACCTAAGTTTGAACTCTCTCACCATTTTTTGAACAACATAAGTTTGAACACTCTCTCCATTTTGTGAGCAATTTAAGTTTGAATGTTCTCACCATTTTGTGAGCTTGAACCATTTAGTGTCTCATCATTCTTGATCAAGTTGAGATACTTCAAAAAATTCCAAAGACATTTGTAAAATTATTACAAAAACCAAAAACATTGACCATTTCTTTGCATTAAGGATTCTAGGAACCCTTACTAAGTTGTAAGCAAACCACTTATCACTTAGTTTCCCCATCTTTTTTAGCCTTTTATTTCATGCACTTTCCATTTTTTAAGACCATTCCTATTATTCTATCACATCCATTCTATTTTTTTCACTAATTATCACATTTTTCCCATTCCTTGGGAGAACTACATTTGGCTTGAAGTTTTTTATTAGATATTACATCCATGGAACTATGCAGGTAATGACCACTTGCCTAGTGCATATGGGGACAACTCAACTACCCCTTCTTTTTATTCTATTCCCTTATTTTATTTGTTTGTTAAGTTGTCACCTATTTCCTAGGGGCAATGTTCGTATGGTTTTTATTACATTGTTTTTTTGTTTGTCTCTACTTATTTTATTTATTTGTCTACTTGTTTGTTTTTTTTTAGCATTGTTGCCTTGATTCAGTTTGTGTGTGTTCATTGGGTGATTCCTTACCCACACTTATACTTGAATCTATCCATATTCATATGTTTACATTGTCATCATGGTTTCTATCATTGATGCATTGTTTTTTATTACGTATTAGATTATGAGAGTTAGTCCTCATGCATATTTCAGGAAAGTCCTCATGATGTTATACCATGATGCCTACCAACATGTGATAAAACAAACCTTAGCTTCAAGAAGTCTATTCAATAATGGTGTCATCAACATCTCTTTGACACTGACATCTTGATTCAATCCCAATCATATCCCAAATAGAGTGAGTAACCACCATAAAATTTTAACCTTTATTAGTTCAGATGAGCATCGCCCTACTAATAGGTTGTTCTAATTCATCATTACCCTCTGTGTTAAGATATCATCATCCTCAGCCAAGTTTATCATGTTTTCCATAATCGAGGTCTAATTATTATAACCGCCTATGGGAAAATCATTGTACACCATCCTACTAACATTTCTTAATGATTATAATCACCTTTGGGAAAATAATTGTGTTCTCACCATTTTATTTTTTGTGCCCATACAAGGGCACATTGTTATTTTATTTGTATATCTTAACTAGGGTATCTCCATCTTCTCAATGATTATAACTGTCTTTGGGAAAATCATTGTGTTATCATACCACGTTGCCACTATTAAGGTACAATGCTTATAACTACCTTTGGGAAAACTATTGTACACCATCCCACTTGCATTCTCAATGATTTTGATTACTTTTTCAAAATCATTGTGTTTTCACCCCATCATATTTCCTTTATTTGGTCCCCTCATTTCACTTCTTATTGAGGGACCATTTTCTGACCTACCTATGCCAATTATTCCCTCGAGGGGGCAAACCATCAAATATTTAGTTTATCATCATTGTAATTATAGGCATATAATATCTTTTTATTCTTTGAGAATATGTTACTATGCTTATAGCTTGCAATGCCTTCCCAAATAGGGGTAAACTGTAGACACCTAAATCTGGCCATCAATGACTTCCCACTAGTTTTTTAACCAATTTCTACCAAAGTGCACAATTTAGCCTAAAAACACTAAAGCACATTAAATGAGTTGAAATTGAAATATTCAAATGCAAATTTTGGCTAGGGTATCACTAAATGGAGCAATGCAATTTATGGGCTAGCTAAATTTTATTAGATCATTTCGAGTCAAAATGCCAATTTTGCACTTGGGTGCTCTGAATTGCTCTTTTCTATCAAATTTATTGTATAAGATGTGTGTCTTTGTTATTTGGTTTTGGAAACACCCTAAATGGAATAACATATCTAATGCATCTGACATTAACCTTCAAATCCAATCCAATCAATTTTTTTACCAATAACAAGGCATTATAATCAATTTGAGTAATTTGTGCACAAAGTGCTTAATCATGCTTAAGAGATAATTAATCCAAATCAAGGCCTAATGAATAATTCCTTGGAAACTTGTTGAAAAATTATTTTTAGAAATGAATATTAAATATCTACATCATCAAGTGACCTCATTTCTTGGGAAGACATCCCTAGGCCATAAATGCCACAAATATCAAGATTATGGCTCTTCCATGCCTCTTTATTACCTCTCATGCCTCATTAATGTCCATTATTCCAAAGTCATGATGAGGATAATTATGAATTTTAATTACATAATTCAATTAATCCATGACCACACATCTTAATCTTGAGATGGATGATCATGGTTGATTTTGGTCATTCTTGAAAATCTATAAATAAAGAGGCCATGAATATCATTTTTAAGCTTAATTTGTGCAAAGTTATAATGCAAGATTGATTCTAAAATCTTCATGCAAACTAGTGTTACCATGCCAAATTGATTCCAAGCTAATCCAAGCCAAATCCAAAGGTGCCAAGGAGAGATGGAGGTAGCCAAGCTTCCATTGCCAAGGACTTCATGAGCACAAGTTGAGCAAGCCACTACAACAAGCATTTGGAGCATCCAAGGAAGGTGAAGGATTCTTGTTTTTCTTTATTTTTTAGTTGTGATTTTCATTTGTTTTTGTTATGAATCTCACCCTAGTAACTAGGCCTAGAGATGTATGTTAGTTTGTTTTTATCAAATTGTTTGCATTTTTGGACTAACACAATATTAATCACCTCTCTTGAGTCAAATTCCTAGTTCACAACTTCTGGATGTAAAGCCCATGCTGTTGACTTTCTTAGAATGTCGTCAACATAGTCTTTAACAATGTCATGCATCATGTCATGGAATATTAAAGTCATGGCACATTGGTATGTGGAAATAACATTTTTTAATCCAAATGGTAGGATTTGATAACATAATGTACCCCACATAGTGGTGAACATTGTTTTGTGTTGATCCTCTAGTGAAATTTTAATTTGTTTGTATCTTGAAAATCCATTTATGAGAGATAAAATATTATAACTTGTTATTGAATCAATAATAATGTCAATGTTGGGTAATGAAAAATCATCTTTAAGACATGCTTTGTTAATGTCCCTAAAGTTGGTGCATATGCAAATGCCTTCTAAACTCTTATTAATTGAAAAATATTGGATATGCATTTAGAGTAATCATTTATTTGAATAAATCCAACCCCCAATAACTTATCCAACTCTTTCTTGACTAGTATAGTAATCTGTGGATGTATTTTACATAATTTATGTTTAATGGGTTTGGCATCTAAGTGTACTACAAGATGGTTTACGACTAGAGATGGATCCAACCTAGGCATATCCACATAAGACCATGTAAATATGTCAATGAACTCATAACGAATAGTAATGATGGATTCATGTTTATCTATAGTTAGGAACACACCAAACTTAACCATTTTGGGGTCATCTATTGTACTGATATCGACCTCAGTGGTGTCTTTCATGAGCAATGTAGGACCATATTCTAAGAAAGTTGGTATAGAGAGAAATTTATCTTCTTCATTCCATTTTTGACCACCAGATCTACCCATGTAAGAATAATTTGAATCACTTAGTTTAGGTAATGGTATTTCAATGAATTTCTTAGGGAAGTCTTGAACTAACTAAGTAAACACATGTTCTTTTGTACCAATATCTGATCCAAAGGTAAGATGTGAACTTGTAAAACTTTGATCTTCTTGAGGAAAAAGGTAAACTTCCCCATCCATTGGTGCCTAAAACAAGTTTTCATCAAGGGGATTGTCTTTTTATTTACTTTTTTTGTGGTCCAAAAGTGTAGACACCTAAAATTGGCCACAACTAGATTTCGATCAAACTTCAGACTGATTCTTACCAACCATTGAAAATTAAGCCTACGAATAACTGAATGTCTCAAAATTTGATTGCACATCATTCATCAAAACTCAAAATCATGTTGAGATATCCTTAATTGGGGTATCCTATCACATGTAATAATAACCTCTCACAGATTCATCCCTAATCACCTTATGACATCACAACTATCAATTTGTCCTATGGACCTATTAAGTGGGGAAATTTTACACTTGAATAAATCTTGAAAGAGATAGAAGGCTAAGCAAAATCAATTAACAATCTAAATAAGATTAAATGCCTAGTTTAATTATCCATTTTAAATTAATGAATATCTAAAAAAATAAAAATTTAAAAATGTTAAATATCCTAGCCTTTTTTCATTGCCTTTAGACTTGTCAAGCTCTTTGAAAATATCCTAAAATATCTAATTCGAGATCCATGCATAGTAATTTCAAATCATAATTACTTGAAAACTATTAACTCAATTGGAATTATTTTTTACTTCTGTAGGTTTAGTTTGAAACCATTCTAAGCCTAAAATCAACCTTAACTCACCTCAGGTGAGAATTAATTCTCAAGGCCATAAATACAAGGCTCAAATATCTTCAACAAGCTCTCATAAGACAAAGTTATAATGCTAATTTGGAGAGAGACAAGTTTTGAAAGTAAGTTTATCATACTAAATTCTTAAACCAAGCAATAACAAATCCAAGGTGCTAAGGAGAGAAGGATCCAAGCAACCTCCATTGTTAAATACTTCTTGATGTACAGCTCGAGTAAGCCATTCAATAAAGCCCTTTTTTATGTGTTTATAAAAAGCACCTCAGAGAGGTTTTCACTAGAGGACCTCAATGTTTGATTTTATTTTATATTTTTACCAAGGAAGTTCACCTACTCTTTAAATTAGGTGAGAGGATCCAAAGTTATCTCAAAGCTTTGTTTGTGATCTCTAATTGCTAGACCATTTCTAAGACCCAATAATTATGATAATGATTCTTCATTCTAGAAGTCATCCAATGGTATAGTGTGAACTTGTTGAACCCAAGTGGTTAGTTTAAGGTAGTGGAGGATAATAAATAATTTAGGGGAGGAAGTGATAATGAGAATGACATTGGTATCAAATTCATTTGTGTCAACACATTCATCATAAATACTATAATATGACTCTGCATTATTTTTGGGATCATCTTTGTTAGAGACTAAAGTTGTATCATTGTCAAAATCTGAGGAGTCACCCTAAATAGTTTGTATCCAATACATCAAGTTTATTTATGATTAGTAGTATAAACGAACTTAATAATACCTTGTTGACTTGAATGCAATCCTTTCCCTTTCTAATCCTGATACTCCAATATTTTTTTAGGAATGGGGTACTTAGAACTTTGATAACAAAAGGGAAGTCATCATTGTACAACCAAGAATCCTTAGACTACTATGTTGGTCTTGATCTGGTGAATTCTTTTTGAAAAATAAAAGATAACCCTTAGGATGAGACCTAATCTTTTTATGCCATACCATGTTATTCCTATCACGAGATTTAGTAGTATTGGGTCTACCATGAGACCTATGAGATTTTGGTAACCTAAAAATGTGTAAGGCATCATTGATACTGTAGGTGCCAATACCCTTATCTTCAATAGTGAAGTGAGGGGAAATTTGTGGAGGTACAATAGAGGAAATGAATACAAAGTCACTTGGGTCAATGTAATTTAATAGGGGAGACTCAATATTTTTGTCCTTATCCTTTTTAAGGGTATGCTTAGTGCTAGGATAGTAATTTTATTAACCATACTTAGCTTCCAAGTGTTTGACATATTGGTATGGCTATAAATCACTATGAATAGTGACCTCTATTCTAGAATGCATGATTTGTGAAGTGTGGAAAGAATTGCACGTACTTCATGGATTCAAGGGTGTTCAATAAGTATATTACAAGGTAGCTCAATGTTGATAACATGGTAGAAAGTATCATGGGTGATAGGCCCAATAATTATTAGTAAGAAAATAGTTCCATTTTATCTCTTTCTACATTATCATATGCCTTGATATTAATGGTATATGGCTATAAATTGATTCAAGTATATCCCAAGTGGTTTATTAGTTTTAACAAAGCTATATTAAAGGCCCTAACCATTGTAAATTAGAACCTAATTAATCTTATGATAGGAATTGATGGCTTCAATATGAAGAGGATTATTTTGGAGGGGACCAAGGGATGACATATCACTTTTGGTCAAATGTAAGTTATTGATTTGGGGATAGATGCCCCACAAGTTCTTGGAATGTGGTAGGCTTAATGTCATATGGTACCTTGGATTGTTGAAGAATAACATATTATATACTCTTATGAACTTCTCACGTATGTAAGAGATATATAATATAAATTTACATTGGTATCTTTTTAAATTATTCACTAAGATCATACTGATTCTTGATTGAAGGAGGAGACTATTCAGATTTATAAGGTGTAGGGCTTTATACTGGATTATTGTTGGAAGAAGGTGAAGGACCTTGAAGTGTAACTTTTGAATGTTGAGATGTAATAATGTAATTTCAAGGTGGGGAAGGGTGAATTAAATTATAATAAGATGATACAGGACCAAGAATAGTAAACCTTTGGCATCGAGTCCCTATAATGCTATTGTGTGTCAGAAAAGGGCCATTAGTTATGAAGGAGGGGTTATTAAAATAGATGAGGTGACATTTTGAGGTGTGTTACAAGGCTGATGGGAATTGATTTTGATAGTAGATACATAGTTATTAGTGATATCACGTACAATATTATTGTAGTTATAGGACACTTCATAATAAATATTTTGATTAGCATGGAATCTTGACCTTGATTATGATTTCTTTAATTTTTTCCACCCTTCATTCTGATGTTGATTACCATATTATCATTGATTATAATAATTATGCTTTAGAAATAGGTATTTATAGATACCCATGTTTTTTTTGGATGTAGAAGAAACATTATCCAACTCAATGTCACTTTGCTCTAGCAGATCTTGAATGAAGTGCCTTAATTATATGCATCCATGAATTTCATTCCCTCTGACATGGTGGAATTCACAATACTCATTGTCCCTATACCATTGAGGCTTTGGTTGGTCCTTAAAAATATTTTAGTGTTATCCAGGTGATCATGTTAGGTGCAACTAATTTTTGAAATACAACTTCAATAGGCTCACCAATATCATTGAAGAATTAGTTTTGATATTGATTCCTTTGAGGAGGTGGTATTTACAATATAATGGCTAGAATAGATGTGATATTTTTTTATGGGTGGTGTTCACACCATTTGCATGTGTCTTGATTCTATTACTCCATTTCCCATAACATTATTATTTTTTTTAAGGCCTTTGGGCTTCTCAAATGTACTTTTGTACGCTTGTGGAGGAGCTTGAGCTTGTGTCTGATTTTGAGAATAAATATTAACTAGGCCTTTATCTATAAGTGTTTTTTAATCTACACTCTTTATCTATGATCTCCTTAAATGTGTCAGTACAATGGAGTTTCAAATTGTGATCCAGCTCTAAATTCAAATCATAAGCAAAAACATAGGCTATTTATTTATTTAGAAGATTGTGTGTAAAACAACTAGCCAAGATTCTCCATTGTTATAGGCAAGCAGAAAAACTTTCCACACTGTGTTGTTTTGCACTACATAAGTCAACCATGGTAAAATTATGTTCTATGTTATAAGAGAAGTGTTGTATGAATTTATTTGATAAGTAATCAAAAGTGATAAAATATCCTTTTGTCAAGTGCAAAAACCATCCTAAAGTTTGTCAATCCAAACTATGTTAAAAGAAATGAAGTAGATATACATTACTATATGCTACTTATTGATATGCCACAAAGAACTCTTATAGGTTCTAGTTAAGCATGAAATATATTGAGAAGGGGGGTGAATCAATATATTATATATCTTTTACTTAATCTAATTTCTTTTCTTTAACCACTTAATCACACATTTAAGATATGCAATAAAACTAAAATAATAACATGCACCACGAGAGAGAGAGAGAGAGAGAGAGAGAGAGAGAGAGAGAGAGAGAGAGAGAGAGAGAGAGAGAGAGAGAGAGAGAGAGCCCAAAGTGGGAAAAACCAAGGATAACAATCTCAAGTATATGAATGAGCACCAACTTAAATTACAAAGTTTGCAAGCACTAACTTGTAGAAGCACCAACCCTTTTGTCGAGCACTAACACAAAAACTATTTTTTAACACTAATTCACAGGAGCACCAACCCAAAAAAGCACCAACCCCTCTTGTGTATAAAACACAACTATCTCTCAATGTTGCTTACTCATTAAATGATATAACTCTACAATATCTCCTACTAATCTCTCCTCTTTTCTTATATAAAATAATTACAAAACCATGGACTCTCATATTACAAAAGGCTTGTCAAGCCTTTATTTATAGCTTTCCAAATGACCTTTGGCATTTACCTTTTATGACCCTTCAATCCTCATAGAAAATGATGCCAAACTTGCATGACCATTCATATCCTTACATTAAAAAGTCACATGGTGACCCTTCATAAGAAAATGTATCCTTTCCTCTTTTGTGTTTATCTTGGTGACCTTTTGAATTTCTTAAGGTGACTTTTCATGGAAAAATTGCCATACCCTCTTTTGTCTTCACTTGGTGACTCTTGGAATTTCTCAAGATGACTCTTCATGGGAAAATACATCCCATTCCTCTTTTGTCTTTACGTCGTGACTATTTGACTTCTCCATGGGCCCTCTTTTGACTTTTATGCAAAAAAAATATATTTATTAATATTAAATAAATATCAACAGACATTAGCCAATATATGAATATTAAAAACATCATTAAATGCTATGGGGCCTTTATCACCCAACTTTCCTGAAGAAATTAGACTCATCTCCAAGACTAGAACCTGCATGACCTTCTTCAACACCCGTGTGTTACCCGTCTGCAATTTTAGCTTCACTTCCCCTTTGCCAACAATTTGACAAGGCTCACCAACCCCTAAATAAATCTCTCCAAAGTCTCCCTGGACATACTCATGAAAAGATGCTCTATTTCAGGCTGCATGGAAAGAGGCAACAAAATTTGTAAACCAAGATTCTACTTTATCCAGAGCATCCTGTGCAACATCACCTGCAACATATGCTTCTTCTGTTCCTTCATGTTGATCTTCTACCAACCAACAATCTGTCTTTACTTGCTCTTTCTTTCCATCAATCAGACCATTCATGCTATTTAGTTTCTCCATTCGTAGCTTACTTTCTTCTGCCATTGCTATACTTCCACTCAAACAAAAACCCCTGTGAGTACCCTGTAATCAACAAACACTAACTAGATCTGAAACAACCTGTTAGTAACCTAACCAAAAGCTCTGATACCAGTTATCAGGCACCTAGAGCAACAAATAGCTCTGGTACCAACTTGTCAGGATCTTGCTCCTCAATAAGAGCATAATATGATTACCTCTGTGTAAGCAACTAAACACAGAATTTAACCAGAATGAATAAGTAAGTAGAAATATAAAACAACACAGAATATGAGAGACAATACCCAATTGTATTAATATTCATCCAGAAGGAAATACAATAAATAAGATACCACACTCCTTCTCACACCTCTAGAGCTCCCACACTTCTAGGGTTCACCAGTAATTCTCCTCTAACACTTCACTCTCTCAATCATGGTCACAACAATCAACTCAAACATAGAGTTGTTGTTCACCTCCACCAGTCAGTAACAACGCTGCTAGTACACCAAACACAACCATATTCCAAGTAGATCTTCCCTTCTCTTGCTGCCACCTACAAGTCAATAGACCTTACTTACCATGTAGATATCTCTACACCCTAAAGAACCCTTATCCTTGCCTCACCAAGTCCTTATGATTCTTCAACCAGTACTCTGGTGGATCTTCTAGTAGAACTTGCATAACCTGCAACTCTCCCTGATCATACACACTCAGCACCCCTTTGGAACTAGGAGGAACACACCTTGCTCTCTTCACTCTGAAGGAGCTAATTTTTGCTCTCTTACTCTCTAGCACACTTTTACAATACAACCCATGAGTCTATTATATAGATCTCATGCTTACAATAATTAGACTTTCTTAATTACAATAATTAGACTTGTAACTCAAGACCAAAACATAGTCTTTACATGCAAACTCTCAGTTCAACGAACTAACTATCTGTGCAATGAACAATTTTGGAACCACCACAGGTGATCGACATCAGTCCCTATCTACCTAGAGGTGATTGACATCGATTGACCTCTTGTCGATGTCAGTTGTCTTCAATTCACACCTACCGATGTCGGTTGCCTTCTGCACTATACTCTACCGATGCCGGTCTCCCTGGAACTCAGCAACCTCCTCCATGTTTGCAATAGTTAAAGCTTTTAGCTCCAAAACTTAACAATCTCCCACTTGGAGATAAATAGCTGCAATTGTACCTGTACCTGTACACCATCTAATTTGTTTTTTGGCTTGTATCCCTCTTCAAGCTCAATTTTGAAGACCAACCACCACACACCCTATGATGCACTACCTGTCATCCAAGTAACCTGCCACATCCGAACCTACATATCCATGTAGTGAAGACCTTGACCCTGCATAACATGAATCTCTACTGCTGGTCCCTCTCAGATACCTGAGAATCCACTGAACTGCCCTCCAGTGATTCTTCCTTCCCGAATTGGCTCTAAACTTTCTGACAACTCCCACTACTTGGGAAAACTTAGGTCTACACCAAATCTCATGTGATTTTGAACACTGTTCTAAGCTCTACTTGAACAATCTAGCCCTTGGTGTGCTTACCAACTCTGCATCTTGCATCTTGAACCTCACCAACACCTTCTTCACATCAACTCCCACTAGAGACAAAATCAACCTGTGATCTTCCATGTCTCTTATGCCAAAGAATTTCGTTGCTTCCAAATTCTTCATGACATACCTTTAAACTAGCTTTACCTTTAGCTCAAAACTCCCTACATGTGTAACCCTACAACAAACAACCACACCACATACAGTAACAGGATAATGTCGCGACTCATCATCCACCTGGTAAAGTAAACACAACGATTACACTAACCTTGACCAAAGCTATGCTTTGTCATACACCTATCAAACCTGTACCACTATCCTACAGCTTGTTCAAGACCATATACCTTGGCCTTCCATCTCACGTGTCCATTCCTGCTCTTTTTCATCTTAAAAAATCCATTCGTCTCTTAGTGCTTTCTTCCAGCTGGCAACTACACCCAAAAACTCTCATTTGGTTCTTCTCCAAGGAATCACAATCCTCATCCATGCCAAGCTTCCACTGTTTCTTGGGTCTACCTATTCTACTTATTTAATGACTTCTTGATTCTTGACCATCAGTGAGCAATAAGTAGTGTAAAGAAGGGAAATAATGAATTTGAGGCTTACTTACCCTTTCAGTCCTCCATATGGGCGCTTGAGACTCCTTGACAGTTTGTTGTCTGCCCAAAATCTGTCTCAGTGATCGATGCCGATCACATCTCAGTCTACACCTAATCGATGTCGGTTCCATGTGACTACCTCATCGCCAACATTGGTTCCCCATGGCTGACATCAGTGTTTATTGGTCCCTGAGTCACCGACATCAATCTGCACATAGCCAACATCGGTCTCTATCTGGATGTCGACGTTGGTTTTCTAACCGACATCGATCTCTGTGTTTTTCTTGTGAGTGATAACATATACCTGCGAGCTCCTTTTGGATCAAACCCCTATCCAAATCAGCCCTACTCTACTCAGAATTCCTTAGCCCCTTGAAATGATCTCTGTCTATCATCTTCTCCTTGAAAACCAAGGCTTTCCAGTTCTTAAGTTTGTCAAAGATATCTATCTTCTACTTAAGAACATGCATTCCCTTCTTACATATGTGACCAAGCCTACAAAGTCACATCTCTGTAATAGAAGGTGAATCAGTAATATAAGTAGATAGATAAAGGATACCTACTTTTTTACCACCATCTAATTCAAGTGCATCCGCTGTGAGAGTTACTGTGCATCTCTCATCACCCAACTTTCCTAAAAAAATTAGACTCATTTCCAAGACTGAAACCTACATGACCTTTTTCAACACCCGTGTGTTACCCATATGCAATTTTAGCTTCACTTCCCCTTTGCCAACAATCTGACAAGGCTCACCAACCCCTAAATAAATCTCTCTAAAGTCTCCCTGGACGTACTCATGAAAAGATGCTCTATTTCGGGCTGCATGGAAAGAGGAAACAAAATTTGTAGACCAAGATTCTACTTTATCTAGAGCATCCTATGCAACATCACCTGCAACATATGCTTCTTCCATTCCTTCATACTGATCTTCTACCAACCAACAATCTATCTTTACCTGCTCTTTCTTTCCATCAATCAGACCATTCATGCTATTCAGTTTCTCCATTCGTAGCTTACTTTCTTCTACCATTGCTATACTCCCACTCAAATAGAAACCCTTATGAGTACTCTATAATCAACAAACACTAACCAAATCTGAAATAACCTGTTAGTAACCCAACTAAAAGCTTTGATACTAGTTGTCAGGCACCTAGAGCAACAAACAGCTCTGGTACCAACTTGTCAAGATCTTGCTCCTCAATAAAAGCATAATATGATTACCTCTGTGTAAGCAACTAAACACAGAATTTAACCAGAATGAATAAGTAAGTAGAAATATGAAACAACATAGAATATGAGAGACAATACCCAATTGTATTAATATTAATCCAGAAGGAAATACAATAAAGAAGATGCCACACTTCTTCTTCTCACACCTCTAGAGCTCCCACACTTCTAGGGTTCACCAGTAATTATCCTCCAACACTTCACTCTCTCAATCACGGTCACAACAATCAACTAAAACATAGAGTTGTTCACCTCCACTAGTTAGTAACAACGCTGCCAGTACACCAAGCACACAACCGTACTCCAAGTAGATCTTTCCTTCTCTTGCTGCCACCTGCAAGTCAATAGACCTTACTTACCATGTAGATATCTCTACACCCTAAAGAACCCTTGTCCTTGCCTCACCAAGTCCTTATGATTCTTCAACCAGTACCCTGGTGGATCTTCTAGTAGAACTTGCATAACTTGCAACTCTCCCTGATCATACACACTCAGCACCCCTTTGGAACTAGGAGGAACACACCTTGCTCTCTTACTCTCTAGCACACTTGTACAATATAGCCCATGAGTCTATTATATAGATCTCATGCTTACAATAATTAGACTTTCTTAATTACAATAATTAGACTCGCAACTCAAGACCAAAAAAATAGTCTTTACATGCAAAATCTCAGTTCAATGAACTAACTATCCATGCAATGAACAGTTTTGGAACCGCCACAGGTGACCAACGTTGGTCCCTATCTACCTGGAGGTGACTGATGTCGACCGATCTCTTACCGATGCCGGTTGTCTTCAGTTCACACCTGTCGATGTCGGTTGCCTTCTGCACTATACTCTGCCGATGCTGGTCTCCCTGGAACTCAGCAACCTCCTCCATGTTTGCAATAGTTGAAACTTTTAGCTCCACAACTTAACATTAAAAACATCATTAAATGCTATGGGGCCTTTATCACCAATGCTAGACCTTTGACATTAATGACAATATTTCCAACAATTTCCCCTTTTGTCATTGATGGCAACCTCAAATTGAAATTGCCAGATCCTGTAACTTACACTGCATATGTGAACCTACACATACTACCATCTGAAAAAAATAAATTAACTCCCATTTACTGTAGCAACTTGTACCTATTCCCTATACCTATTTCTACACTTGTTTTTGCACCTATACCTGTACCTATTCCTATATCTATTTCTATTCTTCTCCCCATTTAACATTAATAGTAAAGGGCCTATCCTAGAGCTAACACTTATCTTCCCCTCAATTGATGTTGATCCTCAATGGTAGGAACCATAATAAATTACTCCCAACTTCTCCCATAGATACTCAAATATGTCTTTTGGTAGTGCCTTTGTGAAACTATCTATAATCTAGTTTATAGAACTGATATATTCCATCTTGACCTACTGATCTACAACCTACTCTCTCAAGAAGTGATAGTTGATGGGAATATGTTTTTTCTTGAATGCATCACTAGATTCTTTGAAATATTAATAGCACTTGTGTTGACACAAAAAATAAAAATAGGTTCATCATATTTTACTTTGATATCTTTCAAAGTTTACTTCATCTAAAGCACTTGAGTAAAACACAATACTACTATAATATATTCTGCTTCAGTTGTAGAAAGTGATACTGAGTTCTACTTCTTTCTTAGTCATGATACTAGGCTGTCATTGAGAAAGAAATATCCTTCACTTGTACTCTTTCCATCATCTATGCAACCTGCCTAATCTGAATATGTATAAGCAACCAAAGTGAAATATTTGTCTATGGGATACCACAATCCATAATCCAATGTCCCCTTGATATATCTAAATATTCTCTTCACCAACTAAACATGACTCTCCTTTAGGGCTACCTGATATCTTGTAACCATGCCTACTACATGCATAATGTCTAGTCTCGATGTTGTCAAATATAAAAGACTACCAATCATAAATCTATATAAAGATTGATCTATAACGAGTGAATTTTCATCCTTACTCACCTTGTTCCTTGTACCCATTAGTGTACCAACTGGTGCACAATCCTCAAAACCAAGCTTTTTCAACATTTCTTTGACATATTTACTTTGCTATGAAATTTTTTTTATCTGACTAAAAAATTTGCAACCCTAAGAAAAATGACAATTCTCCAAGCATAAACATCTCAAATTCTTTTTGCATATTATTAGAAAATTATTTTGTCATCTTTTCAATGTTACCTCTAAATATTATGTCATCAAAATATACCATAACAATCAACTAATGCTCACCTTTTGTTTTGATGTAGAGATTATTGTCAGCGAATCCTCTCTTGAAACCTTGATCTTGTAGGTATTATCAAGTCTTGTATACCAAGCTCTAGGAGCTTGTTTCAATCCATATAGTGCTTTCTTCAATCTGCATACATGGATATTATCATTTGAGAGAATAAATCCCTCTAGCTTCTCAATGTAAACCTCTTCTTCTAGATTCCCATTTAAGAAAGCAAACTTGACATCCATCTAAAACACTTTGAAACTATTCCTAGTCACTTCTCCATTTTAATTCAACTTATTTTTGTAAACCCATTTTGTTCCTATCACATTGTGATATTTTGGTCTAGGCACTAATTTCCATGTATCATTCTTTTCTATCTGATTTAATTCTTCATCCATTGCCTTAACCCAATGCTTATCATGTCTAGCTTTTGAAAAAGTTCTAGGCTAAATTTTGGATAACAAAGAGAAATTAACTTACTCAGATTCACTTACCATCAATCTTCTAGTGTGAATTATTTCATTTATGTCTCCAATGATGTCACTTTTATTATGATTTTTTTAGACATATTTAGATGGATTTTTGGTGTCCTTTTTCTCCTTCTTTTCATCTTCATCTGATTCTTCAAAATCTTCCTCTTGATTTCAAGAATTTCTACTAGATCATTGAATCTTTGTGCTCCATCTTATTCTATCCTGACACTTGCACTTTCAACTATTTTCTTGATTCTTTTGTTATAACATTTATAAGCTTTAATTGTTCAAGAATAACCAAGAAATTTATCATCATTTATAAGCTTTATTATTCAAACTTACCAAGTTTTTTATCGATTCTCTTTGTAAAAAATTAGCTACCAAAAACTCTAAAATAATCAACTGTAGTTGGTTTGTCTTTTTATAGCACATAAGGAGTCTTGTCACTATTGACTCTCAATAATGCTCTATTTTGGATATGCACTACTATACCAACTACCTCTCTCTAATATTTATCTGGTATTGTGGATTCATTTAGCATTATCTTTGCCATCTCTTGAACTATATTATTTCTTTGTTTAACTATTCCATTTTATTGTGGAGTTCTAACTACTGAATAATATCTTTTTATTCCATGGTCTTCAAATACTCAATAAAATAATTTGATATGAATTCTCCTCCTCAATATGATCTTAGGCACTTAATCTTCAAACTAGTTTCGTTCTCAACTAATGCTTTGAATGCTTTGAAATGTCTGAAAGCTTCTGATTTTTTCTTTAAAAACACTACCCAAATCATACATGAAAAATCATCAATAAGCAACATAAAATATTTCTCACCTTGAGTACTTTGAGTTCTCATAGGTCTACACAAATTAGTGTGAGCAAGCTCTAACATCTGAGTGGTTGAGTATTCTTTTGTTTTGAACCACTTTTTGGCTTACTTCCCATGTTGATAAATTTCACAAAGCGTGTCAGATGGCTTTGTAATATTTAGAAGATTTTTGATTGATTGTTTCTTGATGATGTTGACAAGATTTTCAAAATTTATGTGTCCCATTCTCTTATGCCATAGCCAACTTTTTTCAATCTGACTCAAACAACATCTTTGACCTTTGATGTCTAATAACATATACAAATTATTGCATGTTCTTTGAGCATCTGCAACCAACACATCTAAATATTTTGTCCTATTTTCATAACCTTTTACCTAAAAATTTAGTGTGTATTCTTGGTCACACATTTGACTTACACTCAAAATATTATGCTTAAGACCTTCTATAGATAGAACATTTCCAGTCTTAATTCTACTATTATCCAAACTTAGTGTACCTTTTATGGTAATTCTAGTAGTAGTATTGTCTCTAAATTTCACTATGCCTCTATTGATCTTCTTTAGGGTTATGAACTTACTCTTGTGTCCTATCATGTGCCTCAAATATCCACTGTCAATGAACCATGGCTTTTCTTCATTTCTTACATGCAAAATTGTCTAGACTAATATAGACTTTTTAGGTTGTTTCTTCTGCCATGAACCTGTCTAAACTTTCTTCTTGATGAATGGAGCTTTAAAACTCTGGTCCTTTTTAATTGACACGAACACACTTCTACAATATTAATCTATGTGTTTAAAGTTTTTACACTTGTAACATATTATGGCCTCTTCATTAAAGCCTAATAGAGGAGTAAAAGAGTTGTCGCTTTTGTTTGACTCTGCATGAGTTTCCTTTTCTTTGTTTCTAAAATTGTTAGACCTTTCTGACATTTTATTTTCTTATGACCATATCTATTACAATAAAAATAATAACCATAAAAATAGGACCTGTATGTGTATCTCTAACCTAATTGCCTTTTGTAACTCTGTTCCTTTCAACTTTCTTTGTTTGAGATGTCCTCTATATTCTTAACTTCTTTATTTTTATTTCCTATTTTGTAAGAGCTTCAACATAGCTCTTTCCTTTTTCTATGTTAACTTTGTTTGTGAAAGTAGTGGCCTCCCCTTTCTCTTTTTCAAATATGATAGTTGTCTCATCTGACATTAATCTTTGACTTTCTAATATCTTATTCAATATATCAGTGTTATTCTCAAATTTTGAATCATTGGCTACTCTATCATTATTGCTTTATTTGTTTTCTCAAGATTTGCTTTTAAGGAAGAAATTTTAATAACATACCTTTCACATTCTTCACTTACTTTTTATAACTAAGTTGTTAGATCTTCTTCAATCCTTTTAGCTTCTTCAATGTGTGTTTTTAAATTTTCAATTATTTCTTTTGACTCTTTTTCATTTTTCTCGATCTAGAGCTTCAATCTTTGATTCTTCTTCTCAAGAGATTTTAATTCTTCTAAGGCACAAATTAGTTCTCCTTCCAGATTCACTTTAGCTTCATCTTATTCTTCTTCTTGATCCTCTATACTTTTTCTTTTAGGGCATCTTCATGTATGGCCATGAATATAATCTCTTCTTCTGAATCATTGACTCCACTATCTTTGACTGAGCTAGGATATTTAGAATATAAACTCTTCTTCTTGAATCCCTTTTTAAATTTTTATTTGAAATTATTCTTATATGTAGACTTTCCTTCTTCATTGTCACCATTATCCTTATTTGGGCACTTAGCTGTAAAATTTCCAATCGTTCCATAATTGAAATATTTAAAAGGTAATTTTCCTTGATATTTACCTGTACCCTTTTTTGACTTGAAAATGAATAGAGATCCATTGTCATCTTCATCATCGCTATAAATTTCACTTAATTATTGAATCTTAGCCTTCTCTTTCTTTGATGTCTTGAAAATAGCTTCTTTCTTTAAGGGTTTCTCTTATTCGGTCCACATCTCATATGTTGTAAGAATACCATATAGCTCATCCATCTTTAGCTTGGATAAATTATTCATCTCTTCAATTTTTGAAACTTTTGCATCATATCTCAATGGTAGAGATCTCAAAACTTTTTGTACCATGGTTGATTCTTCTAACTTTTCTCCAAGACCTTGCATTTGATTGACTATTTGATCAACCCACAAAAGATAACTCTCTATATTTTCTTCCTCTTCCATTTTCAAACTCTCAAACTGTCTTTTAAAAGTATGGAGCTTATCTTATTGAACCTTTCCATCACCTTTATATATATTATCAAGCTTTACCCAAGTTTCATGAGCATATTTACATTGCATAACTTTAACAAATTTTGATTCACATAAACCCACATAAAATAGCATTATTTTCACTTTTCTTGTTTTCCACCAGATTAGTTACAAGTATTTGTGGCTCTTCATATTCCTCCACCACTGCTTGTCAAATGTCAAACCCAAGAGCCATAAAATAAGTTCTCATCTTGATGCTCCAAAAAACATAATTTGTCCCATCAAATAAAGGTGCCTTATTTGTATAAAAACCTTCATGTGATTTATCCAACATACTTTCCCTGATATACCTTTAAGCTGTAAAACTTTTTCAAAAGGAACTTGCTCTGATACCAATTATTAAACATGAAATATACTAAGAGGGGGGGTGAATCAGTATATTATATATATTTTACTTAATCTGATTTCTTTTCTTTAACCACTTAATCACACATTCAAGATATGCAATAAAACTAAAATAATAATATGCACCACACGAGAGAGAGAGAGAGAGAGAGAGAGAGAGAGAGAGAGAGAGAGAGAGAGAGAGAGAGAGAGAGAGAGAGAGAGAGAGAGAGAGAGAGAGAGAGAGAGAGAGAGAGAGAGAAGATTTTTATGTGGAAACCTAAAGTGGAAAAAACCATGGAGAACAATCTCAAGTATATGAATGAGCACCAACTCAAATTACAAAGTTTTCAAGCACCAACTTGCAAGAGAACTAACCCCTTTATCGAGCACCAACATATAAACTATTTATGAGCACCAACTCATAGGATCACTAACCCCTTGTAAATATTTGTGAGCACCAACCCCTCTTGTGTATAAAACACAACTATCTCTTAATGTTGCTTACTTAACAAATGATATAACTCTACCATATCTCTTGTTATTCTCTCCTCTTTTCTTATATAAAACAATTACAAAACCATGCACTCTCATATTATAAATGGCTTCTCAAGCCTTTATTTATAGCTTTCCAAATGACCTTTGGCATTCACCTTTTATGACCCTTCAATACTCATAGAAAATGGCACCAAACTTGCATGACCTTTCATATCCTTGCATTTAAAAAGTCACATGGTGACCCTTCATAAGCAAATGCATCCTTTCCTCTTTTATCTTTATCTTGGTGACCTTTCAAGTTCTTTAAGGTGACTCTTCATGGAAAAATATGCCATACCCTCTTTTGTCTTCACTTGGTGACTCTTGAAATTCCTCAAGATGATTTTTGATGGGAAAATGCATCCTATTCCTCTTTTATCTTTACCACATGACTCTTTGACTTCTCCATGGGCCCTCTTTTGACTTTTATGCAACCAAAAATACATTCATTAATATTAAATAAATATAAACACACATTAGCCAAGATATGAATATTAAAAACATCATTAAATACTATGGGGCCTTTATCACCAATGCTAGACCTTTGACATCAGTGACAATATTTCCACCAGTTCTCTCTAGGATCACCCTTTCCCTTGTATGTATCAAAATTGGGTGCCTCAAAATGAGATGAGAAAAGGTACTTGGAGAATGATCATTTCAAATAGATATGGACATATTTTGTTAAATTTGTACTTTGTACCCTTATTTACTACTTGAAGCATGAGAAAAAGATCCTTTATCTGATGAAATTATTAGAGAGTGGGTGCATTTTGGGATGGAGGAAGGGTATTTTACTAGTTGTTTAGAGTGAAATTGGATTGATTGGGATAGACAGGCTGATTGCAATTAAAATAAGTAGGAATGGGTACCCTTTGGGTTTAGTTTTAGTGTTGTTTACCCTATAATTGGAATTATATTGTTAATAAGGTAATTATTATTGTTGAATATTATTAGGAAGAAGAATTGAAATATGTCGCTAAGTTGGCTAACTTTTTAGTTGATATGTGGGAATTTACTACTAAAAAGTAGAAACCTGCCACATAATAATTTTTTGTTGGGAATTAGGAATTTATTGTTGGTTAGAAGGGAGGGGTTGTGGATTCATAGGCATCTATTGAGTATCAATCATAATATATTATCAAGCTGGAGGATTTGAAACTAGTTGTTATAGATTGGTCTTGGTTTGTTGTAATGGAAGATTACTAGCAACATATGGTTGTATATTAGAAGTAGGATGGGAACTAACAAATTTTTTTTGTGAGTTTAAAGGAACCTATTTAAAACTAGATGTAAGTTGTTGAGAGTTCAAAATAACTTGTTACAAAATAGAGATAAGGTGTTGGGAGTTTAAAATAGAGGCAAGGTGTTAGGAGTTATCCATAACTAGCTATTGCAAAAAGAAAGGGATTTGTTGGGAGATATGAGGAAGTTATTATGAATTATCTATAACTTATTGTTACAAACTTTATAAGGGGAATTTTTGGGAAATAGGAATATTTTGATGTGGATTTGGAAACACTTGTGGTGGAGTACTAGCTTGTAGTAATGGATCTAAGAGCAATGTTTATTTGAGATTTGTAGAGGAATACACCTTTGATGAAAGATTAGCTAAAGGATATCATTTTTATTCATCAATGGGTGGGTTTTGATCTATAGGTGGAGGATTTTTCAAAGAAGAAGCAGCCAGGGTAACAACCAAAGAGGTTAAAAGTTGTCTAGTCTTTTGTAGTTGTGTAATTCTAAGTTGGCTAATTAGGATGGGATTTATAAGTTATCCATTCTATTCACTTGATGGTTCCATAACTTGACTATAAGTTCACATAAGAGCCTGTCCATGAGTATAAGTTGACTTGGGAGATATCTCCTCTTTCTAGACATGGCTACACACCTCTTCTATTCTGGGTGGCACCTCATTTTATACAGGTTGATATACTTCCTTATCTTGATTTTCATTATCTTGGAAGGACCCAAATGGATTATAAAACCATTATCTCTTATAATTAGTGTTGTACATAACCCCACTTCTTATATATCTAGGCATTATTCTTATATATGGATTAAATTGATTTGATTTGAATGTATGCAATGCGTAGTTTTAAAAATTTAAAGTAGATTTTATGAATTTGGGAAATATTTTTGAAGAATGTTTCAAAGCCAAATGATATCTTGAGATGTCATTAGAATATTTCATGCTCCAAGTAGAAGGTTCATCTAAACTTGATAAAATAGAATGTCAAAGTGGAAAAATGTTCAATTTGAATTGTCTTCCATAAGTTGAAATGAAATAGCTGAGAGGTCAAGAATGATTTATTGAATGTCTTGAAGGATAAAAAATGTTTTATTTGATTTAAGATTTGAGTTGAATTCAAGTTAAAATTTTAAAGTTGACTTTAATTGGCTTCTAAAAGTTAAATTTACCCAACTTTTTAAAAGTTGATCCTAGTTGACATTTGAAAGTTGAACTTGGTTGACCTTTAAAAGTTGACTATAGTTGACTTTGAATTAGAATTAAATTTTTGGTTTGAGAAACAAATTTTGGTTTAAATAAACCTGATTTTGAAACATTTTGAAATGGATAACATAACAATACAATAGGGATAAAGTGATGCATTAAATGGGTAGAATTAACACTTTAGAATAGAACAAAGTTGACTTAAAAATTAGGCAAAGTAACACCTTACTGTGTGAGTATAAAATTATAATGTTTTGGACTTTAGATTTTTTTGAAATTATTTGATGTGTAAGGTGTGTCACATAAAATCAGAAAAAAATAATAACACACATTCGAAATAAGCCCTATCTTTCATGTAAGAATGAGTGTGTAGTGAAATTACAATCCACATGAATACCTCACTTGAATTAGTGACATATTAGTTTAACCTAATCATCACTTTGAGTGGTATGTCATGAAATCTTGGGGGAGATTGGTTCCCTCACATTACAAGTTATTTATAGATGAAGGTATTAATCTAAATTTTTGACATGGATTTTATAAATGGTCCCTGATATAATTTATAGTATTTGAATCTTGAAATCCATTGAAGATTAACAAAGAGTAGATAATTCATAAGAGGGTCTATTCCCTCTATGAGTGTTTTAGTTGTAAAGGTCTTAGTGAAGAGATATCGATAATTCAAACTCTGAGGGTTAGGTTTGATAGTTTAGCATTAGGTATAAACCCATTATTGTCATGAAATCCTTTATGGGGAATTTAGATATGCTCTTAATGACAACTATACTCAATTTATATTCCTCATTAGATATATGAGGTTGGTACATATGTTGGGATGTGAATACTAGGCATTTCACCTTAAGAACTATTGAGAAGGAAATGAAATCCACCCCACATAGTCAACAAAGAAGAAAAATTGGACAATAATAGTCCATGTCTTTTTGGTTACCCAGGCTCCCTAAATGGGGAAATGGGAGAGCATGTGCACAAGAGATTATTTAAAATCATGTAAACAAAGTAAACATGAAAACAATAAAAGAAAGCAAGCAATAGAGTTTTTTAAAACACCAAATGGAAGCATTGGTTCTTTTTAGTTGCACTAAATATAAGTATTCAAAATTTCATTTATGTAAAAACCATGTCTTTATCATGTAAAACCATAATAAAAAGGTTAAGATTTTAGATTGTGGTCTTTGGTAAGTCTGAAAATTTGAAAATGTGAATGTTTAGTTCACGATAAAATACATAATACAATCTTGCCTTTTGTAGAACAAAAAATAGTAAATAGGGAATTGGTGATTCCACTGATTAGTGATATCACTCATTTGTAGGATGATATCATCATTTTGTAGGAAGTTCCTACTAACAGTAAAAAATAACATAAATTAAAAAATAGAAAATGTCACCTTAATGATCCCATCATTTTTCAAGATAATCTCATCGTTTAATAGGTCTATCTCATCTATGTGTAGGGCGTTCTCACTCTTAGAGTTTTTAATGTCATTATTTGATAGTTTAAACCAAAAAAAACTCCCCTTTAATCTATAATGTGATTTCACTGATCTAAAGTGTTTTATCATCATTTTTTTGAAAACACATAGAGATAGAAAATAATATAGGAGCATCATCATCATTACACAGGTTGATATTGCCAATACAGTGCATTCCTGCCAAATTGTAGAAAATGAAAACATAAAAAATTAGAAAAAAAAAGTGAAAATAATGTCAAAATGATCTTATTTTAATTTTAGAAGGTGATGGAATGTTATCAAGAGGATTGTGGAGTGTTTCAGTCCTACTGGACATGCCAAATGTAGATCATGGGTATAAGACAAGCTAGTTCAGTGTTAGTGATTTAAAACTAAAATAAATTAACAAGCATGACATATCAAACATGATCCCTCATATTGGGAAAGACTAGAGGAAATAAACTATCAAATAGGAAAAAAACCAAAGACAAATTTACATTCCATGTGTATATCACCTTCTAAGCCAACATACATACATGTATATGCCCAAATTATAGAGCTAGGAGTATTAACCAATTTTGCTTGTTCATTTTGATGACATCTCCAATTCTCTACAAGTGATTTGTTTGACCAATGTAAAGAATGTTGTATTTTTTTTCTTGATTTATGCATAGTAAGTTTACACTAAAAAGTTTGTTTGTAAGGTCAAATGGGCCTTGTATTTATAGACTTGTCAAATTGATTCCAACCATTAGATCAAGAACAAGATAGGGGATAGGATTTGTCAAATTGATTCCAACCATTGTATTTATAGTTTAATTTGGCTAATAATGTTATTAATATTTGGGGTTTGGGTATGTATTTATTAGGCATGTATTGCATTTATGTTGATTATTTTATTTCATTTATGCTAATCTTGACAATTTTTTGTGTGATGTCATAATTAAAATATCTGTTGAATATTTGAATATTAAAAAATTATAAATTTATCCAATTTTTATGGATTTTTAATTATCCATTAGATTTGATTTTATAGGTTAATTATTCCATATTAGCTTTTGTGTGATTTGTGCAATATCAAAATCTTAATATATGTTCTAGTTAATTGCCTTAGAACATTGCATACAAAAAAACAAATTAACTCAAGGTGAATTAGATGAAGTTGATAGTTTGTTACCATGAATTTCACCAACTAGGGATGCACCAATATGTTTCAAAATATGCACATGAGGTGTGCGGGTAATTTTGGGTGTTTTAATGATTTTTTTCTTGATTTATGCATTTGCGTATAAAATCATTCTGATTACAAATTCAACATGGAATTGATAAAATTGGAGTGTCTACACATATCAACAACATTGTGCACATAATGCATCACACCCAAATAAAAAATTTACCTAAGGTGGATTTCACATCGAGTGTGAACACACACACCAACACTCCCCTAAATGTTAGGTTTGACGAAGTGGTAAAAGATAAGGAAGTCTTAAGTTAATAAAGATAGGTCCTAGAAAATATTCCTAATGAGGTACCCATGTATAATGGAATGGAAAAATAATAATGAATTTATCTATAGTAGATGAATATTATGCTGAAGATAAATATTGAATATGATGAAGCCTCTAATGGAGTGATTTAGATGCTAAAGATTGAATAAAATATTGAAGGTGACATAATTATGGCCACTAAAAATTATCATGACACAATACTAATACTATCCCTGATTTTTATAAGAGAATATGAATTCAAATAATTACTACTCTTTAATCAAACATAGTTAAAAAGGTGAGTGGGTAAGTTAACACTACTTGCTACTATAGTGAAAATCTAAAATCATGGTTAAGCCAAAAACATGCTCTAAGATGAAATAGTTCACAAGATGAAATAGTTCACTAATAAAACTAAATAAAGATCAAAAGAAGAAATTTCCATGACTAGATATGAGAACAAGAATGTCGATATGGTACTTGTTCCATCTCACTAGAATACATGAGTTGAGAAGCATTGCATTATGACTTGTGGTTTTTCTACCTAATTATCTTCCTATAGGTCCCTACCTAGGGTCTACTTAGTTTTGAAGGAAAATTGGTTAAATTTCAACTTGAAAGGTAGGCTTCCTCTTTAAGTAATGATGTGTCAAGACCAAGGAAATTGTGTTAAGTCATTTTCTCCTCCTTAGAAGAGGATAAAAATATCTTATGTGAAGCTTATATCCATAACCTTTTCCTACATAAAGGTTTCAATTTAAAAAATAAATAGGGGATGTGTCTTCTACTTACCACTTGTCTGTAGTTGGTGTTTTTAGAACATAATATCTATAGGGTTTATAATTATTCATGTACCCTCTATAGTGGGGAGATAGTTCACAATTATATTTTCCAATATGTGTATAGGAGTTGACTTCAAGCCACTTACAATATTTTTTCTAGGTTATAATACACTTTTATTTCTCTAATTCTATTCTAGGCATTTTTCCTCCTCCTTTTTATCTTCTTACTGCTTTCTTCTTCAGAAGCTTTACAATTGATATGTGAGTTTTATGTACACTTATGAGTTATGTATGATTTTTTATTTTATGAATGAAAGGGGCGAGGGAACCCTTAACCCTCTTTTATTGATGGAAACAAAAATGTGATTGGTGTGCAAAAATGCAACAATAAGGCTTGTGAAGGAAAATAAAGGCCATGTAAAAACACATCAAAATTCTCAAGTGAGAGTGCCCAATATGTCATATGATGTTCCCAAAAAATGATATCATAAAAGGGTACATGATAAGAAACACACATGCATGAAGGTAGAAAAGGTTGAAATAATAAACCCATTGTGGCACTATATAAATTAATGTGATTACAATACACATCCCAAACAAACTACCCATAAAATGTAAGAATCACTAATAAGTTATCCCCTCTAAACAATGAGGTGACACCTATATTTAGTGCATAAAATGATGTTATTTAACATTTATAAAATAATTCATTATGTTAAAAAATAAAATCTATGATGTTTTAAAATAAATAGATAATGTTTTTGTAAATAACACAAGAAATAACACACTTTCCAAAGAATCAAAAAGTAAATATGAGTTACTAGTCAAAAGTTAAGACCTTTAGAAGATCCAAAAAATGAGAAATAGTTGGAAAATCAGGTGAAAAATTACAAATTATATAAAAATAGTTGCACATGGTGTATATAAATCTTCACCAATAGGTTAAAATTGCAACCAAGATTCCAACAAAAAAAAGTAGAGCCTTTTAGAATTATTGGATTAAAAACTTTAGCCTATGGAACAAAAACACAATCAAATAAGGCCCTAAAATAGAAAGGGTGAACCATCAACGGATAAATAATCAAGATGTTGGTCATATTGGTGACTATCACTACACCAAGCCACCTACAATTAACACTATTCACATGGGTGGTTTGTTGCATACTAGGGTTTAGCATAGGGAATCTTTTCCACACACACCTAAACTTCAAACGAAATCCACAAGAGCATAAATTATTAGATTTGTGCAAACTTGGACTCTCTAGAAACTTTTTAGAGTGAAAATATAAAAATGTGTAGATATATTTTCTAAATTATTGTTGTGAAATTTTGCATTTCATGATAACATCCCAATTGCGCTCTTAAAAGGATATTATAGCTAAATTAAGAACGTGGACAATTCAAAATTTCTAGAATAAGGATGTTGAATCCATAACTAAATGGATAAGGCTTAGAAAACTCATTCAAATCTCTTATAAGTTTTTATAAATTTTAATCTCATCATAATCTCTCAATTAATGTTACATTATGTAGACCAAGTCAATCTGATCAATTTTCATTATAAACACTTGGAGTAAAAAGTTAGTATTGTACCTCAAAACCTTAGTACTTTTTATGAGAAATTTTTGATTTTATTTCAATTTTGAAAGTGTCAAGGAATCCCAATAAACCCAACTTGGTCTTGGCTCTCGATGTGCTACTAATAATTGATAGGCTTGATTTTGTCTTGGTTCTTGTGGTGATCAAAGTGCCTATAGTGCCTGACAGTCCTTATTGTGTCAATGGGGTCCAGATAAGTTTAAATAGTTCCCAAGGTGGTAGTAAATTTTGATGATCCTCATATGGTATCAATTTTCAAGGTTTCATAGGTGCCTGATGGGCATGATGGCACTAATAGGGCAAGGCAAGAAAACTCAAAAGTGTTTTAAAGTGCTCAAGTTGTCAATGAAACCTGATAAATCTGATAAGGTCATAGAGCCTTGAGTTCCATAGGTGCTCTGGGTGCCTAATGGACCTGATAGGCCCAAAAAGGTCTATCACAACAAAATAAAAAGTGAAATATAAATATAAAATAAAATAAGACAAGATTTTGAATGCCACAAATCACATTAGAATATGAGGGGTCAACCCATTCCCTCCGATCTCTATAAATAAGATAAATGATATATGTATAGGAATTCTTCTTTCTTTCAAGCTCTTGGGGAAGAGTTGGATACAATTTTGTGTGTGGGAAATGTTACTTTCCATATTTGATTAATTGAATGCAAGTGAGCGAGCGATAATTTTTTTTGGCTTTGTGGGTTTTGATTCTCTTTATTTGTAAATTTTGTACTTCTATTCATAAATAGAGAACCCATTTAAATTTTACATTTTTACTAGTTATGTGTAAGTGATGATGTTTCTAATATTTGTGTTGAAAACCCTATTTATGGTATTTTTACTCAGTGTACCCAATCCAAGTTTGGAGGAGATTTTGTGCTTCTAGGAAAACTTTGTGTTCCCATTATATCTACTAATCCTATGTCCATTTTTTTGTGAAAGGAAAAATTTTCAGCCCTTTCATTTAATCTTAAGTTATTCTGATGGTTGTATGAATTTATTTTTCCATTGGGTTCTCTCCTTCACCTCTATCATCTTCCTTTTCGATCTATTTTTAGCTTCCACCATTTGACATTTATATTTCCTTTTGTGCTTTCCAATTAAAAGTACACAAAAACCCTGAAAATACATATATACAACAAGGGAACCCCCCCTCTCAAATGCAAATAAAAATCACCATTTCAATGCTAATTCATCCAATTTTTTGAAAATCTGTGTCACTTCTCATTGGGTGAGTCATAAAACCAAGAAATACAATTTTTTTGCAAAAATTAGAAAACCCTCAAAATTTCCTTAAAACATTATTTTGGACCAAACAAAAAATACCTAGATGGTATTTTTGATAATATATAATAGTGGGGGGTCAAAAACATGAGGGGAGCTTATATAAATATTGTGGCAATTTATAAAATGTTTTGAAATCACTAAAAGCATATAAAATTAAAAAACATTCCCCAAATGACTCTCTCTCACATGAATCTACATAATGAATATGAATTCACCTAAAAGAAAACAAAATCTAAGATAAGATGAGATAAGGCTTGTGGAGCATGAATTTGGTACCATGTGAGAAACCAACTTGAATATCATGTGGGAAATAAGCACCAAAGAGATCTTAGCACTATAAACATGCCATTTGTAAATTTTACTCAAAATTTATATTTCACCAATAACATGAATACATTTAAGCTAACAAATAAATATACAATGTAGAGATGTGCAACCAAAATAATGTTGCATAATAGCACCAAAGATCAAGGAGTGATCCTTGGCTCTCTATAATGACTACATATCTACTAGCTTAGCTTATCAATATGCCTCAAGATATTTGATTTATTGATTATACATAAAGGACATAAAGGTTACTTATATAAGAAGTCCAAGGGTGAGTGGAAGATAGATTATTAGTGTAATGAAAATTAGGATAATTTCTTAGATACACCAAACTTCACCTACCTCTTCTCACACATGTGTGAGGATAACTACCACATTAATTTATACATATCAACAACATTGTGTGCATAATACATCAAACCTAAATAACATAATTACCTAAGGTGTGTATACATTGGTATTGTTCATCTTTATCTTTTACTGATGATCACTCTTTCAAGACTCATCAACACATCAATCTCATTAGGAGTGCATTGGGAAAGGGGTGAGTTTGGCTCATGATACTTTATATTTAATGATTATTTTGATATACCAATGAAATGCTAATAAACCACTAAATTATTTAAATATTGATTTAGATTACATAATATATAGGTGTTCAGTTTAAGTTCCTTGGTATTCCTTTTGCTTTTCGGGCCTCTCTAGCTAAAATGTGGTCCTATGTGGTTCAAAGGGATGAGAAAAAAAATTCTTTTTGGATTATAAAACCCTTGTCCTTGGTGAGTAAGTTTCAAATTTGCTCCACGGTGTTGGCATCTATGCATGTTTATTATTCTTCCTATTTGGGTCCTTCTAATCTTACTTATGGTAGACTAGAAAAAATTCTAAGATATTTCCTTTGGGCCAATTCTAAAGGTCGTAAAGGCTTTCACAGAGTTTCTTGGGATAATTATTGTTAGCCTAAAGAAGAATGTGGTTTTGGTCTTCTAGATGTTAATATTCAAGATCTTGCTTTCATCATAAATGGGTTATTTAAGGATTGGAAGGTGATGAAGAATGGAATATCTTACTTCATCATTGTATCTCCTAGGGGTGCCTTGAGTTAGACATGCAAGAAAATGCCTTGGGTTACATACTTTTCCCATCACCCCTATTTTTGTTAAAATTAATGGTACTTTTATCATTCAGAGAATTTAGAAAGCTTGGGAGGAGCTCAAACCCCATCTCATTTGGGTATGGGAGGGTTTCAAGAATAGTCTTTCCCTTAATTCTCATTCCTTTTGGTGGTATGCTTGCTTGAATTTTAACAATGCTCCCTTTACTTTGGTCCCTTGGATCAAAAGCTTAAGGCTATTAAAAAAAGGTGTGAAAAATATTGGGGATCTATTATGTAAAGAGAGATATTCTTGGTTTCCTTGGTAGTTGGTTCAAAATAAATTTAATTTAAATAATGTAGATGTTGAGTCTATTACAAAGACTCAAAGATCCATACCTAATGAATATCTTCATAATATTTGAGTTAACTCCATTACTACCTTGTGGAAATATTGGCATTGGCCTATGACCACTCCTTTTAATAGTTATTCTCCTCATCTATGATATAATATTTTAGCTCCCCAACATATTTAAGATGATACTCTCAATCACTGATGAAACATTTAGGCCAACCATGTAGTCTACTCCAAAAGGTTTAACACCATATAGGTTGCTTTCATTGATCTTAATAAGGCTCATTTTATTTGGTGTAATCTCTATTAGGGCTTTCTAGTGGGTGACTAGCTTAAGCACATGGGGGTTCTAAATCCTATTTGCCTAGCACACTGATAACTTGAGATAATTAATCATATTTTCTTGTTATGCTCCCATTTCCAAACTACATGGGAATAGATTCATACACTTTTTTAGTCATTCAAGCCTAGGTTTTTTACATGGAATATGGTTCTCTTGGGGAACTCTACCCTAATTCCTACAAGATACAATACATTTTGGCAAATTTTTCATTCTAACATTCTTTTTCAAAAATGGAAAGATAGAAATTATGTTTTTTTAATTATGAGGAAATGGAACATAGTTTTTTTGTTACTAAAAAAGTTACTATAATTTATAATGTTGCTCTTCAAATTCAAAGTTAGACTGATAAAAAAAATTATAGCTTAACCACCTATAGCATTTTCTTGATCACTAGGGGAATGTCCCATGTGCAGTTAGCCATGAACCTCTAGAGCTTTCATGTATTTAGTCCCTCCTCATACATGAGGGTGTGGTATGTGCCAAAATTACTTTAAAAACTAGCACTAGAGACTCTCTCCTCACTAGCCATCCCCTCACTAGTAATATCCATGGCATGATTGGCCTCACATCTCTACTAGAGGTGGAGGTGATGGAAGGGATTAGGGATTGTTATCTTAAAAATTTACACTCTGGTTAAAAAAAACTTTTTCACCTTTAATATCTATGTGATATTTTGCTTAACTTGCTTGGCAGGGGCCATTCACTTAAAATTTATTGATTCTAACATTCTTATTTCACTATATTTGATTCATCTTGCATTATTGATTTAAATGTAATTATAAAAGTAGTTTTGTCATTTTATTTAATTTGTAAAATGATGGCAGTTACTTGATGATAATTTGATCTCATGGATAGTTGACCAGTTTTCTTTCAGAGGTGGTAAAATTCTAGAATCTTGAATTCTAAATGTCAATAAAATATAACTCTTATCAATTATTTTTGTAGTTTGTGTGCAATTGTTATATGTGTTTTCATGTTATGTAGATGGTCATAAGATGACATTATTCTATTAGTCATAATTATTATAATATGGCATCTATAAAAAAAATCAAGGTCTTGATATATGTCTGCACCACATAATGGTTAAAAATATTATATAACATATTTTGTTTTATAAATATTTTGTCATAGATGATGAGCTCTAGAAGGGTCTAAAGGAATATTAACAAATACACCAAGGTGGTTGGAATTTACATGATGGGTTATTAACTAATTTATATTTAAAACATATGTTTAATATGTGGATTCTATTTCATTAGCTTTAAGATAAGACAAAATCCTAAGATTATATTTGCATTGAACTCCCTTTGCTATGGTTTTGGAAGATCATTTGGAAATTTTGGTTTTGAAAACTATTGTCACTTGGATTTTCAACCCTTGAAGAGATTTCTCGGCTCTCCTCATCTATGTGGCACAATGGAAACATCTCACTTGTTATGGGTAATCAATTGGTGAGATGAATCTCTAAAAGGGCTAGTTCCCTTGATGCATTGTTTGAAACACTCTCTCACTTATCAACTTTGCATGAAAAGGGTTAAGAAGGAAAAATTAGAAAGATAAAAGGTGATGTACCAATATTTAATTTCCTCCTATTTAATGAACTTATACCACTTAAATCAAATCAAAGCTTCTTTCACACATAACTCACAACTCAAGACAGATTGTTACATCAATGTTTCATATGCTAGGTTCAAGAGGTATATTTGATGTTTAAGAGGGATAATGATTGATCTTTTGGAATATATTGTCAAAAAACACTTATAAAACTATAATAAACTAATAAATAACACTTACAGATACCTATAATAATTAATCTTCTACATACTTGGTAGATAATCAAAGGCAACATGCTAGAAAAGACTATCTTTTACTAGACAAGATCAATAAGATTTGTAACCAAACTCAATTATGCATCATTTAAGTATTAAAATTCACTTTTTTGTTGCTTAAATAGATATTCAAACACAAAATTGGCTAGGGTTTCACCATTAACCAATGGAGGCTACTCAAAATAACCCAAAAAGTCATTACTTATAGCATTTGGGAGAGGGGCAAGACAAGGGAAGTCCAAAAGTCACTTGGAAACTTTTAAAGATGATAAAAGAGGTTAAATAGCATGAGAATAATATGTTAAACAAACCATGCAAGGTTAAAAATTACAAGTGTCAATCCAAGGCATGAAACTCTTAGAATGTGGCATGAAATTCCTTGTGTTGGCTCAAAAAATTGCCTTCATCATCTAGCTCTGTTAGAACATCCCAAAATTGAATAGGGATAGGCCTAATGATTTTAATGAGAGTTAGGGTTTTTATACATTATTCTCCATGCATTGGTTGCATTACTAATCACCTGAATTCCTTTGAAAGTGAGCCATCATTGCCTATAGTCAAAGAAACTCCTCTTTCACACACCTTGCACACTTGGATTCCAAAATGGATTTTGTTTCTCATTAAAATACATAAAATGGAGAAAATTACATGTGTTAAGGTAATCCATGGACTTATATTCCCTAGGCACACCTTAAAAGAAACTTACTTGAAACTTTTCACCTTTCTCACTATCATGTTCACTATGTCAATTTTGATTGGCTAAGATGAGAGATCTGATAGGAAAACTTAAGAGTTTTTATGAAGTATTAAATGGACATGGGGAGTTATATTAAGTCTCTATATTCTTCTCAAAGTTTATTTCATTTCTTGAAATCTCCTAGAAAATGGAAAATGCAAAAAATGGTCAAAATAACTAATTTTGTACCCTGTCTATATAGATAGGTCAGCACAAAACTTGATGGGTGGAAGCCTTGAAGAGTCTTATACATCATATAATCAATTTACTTGTCATTATATCCCATTAGAGTAGTTTTATATGCTTATTTTCACATTCAGGTCCTTATCCAGGGTTTAGCAAGGGTAGTCTTCTAGGGTCTTAAGTTTTGTTCATAAAGCTCTGACATTGGAAGTTCCAAAAAATTCTATAAATTTAAATTTTAATACCCTTATCAACACCTCCAAACTTCTTGGATCCCCATGCAAATATTTAGAGGAGATATAAGCATTCAAAATTAGCCTATCAAGTTATTCCTTTTATCTACACAAGCCTAATATTGCCTTTGAGCCAAAAATGGTTTCCCCTTGAACTTCTCTACATTACAAAAGACTTATCACCTCTATAGTGACCCCAAAAACATGATCCAATAGGCTATAATGACCACCTAAGGCTATAACTAACTTTGAACCCCCATTTGGATATTGGACTTAAACCTTGCCTAACATGCCTAGTTGTATCTTTGGAGCCCTAGAATATTGTACTAATATTATATATTCTTTTATTTATTTATCATGTTTTTTTATATGTAAACCAACTTATCACACCCCCTATCAGGGTTCCTATATCTCCTAGTTCATCTTATCAACTTCCTTCCTCAAGATTGCAGGGTTTGTGCATGAAGGGAGTGCCCTCTATTTGAGATTAAATAGATGGAAATTTCCCTATATTTATTAAAAAACCAAGTATTTTATGAGTTTCCCCAAGTTATTTGGAATTTATACACCAAAATTCATCCCTTTTTCAAACCATTTACCTTTCCAACTCTCCCAAAAACCAAAACAAACCTTTATTACGATAGACTGTACAGGGTGTAAGATGTAGACTATGTAAGTTGCTTCATAGAGTATTTTATTTGATTTTAATTAAAAATAGATTATTTAACACAGATAATTAAATATCCAATTTTTATTACACAACTTTCCAATCACTCTTTCTCATTCCTTCTTTTCATTCACCAACTAGGCCTAATTAGAGCTTGCTTGGTTGAGTTGTATGCAAGAGTGTTTTAACCATTTTGAGAGGTTTGAGCTTGATTTAGTGTTTCCTAGAATCCATTTAAATGACGTAAAACTCAAAATATGTTCCTTTAGGTTCCAAAAACTTCTTATTAGGTCCCTTACCCATTTTTCCCATTTTGGCTTCATTTGCTTGTTTTGCCAAAACTCTAATTTTCCTGACTGGTTGACCTTTGAGACAAAACAGTGAGGTATATCCCTCTTATTACATTAAAAGTGAAGGTTTTATAATTTTTATTATGTCTTAATTAATATCTTTACCAAAGGGTTAGGTCAGACTCACCCATTTAGACACCTAACCAACTCAATTTGCCCACAAAAGCTCTCTAAAAAGGATTGTATTTTGCATTTTTCACTTCCACCTAAGAATGACTTATCAAGGATAAAAACAATATGATTAGGTTTATTCAACAGGTTCTACAATTTAAATTAATGATAAATAAGCTTCACATTCACCAAAAACAACTCTTCTCCCTTAGATTCTTTATCCTTACCCATTGAGCAACATGAGTCTCTTAGTGCAACTATACAAACTGTCATTCTTAGACTAGTATGAAGAGTAGATGGTCAAATTGAAAGAAGTATTGGATTATGTGAGACACCTTATTAACATATCATGAATAATTTTCAATAACTCTTTATACCCTTTGCATGCACCTTGAGCTCATAAGACTAAGTTTTATATCTTGGTTATGATACCTTATTTCTTTGACCAAAATGGTTCTTATAGGTGCATAATTCTCTAAGAGGACATTGGTCATAATGTTTAAAGACCATTATTTAATATTTAATGTCACCTAGAATCTGATTATACATTTTTTCACCTTGTATAGTCTAAAACATCATCAAGACACCATGCTTAGCTTATTGTCTACCTACTAAGTTGTAGGTGAGCATTTTCCTGTGAAGGGACCCCTAAAGGTGTTCATGAGGCTTGAAAAACTATACATCAACATTATACTAATGATATTCATGATCATTGGTACGTTCAATTAATAAGACCATTAAAACCTTGAGAGTATGTTTTGTTTTATCTTTAGGATGTCAAAAGTCAATCAAAACTCAAATCATGTAGATGTTAATGTAGGGTTTTAGTGCTTAAAAGGGTATCTTTGAGGCCCCTAACAATCACCATCCAATAATACTCTTAGCTTCATATTTGGCATATCTCTTCTTCATGATAGAGGCTAAAATATATTGTCATCTAGATGATCTAAATCTCTTTATATCCTTGATATAAGACATTCAAAAAATGCCCTAGACCTTTGTTTTTACTTTTTAAGGAAAAAGTCCCTGAGTTCAGTCCTTGCTTCTTGAAAGATGATATACCCTTCCATTTATCCATTTGCCACTTCATATAGGTCTAAAATTTCAACTCACATTATATAATCCAGAATAAAGTTTTACCATGTTTCTAATTCTCCATATAAGGACCTTCAAAGTTTTGTAATGTCACTTGTAGGTAAGTATTTTCACATATAGATAGTAAAACAAACTTGAGTAGTATATAAGGTACACATGATTATGATAAGTTCTATGCTTTCACCAAATATCCCAATTCACTCTTATCAATCTTAAAATATTGAAACATCTATCAAATTTTCCATCTCGACATGATGTCATCAAAAAGATTCCTATAAGTGTGTATGAGTTGTATGCAGGTAATGAACATGAAATGGAACGATATGTGTGGATGGATGGCCCCATGAACAACTTAAAATCATTGTCAATATCTCAAATTCATGATTTTCATTAATGAGATCTTAATATAAGCTCCCAAACATATATTCTAATGTGAAAACTTCTTGCAAACACCTGTTACAAAGTAGACAGAGATAACTAGTGACTAGTTGGTGTGGTGCATGAGCTTGCAACCAACCTTTCATTTAGTCAAACATCAAAATGAACTCTCTTAAGCTCCTAGTGACTTAAAAAAATTGATACACCCTAGTTAAAATTTCATGAATAAGCTAGGCAAGTCTTATACATGTGACTGCAAGTGAGAGTGAGTGGAGAGTTGACTATGAGAATGGCAAAATTGAATATTTGCTCAAAGCATGGTGTGATGAAACCAAGAATGAAAGGAGGTGATAATATGTCCTTTAGACATGTGTAACATAGTATTCCATCTACATGAGACATTTTAAGAGAACCAACATTCTAAAAATAAGGAAAACTTTGATTGAGACCTCACATGATGACACCTTCTTACAACATGAGATGACTTGCTCATAAAAACACCAAGAAACATGAAACTAAGCATGAAGATCATATAATAATATATCCAACATCCTCTAGACTCAACATCACCAATTAGATTGTATAGAACTATCTAAAATAGAGCAAAAACTATAAGGTGCAAGAAATAGTGAGTAGAAAAACATAGTCAACTTATTAGAGATGGTTCATAAACCATGGTTGACCAATACTTAAAATATTGTTGTGGAAATGAATCTCTCTAATTCCCAAAGGTGTTTGACTTGGAAATTCTTCTATCGGTCATACCAAGCATGAACCTACTAATCACTTTTGTGTGTCTAGAAGGGCAAAAAAGGAGTAGAATGGTCTTGGGCCTTTTTTAGAACTTACAAAGCATGTCAAGCACTGCAATGAGTTTGAGGAATATGAAGAGACATTCCATGACCTTCTCCCATGTGTCACCCTCCCTCATGGGTTGTACAAGTGCAAAACTACCATTTTTTAGTTGGTTTTTTGAATTTTAATTAGATAACCTACAAGATTCAGATGGGACTAACATTCTTGATAGGGAATTTAACTTCTTGGATGTTGAGAGGAAATTAAGACACTTTGACACCTTGAAAATCATGCCACTTGCATTTGACCCCTAAAAGCCTACTAAGTGACTCTAAGTGACATATAAACTAATTGGACCATGACTAAGGCTAAAAAAGCATCAAAATACATAAAATGGACTATAATATACTCTCTAACAAAATGTTAGACCCCTAAAACATCTAAAAATCAAGTTTTTACCTATAGGGTCCCAATTTGACTTGTAAGGTCAAATTTGGTCAATAATAACTATAGAGACATGCTAAATGTTTGGTGATGTTGATATCCATGAGTAAGCAAATTAATTTTATTTTTTATGGCCAACATTTGTGGGTTGTGGTACATATGTTTTTCACTAAAATTTGTCTATTTCAAGTCTAAAGGAAAATAGAGAAGAAGGACAAGGATAAGTGATTATAATGAACTTAGATTGGTTTGTGCATCCTATCTAGACATTATGAGCACTATTATTTGGATGGGAGGACTACCTATAAGTAAGAAAACACTACCACAAAATGTTTATTAGTAGATATACTAGTGGGCTGCCAAGCTACACGCTTGTTCCAAGAAGTGTCAAACTTCCTTAGAGATGACAACCCACTTTTGAGAGACAAAAGAGTAATAAATAACCAAAAGAGAGTAAAAGAGAGATAATTTTACCATTATTCACAACCTGAGTGTAGCAAAAAGTAACAGAGTGCAAGTTTTATATTCTATTTGTATTTTAGAAGTTATTTGGCCAGGTCTTAGAAGGGTTAAAAAATCCACAATCATTGACGTCAGTTATGCTTTTGAGGTCGGTAAAGAAGTGACTGATATTGGTTATGATGCCAAGGTTGGTGGGAGAAGGTGACCGATATCGGTTAGGTTATCAAGGTTGGTAGGGGTAATAATTTCTTAGGAGATTGTAGAAGGCTTTTTTGGGTTTGATAAATGGTTTTGGTTAGGTCTAGAAGGTTGTGGAGAGTTGTGAGAGAAAGAGTATGATTTGGATGGATTTGGTCAGAGGTTTGGTGTGTCAATTCAAGGGGAAACAAGTAGGAAAACTTTATAACTCCCTCATAGGGGTTCAATTAGGAATGTATAAAGCAATAAATAGTAGATATAAAGTAATTACAAAGTGACTATTTAAAATACCTATAGAATAAGATATGTACTTAGCTGTAGTGGTGACTAAATCCTAAGCGTCAAATGGATGGCTTCTATTAGGTAGTCCAAACCAATACCTTGAATGTAGAAAATAAGTAGGTGTTGTTAGTTCTCAAGAGCTTGGTTCCTGATCTGGGTTGAATTTATAAGATAAAAATAAGCCAAGATGTCAAAAGTTGAATGTCAAAAGCTTGGATGCAAATAAGAATGAGTCATCTTGATTTTTACTGACCTAAACATCAGTTTGGAGTTTGGATTATATAATTGATGTTGGTGATCTCACCAACATCAGTCATGGGTTGACCAATGTCAGTAGCCTTAGAATAGGTAAAACTACTATCTTTAGCCTATTTTTTGTTATTCCTCATGCAAAGTGTGGTACCCATTATAAAATGGTAAAAATAAGAGGTTAAAAAGGATGTAGTTGGTTAGGAATTCATTTTTGAGGTAAGAATAAGTCTTCGGTAGTTAGGATGAGGGGACTAGGTCTTGAAGTGACTCATCAGGTGAGAATTAATCGTAGGTTGAGGTGGCCAAGTAAGGTGGCATAAGGGGTTTAATTAACTTAATTAATTATTTTAAATTAGTTAAATGTGTGAGGGCCAAAATCATGGGTTAGGGAGGCTAATTATGTTTATTATTGGAAATGGGCTTAAGGGGGGTTTCAACATAGGGATTTACACACATGTGTGACGTAATTTTGGTGTCTACATTTACTAATTTTTGTCTTATGATTTACACTGACAAGTTAAAAAATAAAAATAGGAGTTAGATGCTCCAAGTATTGGATGAGGTATCTACCCCTCAAAATGGGAATCGATAGAGGAGAAACTAGAATTGGGTACTCGTTTGACAAAAAGGTAATTGGGTGAGTGGAGGAAAACATGTTATCATTGCTTGTGCATATACTACTATAAGTTATAGTTGACAAATTAAAGAACAAGTAAGGTTGAAAATGACTCAAATAGAAATAACCAAAGCATAAATTGTAAGTGATAGCTGATAAGGTCAAAACAATCAAAGTTGTAGCTTTAGTGGTCTATGTGTGCCAGCTATCCAATGTAGGAAGTGCCCCTGGGAAAAATAAAAAGGTTAAAGGTGATAGGATGAGCTTGGTCACCATCCAAAACACCTAATATACATGTGTGTGTATAATATCCTACTATAGCATAATAGCATAAGCGATCAAGACAAACAATGCAAGGTTGGTGTAAAAGGGTTAATGAGCAAGGAGATATTCTTAATCTCCAAGCAAAGTCATTATGGGTGGAGATTGAAGTGATTTCCAAGTGTGTTTGTCATAGTTGGGGAGATATATGTGATCTCCAAATTACCCCAAATTATGGGTAGAGTCTAAAGAGTTGTGATAGTTGGTGGGAACTTTAATGCAATGGTGTCAACATTGGTGATATCACTGATGTCAGTATTAAATAGTGTTGATATCAATGGCTTAGGGCAAAGTTATCAATATCAATGGTTTAAGTATAGACATCGATGGATTAGGTCAAATATGATAAAATCATTAGGTGATTAAACTTGACAAAAGAGGGTTTGGCAGCCCACCAAACTCATTTACAACATTTTATTGGAGAGAAATAGAGCTCTTACTATGATTGAGATGGTAGAGCTAGGAGGGGACCCAACGGGAGGTACATCACCATAAGAGCCAGTTGTGCTAGCCTGAAGGAGATGGAGAGATTAGGTAAGAGTATCTATGATTTGGTTTTAAATGTGAATTGGTTAATTTACTTTGGTAGGTTAATTTTAGAGTTGGGGGGAAAGAAAATGTTAGTAGAGGGGTAGAAAATGGGGTGGGGTAGGTTATATTAGGAAGTATGTGACTTGAGTTGTGTGTGTATGGATGTAGGCTAGGATGGATTTAACACTACATGATCATCTATTGATGTCATTGATGTGTATGAGGAGGGAGGTCACCCTAAATGAGTGGGAACACATGGCAGCCATGGGGTTAGGAGGAGTGCAATGATATTGTAGAGTCACCTGAGATGTGACCTTGATGATAACATTGATTGAGAGGTGGGATCACACCACCAACACCTTCCATCTATCGATAAAGAGTTGATAATGTCCTAAGAGGATGTATACAGGATATTATGGTTGTTGCTCTAAGGTGAGGAGCTCATCTCATTCTAGAGAGAGGAGCATGACATACACATGGTGGCATTATTTAGAGAGTATGTGAGTTAGGTGACCTATCATTTAGTGAGTTTCACCTATGAGCCACTATATATTACTGATGAGGATCAACATAGGCTAAGTATCTTGATGATGATAGGGATCACAATGTATGCACTACTAGATGTAGATGGTGGGAGATTTCCTATTGCATTGATGGGTATGCTAGCATAGATGGTTGAGTAGTGGGCTATTTTTTCATGGGGATTAGTGTTTTTAGCACAGTTATATAGAGAATTGTGGGTTTTGAGACTATGATAGTGATATAGTTGTGTGTTAGTCATTTACTACACTATTGGTCATATGAGCATATCATGGTGACTTAACCATTGGGGTTACCTACCATGATTCTAGCCAGCTTCAGGGTGGGTTTCAGATGGTGGAGAGATGGTATGTCATAGACTCAAGTAGATGATGTAGTGAATGACATTTCTTATTATAGGTGAATGATTGAGGGATTAATCCCTATAGATATTTTGTAGAGACCCTACCTGACATACCTTTCTTTTAGAGGATAGGTAGAGTAGTTGGTTGGATTGCAGAGCTCATTATGGGTTAGGATGAGATGCATTGGTGAGCTAGAGATGGTACTTGTTGCATAGGTTAGGAGGCAATTTAGCCTACTATAGTATGTACCACCTACATTCCCTTGATATAGGAGGGATGATATAGAGGTACCCCTACCTTTGCCCCAAGAAATAAATGGGCCAAAATTTGAAAAGCTATCAGTAGGGCCAGGTGTAGTAGATCTAGGGTGTACAGAGGAATATATGGCTTGGTGGATAAGTTTACATCCCATGGTGGAGGTTAAAAGGCCACCATTAGATTTACAAGGGTTGGAGAGAGAGAGAGAGAGAGAGAGAGAGAGAGAGAGAGAGAGAGAGAGAGAGAGAGAGAGAGAGAGAGAGAGAGAGAGAGAGAGAGATGCAGTAGTGTAGGCTAGAGATATAATATAGGCATAAGTATTATCCTTACAAAGATAGGTGGTGACATTACAGGGCTAGGTTGGGGCACTACAGGGCCAAGTTGGGGTGTTACAGGGTCAAGTTACTATACTTACAATAGAGGGATAGTTTGAGAGTAGCAGGTTAGGCTACTCCTCCTCCACCATAAGGAGCAGTACAGGTTAGGCTATAAGTAGGTATGATGGAACTACCATAGACTATATCTCTGTTGAGATATACTATTTCCCTTGATGATATTGCCTATTATGAGAGGGCCATTAAGTAGTTCCCATAGATTTAGAGGTATTTTAAGTTTAGAGAGTATGAGAGATCAGTGACACATGCCACAGCTTCTAGCTCATGTAGATGTAGATGAGTAGAGAGTGGTGATGACATTGCTTCTTCACAACCATGTGGAGAGCCTCAAGGACTTTGAGTGCCATAATGTGCTTTTGTTATATATGTTATATACGCACTGGCCTATGAGCCGAAGATAAGAAATGTATATTTTGAGAGAGAGATGATATTGTGATGATGTATTGATGGACATGTATGTTGAACATATATATATGAGATGTATATTTATTTTGATTTTGAGATAGATTTATTGATTGTGATTATGATGTTGATGTAGATTATTATTTTAATGTTATGTTAAATTTGATGTTAATATTGAGCATGTTAGCTGAGTTAGACTAGCATTTTCTATATGTGTGATGGTATATGCATAGTTGGTTTATTAGCTTCATCTTAGCATTTTTCCATATTTATGATGGTGTATACTTAAAATGAATAGCTTATTTATGTTATTTTATTTTAGAATTTTTCCATATTTGTGATGGTGTATGCATAAAATAAATAAAGTAGGCTTGATAGTGTTGATATGATGTTTATCATCTCAATAAAGAGATTGACATGTGATCTAGATGGGAAAATAAAGAGGCAAAATGCTCGTGTATTAGCAAAAACCATAATCATAACATAAATAGGCTCAGGAAAATGAGCCTCTTTCATTCCTTAATTCATTGGACCATTGTGTTTGTTAGAGAAACATCATTTTTGGGTAAAAGAAAAATCCCATTGTGTTTGAAAGAGTATGAAAGAAAAAGGGTAAAATAAGGGTAAATGTTTGGGTAGTGTAACCATTGAAGTGGGGATGATATGCCCTTGTTGTGGGTGACTCGAAAGCTACTATAGGCAAGTCCATGACTTAAAGCTTTTTTTTTTTTTTTTTTTCTGTTTGTGTAAGTTGATCAATGCGGGAATCCTACAATGGGATTTTTGTATATGTTAAGGTCATATGAAGTTGATCAATACAAGAAGCTTTTGATTTGTATTTCCATTTTAGAACGAAGCTTTGGCCTAGACATCCTTCAAGGGAGTGGTCTAAGCATTTGTTTTTTAAAGTTTAAATAGCTATCCTTCAAGGGAGTAGTCTATTAATAGAAGCAAAGAGAAGTTATGTAGTCATCCTTTAAGGGAGTAGTCTACATTGAGAATCATGACTTGAAGGTTTATAACTTGTCACATATCCCATTTTTTTTGTTGCTTTTAGTCATGGAAAATATTATAGAGGCTTAGGAGTTTTCCACTTTAAGGGCAAAACCATAGCACTTTGTAAGTTAACTAAGTGTGTAGGAGTAAGGGTGAAGAGGAAGGGAGATGAATGTAATAGGGTTGCTCAAGGGACAAGCTCAAGTTAAAGACAAGGTGAAGCAACACTTGGTTAACAAAAGAATGGTTGTAAGTGTAAGGCATTTAAAATCTTGGGTTCTAGCCTTCCTTCAAGAGAAGATAAGCATTAAGTTCTTAAGCCATACTTGTGAGTTATGATATAGGGTCCAAGCCGATTAGGAGCAAACTTAGCCCATTTTCTTTTCTCTATGTTTGTCACGTGTTGATTTTATTTTAAGACAAGATCTCCAATATTTAAATCTCACTCTTTGAGTTTTTTTATTATAAGCGCATTTGATATGCTCTTGATATATTTGGAGGTAGTTGAGGGCTATGAGATGGCACTCATCAAACAATTCAAGTTGAGCCAAATGTTCTTAGAAAAATTTATCATTAGTACGTATGTCTTTTAGAGAAATGTGAAGAAAAGGAATTTGAACCTCAAGAGGTAAAATAACTTCCATCCCATATACCAAATAAAATGGCATAGCAGTCGTAGAGGTTCAAATGCTAGTGTGGTAATCTCATAAAGCAAAGGGAATGTGCATGTGTCAATCCTTGCCCATATCATTGACTACCTTCATGAGAATTTTGGTCAATGTTTTGTTAGAAGCTTCTATCTATCCATTTGCTTATGGATAGTATGGTGATGACAATCTTAATTTCATTACATATGTATCACAAAAACTTTGAATAGTCTTGTTTTTTAAATATTTACCATTATCTAGTATAATTTTATGTGGAACACCAAAATGATATATGATGTGATGGTTGATAAAGTCAACAATTTTGTTAGCCTTAGTGGAGATGAGAGGAATGGCCTTAACCCACTTGGTGAAGTATTCAGTGATAGTAATCATATAATTTTGATGGAGGGATGAATGAGGGTTGATCTACCCAATTAGATCAAAGCCCCATTAGGAAAAGGGCCATAAATCTATGGTGACTTGTAATGCATGACTCATAAAGTGAGGAGTTTATCATGTTATTGACATTTGACACAATACCAAATGTAATCAACATAGTCTTGATGGAGTGTTGGCCAATAATAGCCAAATCAAAGGATACACTTGATAACTATGTGACCATTGAAATTTCTACCAAAAATCCCATCATGAACTTTTTGAATAGTGAAGGAATTATTATTACTAGTGAGGCATCTAAGAACGAGACCATCAAAACATCACTTGTAGAGGAGTCCCCCTAGCATAGTGTAATAAGTGGCACAGATTATGAAGGCATGTTTCCCCTTATTGGAGAGATTAGAAGGGGTAATAGAAAAGGAAAGATAATCCATGAGTTGCTTGTACCATAAGTCATGTGGGTTGGATGTTACATTTTTGATAAAGAGGATTTAGTTGATACATAGGAGGGTAATGTTAAGTGATGAATGGTGACATAGATTTTTGAGGAAGAGGATGAAGAGGGTATGTGTGAAGCAAGTGAAGCCATTATGTCAGCAAACTTGTTTATAGATTGAGGAATAATTTGTAAGAGATAAGAGTCAAATGATCCCAAGCGCATATCTACATGATGTTTATACCACTGTAGAATTTCATTTTTCCATAGGTAGGAATCATTAACTTGGTTAACCACTAGTTGAGAATCACCAAAAATGGTTATGGATTTGATACCCAAGAAGAGAGACATTTGAAGCCCTAAGATTAAAGCCTTATATTTAGCCATATTATTAGTGCATTCAAAATCTATTTTAAATGATAAAGGCATAGGCTCATAATCTATAGGAATAAGAATGACCCACGCACCCCCATCGTGTTGACATTTAGACCCATCGAAGAATATCATCATTTGATAGATGTCATTAGTGGAGAGCATTATGATGGATTCATCAAGGAATTTAAGGTTTAAAGGTTGGTTGTTAGGTAAAAGGGTGGCAAATAACTGGTCAATGATTGTTTTCCCTTTGATATATTTTTGTTGAATAAACTCTAAGTCAAATTTATCAAGGAGCATGACCCACTAAGCTACTCATTGGTTGTGATATGGCTTAGAATGCATGTATTTAAGGGGATCAGTATGGGTGACTACATAGGTTTTATGATTTAGGAGATCTGGTAGAGCTTAGAGGCTAAAAAGACTAACACGAAGTAAATTTTTTTGATATGGGTATATCGAGTCTCATAATCAATAAGTGTGCAGCTTATATAGTAAACCACCTATTCTTGATGGTGGCCATCTTGATGTGCAATCATAACACCTAGAGAATGGTCTATTGTAGAGATGTAAAGGTAGAAAGATTGATTTTATTTAGGTGGAATAAGAACCAATGTGGAAAGGAGATATTGTTTGATTGCATCAAAAACTTCCTAGTAATCTCTATTCCAATGGAAGGAGACATCTTTTTTGAGGAGATGGTGAAAGGGTTAGCAATGATCAAACAACTAGGAGATAAAGTGGTGGATTGATTAAAGTTTGCCTTATAGGCTACATAGTTGTTTGATATTAGTAGGTGGAGGCATCTCTAGTATTTCTCTAACTTTAGCAGGGTCAACTTTAATACCATGAAGAGAAATGATAAAACCTAAGAGCTTACCGAAAAGGACACCAAAGACACATTTATTTAGGTATAGTCAAACATTATATTAGAGTAGATAAGAAAATATGATTTTGAGAATCATCAAGTGATCTTGGAAAAGTTTATTCTTGTCGAGTAAGTCATCTATGAAATCTTCCATAATTTTGTGTAAGAGATCATGGTAGATGTAAGTCATAGTGCATTGATAGGTGGCACCAACATTTTTTAGACCAAAAGGCATGACTTGATAACATAAATTCCCCCATGGGGTAATGAAGTTTGTCTTGTGTTGATCCTCAAGAGTGACCAAGATTTGATTATATCTAGAGAACCCATCCATAAGTGATACCATCTCATGGCCGATCGTTAGATTAAAAAATTGGTTGACACTTGGTAATGAGAAGTCATCTTTTGGACAAGCAAGGTTTAAGTCATGATAGTCGGTACAAATGTGGATTCCCATAATCACTTTTGTGATAAAAAAAATATTGTAAATCCATTGCAGGTATTCGATGGGTTGGATAAAGTTAACAAAAAGGAGGCATTAGAGCTCTTCTTTGATAAGGAGAGCAATATGAGGATGCATCTTGTAAAGCTTCTAATTTATAGGTTTAGCATCTTAATTGGTGACAATGTTATGGGTGATGATAGAGGGGTCAATGTCAGGCATGTCATTATAAGACCAAGTGAAGGCTTTGTTATGGTTATTAAGAAATGTGGCATAATCAGCTTTCTCAGAGCAATCTAAAGATTGACCAATCTTGAGGATGTAGGGATTATCTTGAGAGGGCAGATTGATGTCAATGGTTGATTCATTTAACATAGCTTGTGTTTCAGATGGGAATGATTATTTGACATTGGAATCATCTACACCCATATATGTGAGAATAACATCATCGTCATGACATTGGATATTGTTAATAATGGGAGAGTTTTCATCAATTATTTCAGGATGAACAGGAGGAAGGGACCTTGTTTCCTCACCATGGTGATCAGTGAGAGGCCCCAAATGGATGGAATTTATTGAAGAAAAAAATCGGAGGTATAGATACCTTCAATTTGGCAGGTGATGGTGGAGAAGAAGGTGGGGAAGAAGAGACTAGTTATTCAATAATTAATACATGTGAAGTTTTGGCGAGTTTAGTTGGTTTGTCATAACCCACTTCATGTATCTTTTTGGCATTTTCAATAGAATTGCTAGTGGCGTATTCAATGGGCATATGGAAACCTTGCTTGTAATGACCCAAACCAAATCCTTTCCAAGAACACCTATAGAGATAAGTGTGAGAAAATATAGGGTTGTTTAAGAAAGAGAAGTCACAGGTAAATAGTTGTGGTGAAGAAGATGGATTATTGACAGTAGGAGCTTGATCAATTCCCCCATATGTGAAATTAGTTCAAAGGATAGGGGGCTCATAAATAATAACCATCCCAAAGTGGGGATTATAATTTGGGTGCATATGAAGCTTTCCATACTCTTGTGGAGTATAGAACATGTCAAGTTTCAATAAATGATATTTGTCGAGTGAAAAACACTAAAAAGTTTCCTCCATGGGATCCTTGTCAAGAATTTGTGTTGTCGATATTTGTGTAATTGAGGGAGTGGAGATTATGGAAACTTTAGAAGTATCATGTAGGGAAGATGATGTCTTCAATAGAATGAGAACATCATTGGGACTATGAGTCATGTTGCATGTTTTAAATGGAGGTGGGTTAGTGGGTATAACATGCACTTGCCCATCATGTTCAAACTTGACACAATGGTGCAAAATTGAGGGTACACATGCCATAGCATGTATCCAAGGTCGTCTGAGTAGTATATTATATTTGAACTCTCTTTATACCACATAGAAGAGCTCAAGAATAGTGTGGGGACCTATATGGATATATAAAATAATAGTGCCCATCGTAGTAGCTATGGTATCATTAAAGAAGTGGAGTACCACATCAGTTTGAGACATGCAATTGTTAGAGAGAGATAGCTATTTATAGGCATGGGTGTAAATAATATTAATTCTAGCTCCTCCATTGATCATGACTTTTTTGACATGAGTTTGATCAATAAATTCAGTAATAAAAAGGGCAAAATCCTGATCTTCAAGGTTTTGAAGTGGAATTTTTGAATTACTGAAGGAAATCAAGGAGATAGAATTAAGAGAGATAAGCAAAACTATAAGAGGTTGGGGATCAATAGATTGTACCTAAATGCTTGCAAGGCACTAATCAAATCTTGATGATGTTGAGATGAGTTTTGGATTAACTCATATAAGGAAATTTTCATAGGTGTTTGGTGAAGCTATTTCACCATCAAACTTTGAATAACATTTGAAGATGTTGGTTTTGGGACCCCTAAGATGGAAACCTTGGGATTCAAAGGAGGAGTGTCTTTATAAAAGGGATGAGCCCAAAGAGTAGTCATTTTTTCCTTACCTTTATCTTTGTATTTATGACCATGTGGCCACATTAACTATGTTGATCTAAAAATAGGTGAAGGAGGTAGCAAAGGGGGTACGACAACATCTTTAGGTTTGAATTTAGGTAGAACTATAGGAGGCATTATAGATGCCATAAGTGAAATAATAAGAAGGTTAATGGGAGTATCAACAAAGAGTGTGTTGACATCAAAGTGTTACCAAATGACTATTGTGAGAGCTTTACAACTCTCAGTATCATGTTTAGGTGAATGATGATATAGACACATTTGTGTATCATTAAACCAAGATGGCTTCATTCCAAGATGGCTATAAGGCTTAATGGGAGGAAGAGTTATTATGAAAGATTGAAATAACTAATGTAGGAATTTTTTTTGAGAGCCTACAAGTGGGTTTGCACTTATTGTGGTAATACAAGTGGACACCTTCTTTTGTTTAGGATTTGCAGGGGTGATTTTACGTGGTGCCTTGTTTGGTGGTGGTGGAGTTACATGTTTTGTTGACACCTTTTTGGTGTTAAGTATCATGGTGTTAAATGTGAAAGGCCTATTAGGAGGCAAAGATAGTAGTGGAGGTAACTTTACCTTTTATTTTACTTGGGTCGGTGATACTCTAACTAAAGTAGAGGGGTGTGGTCCCAAAATTGCTGATAAAGTTGAGGGTTGAAGAGGGAAGGATCAGTGAGATCTAGGGAGCTTAACATTTTTTTGTAGTTCAAGATATGAAAATTCAACTTGTGGTTGGGGAGTTAAATAAAATTTCACCTATGGATGAATTAGATTAGAGATGGGACATATGCCTAAAGGCCTAATCTGCTTTAATGTGGTAGATGCCTATGACAGTGAGGGTTCTGACATAGATGGATGAGCTTTTGGTGGTTTTGGTGAAGAAGCTCTAACTTTATCAAAGACCTTGGGGTAAAGGGTAGTGAGAGGGTTGGTGGTAAAGGTTGACATACATTGTGTTGGATAAGGATTTTTAAGTTGGTCCAAAAATACCACGTGATCTAGCTTCATGGAGTCAATAAATTCTAGAATTTTCACCAACTGCAAGAAGGGTTTAGATGAAGTTGACGTAGGCTTTACAGTTACATATCTAGAATTTTCACCAACTGCAAGAAGGGTTTAGATGAAGTTGACGTAGGCTTTATAGTTACATATTTAGAAGGTTTAAGTGTTTAATAAAGAGGGAAATTATTATTTTTTTCCACTTTAGGCCAAAGATGAGAAAGAACCACAACAGGGTCTTCTTTGATAGATATAGGAGAAGAAGCATGGTCTTCCATGGGTTGAGGAAAGGTAGGCGAAGAGGGTTCCTCAAGGGGGTAGAGCATAGGTATAATTGCCCCCTCAACATGTGGGTGATGAATAGGTAAAGTATTATCCTCCATAGGTAAAATAAGTGGTAAGAGTAGTACAATTAGAGTAGGCACAATAGGTCTCTCATCTAATGTGGGAGTAGATAACATTGACTCTTCTAGGTGTAAAGGTGGAGTGGATGGGGTACTACTCGCTATCAGTGGAAGAGAGGTAGGTGAAGAGGGTTCATCAAGAGGGTATAACATATGAATGATGTTCCCTTCAACATGTGGTTATAGAATGGGTAAGGCATGGTCTTCAAGTGGTAAGAGGATAGGCAATATTGGTTCAAAAGGAATTGGAAATATAGGCTCCTCTAGTGGTAAAAGAAGTGGTAAAGGAGGCCTTCCTCACACAAAAGTAGAATGGGTGAAATAGGTTCTTATACCTAAGGAGTAATAATGGGCAAAACAAATTCCATTAACTATGGGGGAGGATTCGATAAAATGGGTACCTCTTGTTGAGGGCGAGGTTGAACTAGAGGTAAATTAAAGACCATGTTGACCATATGGATATTATGATCACCTAAGTTAGTCATGGTCTGAACAATATTTTGATTAGGTGAATGGTTAGGAAAAGATTATTTTAACATGCCCATGTTTTGATTAGTAGGTGCATTAAGATTATCTAGGACAAGATCACACCTATCTAGCATGTCTTAAATAATGTTCTTGAGTGTCTTACATTTATTAGAATTATGGCCTTTAATTCAATGGTAGCAACAAAACTCATCTTCCTTGTACCAAGTCGGAATAGGATCAGAGGACTCAAACTATATAAGAGGTTTGATTTGTGGAAGGGCTTTGACACCTTGTTGTAATAGTTTTTCCAAAATAGGTGTATATGACTCCCTAATGGGAGTGTATTGTCTTTGTTCATGCCATTGTTAGAATTGCTTGGTTGGATTTTGAGAAGTTGATTGGTTTGTGGTTGTAGAAGAATATGACTTAATGAACACTGTGTTGATGGAGCCTTTAGATTTTTAGTTAGAAGGAGAATTTTTAGAAGAGGAGGAGTCATTTAATTTGGAATTGGGGTTCTTATTATGCAACTTGACTCTACCTTCATCTATAGCCTGAATCTCAAGTTTTTATGCCATCATAAAGGCCTCATCAAATGTGTATAAAGTTTGTACTTAGAGTGTGGATGAGATGTGCTTAGCACATTCCCTTGAGAAGATCTCCATAAGCTTAGGTTGGGGTAAAGTGGAGAGTTGATTGATTAAACCTCTCCAATGAGCAACAAAATTTGTGATAGACTCATCATCAAATTATCTGATAGAATAAAGGTCTATAATAAAAACCTTTTTAGAAATGTTAATAGAGAAATGGTCTAGGAATATTTTTATGAGTTGGGTAAATGAGGAAAGGGAGTACTGAGTTATAGAGCTATACCAATCCAAGGTAGCACCTAAAAGAGACATAGGGAAAGTGCAAAGTAATAACACATCATCGTGTCTTATTAAATAACAAGCATGTCTAAATGATCACAAATGTTGTTGTGGGTCCTCTTTAATTTGGAAATGAGTAAATTTAGGGAGTTACCATTGGCTTGGATAAGGGTGAATAGGCATAAAAGGATGGATGGGTTCATTACATATCTGATCATAAGATAATACATTCTTTGAACCAGAAATGGATGTCTCTAAATTAGACATCTTGTCCATCAACATCTTAATGAGGTATGGAGGGGGATTAGTCTTGAAGATACTTCCTAAGTTATAAGGAACCTAATAGGAAGTAGATGGAACATATGACATAGCTTGCTGAGGTTGTGTTGGGAAAACATAAGGATAATGAGTCATAGGTTGGGGGCAAAAAGAAAAGGGGATTTAGAGACTCTGCTTTGGTTGGATGTTGTTATTATAGGTTGGGTTATTGTCATGGTTAAACTAAATGAAGGGTGAGTCATAACTTAGGTAACTATAGGTGTAAGAGTAGATGGAATAGGTACCACCAAATTCTGAAATGGGGTGAGACTTGACTGAACTGGTTGTGATTATGAAAGTAGGGAAGTCACACTAGGGTTTAGGTGGGATTGGGCAGTTGGTGATGCTAAACTTTGGACATTGTTTATGGTTGGGTTACTTGTCAAAGCAATGGTTTAAGTAACCATGGGTAAAATATTGGAGCTAGTTGAAATTGAAGTTGTCTCCATTAGAGAAGTTGGCTTACCATAGATTGGGTCATCTAAAGAATTGTGGGTTCGACTCATGGCAAGGTAATGCTGAGGGATACCACATTATGATCAAGAAATTTAGCAAAATATTGATCTCCTTTAGGCACAATAGGAATTTGGTTGGGTCTAAAAGTATGCTCTGTATTTAAAGTATACTCCATGACAAACTCAATAACAAGAGGGGAAGGTCAAAGTGGTTGTCGACTTATGTAATTGGTAAGAATTTTGGCTTGAGATCATGTCAATACCATACAAGAGGAAGTATAAATAGTCTTAATACTCTATATTAGTGATAGAATAAGGAAAAACCAAGTTTGGGTGTAGCTAAATGGGTTATTTTAGCTTACTATTTTAAGCAAATGAAAATTACACAGTCATCGATGTCGGTAGTAAAAAGTTTGCCAACATTAGTGGGACTAACTGATGTCGGTAGCTAAAGTATGTCGATGTCAATATAGTTAACCAATGTTGGTCACTGTGATATCCTAAGAGATGAAAAATCCAAAGTTTTAGAAACCTAGAAGTAGAAACTAGGTAAAATAGAGGATGCAAGAGGTCTATGTAAGAAGGAAGAACACTTAGAAAACCTGATATAATAGGTTATACAAATTGAGTATTAGAAAAAGTGTCAATTTTGTGAATCAATAGGAAAACATTCTTACCAACTCCAAAATATAGAAGACAATAAAAAAGCATAAATAGAACATATAGAAACTAACTATTAACTCCTAGAGATTAATTTTAGTCTCATGTTGGCTTATGCCTTAATCAGATAGTGAGAAGAAATTTTGGTTATCAAAGGTACTAGAAAGCAATCTAGAGCTAGTTTTAGGTTAGTTTTAGTGCTCAAGAGGAAATTTGTGTTAGACCAGGTACATGGCTTGTTATATGGGCTTGCTCCCTGTACTTCATGGAACTAAAGCCAAGCCAAGCCACTTAGCCAAAATATACCTTCTACCTAGAGTTTATACTCTGCTAGAGAATGGAGTGGGTTCTCCCCTTGGTGAAATCTAAGTAGGATAGTTGGGTAGGGTAAGGTAATCCATCAGATGATGAAATATTGATGGGCCTTGTCTCAGGTGAGTTTAGATGTTTATTTGTGTGAGTGTGATTTGGTTGTGTAACATAGGTGCACCACAATTTATTCATAATGCTTGTAATTGACTACGTGATCTAACATATGCATCAAGCAAACAATGAAGTGTAGTAAGTTTTAAACCCAAATCTAAAATGTTTAGATTCGAATGAAAATAAAGATAAAATAAGAATAAAGAATGAACTTCACTATCCTAATGTGCATGCAAGAAAGAGATAATTTTTAACTTGTAAGGGAAGTGATAAATTACTTTTAGAGGTAAAGAGAAAAGAAGAGTGGCAAGTAAGAAGAGATTTTAGTTAATTTCCTTTAAGTAAAAAATAAAATGTTAAATTTTTCATTTTGAGGAAGAAAAGAAGAAGAAAGTGCAAGAAATGAAAATTTCACTATAATGCACCTATATGAATGCTTAAATCAAGCAATGAACCTAAGGAAAACTCTAGGGTCCCATCGGGTGTGCCAAAAATGTTTCACTAAAAATTTTATATTTCAAGTCTAAAGGAAAATAGATAAGAAGGATAAGGATACGTGATTAGAGTGAACCTAGATTGGTTTACACAGCATATCTAAATGTTGCGAGTACTCCTCTTTGGCTGAGGAGGACAACTTATAAGTAAGAAAACATTAACACAAAATATTTTTTTAGAAAATATATGAGTGGGATGCCAGCTATGTGCTTATTCTAAGAAGTGTCAAACTTTTTAGAGATGATAGTCCACTTTTGAGAGACAAAAGTGTAATAAATAAGCAAGAGAGAGGAAAAAAGAGATATTGTTACCGTTATTCACAATCTGAGTGCAGTAAAAAGTAACAGAGTGTAAGTGGTATATTCTATTTATATTTTGAAAGTTGTTTGGGCAGGTCTTAGAAGGGTTAAGAAATCTACAGTCACTAATGTTGATTATGCTTCTGAGGTCAGTAAGGGAGTGACTAATATCGGTTATACTACCAAGGTTAGTGGGGGAATGTGATCGTTATTAGTTAGGCTATCGAGGTTAGTAAGGACAATAATTGCCTAGGAGCTTATAGAAGGCTTTTCTAGGTCTAAGAAATGGTTTTGGTTAGGTTTGGAAGGTTGGGGTGATTTGTGAGAGAGAGAGTATGATTTGGATGGATCTAGTTAGAGGTTTGGTGTGTCGAGTCAAGGGGAAATAAATAGGTAAGATATATAACTCCTTCACAAGGGTTTGGTCAGGAATGTATAAAGTAATGAATAGTAGATATAAAGTGACTATTTAAAACACCTATAAAATAAGTGATGTACTTAGTTGTAGTGGTGACTAAACAATTAGTGCCATATGGATGGCTCCTATTAGGTAGTCTAAACGGATGCCTTGAATGGAGAAAACAAGTGGGTGTTGCTAGTTCTCAAGAGCTTGGTTCTTGATCTAGGTTGACTTATGCAAGATAATAATAAGCCAAGATGCCATAAGTTGAATGCCAAAAACTTGGATTCAAATAAGAATGAATTTTATTGCTTTTTGCTGACCTAAACATCAATTTGGAGTTTGGCTTATATAATCAATGTTAGTGATCCCGTCGACGTCGATCATGGGTTGATCAACATCGATAACCTTAGAATAGTTAAAACTACTATCTTTAGCCTATTTTCTATTGATCCTCATGCCAAGTGTGGAACCCATTACAAAATGGTAAAAATAGGAGGTTAAGAAGGACATAGTTGGTTAGGAATTCATTTTGGAGGTGAGAATAAGTCTTGGGTAGTTAGGATGAGGGGACTAGGTCTTGAGGTGACTCATTAGGTGAGAATTAGTCTTAGGATGAGGTGGTCAAGTAAGATGGCATAAGGGGTTTTTAATTAACTTAATTAAGTATTTTAAATTAATTAAATGTGTGAGGGGAAAAAGCATGGGTTGGGGAGGCCAATTATATTTATTATTGAAAATGGGCTTAAGGGGGGTTTTGACATAGGAAATTATGCATGTGTGTGATGTAATTTTGGTGTCTACAATATGTTTAATGTAATTAGTACCACATTCATTATGGACAAATTTTTCTTGGTAATTGAGGTATATTTATTATCCCACCAATTTATTTCATCTAAAAAAGCTTCCATAGAGGCGAGATACTAGTGTTGCTTTAATGAAAAATAACAACTCATTTGCAAGATACTTTCAACGTCTAAGATGGTTTCTTGTTGCGCTCAATCTCATGTATGGAATTTGATGAATGAGATTAGTGTAAATTAAAGTGTTATTTTTTGTGCAAGTTAATAAACAAATGCATGCATATTTGAAGTTATTTTGGGTTATAAAGGCATTCATTTTTCATTGAAAGGCTTTCATTTTCAATGATTAAATGGTTATTTTTGATAAAATTAAGCATGATTATGGACTTTTATAAGCTTCAATAAGACATTTATAATTATTTAGATTTATAATTCTACATTATTTTCCTTCAATGGTCACTTTTGCATATGAAAGGAGTTTGGTGATGATGTTAGTTTTCTTGTGTAAAACTGATGCATGCAAATGATTTCCTAAAAAGTCATATAATATTGAAATTATAGAAAGCTTTACATTCCATAACATTCTTTGCTATGTAAAGTTTTGTATTTTGTGCACCTAATTAAAATTATTATATGTTAAATTTGACATTAAAATGATCGTCATAGTAGACCAAATGTTAGAAAACATAATGATCATTTGGACATGTTACCTTTTAATTCACCCTTATTCATCTTTTTTTTTTGTGAACCTTCCCTAATTGAAAGATGACTTGCCATCTTAACTTATTTATCATATGTTTATTTCTTAAATTTGGCTCTTTGTTTTAAAATGTTATCTGCTTGTCATCATATGTGCAAAGTTACTAAAGAATTGAACCTTCGAACATGAACCCTTTTCAAAGTTCAAGAGTTCAATGGTTCAATGTTTCCCAAAAGTCATGAACTATTGGTCCCTTTGTGTAACTCAATTTGTATCTTTAAACCTTTGTGTTGAACCTCATTTCAAGAGTTCAAAGGTTTAACGGTTCAAAGATTCAACATTCTGTGACTTTAGTCCCACCTTTCCCAAAGTCTTTTAAGTCAAAATTTGTGAGATATTTTAAAATAAGTAAATAATTTAGAGGGAAATATATCCAGAACATTTTATGAAATGGAAATTTATAATTTCAAAAAGTTATGAGTAATCATTACACATTAAGGTCACGTGCAAAAACTACTTACAATTAATGCACCTGTCAGAATTTGCATCCTATCAAACAAGTTCAACACAAGTTAATTGATACAATAATTATTTGACCTAATTTCATGTCTTTATCAAGAAAGGACAAGCCATTTTTAACAGTAAAAACATAGGTTAATACAAAGGAGAGCATTGCTAGAGGTATAATATTTTTATTACACAGATTCATAGTTATTTCTAATCCATTGAAGGTGAGTTCAAATTTTCCTATAAGCTGATTCCATTATTTTGTTGGAAAGGAGAATCTTTTTGAGTTTTTGGGATTATTTAAGAAGTTCAAAACATTTTTCATTATATCCTCCAATATGTAGCCATGAAATCTACTTGTCTTGGTTATGAACATGGTCTTGGTCTTGTTTGTTCTCTTCCTAAATTAAGGGATATTTATTTAGTTCAATATGATTTAGAAGATTTTAAGGAGAGGGTTAAAAATCCTATGTCAACCCTATGATGGAGAAAATAGTGGAAAGTGGTTTAGTCAAAGTTGCAGCTTTTTCCCATGGTAGTATAATCTCTTGAATTAGTTTTAGAATGCATGAATAGATACGACCCTCAAGATAGGTGTATCAGAATTATGGATGGTAATATATTACTGCATGTCACTAGACAAACCCTAATGGATGTGATGAAAATTCCACCCAAGGAGCCATAATCTGACCTCGATATTACTTCCTCTTCTAGTCATTTTTCATTAAAGAAAGCAATCTACATGAGTGTAATTTCCAAAAATTGGTTACTAAAATTTCAAAAAGGAGGTTCAAGACTACCCAGAGCATTAACTAGACAACATATGATAATGAAAATTAAATATATCATGGTATTATTACACAGGGTGAAAGGCATTCTCAGGCATAATATTAGGAGGATTGGATGTACTTCTTCATTTAGGTGATCCTCTAAGGATAATAGTATTTGGATTGGGTAGAAATCATAGCTAAATGTTTGCATCTGGGTCTAAGCAATTATTTTGGAAATAAGGATTTTTATGTCTTCATATTTCTTTTACTACTCAGCATCTACAAGAGAATGGAGAGGATTGCCTCATACATCCTTAGTTAAAGATAGTAGAATTTATGATTATTACCCACATTTACTAATGCAAAATTATTATGAAAACTATGGAAGGGTTAAAATGATGTTTTTATTGGTAGGATGACTTATGAATTGATAGGCAATGATAATAAGAGAATGTCTGATGAAGGCATGTAGCTAATCTGTATTTATGGTAGTTTCTTCACTCATTTTTTCAAATTTACTTATATTAGAGTTGGTGGTTTTGGCGGTGAACCAGTGAAGCTACCTAGATATGTTTTTGATTACTTTGTATTGATAGAAGTTTGTAGGAAACTAGCCCATGTAGATAAGAAATTTCTAATGAAGAAAGAATCTAGTATATCTTTTCCTATCGAACTAGGACACTATTCATGCCAGTCAATTTTTTATGCCTTAAATTTAGAGGTGGACCTAAAAAGTTCAATCTTCAATACTATAATGCAGACCCCAGTTCTATAGCAAAGGTTTTGCTAAGGATAATCTGGATTTTGGAATGGGATTTTCACACATTTCCCAAATCAAAGACTATTGGGAGGATTGTCTAGATGAATTTGAAGTTAGAAGAAATCTTTGGTGTAGGTTCTCCTTGGGGAAAATAATTACACTCAATCTGAGTATAAATATCTATGGAATAATTGATGATGAATAATAAGTGGTTGATCCTCATTTTGAACAAGTAAAATAGCTACCTATTCCATAAGTTGATTGGAATAAAGATGAAGAGGATCAGGTTGAAGTCAAAACTCTCCCAGTGATAAGGAGAATTGAGAAATGGTTAAAGGGTTATAGATTGAAAGAAGTTCAAAGTGAAGATTCCCAATGATATGCACCAATTGATGAATCACCATCTCCAATAAGCTCTTTTAATCAGCTTATTACTATTTGTGATGTAGGTACTCTCAAGCCAAAATTTGGAAAGGGTTCTGTTATCAAAAATTCTAAGAAAACCCTTGCAACTATTCTACCTTCTCATACTACCAAACTAAGGACTAAAAGTATGAAGAAGGAGATTTCTAAAAAAATAGTTGTAGACTTTAACTCTGAAGAGGATTCAAGAGAGGCAACAAGTGATAAAGGATTTGATTCGCCAATGGTAGAGGAGATTAGTGAAAATCAACAAATAAAGGTTACTTTAGATTTTGTAGATCTGATGGTGATATCAAATGTGTCTTGTAAACAATTGAATATTGGTAAGGAAGTTCCAGTCCTTACACCTAAATGGTTGGAAAGTTCAATCAGTGATAAAAGGAAAATAGTTCCATTTTCATTACCATTGGAGGACATGGTTAGCAAGTGTCTAGGAAACACTCCTAAATCCAAGAAACTAAAAACATCCAAGGTGGACATTGACCCTAATACAGGGAACTAGAGTACAAAAATAGCCCAGTTGACCACTGATAAGGAAGTTTGAGATCCCATAATTTAAGATTTCATAATTAAAAAAATAGATTTGGGACTGTATCATGCATTGCAAATGTGCACCATCTTGAAGCATCTACCAAAAGGATAGTTAATTATACCTAGAAGGATTGAAAAGATAAGAGGGAGTTGAAACAAACCTTATGATCAATGATAGAGTATATTGATGCTATTCATAATCCAAATCCATAACCTGTTTCCCAACTATCTCTATCTTTTGACCCAAAATCTCTGATCAACAAAAAAATGCTAGATCAGATACTTAAAAATAAAATGGTGACTGAGGTATTTGATGATTGGTTGGATGGAATTATCTAGAAGGGTACATAATATATTAAAGAATTGAAGAATATATATGATAGGACTATGGCTATCATCAAAGATTTGAAAACACATAATGCTTCATGGGAAAAAGAGGAAGGAAAATGGATTAATGTGATAAATCAAATTGGTGATGTTTAGAAGTATGGGGAAATAATTTTTTTATCAAAGAAAAATTTGACAAGTCTAAATGATAATATATTATATGTAAGTAAGAGAAATATCGAATGGAAAAACTCAGTATCTAGACAAGGATGAATTGAATTTACAAAAATGATCAAAGAAATAACTAAGTTTACTCAATCCTTATAGCATGACTTGCAATGTATTGATGTGAAATATATAAAAGATGATGGGGAGCCAAAAAAGGATATCAATATTGTGGTTCAATCCTTCAAAGAGAAGATCAATTTTATTAAAGAAAATGACAACCTATTAATTAAGGATTTCTCTCATATTTCAAAAGTAGAATCACTTCTTCACCTTTGTGTTGTTGAACTCGTAGAACACATGGAAAAAGTGGAAAATTTTTGAAGAGAGAAATATGTTTGGAAATCACAAGTTAAACACATTGGTATCCCCAACTTCTCAAAAATCCAAGAATTTGTTACTGCACATTAGGAATAGAAGGTGCAATGTGTTTCCTTAGCAGAACAAAGCAAATCTAGAGATTCCAATCCATTGCCCTAGTCATGATCTTGCTTATGCAATCTCTTTATTTAGTTATTTAGTTGAAATTATGTTAAAAAAAAACTATCTTTTAATGAGCTTGTATGAAACTAAATCCCGTATGGGTCAGAGTTTGTTTTAACTCTAGGTTTAAAAGAATAGTTAAAGAGGGTAACTATATATATATATATATATATATATATATATATATATATATATATATATATATATATATATATATATATATGTTTTTAGTTGTTAAAAACTAAGATAGAGGATAGTAAAGAAGAAGATAAGAGAATTTTAAAGCTAAACTTATTTGTTTTTATAATATATGTGATGATTGTTTGAAAAAAATTCATCTGCGAGTGAAAAGAAGAAGTAATTGCTGCATACTTAAATCTATGTGTTTAAGTATTTGAAATTGGGTTTCTATGTGAACTCTCCTTTCAAGTGGTAATTATTATTTCATTGGATAACTCATCATATGTGTTTTATCTTTTGTTGGTTTAGTAATATACATATTTATATGTCTAATTATTGTTGAGAATAGAATCTATGTGTTCTATCACTAAATAATGTTATATGGAGAAAATCTACCACATTCATAACATGATGATGTATGAATGTTAGTATGCCTTAAACATTTTCTAGTTAAAAGTGTGTCTGAATGATTAAAGTAGTTTAAATTCATTAAAAAAATTTAAGGGAGTTGTATCTTAATTCAAAGAGGAATTATCCCTAATAGTTCATTCATTTGTTTTTTAACTCATTTGTTCTCAAAGAAAGTGTTATAGAGTCAAAGCAAAACTTTTTTTTTAGAATAGGACAAATCTATTAACCAACAATTTTTAGTGACTCTATTGGGAATTCGAAGTCATTTGTTAAAAGATTAGTCACCTTAATATGAAGCAACATTGGTGCTTCTCCATGAAAATATGATTCCTATTTTGCAACCTAATATTAGTTTTCAAGATGAGCAGGAAGATATAATTGGTTAGTTAAACACTCTTGCATGGTGCACTCACTGAAGCATTAAGGATTATAGAAGGGCCAACTGAGTATTAGAAAAAGAAGAAGAATTGGCTAATAAATTTCGATTGTTATTATTCAGACAAAGGAGGCAAGTAGAAAACCCAAGCAGAAATCAAGCCCCTGAAGTCTGAAGATGTCAAGAGTAGCTTATAAACTAATATCATAAACTGGAGTCTAGAAGATATACAAGGTCTTTGAGGAAAGGAGTTAAGGATCCTACCTTTTAAAAATTACAAAGCCTTAATTTTCCCTATATCCCTTCTCCTATAAGAAGATCTATAAGTTGGCCTCCTAGCCCTCCTAAGCCTTCTACATCCTCTATTTGTCAAGCCTTAACCCTTTTTAGTACTATCATTTCCTTTGCCATCAGTTTTCTTCCAATGGCTCAACCTTGGGGAGTAGCTATAGGGCCTCTAAATTTAGAGGCTAACCTAAATCCTCTCCCTAAAAATGTAATCGAAAAGTTACCCAAATTTAATGTATATGGAAGAAAATCACCAATTGAACATTTGAGTGCTTTTGTTGCAGCATGTGGTATGTTAGGTATGCAACATCAAGATGTAGCCATAAGAATTTTTATGTAAACTCTAACTAAAATTACAACATAATGGTTTTATCATCTAACTAACCCTTCAATTACAAACTAGAATGATATAAAATTTGTGTTTGAAAATAGATTCAAAAGCATGGAAGATGAATATTCCCTTCTTGCTCAATTGACTCATCTCAAGAAAGAAATACATGAGCCTATGAGGGAATTTATATCCAAATTCAATAGAATTGTGCACAAAATCCCAAATGTTAAAAGGCCAACTCTTGAGAATCAAAAATGTTTCTTTATTAATTATATGCCTCTTGATATTAGTTTTTATCTTAGAAGAGGTGCAGTTGCTGACTTAGCAATCACACAAACCTTAGTAGTTGAGTTAGAAGATGATCTCATTATAGTTGTAAAATATAAGAAAGACGTCCAAGTACCTAATGCTCATCCCTCGTCTTCTAAAGATCTTATGGTTCAAAGATTAGTTAATGATATGATTGCCTTAAAAAAATAATTACCTAAGGTTGGTACTTCATTTCAATAACCATATCAAGATGTTAGCAGGAGAAATTTTAACCAATAGACAAATACTGGTAAGACATTACCACTTACATCAACATAACCCAAGCTAGCTATTGAAGCTCCCCTTAGAAGAGGAAATATGTGTGTATTTCATTTGACTATTGATCATGATGGAAACTCTTGTCTGGAGATGCTTAGATATGCTCAAATGGCCACTACTCAATATGTATTGGGAGAGATTACCAAATAAGAAAGGAACTCTAAGCAACTTGGCAACTCTGAAATACACTTCTTAGAATATGAATTAGATTTAGAAAGAGGAGGTGAAATATTGGTTACTCTTGAAGATCCTTCATGTGTTGTGCTTATCAAAAGTCAAAAAAATCCAAGATTTTCTAATACTCAAGAAGTACCTATTAAAGGTAAGGAGCCTCTTATTAGAACCCCTGACATTAATTTGAAGGCCCAAAAAGTTAAATTGTTAGATAGGAATGATCATGAAACTTATTTTTATATTATAGAATTTTGTAAGTCCACACAAATTCAAATATCCCCTACTGAGTATCTTAAGTTGAATCCTAAATAACTTGATAAGTTGGTTAAATATGTCAAACGTGATCATTAATTGAGCCCAAAAGTCAACTATATGCTAGTGATGAGTCTCTGATTACCCAATTTTTTGCTTTCCCACTTGAATCACCCAGACATACTCCTAAAATGACTATTGACTCAACTAATGATACTTCTTATGTGGTTAATATGAAACCCAACCCATTTTATGTTTTTTATTCATAAATGGCCATAAACTCAATAATTGTATTATAGACTCAGGTGCCTCTAATAATATCATGCCTTCTTCTGTAGCCAAAGCCCTAGGCCTATCCCTTACAAAAACATGTAGTAGGTGTTACTCCATGGATGACAAACAGATTTTCTTGCTTGGGCAAATCAAAGATGCACAAGTCAACCTTTCCGTTTATCTCGATAAAAAAGTGAAATTAACTATTTTGGTAGTAGATATTCCTGCTAGTTATGGGATGTTGTTGAGCAGGACCTTTTGCAAAGACTTAGGTGGTTAGATTAAATTGGATTAGTTAAAAACTACAATTCTATTGGAAAAGCAAAAAGTTAAACTAGGACCTAAACCTAAATGCAAGTTTACTGTGTATCCTTCTGATGATCCTAAATCTCAAATCTTATTTGAAGAATGTGAATTTGGAAATTACTTTCTCTCTTTTGAAGACATGAAGGAAGAGTCCACCCCTAAAATTTGCTCATTTAGATGATCTATGGACCATAGAATTTGATGGTAGCTATGCCACCATTGGTTTAGGAGTAGAGGTTGTTTTGATCTCACCTGAAGGTAAATTTTTTTCTTACTCTTTCAAGTTAGAATTTAAAATTACTAATAACACTGCAGAGTATGAGGCCCTATTACTTGGGTTAAATGAAGCCAAAGAAAAGGGGATAATGATGCTCAGAGCAAAAGGAGATGTTGAATTGATTGTTAAATAGGTGAGTGGCATTTTCTCAGTTAAAAATGAAAGATTGAGACATTACAAGAATAGGTTTTGGGACTAGATAGAATATTTTGATGTCTTTTCTATTGAGGCAATTCCTAGAGATCAAAATACACGAGTGGATTCTATGGTAGTGTCAGCTTCCATTCTTCTCCCACACCCTAATTTCAAAAAGGATTCATATAAAATACAATTGATCTATCATCCTAATGTCCTAGATAATGCTGATAATTGGCAAGTTTTTGAGAGTGATAGGTAGATCACAAACTTCTTGGATAATGTTGAAATGTTCTTGGGGACTTATTTTGAAGGTTATAAATTAGAATGTAAAGAATTTAGTCCTGATCCAGGGATCAATTCAAAGGGTGATGTACTTTAGTTAAAGGGAAACAAAATACCTAGAGGACTAGTCTCTCTAGAACATTTGTTCACTCGACAAGATGAATATACTAAAGACAAACTTGCTTAGAACCCTAACAAAATGGGAGATTATGAAAAGATAAACATTGGGAGTAAGATTGATCTTAAATGGATTTCCATTGGTAGTTGTTGCTCACCAAAGGAGAAAAACAAATTGATTAATCTATTGATTAGGTATAAGGATGTCTTTGCTTGGTACTATGATGACCTAAAAGATTTTAGGGATGGACAATTTCAACATCATATTCCTTTAAAAACAAATGCAATTTTATTTAGACAAAAGTTGAGAAACTATAACCTAGAAGTTGCTGAAGCAATCTTTAAACAGATCGAAAAAATGTTGAAATATAGAATTATTTATCTAATTCATCACTTTACCTGGGTGGTAAATATTTTCCCAATATGCAAAAAAAATGGAGAAATAAGAATTTGTGTTGATTTTTAGAATCTAAACCAAGCTAATTTGAAAGATAATTATCCTTTACTTGTGATGGATCACATTTTATAGATAGTTACTGGATCAAAAATAATGTCCATGTTAGATGGATTCTTAGGTTATAATCAAATAAGTGTAGCTATAGATGATCAACATAAAATTGCTTATACTACACCTCGAGGAACTTTTGCTTATAACTGTATGCCCTTTGGTTAGATTAATGCTGGTGTAACTTTCCAATGGGTGATGAATTCATCTTTTTTAGAGCCCAAAGATAAAATTATTGTCATTTATCTTGATGAATTGACTTTTTTCTCTAGAAAAAGAGAGGATCATCTGAAAGATCTAGAGATCATTTTTCAAAGGTGTCAAAGTCATGGGATATCTCTTAATCCTAAAAAGTTAGTTTTCTGTGTAACAAAAGGTAAGTTGTTGAGACATCTAGTTTCAAAGGATGGAATCAAGATTGATCCAAAAAGGGTTAGAGCAATACAATAGCTAAGTCTTTATTCTAATAGGACTGGAGTTAAGTCTTTTTTTAGCCAGATTAACTTCTTCAGAAGGTTCATTCTTGATTTTATTGAGATTATGAAGCATATTATGAGAAAAAACAAGCATTCAAATGGAATGAGGTTGCTAAGAAAGAATTTGAAAATATTAAAGAAGTGATTACACAAACACCTATTTTGGTAAACCTTGATTTCTAAAAAGGTTTTATTAGCTATTATTATGCTTCAGAACATACCCTGTCTCGTATCTTGCTATAGAAAAATAAATTGAATGAAGAATCCCTAATAGCCTTTATGAGTTTTCCTCTTAAGAAACATGAACTTAAATATTTTTTAACTAAGAAGCAAGCTTTCACTGTGATAAAGGCCATTAAATAGTTTAGATATTACATACTACATTCTCATTCAATTGTACTTGTCCCTAGTTTAGCTGTAAAAAGCATTCTGACTCAACAAGATGTTGGGATGAATAAAAAAACAACATGGGTCGCTAAGATTCAAAAAAATGACTTCAATATTAGGCCAACTAAATTATTTAGAGGTCAAGGACTATGCAAATTGATTGCTAAAATTAAAGAATAAGAAGAAGAGGAAGAACTTCCCACTGTCTTATTGGTGAGTTTACAAGATCTATGGTTCTTGAATGTGGCACATTATCTTACTTATAGAGACTATCCTAGTCACTTATCCCTAAAGGAGAGAAGGAATCTAAAGTTAAAATTAGTAAAATATGTCATTTGGGGTGATGTCTTATACAAAAAGGGACTAGATGGAACCTTTTTGAGATGTGTAGATAAAAAACAATAGCACAAGATTTTGGAAGTTTTTCATAATGAAGCCTATGGTGGACACTTCTCTTCTTTGGTCATAGCTTTCAAAATCCTTAGAAATTGTTATTATTGGCTAGGTATGTTTAAATATGTATACAAATGGGTAGCTAACTGTGAATAAAGTAAAATGTTTTTAGTAAAGCCATAACTTACATCATTTGCTCTTAGGCCTATCATTATTGAATAACCTTTCAAATAATGGGGATTAGACTTCATTGGGCCTCTCTCACCTTCTTCAAGTGCCAGACACACACACACACATTCTTACAACAATTGACTATTTTACAAAATGGGTTGAAGCAGTCCTTGTGAAGAGAACCACTTCAGAAGTAGTATGTAATTTGCTCAGATAAAATATACTGGTACATTTTGGTGTTCCTCAAAGGCTTGTGGCAAACAATGCTACCAGCTTTTCTTAAATTGAACTTACTTCCTTTTGTTATGAGCATAGTATCTCTCTTTCTCACTCATTAGATTATTACCCTCAAGGGAATGGACAAGCTGAGTCTAGTAACAAAAATATGATAGCCATCACTAGGAAATTGGTGAGTGATAATACTAAAGATTGGCATAAGAGGTTGTATGAAGCACTCTAGGCTGACAGGATAACCCCAAAAAGGGTAATAGGAATGGTGCCTTTTAAACTGGTTTATGTAAGATGAGCTCATTTATCATTACCCCTAGAATTATCTATAGCCAAATTACACAATGTCATTAAATATCAATATTTTCAAGATTTCCTAGAAAAGAGTTTTATGTACTTAACCAAGATTAAGGAAGAAAGGAATAAACTGGTTGATTAGATTACCACTTATCAAGCTAGGGTTAAGAAGATTTTTTATCATAAATCAAGGCCCAAAAAATTCATGGAAGGAGATGAAGTGTTGTTGTGGGATAAGAGAAGAGAACCTAAAGGAGCACATGGAAAGTTTGATTCACTTTGGAAAGGCCCCTTCAAAATTCATTAGGTATTTAGCCCTAATTCTTTCAAATTAGAATATCTAGATGGAACTATTCTACCCCTATCTTATAATGGATAAGACCTTAAATTGTATTGACTGTAAAATAGGTGTCCCTTATTTTATATGTAGTCTTTCCTTTGTTGTCATGTGTTATTGTTTTCTTTTTCCAATTTTGGGTTTGCCTTGATTCTTTTTCTTCCATCTCAGTGTTTTAGTTTGTGTGTAACTAGAGTATCTAAGCTCTTTGCATTTTCCCATAAAATACAGTTCCCAATCAGAGCCAATGTTACCTTTTAATTCACCCTTATTCATCTTTTTTTGTTAACTTTCCCTAAGCAAAATTTGACCTGCCATCTTACCTTATTGATCATATGTTTATTTTTTAAAGTCTATTCTTTGTTTTGAAATTTTATCTGCTTGTCATCATATGTGCAAAGTTACTGAAGAATTGAACCTTAAAATGTGAACCCTTTTCAAAGTTCAAGAGTTCAATGGTTCAATGTTTCCCAAAAGTCATGAACTATTGGTCCTTTTGTGTAACTCAATTTTTATCTTTAAACCTTCGCATTGAACCTCATTTCAAGAGTTCAAAGGTTCAATGGTTCAAAGATTTAGCATTCCATGACTTTAGTCCCACCTTTCCTGAAGTCTTTTAAGTCAAAATTTGTGGGAAATTTAAAAAGAAGTAAATCATTTAGAGGGAAATATATCTGAAACATTTTATGAAATGGAAAGTTCTAATTTTGAAAAGCTATGAGTAATCATTACATATTAAGGTCATGTTTGAAAACTACTTACAATTAATGCACTTATCAAAATTTGCATCCTATCAAAAAGTTTAGCGTAATTTAATTGATCTAATAATTATTTGAATTGATTTCATGCCTTTATCAAGAAAGAACAAGCCATTTTAAATAGTAAACACACAGGTTAATACAAAGGAGAGTAGTGTTAGAGGTATAAGATTTTTATTGCACAATTTCATAGTAATTTCTGATCTATTGAAGGATAGTTTAATTTTTCCTATAAGTTGATTCCATTATTTTGTTGGAAAGGAAAATCATTTTGAGTTTCTATGATTATTTAAGAAGTTTAAAGCATTTTCATTATATCCTCTAATTTGTAGCCATGAAATCTGCTTGTCTTGGTTATGAACACAGTCCTGGTCTTATTTGTTCTCTTCCTAAATTTGGGGATACTTCTTTAGTTTAATATGATTTAGAATATTTTAAGGAGGGGGTTAAAAATCCTATGTCAACCCCTATGATGGAGAAAATAGTGGAAAGTGGTTTAGTCAAAGCTACGACTTTTCCCATGGTGGTACAATCTCCTAAATTAGTTTTGGAATGCATGAATAGATACAAACCTCAAGATAGATGTATTAAAACTATGGATGGAAATGCATTACTACATGTCAATAGATAAACCCTAATGGTTGTGATGAAAATTTTGCCTAAGGAGTTGTACTCTGACCTTGATATTACTTCTTCTTATGGTCATTTTTCATTAAAGAAAGCAATCTACATGAGTGTAATTACCAAAATTTGGTTACTAAAATTTCAAAAAGGAGGTTCAAGACTACCCATAGCATTAACCAAAGAACATATGATACCAAAAATTAAAGACATCATGGTATTATTACACAGGGTGAAAGGTAGTTCTTAGGAATTTTATTGGGAGGATTGGATGTACTTCATCATTCAGGTGATCCTCTAAGGATAATAGTATTTAGATTGGGTAGAAATCATAGCCAAATGTTCGCATTTGGGTCTGAGTAATTATTTTAGAAATAAGGATTTTTATATGTATTCATATCTCTTTTACTACTTAGCATCTACAAGAGAATGGAGAGTATTGCCTCATACATCCTTAGTTGAATATAGCAGAATTTATGATTATTACCCACATTTGTAGATGCAAAATTGTTATGATAACTATGGAAGGGTTAATGATGTTTTTACTGGTAGGATGACTTATGAATTGGTAGGCAATGTTAATAAGAGAATCTCTGATGAAGCCATGCAGTTGATCAATATTCATGGTAGTTTCTTCATTCAATTTTCTAAATTTACTTATATCAGAGTTGGTGGTTTTGACGGTGAACCAATGAAGCTACCTAGATATGTTTTTGACTGCTTTGTATTGATATAATTTTATACACAACTAGCCCATATAGATAAAAAAATTCAATGAAGAAAGAATCTAGTATATCTTTTTTCATTGAACAGGGACACTATTCATGCTAGTCAATTTCTAACACCTTAAAGTTAGAGGTGGACCTGAAAAAGTTTAGTCTTTAGTACTATAATGATAGACCCCAGTTTGATAGCAAAAGTTTTACTAGGGATAAACTAGATTTTGGAATGATATTTTCACACACTCCCCAAATTGAAGACTATTGGGAGGATTATCCAAATGAATTTGAATTTAGAAGAAAGCTTTGGTACAGGTTCTCCTTGGGGCAAATAATTACACTCAATCTGAGTATGAATATCTCTATAATAATTGATGATGAAGAACAGGTGGTTGATCCTCATTTTAAATAAGTAAAATAGCTACCTATTCTATAAGTTGATTGGAATAAATATGAAGAGGATCAGATTAAAGTCAAAACTCTCCCAGTGATAAGGAAAACTAAGGAATGGTTAAAAGGTTGTAGACTAAAAGAAGTACAAAATGAAGATTCCCAATGATGTGCACCAATTGATGAATAACCATCTCTAATAAGCTCTTCTAATTAGCTTATTACTATTTGTGATGCTCAAGCCAAAATTTGGAAAGGGTTCTATTATCAAAAAGTCTAAGAAAACCGTTGTGACTATTCTACCTTCTTATACTACCAAACTAAGGACTAAAAATAAGAAGAAGAAGGAGATTTCTGAAAAATAGTTGTAGACTTTAACTTTGAAGAGGATTCAAGAGAGGCAACAAGTGATTAAGGATTTGATCCACCAATGGCAGAGGAGATTAGTGAAAATCAACAAATAAAGGTTAATTTAGATTTTGTAGATCTGATGGTGATATCAAATGTGTCTTATAAACAATTGAATCTTGGTAAGAAAGTTCCAGTCCTTACACCCAAATGGTTGGAAAGTTCAATCAGTGATAAAATAAAAATAGTTCCATTTTCATAGCCATTGGAGGACATGGTTAGCAAGTGTCTATGAAAGAATCCTAAATCCAAGAAGCTAAAAATAACATCTAGGGTAGACATTGACCCTAATACAGGGAATTAGAGTGCAAAAATAGCCCAACTGACAACTGATAAGGAAGTTTAAGATCCCACAATTCAAGATTTCATAATAAAATAAATAAATCCTGGGACTGCATCACGTGTCGTAGATGTGCACCATCTTGAAGCATCTACCAAAAGGATAGTCAGTCATACCTAAAATGATGAAAAAGATAAGAGGGATTTGGAATATACCTTATGATCAATGGTAGAGTATATTGATGCCATTCATAATCTAAATCCACAATTTGTTTCCCAACTACCTCTATCTTTTAACCCAAAATCTTTGGTCAACCAAAAAATACTAGATCAGATACATAGAAATAAAATGGTGACTAAGGTGTTTGATGATCAGTTAGATGGAATTATCTAGAAGGGTAAAAAATATATTAAGGAATTGAAGAATATATATGATAGGACTATGGCTATCATCAAATATTTGAAAACATAGAATACTTCATGGGAAAAAGAGGAAGGAAAATGAATGAATGTGATAAATCAAATTGGTGATGTTTAGAAGTATTGGGTAACAAAGTGTTAGGGTGTGGAGCTAAAAGCTTCACCAAGGAGCATACTAAAATAGGTTCGAGTCTACACAGACGCCGGCGTCGGTCAGGAGAGACCGACGTCGGTCAGTAGCAGTTGCAGAGGCATCGACATCGGCAATAGGGTCGGCCAACGATGGTCACATGCAAACAGGCAGGAACCGACGTCGGTTACCTGTGTGTCCAGAAAGCTATTTCCGTGGATAGCAGCGAGTGTTTGCATGATAAGTTTGAGTTGTGGACTCAAGCTTGCGTCTCTATTATTAGCAATATTATTTTTAGAGCCCTTGTTGAAGAGGCTTAACTGTTTGTTGTAAGAGCATGCTCAAGTTTCCTATTTCTATATGTAGGAAAGATCTTCTTAGCTTAGAATTGTAGTAGAAGAGTGTAGAACTGTAAGAGTAGAAAATTGTGAATGTTTGAAGGACAGTATTGAGTTGCATCAATCCAGGTTGTTGGATTTGAGTGTACTTGAGAGAGAGCTCTTGAGGAATAGAGATCTAGTGAGAGATCTTGTGTGCATCTAAGAGAGGTGTGGAAGAACGAAGTTTCTTCATTGTATTCCTATTGTAAAGAGTTTCAATACAAGTTTTCAGGGTGTTTTCTTGTATATCTTGTTCTGTGCTATTTATCATTCTAGTTACTTATCTATCTAATTTATTTCTGCATTTATTGCTTTCACAAGTGTAATCTATTGTTGGTTTGATCCCCCAACAAGTGGTATCAGAGCCTTGGTTACAGGTTACAGGTTACAGATTACAGGTTGCTCACAGGGGTTTCTGCAGGGATTTCTGTTTGAGTGGGAGAAGCAATGGCAGAAGAAAGTAAGTTGAGAATGGAAAAGTTTAATGGCAAGAACTACCAACATTGGAGAATGCAGATAGAGGACTATCTGTATCAGAAAGATCTCTACTTACCGTTAGGTGGGATAGCAAAGAAGCCCAAGGACATGGAGGATGAAGAATGGGAAGTTCTTGACAGAAAGGCTCTTGGGTCTATAAGACTGAGTCTGGCCTCCACTGTGATATCTAATTTGTCACAGGCAAAAACAACGGTAGAGTTGATGACTACGTTAGCAAATATGTATGAAAAACCCTCTGCTTCAAATAAGGTATATCTTATGAAGCAGTTATTTAATTTGCATATGAATGAAGGTGGATCTGTTTCTACTCATCTGAATGATTTCAATGGAATTGTTAATCAGTTAAGTTCTGTCAATATTGTATTTGAAGATGAAATTAAAGCTCTTTTGATATTATGTTCTTTGCCTGAAAGCTGGCATGGCTTAGTAATGGCAGTTTCTAATACTGCATCTGCATCAAATATTTTGAAAGTAGAGGATGTTGTTAGTGTTATCTTGAATGAGGAAATACGCAGGAAAAGCACAGAAGAGACATCTGGGAACGCTTTAAATTTTGAGAGCAGGGGAAGGCAAAAAGAAAAGAGCAAGAGGAGATCAAGATCTAAGTCTAAGGTGAGAGGAAGATCCAAATCCAGGAATGGCAGGAAGCCACAATGCTGGAATTGTGGAAAGATGGGGCACATAAGCAGAGATTGTTGGTCAAAGCCTAAGGAGGACAACCAGCACGAAGGAAAGGAAGAAGCCAAGATTGCAGGTATTGCACAGGATGCTTTAATTTTCTCTTTGCATAATAACATAGAATCTTGGGTATTAGATTCTGGTGCATCTTTCCATGCTACCCCTAACAGAGAGTATTTCAGTGACTATATCCATGGAGATTTTGGAATAGTGTACTTAGGGGATGATGAGCCTTGTAAGATTACTGGCAAAGGTAAAGTGCAGCTGAAGATGCAGAATGGCAACACATGGGTGTTGAGAGATGTGATGCATGTTCCTAGTTTGAAGAGAAATTTGATTTTTGCAGGTAAGCTAGGTGATGAGGGTTGTACAGTAACTCTCACAGCAGATTCTTGGAAGGTGACCAAGGGTGCACTCGTTATGGCCAGAGGTAAGAGAGAAGGTACTCTCTATCTGTGTAATTGTGTTACTAACAAATCTCCTTCAATTTTATCTACTTCAGATGTGGATTGTAAATTGTGGCACTCAAGGCTTGGCCACATGAGTGAGAAGGGGATGTCAATTCTTAAGTCTAAAGGTATGCTTTCAGATTTGAAAAGTATGGATCTAGAATTTTGTGAGCATTGTGTATTTGGAAAACAGAAAAGGGTTAGTTTTCTCAAGACCGGGTCTACTAAGAAAAGGCAGAAGTTGCAGCTTGTTCACACAGACGTGTGGGGACCAGCTCAGGTAGCCTCTATTGGCGGATCATGGTACTATGTTACATTCATAGATGACGCCACAAGAAAGGTATGGATCTACTGTATTAAAAAGAAATCTGATGTTTTTGAGACTTTTAAGATTTGGAAAGCCATGGTTGAGAATAAAACAGGCAGAAAATTAAAGTGCCTGAGATCTGATAATGGCGGTGCGTTCTGCAGTCTTAAGTTCAAATTGTATTGTTATACACACAGAATCCATAGGCAAAGGACGGTTCCAAGGACACCTCAGCAGAATGGTATTGCTGAAAGGATGAACAGAACTATCATGGAGCGTGCAAGATGTATGAGATTGCATGCAGGGTTGCCCTTAGAGTTTTGGGCAGAAGCAGTTGACACCACAGTGTACCTGATTAACAGAGGACCCTCTACAGCTCTGGATGGTGGAATTCCAGAAGAGGCATGGACAGGTAAAAAGGTAGATCTCTCATATCTCAAAGTTTTTGGTAGTGAAGCCTTTGTGCACATAGATAAGAAAAATAGAAAGAAGCTTGATCCTAAGTCTATGAGGTGCACGTTTATTGGCTATGGCTCAGATGATTTTGGTTTCAGATTTTGGAATCTAGGAACTAACAAGGTAATCAGGAGTCATGATGTTGTTTTCAATGAAAGAGTGATGTACAGTGATCAGATAAGGAAGCTGGATCAATCTGGGCAGAGCAATAGTGAATTGGATGAAGTTATGGTCCAAAATGAGCTCGCGGGAAAAAGAAATAATCACTTGCAGGAAAACACAGAGACCGACGTCGGCAGGTTAGGAACTGGCGTCAGCAGTACAGAAACTGATGTCGGTCATACAGAGACCGACGTCGACAGACCAGGCACCGAGGTCGGTCAGGCAAAACCGACGTCGGCTAGTGACAGGTCTATAGGTGGCCGAGGTCGGTCACTGTCAAAAAATTTGGGTGGACAGATTGTTGAGAACAAGTCCAAGACACCCACCAGGAGGTCTGAAAGGGTAAGTAAGCCTCTAATTAGATATTCTCCTTCCTTATATTATTTTTTGCTAACTGATGGTGGAGAACCAGAGAGTTTTGAAGAAGCATTACAGGTGGAGTCCAGGAGTAAGTGGAAGCGTGGCATGGTTGAGGAGATGGAGTCCTTAAGAGAGAACCAAACGTGGGATTTGGTTGAGTTGCCAGCTGGTAAGAGAACACTGAAGAACAGATGGACCTACAGGTTGAAGGAAAGTGAGGATGGACAGATGCGATACAAGGCCAGATTAGTAGTAAAAGGATTTACACAAAAGCCAGGTATTGACTTTGGTGAAATTTTTTCTCTGGTTGTTAAAATGACTTCAATAAGGGTTGTATTGTCTTTGGTTGCTTTTGAGGATTTGCATCTCGAGCAGCTAGATGTTAAGACAATGTTTCTTCATGGAGATTTGGATGAGGAAATCTATATGGAACAGCCAGAAGGATTTGAGGTCAAGGGTAAGGAGAAGTTTGTGTGCAGGTTAAAGAAAAGCTTGTATGGCCTCAAGCAAGCTCCAAGGCAATGGTACTTGAAATTTGACAGGTTTATGACTGAGCATGGCTACAGTAGGTGTCAATCAGACCATTGTGTGTATTTCAAGAGATTTGATAATGGTAGATATATTATTCTATTGTTGTATGTAGATGACATGCTGGTTGCAGGGTCTCACATGCAGGATATCTCTGAGCTTAAGGAGAAGTTAGCTCAAACGTTTGCTATGAAGGATTTGGGAGTAGCGAAGAAGATCCTTGGCATGAGCATTAGGAGAGACAGGAAAAATCACAGGTTGATATTGTCTCAAGAAGATTATGTGAACAAGGTGTTGGAGAGGTTTAATATGCAGGATGCAAAACCGGTAAGTACACCTATGGCTGGACATTTTAAGTTAAGCAAAGAACAATGTCCCAATTCACATGATGAGGTAGAGTACATGAGTAAGGTTCCATATTCTTCCGCAGTAGGGAGTTTGATGTATGCAATGGTGTGTACTAGACCAGATATTGCCCAAGCAGTGGGAGTAGTAAGTAAGTATATGGCCAATCCAGGTAAGGAACATTGGAAAGCAGTTCAATGGATCCTTAGATATCTGAGAGGAACCAATAATAGGCACTTATGCTATGGAGGTTTAGATACTTCTCTACATGGTTATGTAGATTCAGATATGGCAGGGGATTTGGATGGTAGGAGAAGCACCACAAATTATGTTTTTACTGTAGGTGGAACGGCGGTTAGTTGGATATCTAAGTTGCAGAAGGTTGTTGCCTTGTCAACTACAGAAGCAGAGTATATTGCAGCCACAAAAGCTAGCAAGGAGATGATATGGATGACACGGTTCATGGAAGAGCTTGGAAGGGAGCATGGGAGTTACAGATTATATAGTGACAGTCAGAGTGCAATCCATTTGGCCAAGAACTCAACTTTTCATTCAAGAACCAAGCACATACAGCTAAGGTACCACTTCATACGGCAGGTATTGGAAGATGGTGAGTTGAAGCTGGAGAAGATCCATACAGACAAGAATCCTGCTGATATGCTAACAAAGCCGGTTACGAAGGAGAAGTTGAATCTTCATTCAACTTCTATTGGTCTTCATGATTGAGTTGAAGATGGAGGAGCTAGAAGATGTTGCTGTACAGGTTGGTGCAGCTGGTTTATCTCCAAGTGGGAGATTGTTAGGGTGTGGAGCTAAAAGCTTCACCAAGGAGCATACTAAAATAGGTTCAGGTCTACACAGACGCTGGTGTCGGTCAGGAGAGACCGACGTCGGTCAGTAGCAGTTGCAGAGGCACCGACGTCGGCAATAGGGTCGGCCGATGACGGTCACAGGCGAACAGGCAGGAACCGACATCGGTTACCTGTGTGTCCAAAAAGCTATTTCTGTGGACAACAGCGAGTGTTTGCATGATAAGTTTGAGTTGTGGACTCAAGCTTGCATCTCTATTATTAGCAATATTATTTTTAGAGCCCTTGTTCAAGAGGCTTAACTGTTTGTTGTAAGAGCATGCTCAAGTTTCCTATTTCTATATGTAGGAAAGATCTTCTTAGCTTAGAATTGTAGTAGAAGAGTGTAGAACTGTAAGAGTAGAACATTGTGAATGTTTGAAGGACAGTATTGAGTTGCATCAATCCAGGTTGTTGGATTTGAGTGTACTTGAGAGAGAGCTCTTGAGGAATAGAGATCTAGTGAGAGATCTTGTGTGCATCTGAGAGAGGTGTGGAAGAATGAAGTTTCTTCATTGTATTCCTATTGTAAAGAGTTTCAATACAAGTTTTCAGGGTGTTTTCTTGTATATCTTGTTCTGTGCTATTTATCATTCTAGTTACTTATCTATCTGATTTATTTCTGTGTTTATTGCTTTCACAAGTGTAATCTATTGTTGGTTTGATCCCCCAACACAAAGTTTTTATTAAATAAAAATTTGAAAAGTATAAATGATAATATATTATATGTAAGTAAGAGAAATATCATATGGAGAAACTCAGTATCTCGACAAGGATGAATTGAATTTACAAAAATGATCAAAGAAATAACTGAGTTCACTTAATTCTTATAGCATGACTTATAATGTATTGATGTGAAATATATAAAAGATAATGGGGATTTGCAAAAAGATATCAATACTATGGTTCAATCCTTCAAATAGAAGATCAGTTTTGTTAAAGAAAATGACAACCTATTAGTTGAGGATTTCCCTCAGATTTCAAAAGTAGAATCACTTCTTCACCTTTGTGTTGTTACACTCCCAGAACATGCAAACAAAGTGGAAAAAATTCAAAGAGAGAAGGATGTTTGGAAAGCATGGGTTAAACACATTAGTATCCCCAACTTCTCAAAAATCTAGGAATTTGCTACTATACATCAAGAATGAAAGGTGCAATGTGTCTCCTCAGTAGAACAAAGAAAATCCAGAGATTCCAATCCGTTTCCCCAGTCTTGATCTTGCTTATGCAATCTCTTTATTTAGTTATTCAGTTGAAATTATATTTTAAAAAAAAAACTTTATCTTTAATGATCTTGTATGAAAATAAATCCCGTATGGGTCAAGGTTTATTTTAACTCTAGGTTTAAAAGAACAGTGAAAGAGGGTAACTATATATATATGTTTTTAGTTGTTAAAAACTAAGATGGAGGATAGTAAAGAAGAAGATAAGAGAATTTTAAAGCTGAACTTCTTTGTTTTTATAATTTATGTGATGATTGTTTGAAGAATTTTCATCTATGAGTGAAAATAAGAAATAATTATTGCATACTTAAATCTATGTGTTTAAGTATTTGAAATCAGGTTTCTGTGTGAACTCTCCTTTGAAGTGGTAATTATTCTTTCATTGGATAACTCATCATATGTGTTTTATCTTTGTTGGTTCAGTAATATACATATTTATATGTCTGATTGTTGTTGAGGATAGAATCTATGTGTTTCCTATCACTAAATAATGTTATATGGAGAAAAGATACCACATTCATAACATGACGATGTATGAATGTTAGTTTTCCTTAAACACTTTCTGGTTAAAAGTGTGTTTGAATGATTAAAGTAGTTTGAATTCATTGAAAATTTTAAAGGGAGTTGTACCTTAATTTACAGAGAAATTATCCCTGATATTTCACTTATTTGTTGTTTAACTCATTTGTTCTCAAAGAAAGGGTTATAGAGTCAAATCAAAACATTTATTTTTAGAATAGGACAAATATGTTAACCAACAGGACGTCAATTTTAACCTAGTATAAAATAATATTAAAATGGTCATTTTCAAAAAAAAAGAAGGTTGTTCTTTCTTGATGTGGGTTTCACCTTTCAAATTATCCAGTCAAAATATTTTTGGGTGAAACATTTAGACTAAATAATCCATTTTAAAACATGGTTTTGGTTATGGACTTCATGTGTTTGTGCATATTCAAGGGATAATATTTAGGACATTGTTTTGAAATTAATGGCAGATTAAATGGTATTATAGTATCATTAAAATAGGTATTATTTTGGAAGATCATTATGTGTAAAGTATGGTTTGTATATGTGATATGTGATATGTTATTTTGAAAGGCCATGTTGTTATTATATTAGATATCTAATTGAGCATTGATGACTACAAAGAAATAGTTGATAGAGGAATTTTCTAAGTATCATTTTGATGATAATTTTATATAGAGCATTTGTGGTCACATTATTTTATTATTTTACATTTGCATAACATTTTGATCATATTCTGGATAACTTATTTTCATGATTTTATTAGATGATCAATTGAAAATGATTTATGGTCTAGTTACATTTATTTTACTCATGTTTATATCATTTAAATATATTGTAACTTATTTGTTATTATTCAAGTTATTTAAGTGAAAGAGGCCCCCAACCTTGAGTGTTTATTAACATCGATCTTTAATTTGGATATTTAAGGAGCTTTGATGATATAAGTTCATTTTGTTGAGCTTATAAAATCATAACTTAAAAGATAGTTAACTTTTTTAATAAAAAAAGTGACACTTTATTTTATTTAAAGTTAGTTGTGGATGAACCAAGAACTAACTTCCTTCCCAAAGGAGTTATAAAATACGCAGGACCTCATTTTCAAAAGGAAGGAACTCATACGAGTATCTAGAGAGCTATCATATTTCATATTATGTCTCTTTTCTAAGTAAAAAGTCTTTGAGATGAAGCATTGTCTTGTAAGAGATCAATTATTACTCACTCTGACATCATATTATCTATCTAATCTTACACATGATAATCTAGTTAATACAATTATTTATGAATTGATTATTTGATTGATAAGCAAGTAGTCTAATATTTTGATGGATGCAGAGGTGTGCTCATATGTACAAAATCTAGCTATTACTTGAATATAAACATTTCATGTGTGATGCATGACAAAATGTCAAACTTCATCTATGTTGAAATGTCTTTTATTTACTAGTGAAAATTTGTACAAATCACTTGATTTAATAATATATTATTTTTTATTAGGTATTGATGACTATAAAGAGACAGTTAATAGAGGGATTTTATCAGTATCATTTTGATAATAATTTCATATAGATCATATTTTACTATTTTATATTTGCACAACATTTTGATTAGATTTTGGATAACTTATTTTCATGATTTTATTAGATGATTAATTGAAAATGATTTATGGTCTAGTTACATTTATTCTAGTTATGTTTTGATTATTTAAATATATTAGAACTTGCTTGTTATTATTCAAGTTATTTAAGTGAAAGAGGCCTCCACACTAAAGTGTTTATTGACATCGATATTTACTTTGGATATATAAGAACCTTCGATGATATAAGTTCATTTTTTTGAGCTTATAAAATCATAACTTAAAATATAGTTAAAAAAAAGTTAACTTTATTTTATTTAAAAGTTAGTTATGGATGAATCAAGAACTAACTAACTTCCCAAAAGAGTTATAAAATATGAGGGACCTCATTTTCAAAAATAAAGAACTCATACAGGTATCTAGAGAGTTTTTATATTTCATATTGTTCTTCTTTTCTAAATAACAAGTCTCTGAGATGAAACATTGTCTTGTAGGAGATCAATTATCACTCACTTTGACGGTATAGTCTATCTTTTCTTACGCATGTATATCCAGTTAATACAATTATTTAAAAATTGATTATCTAATTGATAAGCAAGAAATATAATATTTTGATGATCATAAAGGTGTGATCATATGTCAAAAATATGACTATTGCATGAATATTGATAAACATTTAATACATGATGTATGATAGAATGATGAACTTCACCTATGTTGCAATGTCTTTTCTTTAGTACTTGTGAAAGTTTGTACAATCCATTTGATTTAATATTATATCATTTCTTGATCAAGTTCATATCATCTTTATCTATCTTTTTCATAGCTTCACACTTTCTTTCCTTGTGTATTTTATTAGTTTAAGTTTATTTAGTAGTTTTAGTTTCTTTTTATATTTAATTTCTTTTTAGATTTAGTTTCTTTAATTATTAGTTTCTATAGACTTGTTTAGTTTAGTTTCCTATTTATTTGATTTACTTTTGTTTATCTTCTTGCTTTTCATCTTTTCTTTAGTTTTAATCCTTGTAGTTCTTAGCGATTTGAAGTTATATTATTGTAGTCATATAAAATGTATAAATTGGTAGTTTGAGAGTGGCTTGCGATACCCCATTCATAGGTCCTTTTTGCATGCTGTTGTGACCCTTATAGACACATTTTTTGCTCATTTCCAGTCATCCAAAACCTTACGAATGGTCATTCCACCTCAGCCAGATAGTATTCCCCATATCGATCCTCTTTCCCCAGGTCCTAGAGAAGCATCCCACTTTTGGTGGTCCTATCTATTTGCACTTTAAGCCCCAATGGTCATTTTCATCTTGTCCTTATGTTTAATTAGGTCAGTCTAGTGCAAATACATCTGACCCATGACTAATTACTCCATAAAAAATCCCACTCAAAGTGCATTTACAAAGGAGGTGATCAAACTTACAAAGCAAGCAAGAATACAAACAAAACACTAAGGCAATCTTCTCTATTCTTTGCACACAGTCACCCAACATAGATGCAAACATACTCAAATCTTCTTAACAGTCCCTAGCCACCTAAAACACTATCAATTTAGAATTTGCATCCACTTCACACTATTGGACAAAGCACATTAGGTGGGAAAACTACATATGGCTTGATCCCTCTTTGGAGTATTGTTATGTACGCAACACGCCCACATAAGGGGTGTCGATTGCATGTTCAGCACATATTACACACTAACACCCCCTCTTTCTCAAGTGATTCAAACATAATTTTATCAAGCATGATGGAGGGTTAGGGTTTTAAGACAAAATCATCTCCACAATGAGTTTCATCGACAACCAATGCTTGATTTTTCATAGGCACACTCACACAAGCACAACATAACTACCTATAAAGTTTTAAGTCTCTATCATTAGTTTAGATAAGAATGGAAGGAATAGATAACAACATTGGACACCAAAGCATCCACATTTTTGTGCTCCTATCCTTTCACCAAATGAAAGCTAGATTCAGGTTTATGATACCTTCCCAGTACTGCACAACTATTTTCAACATCTGTATCAACTATCTTAGTCTATTTTTTAGTTAAGTTATATTTCTTCCTATTTATTGCTATTTTTAAAAAGGTGAAAAAGATAAATAATTACACAAAATTAAGACTATAGTTATTACTATATTTTGTATTGATTTATTAATCCAGACCCTTAACTAAAATAGGAATAAAAATCCATTATTCCCAAAAAAGTTAAATCATTTAGTGAGCTTGACTTACTTCGTTTATGCACAAAAACCTAGAGAAAATTCCTTGTTAATTTTAACAATATTCTTCTATTTTTCTTGCATATATAAATCAAAATTTCACACTAAATTTTTAAAATTGACCATAGTAATTTTAAAAACCATTTATTTCAAACCATAGTAGAATATACTAGGTCCTTATGATTTTGAGGTATCACCTTACATGTTAGTAAGCTTCGTATCCTTTTTATGCATATTCCAATTCATTGTTTTTCAAATCTTAGATTACATTTATTTAATCTTCTCTTTCATTTTTCAAATTGTTTTACTTATGCCACCTAAGCTCCTTGCATCTCTTCCTTTGAGATGAAGTGCAATACTTAGTGGCAACCCTCCTAAATTCACCCAGATTCTTCCAACCCATCCATATACCATAGATAAAAAACCAGCTTAGTTTCCTATTATAGATCCTACACATCTAGATTACACTAATTTCCATGAGGGTAATTTTGATAATGATAATTATGAGAATAACAATGATGTTTATGTTACTGATCTAATTCTACCTATTATTGATAATGATGTCATCAACAAAAATTTGATTCTATAGAGTTTTAGACAAAGACTTAGGGAACAACCTTGAGATCATGCCATTATCTTAAAATCTATCATGGAACTTAAAAAGGTTAATAAATTTGAGTATTTCATTCCTTTCAAATAACCAATTGTAAATGACACTATGGGGGTAACTATGTCTCAACAACCCTCTATAGCAGCCCAACCTTCCTATGTGGTACCACCAGTTATGACTAATACATCTTCACCTCTTGATATAGTTACTCCTGTGTAAGATATTAAATATCTTCAATCGAAGGTGATACATTTGATAAAAGTGCCTCTAGACCAACACAAGATTTAAACTCTTTTGCTCTACTTCATATACCATTAGCATGACATATTGCTTCTACACCCTTACACTAGGTTTTGTTCAACCCAAGCTCACTCTATATAATGGTATGGGTGATCCAGAGACACACTTGAGATATTTTCATGCAGCATGATTAGACTAAGTGCCAAATGATTGGTTACTAACCAAGATATTTTCATAGATTTTAAAGGATTATGCTCTACAGTGGTTCTATAGTCTACCGAATTAGTTGATCAAAGCATTTAATCCTTTAGCTAACATGTTCCTAGGTCATTTCAGCATTAGCATATGTGATAAAGTTTATTATGCCCAAGTTGCATAATAGAAACAAAGGTCAAATGAGCATTTCATAGATTATGTTCTTAGATATAAGACTATCTTGGCTAAAATGAATAGCCCCATGACTGATCAAGAATCACAAAATCTATTCAAATAGAGTCTTTTAGCTTTGCATGACTCAATAATGTTCAAAAAAATTTAATCCTTCACTGAGCTATGTCATACACTAAAGAAAAGGGAAGTCAAATTACTTTCAATAGGCAAAATCAAGTACACATGCATATCAAAAACAACAAGCAAGAGTAATGGTAAAGTCCCATACAAATTAAAGGTTAATGATAGCAAAAGTCAAAATCAACCTATAGTTAATGCAGCTTTAGATCCCCCTTAGTGAGTAGTTTTATCAGAACTCCCTCAATGAACCTTTACCAATCTACCAATATCTCTAGCTAGAGTCTTATAATAGCTATTATAATGTAATGTCCTATCTCTCCCTCCTATTTGAGAAGTTGATACGATAAAGCCTCTTTCATGTGGATATGATCAGAATGAATTCTATGATTTTCATAGGACACCAGGCTATACAATGAACATATTCATCAGTTTGTGACACAAGATATAAGACTTAATATATGGAAACCTTATTGATATTTGCACTCTAGTTGAGCCTCTTTAGGCAAATCAAATATAGGACAAGGCTCTAAAAATTTTCTCAAATCCTTTCCCATAGCATTCTAAACAAGAGATATGGGGAACATTAGGTGTTCACCATGCATATCATGCACATCTTCCACCAGCTACATACTAAGCACCTTTAGCTGAGTCACATATTTTAAGAAACATGATTGGTGTGTATAATTCTAGAGTTTTATCTAGACCTTTAATCTCATTTTCACATCAAGAGATAGTTGAGGATGATTCAAATTACTATGCACTCTTTATCAAAGCTTACATTGATCACCATCCCATTCAAAGAGTTCTCATAGACAATGGATCTAGTGTGAACATGTGCACTATGACATTAATTTAGAATTTGGGATATTCAAAGTAGGATATCACCTTGATGGACACATTTGTCAATGGATTCAGTAGACACATACATATTTCATTAGGTGAGATTATACTTCATTTATAGGTTAGTCCAACACATGTGGCCACACCATTTGCTATTGTTTCCAATGCAAGATTCTTCAACATGTTGCTTGGTCTACCATGGATCGAGAAACTTTGTGCAGTACCTTATACAGTTCATAGATGCATGAAATACATTCATGCTAATCAGGTTGTTATAGTTGGTGGAGTATTATGTGAGTTACCACTCCCCACTTCAGAGTCATCTCTTACTTTACAGTCATTAGTTTTAGCTCTTCCACTAGTTATAGTTCTTCCTCTAGTTAAGGTCTTGTCACATTTAAGGCCTCCCTCATCAGCATAGAGAGTTTATACACTACCACAGAGGCCTCTCTTAGAGTGACCACTACATCAGTAATAGTTTCAAGACTCTAGATAGTTTCTAGCTACAATATTCACACTGAGGGTAGTATCATTGAGGTCTTATGCCTCTACACATAAATAAAAATTTTAGAGAGTTTCTTCAACTACCAGATGGGTCCCTAAGAGCCCCATAATTGCATCTACTTCTCAGAGTTATAGGGGGACCCCATAATTAGTTTCCACTATAAAAATTTTAGAGCACTTACAACATACATAACTTTTAGAGTTACAGTCTCAGCCCTTCCATCATGCTTCATGATCACACATGATCCATTTCCTTGATACATGACACCATGATATGGATTCTCTTATAAGACTCATCAATTAGTATCATTTCTTCTTAGTCTTTATTGTACATAGTTTCTTTTTGCTTACTTGTACAAAACTTCTCAGCTTCCTTGTACATAGTTTCCTTATGATTACTTTTACATAGCTTATTTCAAAATACCAAAAAAAAATACATTATTTAAAAATACTAAAAAAATGTAACATGTCAAAATACTAAACATTCAAATAACTTAAAACATTAAAAAAACTTTTCAATTATATGCACTATACATTATTTACATTTCTACTACCATGCTAGACTTACATTTTGTTGTTCTAAGCTATTATTTGTCAATTTATCTACATTACCATGCTTCGCTTGATCTTCTTTTAGTGTGTGCAGTGACACCCAAATCTTGATTGCTTCACTCTACCCATTGAAGGGGCATCTTGGCATCTTCTACATGACTAGATCATCCACGTTATGTCATTCCTACACCACAAACTCTAGTTATCATGTTGATATACATTAATTACTAGCTTACATAGATTATTCTATCAACACTCACTAGTATATAACAATTGTGTATTTCTTAGCATCTACCTAGACTTGTACTACTTGTTTTGCATACTTTCACTTCTTGCTTTGATCAGTTAGATGCGATAGTATTTCTAGCATTTACATACCTTCATTTCTTGATTTTAGTAGTTATATGTGATTACATTTATTAGTTCCTATTTTTTTACTTGTGTGTGCCTTAGGACATTTGCCAATGTCCTTTGCTTGTACTCTTGTATGTGCTTGTGGCCCTCATGCCAATCTTGCTTGTTTGAAATTGTATGTGTATGTGGGCATTTGAACATGCCTTGTATGCTTACTTTCCTAGTTTAAGTGACATGTGTCCATGTCCATTTTTTTCTTGGACCCTTGACCTCTTTTGTATGCTTCTTACTTCTTGCCTTGCATGTTTGTTTGCTTGTTTACTTGTTAATTATTGGTAATGCCATGATCCACATCATGTATTATCTTATCTTTTTAGATGCCATGATGGACATCATGTTCCATCCCTCTTTGAAAACTAACCAAATTTCTAGTTTCAATTCAGTATATTGTACATGTTATTACATTATTATATCTATCTAGGCATACCCCTATTGATCTAACAATCTCCAGTACAAACTATGTTATATCTTGAGATATATTTTGGATTATCATCGCTATATCATGTATTTCAAAGCATAACACAATTTTAGGGCTCTTTATTTTGAGGGCAATCATTGCAAGGTCTTCATTCCTACCCTTAGAAGAGGGGGCAAAAAACATGGGTTTTATCATAGAGATCAGATCCCTTTACCAGTCAAATATTAGTTTTTAGAGCACTTAGAACAACAATCAAAATTCAAAACATACATGATAGACCATAAAAATAGTGACAAACATAGAATAGTCATCAAAAATAGTAAAGGACAAGTTCACCCCATTAGGACTATAGTGCCCTACAATAAAGTGTCCACTTTTTGGTGCTTCTATCCAAACAATCAAAACCCAAAATTTTTAAAAATAGATAAAAAGGTAAGGTCAATTATAGTTTTCAGCTACAATCTAGTTTATATTGGGTAATTTTAGTAGAGTTCTACTTATATTATCCAGATATAAGGGGTATCATACATGGCATGATGGCTCTCACTTCCAATTTTAGATTGGGTAGTTGGTATAACTTCCAGATCAAAATTTATGTTATAGACACCAATAATTAGGGGCAATGTACGTGGCACATTTACCTTATTTTCTTTCTAGTTCATGGTATTACCCAAGTATTCTTAGCAATTGTGTGCCTTATTCCATTTGCAGGTGGTTGGTATCATTTCAAAGTGGTTTTCATATAAGCTTAGTTCTCAATTTTTGAGTGGATTTCATACAAGCCTGATCTCCACCTTTCAGATGGCCAAGATTGGCCTAGTTCTTAGTACACATTCAGCTATCCATGCCACATTATCAAATTATAGATAATTCATGGGCTTCATGAGCTATCTCATATGACACATGTTCATACCGGTATCATTTCATAGTTCACACTTAGTGGGAAATGATGGAGCCAAATGTCTAGCTAGCCTTTGTATTTTTGAGCCACCTATTCAAAGGGAGTGGACACACATTCCAAACATCGATAAACACATGCATGATCACATAAATTCATTATATGTGGGTGATAATGGAGCTAACGGGCTAGCATTTGTATTCTTGAGCCACCCTCAAGGAATTTAGCACTCAGATTTGTTCACAATATTACTCTTGGTATAACACATACCTAGCATCACACAACATCACAACATATTTTGTATTAGTTCACATAACCTATGAGGTGTATTCATTCTTTTTTCTTCCTCTCTCTTTTACCCAACCTTTATACATTCTTATTTTAGACATAGTGTGTTTAGGAAGAATTGATCTACTCCTTATTTTCTCTTGTAGATTTACACTTCATGTTGTGCTCTCTCTATGTGCACTCAACATCACACATCTTCATGGACTTCACCCTTGAATTAATTTTAGGTACACTATCTACTTTTTCTTTATCTTAGTATTTCACTTTGTTGCATCACTGGAATAAAAGGGGGGCAAATGTAGTCATATAAAATGTCCAAATTGGTAGTTTGAGTGTGGCTTGTGACACCCCATCCATAGGTCCTTTTTGCATGCTCTTGAAACCCTTCTAGACACCTTTTTGCTCATTTATTCATCCAAAACCTTCTAAATAGTCATTCCACCTCAGCCAGATAGTATTCTTTATGCCAATCCTGTTCCCCTAGGTCCTAAGCCTTCAGGATAAGAGTACCCCATTTGGACTATAGTTCTCGATAGAAAAGCATCCCATTTTTGGTGATCCTATCCATTTGTACTTTGACCCCCAATGGTCATTTTCATTTGGTCCTTATCCTTAATTAGGTCAACCTAACATGAATACATCTGACCCATGACCAATTATTCACTATAAAATCCCACTCAAAGCTCATTTACAAAGGAGGTTACCAAACTTACAAATCAAGAAAGAATACAAAGAAAGTACTAATGTAAACTTCCCTATTCTTTGCACACAGTCACCCAACATAGCTATAAACATACTCAAATATTCATACCAGTCCCTAGCTAACTGAAACATTATTAATTTGGCATTTGCATCTGCATCACACTATTGCACAAAGCACATTAGGTGGGAGAACTACATATGGATTGATCCCTCTATAGATTATTGGTATGTAGGCAGTGTGCCCACATAAACAGTGTGGATTACATGTTCATTACATCTTACATGCTAACCCCCCTCTTTCTCAAGTGACTCAAATATTGTTTTATCAAGCATGATAGAGGGTTAAGGTTTTAAGACAAAATGAACTCCACATTAAGTTCTATCAACAACCAGCACTCAATTTTTCATAGGCACATTCATACAAGCATAATGCAACTACCCAAAAAAATTTAGGTCTCTATGATCATTTTGGACAACAGTGACAAGAATAGATAATAGCATTAGACACTAAAGCATCCACTTTTCAGTGCTTCTATCCTTTCATCAAATAAAAGCTAGATTCAAGTTTATGACACCTTCCCAGTCTTGCACAACCATTTTCAACATCTATATCAAGTGTCTCAATATGTTTTCTACCTAAGTTATATTTCTTTCTATTTATTACTATTTTTAAAAAGGTGAAAAAGATAAACAATTACACAAATTTAGGACTGTATTTATTGCTATATTTTGTATTGATTTATTAATCTAGACCCTTAACTAAAAAAGGAATAAAACTCCATTATTCTCAAAAAAGTTAAATCAATTACAAATTTGTGAGGATTAAGTCATTTAAATGTTTTATAACATATTTATGAATTAATGTATTGATATGTATTCAAACATTATATTTGATAAACATTTGATAATGAATAGAGAGTGAGATTTTAAATATCTACATGATATTAAACCTTTTGAATACTAAATTACTTGTCAAAATGAAGACTATGCATAGATCGTCACCCCATAAGGAGGTTTTGAAGAATCATCCTTGGGTGGTAGAGCGTTCCAAGATGAAGACTATGTTGAGGGAGGATCTAGAGCCACCTAACCATCCATGGGGTCTAGAAGAGCCAAATAAATAATAATATCCCACCCAACAAGAGGCTTTACCAAATAATAAAAGGACCAACTAAACACCCCCATCGACAAGAACCAAGAGCATATTTCCCATGTGATGACAAACTTCATCCTCCCTATTGAGGGGGAGGGGAGAATTGGGTATAACTGTGAGATCAAATCCATCGACATCTAGGCATAGAGGTGGCAAGATTTATGGTGGAATATTGTAGGGGATATGGCTCAAAATATAGGGAACAATCCCCTAGTGATCAATAAACTATTAAAAATGCCTAACCTCCATGGCAACTTCTCTATTTGGATTTGAATTTGCATGCAAGACAAAGATAATACATATTCCTTGTTATTAATAGAGAATTATCAAGAATATTCCTCATTGTTAAATAAACTAGAGTTTCTAGCTTTCCATACTTGAAACAAGATAATAGCTATGAATAAATTTCATATAAAAACTATGAAAGTTGGCCAATTAGAAAAATCCCCAAGGAGGGCCAAGTACCATGAGAAAGTTTTAGGATGGTAGGGCTGAAAGGTTTTGTGTATCCACTGATAAGTAGCCTAGGCTTTGGGATAGGTCCAAAAGGTGTGCTTGAAATACTCAAGTATACTATAGGCTGGACACTTGGGTTGATAAATTCCAAAGTGAGAAAGTTGTTTCCCAAGTGGAAGGCCTTGATAGACTAGACACCAAAATAAATGAGCTAGATTAGGCTTAATCTTGGCCTTCTAAATTTAGTTGAATTAGGCAAGCCACATCCTAGGTGAGTAATTGAGGCCCCAATGCCTATTGAACTTTCCAAGGGATGATGAAAAGGGACTCATTACTTGATAAAGGAGGATTAAATAATAATTTTTAAAGTGAGTATCATAGTTCCACCTCTAATATTTCCATAATGAGCGAGGAGGTTGTAGACCTAACTTGTGAAGTATGACATCTGACATTAACTCTTAAATGTGGAGAATAACAAATAATTCAGAATTACTTAATTTGAATTTACTTTTTAGAAAGGGTCAAGGATCCTAATTACAAGTAGAAGTTAAATCCTTAATACATTGAATTCTTTTCTTAAAGAGTCTTAGATTTTATACTAGGCATTTCTACCAACAAAAAGACAAGTATAGGTCATGATAGAACACCACTAGAGATTTTGGTCATTGAAGGAGAGACCACTATGAAATCCATCACCAACCCATTTTAAATGAGGCTTAACAACCTCAAAAAAAATTGAGATGCTTTTTGCTACAAAATATACTTAAAGTTTATGAGTATTATAAGTGATCAATAGAGTATGAAAACTAACATTTTTCTAATTAGATTTATCGTAAGGAGATCCATATTGAATACAATGATGTTGAAGGATTTTTCAAGACTCATTAGTTGTAATGGATCTAACCACCCATTTGGCACATAACACAATACTCTATCTATAGACATTGACAATTCCCATACCTCCCTTATCATACGAAAGACAACAAATATTCTAGACAACTTTGTGGAATCTATGTGTTTGCTTGGCATTAGACCAAATAAAGTTTTTGAAAATCTTGGCTAGATTGGTGTAGGAGGTTTTGGAGGGGGAACCAACAAGAAGAATAATACACATAATTTAGTAATACTTTATATTCAATTTGATTTCAAAATCAATATTATTAAATCGATAATGTGGGATATATTAATGTCACACAGTAAGAACATCAATTGACATCACTTCAAGGGTTTATTGGGACTTGAAAACCAATATGATTCATAGGGAAATATGTTGGAGTAATGGAAAAATACACCAAGAGTGAACTCAAATTTACTACATGGAAAAGTGAGAACTAAAGGAATCCAATTGTGAATGAAAAAGGTATAAAAATCCTACATTTTTTAATTGATAAGATTTAAGGAAAGAAAAGCTTTTATAATTGATAAGATTATGGGAATGAAAATAATTTATAGTTTTGGAGGTATGATCAATTCAAATCATGAGAATATATTATATAAAGTATTTGGTTGAGCTTAAAAAATTAATTTTTTAATGATTAATAAAAGGTAAGTGCACAAAGTTGGGGGACAAAAAGGGGCCTATATTTGGACATGTTTTTCCTAAAAATTGATAAATTTAAAATTTTATAGATAATTTGAAATGGCTACACTCAAAATTAGAGTATGGTGTAAGAAAATGAATTCTAGCATTTTGAGTTTAGTTTACAAAAAACTATTTTTTTTTCCAAAAATGGTTAAGTGTAACTAGGTAAACATCTAAAATTTAAATAGGAACTCCTATTTTTTTTAATGAAAATAGAGTAGATATTTGGTTGTGCAACCCCTCATTTTTTTAGCATTATTTAATATTGTTGAAAACCATTTGGTGAAGATTTAGATAATATCATTTAGTTTGTAACTTATTTTTTTTTAATAATTTTTGATTAAATAATTTTTTATTAATTTTACAAGTAAATAGATTCTGAAAATTGACAAAAAAAATGGATAGCTGGCCATGCAACCTCCCCTAACTAGCTCAAAATAAATGAAAACTAGTTTTTTTTAATGCATGTAGAATTAGGCCTAGTTTGTAACCATATATATTTTTTGTATTTGGATTAACAAAAAAAATATAAACAAACATATATAGTCATGTATATTTACAACATGTAGTGGCCTAAAAAGCTAAAGTTAGAAATCAACATAGATTAAAACTTTAAAATAGTCAAAAAAATGATAAAAATCATATATTTGGAAAGAGGAGAGCATGCTCGTAATCATGGTAATAATTTTATGAGTTTTCTCATTGAAATTTGTTGTGTATTTGGTGATGAAAGTTGAATTTTGTTATTTTCTATCAAAACTCTAAGATTTAGTTGTGTGTTGACAGGTCCAAGCCTTTGGCTCGAGAATCTAAGCCATTTTCAAGCCAAAAGGCTTGGGCTTGAATTCAAACTAATAATAATGTGTATGCATTATGTAATGCATACACATTATGGTTTCATAGTAAAAAAAATAGAATTGGATGATAATGGACATCCAATAAAATTATCCTCCCATCCCTTTGTCTTCTCCCAATGCTTCAAGTTCATCACATGCATTTTCCAAAACCGCATGACACAAAGGAAAGACCAAACTCCTTACTCACCTATGGGTGGTTCAAATCCAGTTTTACATAAATCATAATCAAAGACAATGAATATGTATGTCACTAGATTACAAAATTGGGATTTTAAGTATTACAAACAATGTAGACCTACCGGGTTTCATCTAGGCACTAAGAGCCAAATTGAATAAGCATGAGACCTAGTTGATTCTAGACAATGTGCTAGGAATTTTATGATCCAAAGTTAGTTTATTTTATATTTTTAGATTAATATTTAGTTAGTATTTAATTTACTAATATACTTTATTTTAAATAAATTGTTAGTTCATGGGAAAGTTGATTTTAACCCATAACCACCCATAAAAAGCCTATAAATATTTTCACGTACTTTGTAAATATGATTTAAAACAATATAATATTATTTTTGGTATGAAAAATAATTTCATCATAATGTAATTTATTTATTATTTACATTGAAATCTAGGCTAATAGTGGTATCAGAGCATATTTGTTGAAGCATGGTGAATATGGAAAAGGCAAGATTGGAAGATTGCATTGGTATAAGGTATGCCCTAGAAAATCAACTTTGGTTAGTCTAATATTGAAATTTTTGAAAAATTATTAAAATATTTTAATTTTTCAAATAATTTTACATTAGAAAGTTTGAGAAATTTTGAGAAAATAATCTATGTATGGCCTACTCCCTGATAGTACATCCAACCTTCATTTGCTAAGTTTTTGATATGTTTTTGAGCAATTAAAGATCATTCCAAGCATTTGAGAATTTTTTTCAAGTTGAAAAATAAAATTTTACAGCCCACATATGCATTTGTATGGCCTTTTCATGCTGGATATATCTGTGATTGAATAAAATGGCTTTTGTTTTTCTAGCAATTGATCTGCTAAGTATTTGATTTGTTCTTGAGTTTCTGAAGACTATTTATCAAATCTCCAAGCATTCTAAAAGGTTTTAAAGCTAAAAAATTGAGATGTACAGCCAAAAATTATTGTAGTACGGCCTCCATAACATCTTACATCATTAAAAATTAGATTTACTCAACCAAAATCTCTCCTGTCAGTCTCAAACATTGCCAAATAATGAGAGATTCAATCTTGCATGGATTTTATATGGCCTAAGGGTTGCATAAGGAGTCCAAGAATTTTCTAGATCAGCCATGGCATTGAAAACCTCCTATATGGCATTGGAAATATGAGCAAAGTTTATTTTTTTCATTTGGCAAAGTTTTTTAATAATAGTTTGTCAAATATTAAGGTTTGATGGGCCCTACAGAAGCCTTGGAAAGATTTAGGCTTTATTTAAAAAATAAAAAATTACTTTCATGGGAAAAATTATTTTTCTCAAAAGTAAAATAATAATAATAATTTGCAAAGAAGACATTTGAATTAATTCTAATAAATAGGAAAATCTGGACCTACTGTGACCATTTATACAATATTCTGAACACATTATCATATTTTTTTGTCAAAATTACTTTTTTGGAAACTAGATTCAGATATCTTTCCAATGAGTATACGCAAGTAGGGGTCCATTATGTCTTGATAAGTAATTTTAATCCCCGTAAACTAGTCATATTTTCTAAATTAGCATTGAGAGGGGGTTTGCCTAGCCTGACAGAGGAGCACAATTTGAAACTATCATATATTTTGTATATGGTGGCCAAATTCTTCATATGACCACTCATTTTTCATGGACAAGTATTTTTAAGAGTATTAATGTAATCATTTTTTTATTATGACATGTGTAGATATGTTTTTCACATATTTTGAATAAATTATGCATTGTAATGAAATCGAATGCATTTTTAGTGGAATCTGACACCCCAAGTTTTTCTCAAATATTAAAAATGTGTTTTATACATTAATGAAATATTGTAATGATTTGTCCCATCACTTATGTTTTCAGTGATGATGGTATTACATTTCAACATTTATAGGTTTATACGGATCTAAAAGGCTAAACAGAGCCAACTGGAGGTTGGAGGATATTTTCCCTTCTCTAGTTTCCTATTCACTCAGAGTATGAGTTTAGTGTTTGGATAGAATTTTTTTGGCTTGTGTACTTTGCTTTCATAGATGTAGTGTTTCTATGATCTTTGATGTGGAGCATTTTAGTGATTTATACTTGGTTTGTTTGTTACATGGCTTCTCACCTCTCGCCTACTAGGGGGAAACGATATTTTATATTGGTTTTTTGATCAGTCATCTATGATGTGTGGTACGAGTCAGTATTGTGTTGCTAGCATTTTTAGTGTTGAGTAAAGGCCTGTGAGAGATGTTGGCGATTGTTAGGTATTAGTTTGAGATGTGCCATACATAGTACAGAGGGTAGTCACTTATTGGATGGATTGTGTGTGAAGATCAATGCAGTTAGATAGTGTGTGATCATGTTCTATTTTAGTGTGGGAATGATCAACATGTGATCAGTTTAGGATGCACAGTGTACCAGTAGTAGTTACGCAGAGTCTACTTAGATGACTCATAGTTCTTTGCTCTAGTCTTTCTATACCCCTTTGGATCAAGGGGGAGTTTGTTGGGATTTTTGTGATCTAAAGTTAGTTTATTTTATATTTTAAGATTAATATTTAGTTAGTATATCTAGTATTTAATTTACTAATATACTTTATTTTAAATAATATTATGGTTCATAGGAAAGTTGGTTTTAACCCATAACCACCTGTGAAAAGCCTATAAATCTTTTCACGTGCTTTGTAAATATGATTCAAAACAATATAATATTATTTTTGGTGTGAATTTTTTTTTGTCATAATATAATTTATTTATTATTTACATTAAAATCTGGGCCAACATAATGCATACCACTACATCAAAACATTTGCCTTACTCATAAATCCATCAACCTTTACATAACTGATTTACCATTATGTAACAACTTTCATGTATAGAAGATGTCTACAGGCTTCCAAAATTTAAACAACACAGTAAAAAACCATGTTGATTACTCATGATCCACTTGTGGCTTACTTTACTCTATACCACTATGTGAAACAACTTAGCATGTTCTGTTAGAGCATTTTACTCATGCTTTCTAGGCTCTAGGTATATGTGTTTACCTAGTTTTGTCTTATGTGGGGTTTATTCCCACATTGCCTAGTTTAGCTTTCATATTGATTTGCCTTGCCTATATAAGTAAGTGTTATACATTGTAATATACATGATTCTTTATGTTTTATAATATTTTGCATATCATTTGAGTATAACAATTATTTTGTCAATTGGTTTCTTTTGAGTATATGTTGAAGCATCAATGGTTATGGTAATGAGTCATTGGAGAGATCTTGGTTGAAGAGTTTTGATAACTCCTTCATGGTATAAGAGCCACCTTCCAGTAGCCATTACTCTGCCTACTTCATTGCATTGTGTGTCCTTACAATGTGACTATGAATATCTATTTTTGTAAATTTTTAGAATCTTCCCTAACCAAATCTGAAACTCAAAGAAGTGTGAGGCCTTGCCAAATCTACAACTTGGAGCAGCATGAGGAGATCTTGATGCCATTTTTTCAACACTTTTCAAAGATTTTGAAGTTTTTTTTGTTTCGAAAGTAGTAAACTAGCATGGAAATCATAGTGTCCTCATACATGTTGGCACTTTGAGGAGTTAGTGCTTAGACATTGAGATAAGAGCTTGGTTGGGTGACATTTCATCTTGTCAGAGAAAGGCATCCTTATTGGTGAAGATCTTCCTCACCTTTTGTTTTTTTTTTCTTTTTAAATCTCTTTAAAAATTGGCATTTTAGATTTAAAATAAAAGTGTGGCATCATAATATTTTTTGGCATTGATATCTAATTAATGGCATCAACCTTTCCATTCTAGCTTGGCATACATATCTGCATTTGCCATCAAAATAAGAAAATTATTGTTGATTTGCCATTACATTTGTGGCATCACGATTTAGATCTATGTTTTTTGAATAGAGAGATTTGCATAGGCATCTTGAATTTTTTTCTAAGCCAAAGCGTTGGATTTTTTTATTCCTTTCTCTCATCTTAGATTTGTTGCTAGGCATTGGATTTTTTAACCTGTGGCATTGAGCTTTCAATAGTTGTGGCACTTTTGTGGAGTTTTTTACCTAGGCATTTTAGATTTGATTTGATGCTAAGAAATCTGAGGAAAGATAGATATGAGGTGTCCTTTTCTATCTATTGTGTGTGATTTGTATCTACTGAGTGGGAGAGAAGGCATTCTATCTAGCAATACTTACAACTAAGGCAACATCAATTTGTAGCCCTGGTGTTTGGCATTGGAAAAAGACTAGTATTTATCCTTTTTCTATAAATTTAGTTGAGGCATCTAATTTCTCTAATGTTCCATTGTTTTTTGACATGTGGCATTTCAATCTAGTCTTTAGATCTACATTATACCTTGAATTTTTAGTTTTAAAAACATGCACCCCATTATTCTTTCTCAAATCTGAGTGATTGGTGGATTACATTATCCTGTGTTGGTTGGTTATCTTGTTTTCAAGCCTAAATTTTTTTGATAGTGCTGTAGTTTCTCCTCTACTTTACCATCCTCTTGATCAACAAGGAGGCATGGATAGCACTCTCTCTTTTGGTGGCATGCCATTTTCTTGCTCAACAAGGAGAAAACAAATGGAAATCCACTTCTTTCCTCTCTTTACAAAGTTGTAAATTCATTAATTTTGCCTTAACAGTGGTATTTTTCTTAAAAGAGGAAGTCAAACTCACCTCCACACATATTTAGCTAATCAAAAGGACTAATTTTCACTTTGGTTGAATTTTTTAAGTTCGTGGTAATATTTTAGTTCAAAAGAGTGGTTGCATGACTATGTTTGTTTCTAATTTAGTCTCAAAAACTAGTTCATAGTGTTTTTTAATTATTTTGACCTATTTTTATGAGAAATCAAAATGCTTATAAATTTTGAACCATAACTTAGATTTGAGATATATTTTGTTTAAAAGTATATATTTTTTATTCTCTATCCATCGGTATCATCAAATTGTAAAAATACACTAATTTTATAAAGTGCCTGTTGAGTGTAGAGCCCTTTAGGGATATCACATGACCATAAGGAATTATTTTTGGGGCCTAGAGAGCTCTAAGGATGTGGGGAATTATATTTTCCCTACTCCACCTTTTGTGTAACCTTGATCCACATGTGAGGGTAATATTCCTAGTATGTTTCTAATTTCTATGTTGCCATGTTTTATGGAGTTAGTTATTAGTTGTCTATTTTTCATGTGACTTCCTTATTTTGAGAGAGCTAGTTGTTTCTTGGAAGATTTAATGCATTCCTTGTTACAAAGAGATGGTTGTGATCACATGTTGTTGGAAAATGTGCCCTTTAAATGTGGAGACCCTTAGTATGGTGTGTTCCTTCATGGGGGAGCTTTTTGGGTGAGCTTGATGAGGTGGAAGTGAGTTTTCTTGAGTGGATGATGTTTATCTTGGATAAGCATGATGCATTTGCCTTTCCTTTCATGGATTTTCCTTCATATATATATATATATATATATATATATATATATATATATATATATATATATATATATATAGGGTGTGGTGTGGATTTTAAATGTTGATGGTTTGTTTGCAAGGTGTGGATTTGAGAATTAGAGTCAAAGTACAGATGTTTTGCAGAGTGCAAATGTTCATTGCAAGGTGTGGTTTAGCACCTTGTAAGATAAAATATTATGCAAGTGCAAGTGAAAGTGCATATTTTTGTGCAACACTTTCTACATGAGATTTGTATATCTCTATGAGAGTTCATTATAGTCTTGGTATTTAGATTACTAATTTATTTGATAACTTTCATTGGTGGATGTAGCCCACATTGGGTGAACCACATTATATATGTGTTATTATCTTGTTCACTCATTTATGATTTCATAATAATGGTGAATTATGGAATGTTTCCATGATGCATAGTATTTCATAGCTTTAGATCTAGTTTATGGTAATAGTAATTATGGTTTAAGTGTTTTTATTCCTAACAAATGATATTAGAGCCATTGGTTGTGTGTTTTGCTAAAGCAGTAAATCACAGGAAGGTTATTAGCTTGAGTGGGAGCTATAGGAGAAGAGATCAGATTAAAGTGGATAAATTTGATGGTAAGCATTTTGGTTTGTGTAAAATTCATATGAAATATTACCTATATTAGAAGGAGCTACATCTCCCCTTGAAGGGGGAAGGATGACAACCTATAAGTATGAGTGATGTAGATTGGTCATTACTTGATAGGAAGGTATTGAGATCCATTCAGTTATGCCTTGCATCCTCTATTTCATTTAATATTTATGATGATAAAACCATAAAATATCTCATGGATAAATTTAGAAATTTTTATGAAAAACCTTTAACTTTTAATAAAAAAATTCTTATGAAAAGATTGTTTAACATGAAAATGTCTCAAAATGGTTCAATAGCTAATCATATAAATGATTTTAATATGGTTGTAAGTATGCTCACTTTATTTGTAATTAATTTTGATAATGAAGTTATATCTTTACTAATATTATGTTCTTTCCTTGATAGGTTGGATAGTTTGGTTATGGATGTGAGTAATGCAGTCCCTGCCAAGGGAAGTTTGAATTTTGAGGATGTTGTAGGTGTGATCCTTAGCGAGGAGATGTGAAGGAAAATAATTGGTGAATCATATTTAGGTAATTATTTATTAATTAATACTAGAGTGAAATAAAAATACAAGAGCAAAGTCAACTGAGGAAAGTGAAAAGGTAGATCTAAGTCTAGATCTAGATCCAAGATGATATACTAGCATTATGGGAAGAGTGGATACTCAAATAAGGATTGTTAGTCACTTCGGGACAAGAATGCCAACAAGATGGAAATAAATGAGGTAAATGTGACATTAGGTAAATCATGTTAGGATGCCTTAATTCTTTTTATGTATAGTTTTTTTGAGTCTTGGGTATTAGATTCAAGGACTTCTTTTCATGCCACCCCACATAGGCATTATTTTACCAATTATGTTCAAAAGAATCTAGGACATGTTTATCTTGGTGATGATGAACCATATGAGATAGTAGGGAAAGGTTGCATTCAGGTTAAGATGTATAATGGGAACACATGGATCCTTAAGGATGTTAAACATGTGGCATATGTTGAGATGGAATTTGGTTTTAGTGGGGCAATTGGGCAGTGAGGGATGTTCAATATTGTTTACTACAGATTCTTGGAAAGTTACCAAAGGTGCTCTTATGATCTCGAGAGGTAAAAAAGTTGGAACTTTATGTTTGACTAGTAGTGTTGATTATATTTATTTAATTATTGTATATGGAGATGGAACTATGTGGCACTACGGGCTAGATCATATGAGCCATAAGGGCATGTATATATTAAGAGATAAGTTGCATAGATTAAAATATCTAGATCTAGACTTTTGTGAGAATTTTGTGTATGAGAAATAGAATCAAGTTAAGTTCTTGAAGGTTGGACCCACAAATAAAGATCACAAGTTAGATATGGTACACTCAGATGTGTGGGGACCAGCTTAGGTATCTTTTATTGGTAGATCTAATTATCATGTCACTTTTATTGATGATGCAACTAGGAAAGTTTGGGTTTATTGTATTAAAAATAAATCTGATGTATTTGACACTTTTAAGAAGTGTAAAGCTTTGGTTGAGAGTGAAATAGGTCTCAAGTTGAAATATCTTAGATTAGATAATGGAGGTGAGTATTGTAGTAATGCTTTCTTTGATTATTTTTCTAACAATGAAATCCATAGGCAAAGGATGGTTTTAGGAACTCCATAGCAAAATGGGGTATCTAAAACAAAACAATAATGGAACATGTTAGGAGCATGAGGTTACATGTAGGGTTTTCTTTATAGTTTTGGGTAGAAGCAATTAACATAATAGTATATCTAATTAATAGAGGACCTTTTATGCCTTTGCATGGAGACATTCCTAATCAAGCTTGGTCTAGTAAGAATGTTGATTATTATTTTCTTAGAGTCTTTAGATGTGAAACATTTTCTCTCATCAATAAAGAGGATAGGACCAAGTTAGAGGCTAAATCAAAGAAATGCACATTTGTTGGTTATGGTGAGGATGAATTTGATTTCCATTTATGGAGCATTAAAGATAGGAAAATAGTTTGGTGTAGAGATGTAGTCTTTAATGAACAAGTCATGCATAAGGATCAATTACGGGAACATGATTAGGAATAGAAAGAGTACATAGTATTGGATGACATTGTGAATGGCAAAGTATCTATAGATTCAGTTTAAGAACCTTCTACATAAGGACCCAAAACTCCTATGGTAAGAAGATCTTTTAGGGTAAGATGAGCACCTAAATGATTTTCTCCTTCTTTGAATTATTTATTACTAACTGATAATGGAGAACTAGAGTGTTATGAGGAAGCAATGCAAGTAGATACTAGGTTGAGATGGGAACAAGCCATGGATGAAGAACATAGATCTCTCACGGAGAACCAAATGTGGGATTTGGTTAGGCTACCCAATGGCAAGAGTGCATTTCCAAACAAGTGGATCTTCAGGATCAAAGAAGAGGATGAAGGGAGAAAAAGGTATAACGCCAGGATGGTGGCCAAGGGGTTTACACAAAAATTAGGTATTGATTTTGATGAGATTTTCTCTCCTGTTGTAAAAATGACTTCTATTAGGACTATTATTGGTTTAGTTGTAGTTGAGGATTTTTACTTAGAATAGTTAGATGTAAAAAATGCTTTTCTTCATGGTGATTTGGATGAAGAGTTATACATGAAGTAGCCATAGGGATATGCAATCAAAGGGAAGGATAACTATGTGTACAAACTAAAAAGAGCTTGTATGGCCTGAAACAAGCTCCACGACAATGGTATAAGATATTTGCTTGTTTTATATTGAAATAAGAATATCAAAGTTGTCATTCTAACCATTTCATGTACATCAATCATTTTGATGATAGTTCCTTTATTATATTATGTTTGTATGTCGATGATATGTTAATTGCGAGAAAGAACATACAACATATTCATATGTTGAAGAAACAACTTAGTGATTCCTTTTTTATGAAGGATTTGGGTGATACAAAGAAAATCCTTGGTATGAGGATTAATCATAGCATAAAGGAGAGGAAGTTGATCTTATCCCAATTAGACTATGTGAAGAAAGTCTTGGAAAGGTTTAGCATGTTGGATTCTAAATCTGTTGGTATTCCTTTGGTAGGGCACTTTAGATTATCAAAGTAGTGTCCCAAGATGGAAGCTAAAAAGTTTAGGATGTCCAAGGTACTTTACTCATCAATAGTTGGTAACTTGATATATTCCATGGTTTGTATTAGGTTGGATATTACCCAAGTAGTGGGAGTTGTGAATAAGTATATGAGTGATCCAAGTTATGAGCATTGGCAAGCAATGAAATGGATTCTTCGATATTTGAGAGGAACCATGGATTTTACATTATGTTATGGTGGATCAAATACCACTTTGTGTGGTTATGTGAACTCAGATATGGTAGGGGATATTTATAGCAAGAGAAGTATGATAGTTTATATATTTACTATTGGAGATACAGTGGTTAGTTGGATTTCTAGGATATAGAAGGTTATGGCTTTGTCAACCACATAGGCAAAGTATGTTCTTACCACAGAGGATAGTAAGGAGATGATTTGGTTATAAGAGTTGTTTTGAGAGTTAGGTCATGGGTAGGAAGTTGAAAGACTACACAATGATAGTCAGAGTGCTATTCATTTGGCAAAGAACTCTACTTTCCACTTGAGGATGAAACACATTTAGTTATATTATCACTTCATAAGGAAAGCTTTGGAGGAGAACTTGGTGAAGCTAAAGAAGATTCATACTAGCCAAAATTCTATAGTTATGATGACCAAGCTGGTCACATTGGACAAGTTGAGACTATGTTCATATTTGGTTGGCCTTAATGGTCATTGAGCAATGATAGAATCTATTCAGAAGACATGGTCTCCAAATGGGAGATTGTTGAGTGTGGATCCCTTTGGGGATATCACAAGACCATAGGGAATTATTTTTGGGGCTTAGAGAGCTCCAAAGATGTGGGGAGCATAGTTTTCCCTACACCTTTTATGGAACCTTGTTCCACATGTGAGGGGAATATTCCTAGTATTTTTCTAATTTCTATATTTCTATGTTTTATGGAGTTAGTTATTAGTTGTCTGTTTTCCATAAGACTTCCTTATTTTGAGGGAGCTAGTTGTTTATTGGAAAATGTAATGCCTTCCTTGTTACAAGGAGATGGTTGTGATCACATGTTTTTTGAAAATGTGCCCTTGAAAGGTGGAGACCCTTCGTATGGCATGTTCCTTCATGGGAGACCTTTTGGATGAGTTTGATGAGGTGGAAGTGAGTTGTCTTGAGTGGATGATGCTTATCTTGGATAAGTATGACACATTTTCTCCTCCTTTTATGGATTTTATTTCATATATATATATATATATATATATATATATATATATATATATATATATATATATATATATATATATATATATATATATATACAGGGTGTGGTGTGGCCTTTAAAGGTTGATGGCTTATTTACAGGGTGTGGCTTTGAAAATCAGAGTCAAAATGCAGATGTTTTAAAAAGTGTAGGTGTTCATTATAGGGTGTGGTTCAACAACTTGTAGTGTAGGTGTAGGCAAAAGTGCATATTTTTGTGCAGCACTTTTTACATGAAATTTTTTTATCTCTATAAGAGTTCATTGTAGTCTTGTTATTTAGATTACTAATTTATTTGAGAACTTTCATTGATGGATGTAGCCCACATTGGGTAAACCACATTAGATCTATGTTATTATCTTGTTCTCTCAATTATGATTTCATAATAATTGTGAATTAAAGAATGTTTTCATGATGCATGTTATTGCATAGCTTTAGATCTAGTTTATGGTAATAATAAATCTGGTTTAAGTATATTGATGCCTAATAGTGTCGTATTCTGGGGGGTTTCTTTGCATTAGTTGTGTTGCCATATGCTTACAATTCATGGAGACATTTATTAGTGGTGATAAATTTTGATAAATTTTGAGTATTTGTTGAGGGAATATTTATTGTTTTACACATACAATATCTTTTTTTTTATCAGAGATTATAGGGTGAGGTCTAGTCTAACAGGAGGTCAAACCCCCTCATAGGCAACACAAACTTCCTTACTGATTCTTCTTGATTGCATTGTCATCATTTGTTGCAGTCATAGATGCATTTTCTATTGAGTCTGACATCCTATTCTTGAGTGTGCACTTTTACTACTAGGGGTTTCATATGCTATGGGCCCTTCATTATACTTTGCACATGCACTATCTCAGATGCATTTTTTAGTTGAGCCTAATGTCCTTTTACATGTGCTTTGCATGTTGTTGTTTTTGGTATCTTTCTCTAGTGTGTTTGAATACATTATGAATTTTTTTGCCATTTTCCACACTTTTATATCATCTCATAACATGCATTAGTACTTTGACACACTATTAGTTATGTCATGTCTCCTCAAGATGTATTTTTAGTGCCTCACCAGGCACTTTTTCATTCCCTTATTTTTGGAGCATCTTTCTTGATGGATTATATAATAGGTCAATAGTCTCATAGTTTAGAGCTATTATGGTGAATCCCAATGTCTTCTTTATTTTTATTTGGTGTTTTTTGTGTATGGGTTATATTATACTCGCATTGATTTATAAAGTGCCATAGGGGGTTTGTTATTTTAGCTTTGTTTACCTTCATGTATTTATGTGATCTATTTCAAGAACCTTTTCACTTCGTTAGTTGCTTGTCTTTTCTATCACCACTATGGGCCATCATCTTTGAGAGACTTATATATATATTTGACACCTTTAGTTGATAGTTGATAGTCTCCTTGTTTGGAGCTATTCTAGTGTATATAATGTCATCTTATTTGGTGTTTGAGTAGTGGATTTAGACCACTCATGTAGACCTTTTATCCATTTTAATTATTCATCACTATGGGGGGATGTGATGTATATTTTAATTCTTGGTGTTGAGCATTACTTGCACATGTAGTACTTTTTTGTACTTTAATCATCACTAACAATTTTCTTGATTGAAGTTATTTTGGTGAAGCCCAGTGTCAGTTATTTTGTGATCGAGTAGTGGATTCAGACCACTCGTGTAGATTGAATTATTTTGTGACTTGTAAGTAATTGGAGTGTGGACTTATTTAGCATCAGCTTTGGGGGGGTTTCTAGCTTTCTTCTTCTTTTATCTTTTTTGGAGGGGGTTCTTATGAGTTTTCTTTCTTTTTCTCCACTTTATGAGAGTTATGTATTTTTCACTTTTGAGTGTTTTATAAATTTCTCTTTTGTACATGGGTATCGTATTTAGAAACTTTGTTTTACATAACCCATATTAATATTTTGTTACTTGACTCCATGGCCTTCTTGGTTATAATTATATTGACACCAGTGTGGTAGTGACACCAGTGTGATAGCCCCACCAGTCTTTGTGCTCACTTCTCACCATTATGTTGAATGGTGTTCAAGTGATGAATTTTTTAGGTTCATCATTCTACCTAGTAATTTAGAGTATAGTGTTTGTATTAAGTGATCCCCATAGTCAACACCATTCTTACTTTGACTTGGTGGTTATATTGATTTGACATCCATATACTCTGGTATGATGGATTGGCACCCATAGAGACACGTAACTTCACATTGCATCTTTTATTATTATCCCTTATCTTCACTTGAGGGGGTGTGTTAGAGTATCTTACTCATGCTTGTTAAGCTCTAGGTATTTGTGTTTACCCAATTTTGTCTTATGTGGGGTTCAGTCCCACATTATTTATTTTAGCTTTCATATTAATTTTCTTTTCCTATATAATCAAGTGTTATACATTTTAATATACATTCTTATTTATGTTTTATAATATTTTGCATATCATTTATGTATAATAATTGTTTTGCCAATTATTTTCTTCTAAGTATATGCTGAAGCATCAATGGTTTTGATAATAAGCAATTAGAGAGATCTTGGCTAAAGAGTCTTGATAACTCTTTCATGTTCAAATCTTAGTATGGAATTAATATTTTCTCAATCAATACTTGAGTACTTATCTTCAAACACAAACTTATGTGGGTGTTCAGTCCTGAATAACATAATCACTTGTTACTTGAGTCATCGACAGACTCCATCGAATGAACAAATCCAATCACCAAAGGAGATACAATAAGGATCTTATAATACTCTTTTGGTCTTCACCACTTCAATTAACACTATCAAGTAACACAAAAGGCATCTATAGACCCATACAAGTTTTCCTTTACCAAATACCATTGTGGATTATGCAAAAGACACAAGTCCACAAAGAAAATTCAAAGTTCCCTAGGAAACATGACTCAAATAGCATAGTAAGGTGAACAAAACATTTCACCAAGATTGAATTAGTCAATGTAATTTGAATAAAAAGGCATAATTCATAATGTCTCACTAAAGATCAGACCAACCAACATAAAAAGTGGATTTTTTCAAACAAAACTCCAAGACAAACACAATTATGCATGAATGAATGTTGAACTCCAAAGTTTCAAGAACCAACATGAAGAAGCCATAAGGAGAATTTTTAACATGGAAATAATGAAAATAATAATGTACTCAATTTTTTGTGATGCAAGATTATTCAAGACCATAGAATCTCCTGCATCACCTCATCATCCTTAATCATTCCCTCCAATACCTTGATGGTGGGTTCAACATCTTCCCTCTTGTGCATGATTGGCTTATATTGTAATTCCAAATTTTAATCACTCAAATAAGGTCCAAATAAACTCTTCTTTCACTCATCCTCTTTAACACAAATAAAGAACTTAGAGATATCATTTGATTATATGATGGGATTCAAATATCTATATGGTGATCCATGCCTAGACCATGGATAGAGTGTGTATCTAGAGCCTTAGGCCAAAATAAATAGGTAGGAAAGTGAGCAAAGGGTAGGATGAAATTGTATTAATTACATATATAGATTGGGATTTGGGCATCTAAGAAACCCAATATTAGATTTAAGAACTAAATTTATATTTATATAGATAGGGGTGACTAGAGACTATTTGAGAATTTAAATCTCAATCCCATAGTTGACTTTTTATTTGATCTATTTGTTATTGAGAGTATATCTAGAGTATACAAGATTTACAGATAAATATATAGGCAATAACCAACTTGGTAGAGCTTATTTCCTAGCCCAACTTGATCTATACCCAACCTGATCTAATAAAATCAAAAAATCTATTACACCCTAGATAATTAGATGATATCTTTGAGTTCATTATTTGAGTGAAATAGGATGAATTAAAGAAGATTTTACTTGGGCCTTATTTTAGTGATAAAAATTTAGAATTGGCACATAATCCAATTAGACACAAGAGGGAAGCCACTGCACCCACCATCAAGGTATTGGAAGGAGTGATTAGGATTGAGGAGGGACAAAGAGGGAGTGAGTAGGGATGATGAGGGATAATTTGCAAGTCATTAGAGATGATGAGGGAAAGTGAGGGTTAATGAGGGAGTGATTATGGATGATGGAGGAGATATTAGGGATAATGAGGGATGATAGAGTGACTGGGGATGATGAGGAATGGTGAGGGTCAATGAGGGAGTGATTAAGGATAATGAGGGTGTGATTAGAGATTATTAGGGATGGTGAGGGTGAATAAGGGAGTGATTAGGTATAATGAGGGATGAAGAGTGAGTGATTAGGGATTATTAGGGACAAAGAGGGAATGATTAGGGATGATGAGGGATGATGGATTGATTAGGTCTAATGAGGTATGGTGAGGGTTAATGAGGGAGTGATTATGGATAATGAGGGAGTGATAAGAGATGATGAGGGATGGTGAGATTAAAAAAATATGACAATCATTATCACTATAAACACCAAATCATTTATCTAAATATATTCCTTATACTTCCCCCATATATAGTCTAAAAAATGGGTTACATAGAGAATAATGTTCCACTCATAAAGTATATCATTCATACACATTATATTAAGAAGATAGAGAGGTTATTACTTTGTTCATTTTTTCTGAATTAAATATAAAACAATCAGGACCCATAATTGAGCTATGGATTTATAACACTTGGCACTATTCCATACATATGGAACATCACAATAATTGTTATATTTTTGTTATCATACTACACTTGACATATATTGAACATAGGTTGAAAAGGTTGATAGAGATCCAATCGATTGCAAGTCAGATTGTGAGCTTGAACATCTTTGAGTCAATAAAATTAGGGGAAAACATTTGATAATAATTTTATATTGGTAAATAAAAAATTCTATTTTTTCATAATGTGAATTAGGTCTATCAGAGTTTTAGCATAGTTAGGATCTAGAGACCAAACATATATATCATCGAAGAATAAACATACTATATTACTATCTTAAACATGTGCAATTACATTCACAAGAAGTCCTTTTGAGTTCAAGTCAAGATCAAAGGTATTCAATACTTTTTATTGATAAAAATAGTGCATATGGGATGAAAAACATGTCACTAGAAATATTTAAACATAATATCACAAGTAGAGTTTCCTATACACCCTGAAGTGATACAAGGAACAACCCACATAATCAATGATGCCACCAAAACATTTTATTGTCCACATTTTTCTATATTCTAAATATATTTATAATAAATCACACACTCTTTGAAAATTTGGTCTAAATTTAATTTTGTCCTTAAACCCATATATCCCTCTCCATTTTACATGATCCCTATATTCTAATTAGAATGGCAGTCATTACACTTAATTTCCCTGGCTCCATGTCATTGTCTTCCACTCTATCTATTATTCATGACTATAGTATTCTTGTTGTCTCTTTTTTTCTACTATATTTAGTTCCCATAACATGTAAACATTCTCCTTTCCATTTTTATCCATTTACTTCCTCATTTAAGTTATAGTTCAAACTATCATCCAAATTTAATTGAGTAAAGTATTCTTTTCACATGCCAAGATGATTTGTGATGGTTTATGGTTATTAAAAGATAGTGGTTGATTATTATAATAGCATCCTCACCATAATACATGCCATTTAACTCCACTCAACTCACTTTTGACCCAAATTCTTAGTTGTTCAGCTCTATTTGCATGCTTACTTTTTGATATTTTCTTTGTCATTGAGCAGGTAACTTTTATTATAGATTATAAGTTTATTTTTGTTTTTAATAGTTAAGTGAGGATCCCTTTTTTCATGGTTAAATAAGTGATATTATAAAAAATAGAACTCATTTTAAAAAATTAGTGAGGAATTTGTACCTCTAGTTGCATGGCTTGGCCTACAAACAAGGATTGGAAGATAACCAAAAGTGCATATTCATGCACTATTATATCTATACCCACTAGAATTATAGTCTTAGTAATTTTATTACTTTTATAAGACTATTAAATTTAAATACCACTTATCATTACATTATCTGTTAGGTTGTGGAGCTAAAAGCTTCACTAATGCAAACAAGGAGGTTGCTGAGTGTCACAGTAACTGACGTCGGTTAGGCCGACCAACATCAGTCAGGAGTGGACAGGAGTCAGCTGACATCAGTCAGGAGTCAGCCGACATTGGTCACCTCTAAATAGACAGGGACCAATGTCGGTCACCTGTGCATTATAGAACTATTTGTTGCATGAATAGTTAGTTTGTTGAATGGCCAGTTTGCATGTAAAGACTAATTTTAGTCTTGAGTCTGTGTTTCTAATTATTGTAATTAGAAGTCTAATTATTGTTTGCATGGGATCTATATAATAGACTCATGGGGCTATATTGTAATCAAGGACAAGGAAGAGATCCTTCCAATTGTAAGATCTAGGTTTGCAAGTGTGCAAAACTAGGTTGATCTATAGGTTGTGCAAGATTAGGTTAGATCTACATGGTAAGTAAGATCATTTGATTTGCAGGTTATTGCAAGTTAAAGGGAGATCTACTTGGAGTACTTTGAGTACTTGTGTATTGGCAGTATTGTTACTGACTGGTGGAGGTGAACAATAGCTCTGTGTTTGAGTTGTTTGTTGTGATTGTAATTGAGAGAGAGAACTCTTGAGGGAGAATATTTGTATGCCCAAGAGGTGTGGGAAGAAGAGTGTGGTACTTCTTCATTGTATTTCCTTCTGGATGAGTATTAATACAAGATTGTATTGTCTCTCATATTTCGCGCTATTTTTGATTTCTAGTTACTTGTTAATTTTGGTTTAATTCTGTGTTTAGTTGCTTATACAAAGGTAATCAATTGTGCTCTTAGTGAGCTGTTAGATCTTGAAAAGTGGTATCAGAGCTTTGGTTAGGTTCACTAACACTTTGGTTTCAAAAATGTGTTAAGTGTTTGTTGATTACAGGTCACTCATAGGGGTTTTTGTTTGAGTGGGAGTATAGCAATGGCAGAAAAAAGTACACTAAGAATGGAGAAGTTTAACGGCAAGAATTATCAATTATGGAGGATGTAGATAGAAGATTATCTATATCAAAAAGATTTATACTTACCGTTGGATGGGGTTGCATGCAAGCCCATAGATATGAAAGATAGAGAATGGAATGTTCTTGATCAGAAGGCTCTGGGATCTATAAGGTTGAGCCTTGAATCATATGTGATTTCCAACTTATCATAGGCAAAGTCAACGGTTGAGTTAATGGAATCTTTGGCAAATTTATATGAAAAACCCTCAGCTTTGAATAAGGTATTTCTTATGAAGCAATTATTTAATTTTCAAATGTTGGAAGGTGGATCTATACATAGTCATCTTAGTGATTTTCATGGTTTGGTAAACTAGTTAAATTCAATCAATATTATTTTTGATGATGAAATTAAGGCTCTCTTAATCTTATGCTCTTTACCTGAAATTTGGGATAGCTTGGTAATGGCAGTAAGTAATACTGTGTCTGCTTTAAATATTTTTAAAGTGGATGATGTTGTTAGTGTAATCTTGAATGAATAAATTTGTAGAAAAAGCACATGTGAATCATCAGGGAATGCTTTAAGTGTTGAAAGCAGGGAAAGGCAAAGAGAGAAGATCGAGCAAGGGAAATCAAGGTCAAAGATAGGTAGTAGATCCAAATCTAGGTATGGCAGAGTAATCTGCGAGAAATGTGGAAAGCAAGGGCACATAAAGAAAGATTACAAGTCAGTTAAAGATCAACATGAAGGAAATGAAGAAGCAGATGTTGTAAATATTGTTGCACAGGATGCTCTTGTATGTTCCTTGGATAAAGTAGAATCTTGGGTTTTAGATTCTGGTGCCTCTTTCTATGCAACCCCAAATAGAGAATTTTTCCATGAATATGTCCAAGGAGACTTTGGAGAGATTTATTTAGGGATGGTAAGCCTTGTTAAATGGTTGGCAAAGGGAAAGTGCAGCTGAAATTGTAGACGGGCAACACATGGGTGTTGAAGGATGTCATGCATGTCCCAGTCCTGAAGTGGAACTTGATTTCTATAGAAAAGTTGGGTGATGAGGGATGCATAGTAACTCTCACAGTAGACTCTTGGAAAGTTTCTAAGGGTGCACTTGTTTTAGCAAGAGATAAGAAAGTAGCTACTCTTTATCTATCTACTTGTCTTACTAATTCTCCTTCTGGTTTATCTACTTTAGATGTAGATGCAGAGATGTGACTCCATAGGCTTGGTCACATGAATAAGAAGGGGATGTATGTTCTTGAGTCAAAGGGTAAGAGTTCAGATTTAGAAAGCATAGATTGAGATTTCTATAAGTAATAGAAGAAAGTGAGGTTTCTTGAAACACATGCTACAATAAAGGATCGGGTCTATTACACAAAGAGGAAATCTGATGTTTTTGACAAGAACAGGAAAGCCTTGGTGTTTAAGGAGAAGATGATGGATAGAGATCAGCTCAAGGGGCTGAATAATTCTGAGCAGGGTAATTTAAACAAGGTTTTGATTCAAAGTAAGCTCATGGGTAAAAATTCATCACTCACAGGAAAACACAGTTACCGATGTCAGTTAGGTAGAACCAATGTCAAACAGGCAGGTACTAATGTTAGTCATGTGTAGACCAGAGTCAATGGTGTCAAGAAGGTGGACACTAATGTTGGTCAGAGAACCAACATCAACGATCAGGTGGACACCGATGTCGGTCAGTAAACTGACATCGGTAGTCAGCTCAGTCGCATGAAACTGATGTCGGTCAGATGCAAATTGAAGGGTGACTAAGGTCGATCATTGAGATAGATTTTAGGTGGACAACAAGCTGTCAAAGAGTCTCAAATGCCCATATGGAGGATTGACAGGGTATGTAAGCCTCAAATTCATTATTCCCCTTCTTTACACTACTTATTACTTATTGATGGTCAAGAACTAGGAAGTTTTAAAGAAGCAGAGCAGGTAAAATCTAGGAAATAGTGGGAGCATGGCATGATTGAAGAATTTGATTCCTTGGATGAGAACCAAATGGGAGATTTGGTAGAGTTTCCAGCCAAAGATAAAGCACTAAAAGATAAACAAATTTCTAGGTTTAAAAAGAGAGAGAATACATACGTGAGACAGAAGGCCAGGTCATATGGTCTTGAGCAAGCTGTAGAACAATAGAGGTTTAACCATTATGTTTACTTTACTAGGTTGGATAATATTAGCTACATTATCCTATTACTATATGTAGTGTGTATGCTTATTACAGGGTCACACATGCAGGGAGTTGCTAAGCTAAAGGTAAAGTTAGTTCAGAGGTGTGTCATGAAGAATTTGGAAGTAGCAAAATTCTTTGGCATGAGTATTCTTAGAGATAGGGAAGATCACAAGTTGATGTTGTCTTAGGATGATTATGTGAATAAGGTAGTGGCGAGGTTCAAGATGTAGGATTTAGAACTGATTTTCACACCTATGGATGGATAGTTCACATAACAGTGTCCCAATTCACATGATGAGGTTAAGTACATGTGACTAGACCTGAGTTTGCCCAAGCAATGGGTGTTGTTAGCAAGTTTGTGGCCAATCTGGGAAAGAAGCACTGGAAAGCAGTTCAGTGGATTCTCAGATATCTGAGAGGGACCAACAGTAGGGATTCATACTATGCAAGGTCAGGGACTTCTCTACATGGGTATGTAGATGCGGATGAGGCAAGTTACTTGGATGACAGGAGAAGCACCATAGGATATGTGTTCACTATTGGTGGTACAGTGGTTAGTTGGATTTTAGAGTTGTTAAAGGTTGTTGTAGTCATGATGACTAGCAAGGATGAGTACCCTGCAGGTATGTTAACAAAGCTGGGAACAAAGGAGAAGTTGAATCTTTATTCAATTTCTGTTGGTCTTCAAGATTGAACTTGAAGAGGGATACAAGCTAGAAAACAAAATTAGATGATGTACAGGTATAGGTACAGGTGCAGTTGTTTATCTCCAAGTGGGAGATTGTTAGGTTGTGGAGCTAAAAGCTTCACTGATGCAAACAAGGAGGTTGTTGAGTGTCACAATAACTGACATCAGTTAGGCTGACCGACATCGATCAGAGGTGAATAGGAAGCTATCGACATTGGTCAAGAGTTGGCTAACGTTGGTCACCTTCTGACAAACAAGGATTGACGTCGATCACCTGTGCATTCTAGATTTACTTGTTACGCAAATAGTTAGTTTGTTAAACGGTCAGTTTGCATGTAAAGACTAATTTTAGTCTTGAGTCTGTGTTTCTAATTATTGTAATTAGAAGTATAATTATTGTTTGTATGGGATCTATATAATAGACTCATGGAGCTGTATTGTAATCAAGGATAAGGAAGAGATCCTTCCAATTGTAAGATCTAGGTTTGCAGGTGTGCAAAACCAGGTTGATCTGCAGGTTGTGCAAGATCAAGTTAGATCTACATGGTAAGTAAGATTATTTCATTTGTAGGTTGTTGTAAGTTCAAGGGAGATCTACTTGGAGTACTTTGAGTACTTGTGTACTGGTAGTATTGTTACTAACTGGTGGAGGTGAACAACAGCTCTGTGTTTGAGTTGTTTGTTGTGACCGTAATTGAGAGAGAGAATTCTTGAGGGAGAATATTTGTATGCCCAAGAGATGTGGGAAGCCCTAGAGGTGTGAGAAGAAGAGTGTGGCACTTCTTCATTGTATTTCAATCTGGATGAGTATTAATACAAGATTGTATTGTCTCTCATATTCTGTGTTGTTTTTGATTTCTAGTTACTTGTTAATTCTGGTTTAATTTCGTGTTTAGTTACTTATACAAAGGTAATCAATTGTGCTCTTAGTGAGCTGTTAGATCCTAACATTATCTTCTCAAAGTTTAATATGTGCATAAGATAAATTAGGTTAGTAACCCGAAACCAATAATAATATTTATAACCATTAATAAGGATTCAAAAATATTATGTCTACATGTCACATACTACTTCTCCCCAAATATAGCTATGAGGGGGTGGCAAAGTGAATGGCTAATGGATAGGCACTCTAATGGTGTTTGGACCATGTTCAAGTCAATTCATGAAACAATGGTGTTGATTTGTGTTTAATGACAAACATTTCAAGCTTTCTTGGAAATAATAACAATCCTAAAAAATAAGAAAGCCTAAAAAAATAAAATCACATCAAAACAAGACTAGTTATTAAAACCTACATTCTACCCTTTTGTAGGTGATACTAAAGGTTTTAAAACTAGGTTTACTATCAAACAAAGTTTGAAAACATGTATAAACAACATTATCTTTATTTTCATTAGCAATGCATTATCTCTCTTTCCCCAATGATAAGATCCCTTTTACAGGGGAACAACATGTATTACAATCACGCACTCAATGTTAGGACTTGTTCCAAAGTCTTAACATTAGGTTAGATTTTTGGTAGGTAATAATTAAATTGTAAATGGGGCATGCATCTTTTAGTAAAGACACCCCCATAAAATAAACTTAGATTAATTTTTAGATAGTTTTCATGTTTTATATTTATTAATTAGAACTACCTTACGGGTTATTTTCCCGTATTGAGTTGGTTATAAGATTAGTTATTTTTATCGGTCATTGGTAAAAACTATATAAATCCATGTTTGGATTGTAAAAGGGTTAACAGAGTAAAGGCACCCTTATGTACTTGATTTTTTTGAATTTAATAAAATACTTGTGCACTCACATTAAGCGGGGACAAGGTTCAACCTATTTTGGTTCAGGAGTTATCAGTGGTATCAGAGCATGGTTATTTTGGGAGCTTGGTGAATTCAAAGGAGTAAGGTGAAAAATCAACTCACGTGATATCATTTGGCATGAAATAAGGTATGCCATATAGTATTGGTTTAAATATTTTGAAAAATTATTAAATTATTTTAATTTTTCAAATATTATTTATATTTAAACTTGTATATTTTCATATACCACAGTCTGGTCATTTTGGCCATTTGATACTCCATTTTCCTATGATCAAACTCCAAATTTGGCATAAAAAATAAATTTTTAGCATTTAAATGTTATAAAATTCATTGTTTTTTTAGCAAAAAACTAGATTTGTACGGCCTGTTTCTTGTTGAAAACCTCTGAAAATTTCCATTCATGGCTACCATTGTTATTTGCATTCATTTCAACTCTTTTTAAATCCAAAACATCTACCAATCTTGATCAAATGGCATTAAAACCCCTATTTTTGCATTCTAAATAAAAAATCTAGAAAAATCTGAATTGTACAGCCTATTATATGGCCTTCCAACACCCTGGCTTCATTTTGATCTCATTCCCTGTAAAAAATACCTTAAAAATCTGCCAAAACATAGTGAAAATCCTTTTTATCCAGCCTATATGGATTTGTACGGCCTGTAGGAGAGAGAGCAGGTGGAGAAAAACATCCAAGAGCAGCCATGGCGTCCCAAGGGAAGAATGGTGCAGTATAAAATTCAAAAATTTATTTTTGATGTTTCTAAAGTTTTTTTGATATAAAAATTTTTCTTAGTGGGTCCCATGGGAGGAAGCTTGGAAGAGAAGCTGTAAAAGGGAAAATTTTGAATTTATTTACTCATATGTAATTTTTTTTAATTTTCCCTCATACACAAAAATCTGGTATAAGTAGAAATTTCTGGGTGTAATGTTCTGAATATGCTCTTAGAGCAATTGGTTAAGCTTATTTTGTAAGAAGCTTGCAAAGGAGAAGGTCAAGGGTTCAAATCCCTTCTTTTTGGAGAAAATTATTTTTGCTTGGAATATTCTTTTTTTTAAAAAGAATATTCTATTTTAAATTAGAATATTGTAAAACACATACTTATTATATTGTGTTATTTAAATTTTTGAAAAAGGGGCAGAATTCAATCATATTTCCTTTGCATTATTATAGTCAGATAAGGGTGTAATTGGTGGAATAAGGTTGTAATTTGGTGAAATAAGGGTGTAATCATTGATTTTTGGTGAGGTTAAGTGCAAAACCCATCAAAAATATTTATTTTTCTTTTACGCTCTATGCGGAGGTTAAGTGCAAAACCCCATAGAAGCAGTGTCTTGTGTAGTGAGTGTGATACTTGTTTCATTTCTTTTGCATTTTGTTGCACTTTTCTCTATTGCACTTGCTTTCATTTCAAAATGCCAAAAATTCAAAATTTGCTTTCAAATGGTGATAGATTAACAATTTCCAATTATTCAAATTGGAAATGATTGATGGAGGCTTCACTAGTATTTAATGAGTTATGGGATATTATTAAGAATGAAAATCCCACATTGCCAACAGAGCAGGCTAAATTAGATATTTTCAATTTGCATGATTCTAAGGCCTTATCTCTCATTAAATGTTGTTGTACTCATGATACTTATGTTCATATTGAAAATTCTCCTCATAGTTACATTGCATGGAAAACATTGTCAGATTTATATGATAAAAAACCTAAGCATAAGAAGATAGATATTCATATGCAGTTGTTTACTTTGTCATTAGATAAAGATGGGGATATGGGAGAATATATGTCTAAGTTGAAAAATATCACTACTAAGTACACTAAGGCTGGCTTTGGAAAACTAGAAGATGACCTCATAGTTACTACTGCTTTGAAAGGACTAGCAGGGTCCTATAGGAATTTTGTTGAAATGTTGCATGTCTCTGACAAGATCACAAGCATCACCTTTGATAAGTTGGCTATGTTTCTTATCCAACATGACCTCTCTCTACCCAAGAAATCCAAGAAAATTGAAGAAGCCCATGTTTTAGAGTCAAAGCCTAGTTCATCTTCATCTAGGCATCAAAACAATAGAGGAAACAGTTATAGAGGGGGTCAAGGTTACAGAGGAGGTTGTTATCAAAATATAGGTAGGGTTCATTCAAATAATCAACAATCTAACCAATCACATTCACATGAAACAAGTGATCAAGGACATGGTCACAACTCATATAGGGGCAGAGGTCGAGGTAGATCAAACATTCAGTGTCATAGATGTGGAAAATTTGGTCACATTACCTCACAATGTAGGATTCTTTTTGATAAAATTTAGAGGCCAAAAAAAGTGACTAAGACTAACTCTGCTTAGTATTCCGAACATGACTATGATGAGTCCAGTAATGTTGCCCTTGAATCTACATTCACTACTTTGGGGCACATTGATTATATTGAATATGAGGCTAGAGATGAGCTCACAGATGTATGGGTTTTAGACACAGGAGCAACCAAACACATGACATTTAGGAGAGATTTATTTTGGTCTTATAAGGAAGCTTCTCTCTCTCTCTAATTGCCTTAGTAGATAAGTCTATGCATACACCACTAGGACTTGGATCTATTTGGATTCTTCTTCCCAATGGGTCTATAAAATACTTGGAGGATGTTTGGTATGTTCCCACATTAAAGAAACACTTACATTCTTTGGTAACTATTCGAAAGAAAGGTTATCAAATAGTTCTTGAAAATGGGCTCATTTACATCAATTCAATGAAGGATGATTATAAAACATTGTATACAGGATATGAAGATGGAAACTTTGTTAGATTGCATTATAAGGTGCTTCTTCCCAATATAAAACTTGTGGTAGTTATTGACACAGGTACAGGTACTATGTCTACACATCAATTATGGCATCTCCACTATGGACATTTGAATATCCACTCTTTAGTGGATTTGCAGAGATATGGTATGGTGAATGGGTTGCCCACTTTTTGCAAAGATAGTATTCTTTGTGAGTCATGTGTTTTGGGCAAATAAAATCGGGAAAATTTTCCTAAACAGTCATCTTGGAGAGCTAACAGATGTTTATAGTTAGTTCATAGTGATGTATGTGACATGAAAAAGTCATCCATTGGTGGGTGTAGATACTTTGTCTTGTTTATTGATGACTTTTCTAGGATGACTTGGGTATTCTTTATGAAAAACAAATCTAAAGTTTTCACTAAGTTTGTTGATTGGTTACACTTAGTCGAAAAAGAAATAGGTTCACATTTGGCCACTCTTCATTTAGATAATGGAGGTGAGTATACCTATAATTAATTTTTAGATTATTGTCAAGAACATGGCATTCATTGACAATATAGTAATGCTTATACTCTACAACAAAATGGAGTATCTGAATGGATGAATAGAACTTTAGAGGGCACAACACGTGGCATGTTGCACTATAAATAGCTTGTTGATAAGTTTTGGGCTGAAGCCATTGGTACTACAGTGTATTTGAGAAATAGGTCCCCCACAATAGCACTTTTGGGATTTAAACCAAAAGTTAAACACTTGAAAGTGTTTGGATGTGTTTATTTTGCTTTGGTTCCTATTAAACATATAACTAAGTTGGAACCACAAAGTCAAAAATGCATCTTTCTTGGTTATTCTAAAGATAAAAAGGGGTTTTATTTGTTTGCACATGATTCAAGCAAATTCATAGTGAGTTGAGATGTAATATTTGATGAGTTTAGGACTATGAACACTACAAAGATTGATTCTCAACTTGATAGATTAGAGAGGAAAAATACAAAACGAGATAAAGGTTTGAATAATGGGGATAACTCTTCAAAGTTATGGTATGAGACTCAAATTCCTTCACTTTCCTCTCCTTCATCTACAAGTTCATAGGTTGATGACTTAGAAATTGTTGAAAATTCTCTAAGTCCCCCTTTGAATAATGTACACGATGAGAATTCTCGAGTCCCTGATTTGAATAATTTGTCTAAGTATCCAAAATGGGCTCAAAGTACTTTTTTTGACTTGATAGCAGATGAAGTTGGTTTAATAGGGCCAAGGAATTCTCAAAAATAGGTAAACTATGATATTGTTATTACTACTTCCACTGAGCCATCCACTTTTGAGGAGGCATCTACTGAACCTGTTTGGCAACAGGAAATGAAATGTGAGTATGATTCCATACTTAACAATAATACATGGGTTTTAGTTGACTCTCCTCCACATGTTAAACCCATCGGATGTAAATGGGTTTATAGGACTAAGTATAAATCAAATGGCTCCATTGATAAACATAAGGCACAACTTGTTGCAAAAATATATGCACAACAAGAAGGTATTGACTATGAGGAAACATTTGCACCAACTGCGAAATGGCACACTATTCATATGGTACTTGCCTGAGTAGCACAAAATAGTTGTAAAGTACATCAATTAGATGTTAAAAGTGCCTTTTTAAATGGTGATTTATAGGAAGAAGTATATATGAAACAACCTCAGGGTTTTGAACAGGTGGGTGCTGAATGCAAAGTATGTAAATTGATAAAAGCTTTGTGTGGACTCAAGTAGGCACCCAGAGCTTGGTATGAGAAAATGGATTCATACTTGAAATCCATTAGTTTTCATCACAATGAATCTGATGATACTCTCTATTTTTGAGTATAGGGTAAGAAAATGGTGATACTTGTTCTCTATGTTGATGACTTGTTTATTACAGGAAATGATGAAAACCATAACAAGTCTGTGAAGAAGGAATTAAAAGATGGGTTTGAGATGACAGATCTTGGACTTATTCACTACTATCAAGGCATAGAGGTAACTCAGAAAGAGCATAATATTTTCATTTCACAAACTAAGTATATTTTTGAGTTATTAGAGAGGTTTGGCATGAGTGATTGCAAACCTGCCCTCACTCCCATGGAAAGTAATTTGAAATTGTCTACAGATGATAGCAGTGCCTTTTTTGATGGCACCACATATAGACAATCGGTGGGAGGTTTGATATACTTGATGACTACCAGGCCTGATATTTCATTTTTAGTTGGAATTTTATCTAGGTTTATGCATGAGCCTAGAGAAATTCATTAGCATGCAACAAAATGAGTAGTTCGTTACCTTTAGGGAATGAAAACATATGGCCTTGAATACCGCCACAACAAGAAATTCAAACTTGTTGGATATTGTGATGCAAATTTTGGTGGATGTGTGGATGACTGAGTGTCAACCACATGATACACTATGCATATGGGTTCAGCTGCCATTACTTGGTGTTTTAAGAAGCAGGACATAGTGTCAAATTCATTAGTAGAATCAAAGTATATTGCAGCATGGGATGCTTCCAAAGAAATTGTTTACCTTCGTCGTATTCTTGAAGATCTTCAAGTTTCTCAATTTGCTCCTATACATTTATACATTGATAATTAGAGTGCAATCAAGATGTCCAATAATCCAGTGTTTTATGCCAAAACAAAACATATGGATGTCAAATACCATTATCTGCGAATGCTAGTGGCAAAGAAAACTCTTGATCCAATATATTGCCCAACTATCAATCAGACAACTGATATCTTCACAAAACCCCTTAACAGAATCAAATTTGAAAAATTCAAAAAAATGCTTGGTATGTGTCCAAAGACTTGACTTTGGATCATAGGGGGGTTTGTTAGGACTTGTTCCAAAGTCTTAACATTAGGTTAGATTTTTGGTAGGTAATAAATAAATTGTAAATGGGGCATGCATCTTTTAGTAAAGACACCCCCATAAAACAAACTTACTTAGATTAATTTTTAGGTAGTTTTCATGTTTTATATTTATTAATTAGAACTACCTTACGGGTTGTTTTCCCATATTGAGTTGGTTATAATATTAGTTGTTGTTATCGGTCATTAGTAAAAACTATATAAATCCATGTTTGCATTGTAAAAGGGTTAACGGAGTAAAGGCACCCTTATGTACTTGATTTTTTTGAATTTAATAAAATACTTGTGCACTCACACTAAGTGGGGACAAGGTTTAACCTATTTTGGTTTAGGAGTTATCACTCAACACAGCTAAATGAGTGGTTAAACTAGGTTAAGATATCAAAACAATATGACAATCATTATCAGTATAAACACCAAATCAATTTGATAAATATATTACTTATAGAATATGATAATTATGGATGAAGAGGGAGTGATTAGGGATTAGTAAGGACAATGAGGGAGTGATTAGGTATGATGAGGGATGATGAAGTAGTCATTAAGTATGATGAGGGATGGTGAGGGTTAATGAACGAGTGATTAGGGATGATGGGGGTGATTATAAATGATGAGGGATGGTGAAGGTCAATAAAGGAGTGATTAAGAACAATGATTAATGAGGAGAGAGTGATTAGGGGTGATGAGGGACAAGTAGGAAGTGATTAGGGATGAGGGAAGGATGATGAGCAAGTGAAATTTACATAAAGTGTTTGTTTGATGTGTGCATGTCATCAATGTGACCTATGTTATCTCAATCACACCAATTTGGCTTGAATTCAAAGTGAGTGGTTTGTAAACTTCATTTCAAAAATCTAGGACTCCTATAAATTCCATAAAATAATCTATAAGGTATAAAATCATATGGATTCAAAAATACTATGTCTACACATCACATACTGCTTCTCACCAAAAGATAGCTATGATGGGGTAGCAAAGTGAATGGATAACATATAGGAAATCTAATGGTGTTTGGACATTATTCAAGTCATTTCTTAAAAAATGGTGTTTATTTGTGTTTAATGACAAACATTGTAATCTTTCTTGGAAATCATAACAATCCTAAAAACACAAGAAAGCCTAAAAAAAATCACGTCAAAACAAGACTAGTTATTAAAACCTACAGTCTACCCTTTTGTAGGTGATACTAAATGTTCTAAAACTAGGTTTACTATCAAACAAAGTTTCAAAACATGTATACACAACATTATCTTTATTTTCATTAGCAATTCATTATCTCTCTTTCCCCAATGATACCATCCCTTTTATAGGGGAACAACATGTACTACAATCACACACTCAACACAACTAAATTAGTGGTTAAACTAGGTTAAGATATCAAAACAATATGACAATCATTATCATTATAAACACCAAATCAATTTGATAAATATATTCCTTATATAATATGATAATTATGGATGAGGATGGAGTGATTAGGAATTATTAAGGATAATGAGGGAGTGATTAGAGATGATGAGGGATGATGAAGCAATGATTAAGTATGCTGAGGGTTAATGAGGGAGTTATTAGGGATGATGGGGGGTGATTAGAAATTATGAGGATTGGTGGGGGTCAATGAGGGAGTGATTAAGTACAATGAGTAATGAGGAGATAGTGATGATGGGTGATGAGGGATAAGGAGGAAGTGATTATCGATGAAGGAAGGATGATGAGCAAGTCAAATTTACACAAAGTGTCTGTTTGATGTGCACATGTCATCAATGTGACCTATGTTGTCTCAATCACACCACTTTGGCTTGAACTTAAAGTGAGTGGCTTGTAAACTTTAATTTTGACAAACATAGGACTCCTAAAAATGCTATCAAGCAATCTATAAGGTACAAAATCCTAAAAAATGACTATATGTTTATCTAAAATGGACATCAATTGTAAAAGTTTTGCCCTAAAATCCATAGGTTCAATACTGAGACCCTAAAAATGTGTAATTACTGATTAGATTATATTTTAAAAAACTATATCCCACATTTTAAGGTGTGCAACTGTGAGACCAACTCTATCAGATGTAGAGTGACCCTAATTTCTTATATTTACTAAAATAAATGTAAAGTATAAGGAATATAAATGTAATCATATGCATTATTTTTTCATAACACATATGTGTTATAACTCAAAAATATTGAGCCTCAATTTAAATAACACGCACACATTATGGCTATAAAGTGTACACATTATGGTCATAACACGTACATGTTAGGATAATTATCCACAGAATTGTCCCCCAACTCTATGCACTTACCTTGAAGTGTTTTAAAACTTATTTTCACTCACAAAATTAAATAAATTTTGGCAAACAAAAAATTTGGATAATTTAAAGAAAATTAAACAATTTTATAAAATGTGCAAGGACAATGTGGATGTCTTAGGGTTCACAATAAAGAAAAAAATAAAGCATGCATATAAATTCAACATAAGTTGAATGTGTTTCATTTTATGTATTTATAACCAGATGTCAATATCTATCATTTTATATGTATTCAACACATATCAAATATGCCTTGCATTCTTTACATATTCATTACATTTTGAATTTATCCCATGTAAGAAATATGTAAAAACCAATCGATAAGAATAAAAGCTAAAATGTTTCCTCTTCCATTCCTTTGAAATAATTAATGTTAAAAGTCTTTTGATTATTTTATTTCTCATTTTCAAGTATAAATATACTCATTGGGGTCATGTATTGGATATTGTGAGTAGAATCTTGTTTATTATGAAGTTAGAGGATGATTGAATAGATAATTATAGTAGTGAAGCATGATTTTTGATCAATTTTTATGAATACAAGTTGGTATAATATTATAAAAGTGTTTTAAAAGTCCCATGGTGTTCTTTAATGTTTAATATGATCAATAAACTTGTAAATTTGAAAATATGTCAATGGAGATGAGGATGCATAATCCCACTTTTTTAGAGTTTTCTCATATTGGGGTTCTTTGGGGTAAATTCTTTTGTCCATTCTCTCTCACATTTGTTTAGTGTTTTAGTTTTGACTTAGCTTCTATATAGTCCTTCTGAGCTACTAAATGGTACCTTTGACATTATTTCAATTCTTTAGACAACTCTGCAAGCACCATTACTACGAACAAGATGAATATTATCCTCATCACACTTTATGCTACTTAGGATCACTTATAAACTATCAAGCCTCCTCCAAAGGTCATAATCTGATAACAATTATTGGAATTAGATACTAAGAGGGGGGTGAATTATTTGCTTAACAATAACCATTCATCATTCTATGAAGCATTCATTCACATAAACATCAATGCATAAATAAACAACCACACAAGTATATCACAAGAGAACACAAGAGATGTGTGTGAAACTCTCTTATGGGATAAAACCCACTGAATCATGTATATGGAATGTAGCATTATAGTTTCAAGATCCACATTTTAGTGAAGCACCAACTTCACAAGGAGCTCTCAACCCCTACCTAGTTAAGCACCCACTCAAGTAGTCTTCTGCAAGCTCAATCTTACAAGGAGGTTCCAACCCCATAGGTATATTAGCACAAAATAAATATCCTATGATATCTGATCATATTATAACACCTATTTCTAATATTTAACTAATGATGACCTCCTTTTTTTCACTCTTTGTACTTCAACTCACTCAAACAACCTCTTAGGCCTTCTTGCTCAACATGCCTCTTCGAGGCTCATCAGGGCCATTGACCTAGTCATCCACATGCAAAAAATATGTTAGATAAACATGTCTACTCATATTCTCACTTTTATGGTACTCAATGACCTTCTACTCCTATTTTAAAGGCTTTCTCCTTTGCTTGTATCTTCTCTTTTCTTACTTAAAGAGGCTAATTAGTCCTTGATTTTATACTTAGCTCTTCCTCTCGCCCATATTGGTCATCCAATATAATTTTCACAATTAAATTATTCTTGGAATAGTTACATAAACACATTAAAATATTAATACAACCACCTTTTGGGTTTCTTATACCCTTTAAGGACCAAAACCCTATTAGGCCTAATAAAGACCTAAAGGAATTAGGTTTGTCTTAAGCACACATTACCAATCAGACCCATTAGACCACCTTTGGCCATAACCAATGCTTAAAAAACTTATAATTCACATAAAATATACCCATTATAACTTACATATAGATCCACATAACTTTTACATTCAAATCACCACTTGAACCAAGCTATTAGGCCTACTCGCCATTATGCCTTGTCACTACCTAAAAGTTTGTCTCATAGAAATGAAGCATAAATTCCATTTTATTATAAAAAAACAAAAAAAAACACATGAATATATCATTCATGACTTAGAAAACCTCTTCATTTACATTGGACATCATCAAACATACCAAAGGGCCTTAAACCAATTCTTGTAATATGACCACTCAGACTGGTCAAACACAATCAAAGTATAGTTAAGAACTCTTGACTCTCAAAACTTGAATAAGGATAAAATATGACTTAAAATGAATTATAATTAACCTTATGGATATTAATAACATATTAATATGATTTTTATTCTTCAACTTAGGTCAGAGGACCTCTAATTCATGACTCTAAATTGACTACTTTGCCTGTAGCCTCCAAAAACATAGTCATGAACAAATTTTTCATTTGTACTTAAAATGACACATTAATGACATATATTTATCATTAATAGTTTATATGATACTTATAAATCAATATAAAAATTATGTATATCAAAATATAGAGATAATCATTGGTCTTATAGACCAATCTCTCAGATTACTCTCTCATTGTCTTAACACAGTCTACTAAGCCATTTTGGCTTCCACATATCAACACCTTAACCTATATATCCACCTTAAATAGAGAATTAATAATTATTTTACATGTAAAATACCATATACAAGTACATTGTATGAATTTAATATTGTCATAGAGTCTCAAACACTCCAATTACCCTAGCACATCAAGAACTGCCAAACACTATAAACATACAATCATGGAAACATGAAATTATAACACCTTATAAATAATCATAATTATATTAAAATACATTTAAAATTTCATACAAACTCATTATATTACCATCCAACACAAAAATCATATGCTCCAATCACAACTTTTTCTCTTGTAGACCATTCTCATTGTCCTAGGTTTCACTATCACATCTTCTCAATATAGACCATCTTATGAACACATTTTGCATCCATTTTAGTGAAATAAAAATAATATAATAAAAATTTATAAGAGTTATATTTATTTAATAATTACCTCAAGCATTTGGATTCACCCCTAGTCCTCTCCAACCAATCCCTAAATGCATTCTCACTTTGACTAGTTTTCTTCACTGTTTTCACTCTTTGTCAAATTAGCAATAGGTCATCTTCCATGAAAAAAATAGTTTAAATATATGATTTAAATTTAAAAAAAAACATCATGGATATTAATGATAATTATTTTCCTTCAACCTCCAATAACTTTTATGCGTTGACTTGTTCAATCCTACTTGTAGCATTAAATTCTTTAAAAACTAGCAATTTTCTATAGCTTTTGCTCATTATCTTGACACACCAATATAACCTAGAGATTATTTATGGAGTATTATACAATATAAAATCATAAAATTATATTCAACAAACCATTCTAGGCAATTTCTAGTAATATCTTTACCATCAGGTCAATATAAGGGTTTTAAGAGGGCTTTAGACCAGTTAACCTTTTTAATTATTATTCATACAACTTTGTCTCTTAAATGACAAAATAATGATTTTAAATACTTCTTAGGACCCTATGATAACTCTCCAAAAATACTCAGGACACCATGCAAACTTTACACATGCCAATGAGCATCTAAACTTTCTTCTCAAGCTCTCATCTCTTCATTTTACATGCATGAGAGACCTTCAAACACCTTTTTGAGATTTATCCTGAAATACATGACCTGAAACTTGGTACACATGCTTGAAACAACTTATAAAACCTTAATATGATCTCATGTGCTTTATCCCCTTGGAAACTCATTTTGACCTCTACAAGCTTTTTTCATGCTTAAGAACTAGTCTAAATACATAAGCCTACTAGGTTCCATATCTCTTGAAGATATTCATGCCACTGTAGACACATTCAAGGTTAATTATCATGCCAAACCAATTTCATTCCAATTTCAACTACTACTTCACATATTCTCACAATACATGTCTTCATCAAGACAAGACATTCTAATGGATCACTTTAGAGTTCACACTAGCAAGCTTTTTTTGACATCAATGACCATATATAAACCTGTGACATCAATGAAAACTTGTAAAATATCCCCCATTGTCATTTATGTAAAACCACAAATTAACTAAACCAAAAAACTTCTCCATCAATCTGATCTCTCTCCCCCTTTGACATTAATGACACAGATTATATACACTCTCACAAGGTCATCTACACAATCCATTGATCCTAGGACATGATCATTTCAATGAACAAGATATCTCCCCTTTGTTCATGCATAATAATTTCCAAGTTTTTAAAACCACCTGAGTTAGCTCCACCTTATGAAAGTTCCATAGATCTTCAAATAGACTCCTCAACTCAATGGGGCTTGGTTCATCTCATGAAACCTTCAGTAGATCACCTCAACAAACTAGGTCTACATATAAATTTAAAAGCATTTTTCCTATAGGAAAATTATGATTTCTCCATCTAAGCACAATATTCAATAGGTATAATGCATCAAGAAACTTCTCTTTATGGATCATAGGCCATCATGACTCAAATCACTGCAAGGTACCTTCTTAGTTATCATATAGTAATACTAGGTCTGTGAAAACACCTAGTCTTTATCATTCCTTAGATCTTCATCTTCATTTTTAATATATTCTCATTCCCTTAAGACATTTATGTTATTTTCATGATATTGGAACCCTTATTCTCTTCATGCCCTATTCAACTAGATTCATTAAAATAACTCTGAGATCACCTTTACTTGTTTCCCTTGTTTACTATATCTTGCATAGAGTATATTTTACTAAAATAAAATATTCAAATATTATCATAATGAAAATAATAGGTAAGCATGATCTCTCATATCATATGTACTCTCCTAGGTTCATCATCTTCAAAACATGATAACTATTGAGTGGTATCATGCACACAGACAATCTAAAACTTGTTTGGACTTTGCAACCTCTTTGTCCTTACTAACCTTTATCTTACAAGAAGGATAAAATAGAAATCATATCACCAAAATGTCCTATAAACATACTCATTCATGAAATTAAGGTCATATTGATGCATAAACAACACTGAAACCTCCAAGAAACTCTTCAATTAGACTCAAGAATCAACTCTGCATATTAACAGTCAATACTTTGATATGATCACTCAGAACTTGTCATTTTTAGAACACTATGAACATATTCATTTAATTTGAAACATGAAAATACATCCACTCGTGACCTTTTTAGATCACCAAGACATCAAGAAACCATTTCAATCCATGACACAACTTCAATGATTATCATAGCAATTTTCTTTAGGCTTACTAGCTTCTTGTCATGCTACATGGCATGACCATCTTCATAACTTCTATAAATACTCTCAGGACACCAAAAACTTTTCATTCCACTCTTTAATTAGCACAAGATCATGGATATTTATGATAAATTTTCTATACCTCCAATAACATTGGTCATATAGACCAATCTACAACTCTCTTGATCAATAATTTTGAATTTTGTTTATTAGACCTCACCATGAAATCAAACATGCATTACAAGAATGTCATAAAATAAAAAAAACATTTAAACCATCTTACAAAAATCACACTAATACTAATAAGCCATAACATAGTTAATAGCATTATGACAACACACCTTAGGGTTTGAAGACACTAGAAGACTTAAAACCCTTATCTCACCATCATATGAGTCCTAAGCTCATTCATCACTTCTGAGTTTAAAAAAATCAAGTAAACTACTCTTATAGGAACACCATGACCTAAATAATACCTCCATTCACTTATATCAATCACCTTAATGGAACAAAAGCAATATGCAACTCAAACAAGTCACCCATGGATGCCATTCACAAAGACCTTAAGAATACAATTACTTTAATTGAGTTTCTGAAGCTCAGAACTTTTTGGTCTCAAGAATACCTTCAAGATATCTTCCTAATGTACTATTTATCATGATAAAATGATACAATTACCTTCTTATATCATTACATACTTAGATACATTGTGCAAATAGGAAATTTCATCATTAAAGCATAGTCAACCACCTTCTCTTCTTAGGCCTAGAACATCTTCATGTCATGCTTCAGGAAAGTTTACCAACCATAAATTTGTTGATTTATTTTAAGGATAAATAAACTTGAAATCTTAATATTAACATAAACTTTAGATCATGGATCAAATGATCACTACTTTCTACTATGCTAGTTGACCAAGTAGATCATCTTGGAATGCCTTGACCTGTACCTTTTTCTCAACATGTATTCAAAGTCATTCTATATTATCAATATTAGGTTTGAATTTTAACTTAGATTTTTATAGTCATGTTGAGCTGATAAATGGTACCTTTGACATCATTTCAACTCTTTAGACAACTTTTCAAGCACCATTACTGTAAACAAGATGAATATTGTCCTCACCATACTTTATGTTGCTTAGGATCACCTATAGGCTATCAAGCCTCCTCCAAAGTTCCTAATATGATACCAATTATTGTAACTAGATACTAATAACGGGGGGGGGGGGGAGGTTGGGGGGGGGGGGGGGGGGGGGGGGGGGAGGTTGGGGGAGGGGGGGGGGGGGGGAGGGGGGGGGATGGGGGGTAGTAGTGCGGGGGCGTGGTTTTTGAATCATTTGTTTAACAATAACCATTCAATTCCATGAAGCATTCATTCACATAAAGGTCAATGCATAAATAGACAACCACACAAGCATATCACAAGAGAAAATAAGAGATATGTCAAAAACCTTCTTGGAGAATAAAAACCACTAAAACATGCATATGGAATACAATCATATGATTTCAAGATCCAAAGTTTAGTGAAGCACCAACTTCACAAGGAGCTCTCAACCCCTACCTAGTTAAGCAACCACTCAACTAGTCTTCTACAAGCTCAATCTTACAAGGAGGCTCAAACCCCCTAGGTATATAAGAACCAACTAAGTCATTTATAATATTTGATAATATTAAAACACTTGTTTCTAATATTCAACTTATGATGACCTCCTTTGTTTGCACTCTTTATCCTTCAACTCACTCAAACAACCTCTTAGGCCTTCTTGCTCAACATGCCTCTTCTAGGCTCATTAGATCCATTAACTTGGTCATCTACCTGAAAAAACTATGTTAGATAAACATGTATTCTCCTCTTATCCCTCTAATGTTACTCAATGACCTTCTTCTCTTCTTTTAAAGGCTCTCTCCTTCGCTTGTATCTTCTCTTTTCTAACTCACTCAAATAAGCTAATTAAGCCTTGCTTTTATACTCAACTCTTCCTCTCACCCATCTTGGTAGACAAAGATACTTTAAATGATTTAATTATAATTTTAATAGGTCCAAAAACATGTTATATGAGTGATAAAACCACTCCATATGTCGGTCATACCCTTTTAGGAACCAAAACCCTGTTAGGCCTAATAGAGACCTAAAGGAATTAGGTTTGTGTTAAGCACATGTTACCAATTTGACCCATTGGACCATATTTGGCCTTCAAAAAAAATTTAAACAATTATAATTAACCTAAAATATACCTATTCTATCTTCCATATAGGTCCACATAAATTTAATGTTCAAATCACCACTTAAACTAAGCTATTAGGCCTACTCACCATTATGACTTGTCACTGCGTGAAAGATTGTCTCATAGAACTAAAGCATAAAGTCAATTTTATTAAAAAAAACACTAAAATAAATAAATTAATATATCATTCATGACTTCAAAAACCTCTCCATGTCCATTGGACATTATCAAATAGGACAAAGGGCCTTAAACCAATTCTTGTAATATGACCACTCAGACTCGTCAAATATAGTCAAAGTGCAGTCAAGAAATCTTGACTATCAAAACTTGAATAAGGATAAAATATTATTTAAAATTCCTTATAATTAACCTTAGGGATATTAATAACATATTAATATTATTTTTATTCTTCAACTCAGGTCAGAGGACCTCTAATTCATCACTCCTAGATGACTACTCAAACTGCATGTAGCCTCCAAAAACATAGTCATGAAAAACTTTGTCATTTGTACTTAAAAGGACACATTAATGACATATAATTCTCATTTATAGTTTATATAATTATTATATATCACTATAAAAATGATATATATCAAACTCTATAGACAATCATTAGTCTTATAGACCAATCTCTCAAGTTACTCTCTCACTGTCTTAACACAGTCTACTAAGCCATTTTTGCTTCCACATCTCAACACCTTAAACTATCTCTCCACATTCCATAGAGAATTAATAATTAATTTACATTTCAAATAAAATATACAAGGACATTAGATGCATTGAATCTTGTCATAGAATATTAAACACTTCACTTCCCCTAGCACATCAAGAATTGCCAAACCTTGAAAACATCCAGTCATGGAAACATGACATTATAACACCTAAGAAAGAATCATCATGATCTTAAAATACATGTAAAATATCAGAAAACCTCATTATAACACCCTCCAACACATTTTTTATATTATCCAATGGCAACTTTTACTGCTGTAGACCATTCTCATTGTCCTAGGTTTCACTGTCACATCTTCTCAATATAGGCCATCTTATGAATACCTTTTGCATCCATTTTAGTGAAATAAAAATCATATAATCAACATGGATAAGATTTATAGGTATTGAATAATTACCTCAAGCATTTGGATTCATCCCTAGTCTATTACAACCAATCCGTAAATGCGTTCACACTTTGACTAGTTTTCTTCATTGTTTTCACTTTGTCAAATTAGCAGTAAGTTATCTTCCATAACCAAACTAGTTGACATAGACTATGTAACTTTAAAAAAAACCATCATGGATATTAATAATAAGTCTTGGCCTTCAACCTCTAATAACTTGTATGCATTAACCTAGTCAACCCTGCTTGTAGCATTAAATTCTTCAAAAACAAGAATTTTTTTGTAGTTTTACTCATTGTCCTGACACACCACTGCCACCTGGAGATGTCTGATGGATACTTATACAATATCCAATCATCAAACTAGCTTCAAAAAACCATTTTGGACACTTTATATCAATATCTTTACCATCGATTCAATATAATGGTTTTAAGAGGGTTTTAGACTAGTTAACCTTCTTAATTATTGTTCATACAAATCTATCCCTTAAATGAAAAACTAATGCTTGTAAATCCTTTTTAGGACCCTCTGATAACTCTCCCAAAATACTCAGGACACTATGTAAACTTTACACATTCCAATGAGCATCTAAACTTTCTTCTCGAGCTCTCATCTCTTCATTCTACATGCATGGGAGACCTTCAAACACCTTTTTGAGATTTATCCTTCAATCCATGACCTCAAACTTGGTCCACATGCTTGAAACAACCTATCAGACCTTGATCCATGCTCTCATGTGCTTTATCCACTCGAAAACTCATTTTGACCTCTATAACCTTTGTCCATGCTTAGGAACTAGTCTAAACACACAAGCCTACTAGGTTCCATATCTTTTGAAGATCTTCATGCCACTGTAGACACATTCAAGGTTCATTCTCATGCCAAGCCAATTTCATGCCATGTTCAACTACTGCTTCACATCTTCAACAATACATGTCTTCATCAAGACAAGACATTCCAATGGATCACTTTAGAGATCACACTAGCGAGTTTCTTTTGACATCAATGACCATATACAAACTTGTGACATCAATGACAACTTGCAACATGGGGAAGACCCCCACAACATCAAATATTTTGGTCATTATAAACTGCTTCCTCATTAATCCTCTATCCAATGCCCTGCAGTAGATCTTCTATAACATTCCAATTAGACAATTCTGACGAGATAACACCATTGTTAGAAAACTAGTCTGCAATTTTGTTTCTTTCCTGATAGACATGTTGGATAACCACTTCTTGCCTAGAGTTTAAGATTGAGATAGCTTCATCCACCACTTGTTTGATTATCTAACTGACTGAATTTTTCCTTGAGAAACAATTCATTATGTTCAATGAATCCCTATGTATAATGAGAAGTTGAACTCTGAGTTGATTTGTCAATTTTAAACCCCATAAAGTAGCAAGGGCTTCAGCCCAATGGTTAAAATTTTTCCCCATGTCCCCTACATAAGCCACCACAAACCTTTTTTGATGATCCCTTAAAATACCTCCTCCTCCTAAGGGGCCTGGATTTCCTTTGGAAGCCCTGTCAAAGTTAAGCTTTAACCAACACATTGCTAGAGGTTTCCATTTGGTCTTTCTTCTAATTTCATCTCTAAGATCACTCTTTCAAAAACAAGAAGGATCAATTTGCCAATTAAGTGTTGGTTGTTGTTCATTCATTAATAAACATTTGCCTTTTTCATTAGGCAATATATTGAAATTTTCAACAACAACAAAAATTCTTTTGGAAAGACTTTTATTAGTGCATTTTTTATTTCTAAAGATTCTATTGTTTCATTTTCCCCAACTTCCCCAGGTGATGTGAGGGAATGAGAGCTTCCAAAATTATGTTGAAGTTATTACCAAGCACAATATAATGTGAGTTTCTATATTAGTTCCTACACGATTGAGTTTCAAATTGATTAATAATATTCAGATTTTTGGATTGTTTAATTGAGTAACTATGATGTTTTATTAAGGTGATTTTTTGTACATTAATAATATATATCTAGTTTGGACAGATACGTATCAGAGTGTTATTATCGTAGCAAAGGAATATTCTAGGTGTGAGACGAATCTAAAGATAGTCTACCACAATATAACACGTAAAAGGGGAATACATTCCATAAATAAAAATAACACATTTATTGGATATAATCGGAAAAAAAATTACAATTCCTCTGGGTTTCCTTGCACCTTTTGGACAACCACTAGTTATAATACATTTCTCAATGATGTTAATTTTATTTATATAGCTAATGCAAGGAAAAATATTTGCTAAGTGCAAAAATCTGCCATCATAACTTGGATGAAGCAAAGCTCGAATTGAAGACAAATTTTATGGGATAAATACTTCTCAATCCTTAATACTAAACCAAATAAAATTGATTATTTGTACACTCGATCCCAATAAAACATAACAAACTTGAATGTGTTTATCCTTTCAACTTAAAAATAAAAATAAAAATGATCTCCTCAATAAAACAAAACCTTTACCTTCAAATGCCCCCATCTTTATGGAGACTCATACTTATCACTTCAAAAGAGTTTTTTTGATAGGAAAATCTATTATATATTAAAAATGAATAATAGTTTTGAAGTCATAAAAGTAATTTTAAGATGAATTGAAAAAACATATTTAACTTGAAATGATAAACATTTATTTAAACTCATTTGTTTTTATTTTTTTTAAATTATAAAATTATGAAGAACAGAAAACAATGCTGAATAAACAAGCATATTTATCCTCCCATCTACTCCTCCTGCAACTAAGTAACCATTATATTACTCAAGGTCCGCCTACGATTTAAGTAGCCTCGGTTCGAACCCCACTTTGGCCTGCAGATTTTGGACCCGACTGCCAAAATCTGGAGGACCTCCATTTTCTCTGTTTTGCGGATATAGATAAAAAGGCATGAAAATCCATCGTAAAGACCGACCAGTTGGTTAAAAAATTTAAAACGAAGAAACAGAATGAATTCGATCACATGCAAAATGAAATCCAGGAATGAAGCTGCAATAAATACTTTGGCTTTAAAAATAATGATCAAAGAGATATAAATACATAAATTTCGTACAACTGCCTTTGACAGGGATTCATTACAATACAAACGACACTTCCGTAATCGTCTCCAACGCCGGCTTCCACGACTTGCAGACGCTCAGCCTGTGCATCGTCGGAACATCCTCCACATCCATCACTGTTCTCTTACAAATATCTTCCTCTTTCGCGTCCCCGGGTTTCGAACCCTTGACGACTTCCTTCCCTTTTTTCCTCTCAACGGCAGGAAGCGGGCACATGTAGCTCAACACAGGAAGTATTCTGGCATGGCCTTTGGCGCTCCGTTTGACAACAGAATTATTATCGTCTTTGAACAGAAAAAGAGAAGCCACGTCAGACGCCGTCAGCGCAGAATTGAGTTTTTGCATGGGGAGCATGAAGTACACCTGGCCGACTTCCAGTTCGTCGTCAGCTGCCAGCGGAGCGGCGCGGCGTCCAGCCTGTACAGAACTGGAATGGCTGACGAACTGCCGAGAATTCTCCAGCATAAGCTCGGCGGCCTTCACCGGCCTCTCGAACTCCTGCACGCTGCCATTGTGGAGTATAACTTTCACCGTTTTCGAAGAAAGGCAAGACTTATAATTGCCCATGGGATTTGAACTGTCGACCTCGCTGCGACCTGCAATTACCAAAATTGGATAACTAAAATAATGAACCAATGGATATCTATATTTGGGGGCCAATAATGAGGCGGAGTATTTTTTAAGGGTGTTGGCCCAACTAGAAAGAATAGAATGATGAGATTCGTGGGTTTGTGATTTATTCTCAGAATGATTAGACTTATAAACTACACCACGCAACAGATAGAGAATCCTCGTTTCTTCCTTCCCATGCAAACAAATTCAAATGCTCTATCTCGTTTTTATAGTGTTAGGTTTTATTTTTTAACATTCGTAAGGATGAATTTTACATGAGGAAAGATTACGGTGATGAGATTCCAAATATCGAGGTAAATAAAAATAATATAATTTATTTTCAAAAATTAAGATTTAAGGATAGAAAATGGGAGTGAGGGGTTGTGCGTCTTCCTCTTTGTATGAAACTTTAGTTTTAGAGTTTGTCTAGTGAGAACGTGGTTTAGTGGGCACGGAAGGCCAAGGGAGGTTGGGAGGGTCACCATGGCACCTTTGGCACATCACTTGGCACCTACCTCTTGCGTTTCTGTGGTGTGTGTTTCTCTGTCCAACATTCTTTATCTGCTTGGTGCTTGTTTTTTGTTCGGCAGTGGCTCTTAAGGTTTTCCCCTATTGTTTTTTATAGCGTTGGTCGACGTTTCAATATCTACAGTTGTGTTTCTCTAGTTTGGTTGTCACTATAGCTGCAGTGGCAATGATCGTTGTAGCGGTGACAACAGCAGTTGCAGCGGTGGTGACTATAGCTGCAACCACAGTTCTCTTTGTTGTTGTGGTCATTCCTAGCATTTACTTTGGTTGTTTAAGCGCTGTTAGTTTTACAATTTTCTAGGTTTTTTGGTTTTACTTGTTAGGTTTTTCCCGCTCAGCACAATTATCTTGAGGGCTTGCTTTTTATTTTGCCCTTGCTTGGCTTTACCCTGCGAATGAAAGGAGTGTGAGCATTAGTGCAATATTTTTACCCACCAAAAATAATGACCTTAATGGAATAAATACCCATCAAATCTTAACATTCAGATTGAGATGGAAACATTCGAACACCCAACACTTGGGAATACGTAAAGAGGAATCCATTAAAAAAATAGCATTCGAGTGGTCACTAAAAGACAAGTAAAGATATTATCGTCTAATGTTGTGGCGATTTAGTTTAGAATTTGACTTTGTTTGCTTCGGTGGGAGGATTAAATGATTTTTTAATGCGAAACATTGTTTATGCCTTGTTGTGGACGTGACAACTTGGATTAATTATTGAGCTTTAATTGCTTTCTAACTAAGCTATTATTTTCTTTAACTTATGTAATCATTTGTTTTTGGTGAGTAGGTTAAAGAGGTCTAACCCATATACCTAAACTTATAGCTCGTTTTTTGGGACAACAATGATATATGTGGTTCGATAATTAGGCCTATTCATTAATTTTTAAAATGAACGAATATTATAGTGTCATAAAAGTAAGTATATATAGTAGGATTTTTTTGGGTTTTATACAGAAGAATTTTAGGTTAGTTTAAAGTTTTAAAGTTTATTGTTTTAATATATAGTGAGTTCTTTATAATATTTGGGTAGTGAGAATTGGAACCATCTTGTATATTATGAGTAAATTAAGAATTGAACTTATAATTAGAATTGTTTTTTAGATTATCAAGATTAAGTAAATTAATTTTAAGATACATTTTAAAATAATATTAGTATTGATATTTTAAATTAATATATTTAACAAATGTTGAGATATATCAATTTTGAGGTATTTATTTTAGAATGGTCACATACCACATTAATTAATAATTCCATTAATTTGTTCATAAAATTCATTAAAACATTATAGATTAGGTGTCGAATCTTATTAAAACTGAGATTTTTAGGGTGGTGAATATCATGAAATTAGCCTTCATGACTCTGACAAAAATGAAAAGTTTAAAAATTTGTTGTGGATATAATGACGAATGTTACCTAATATTTAGAACTTAGTGAAATTGTTTGAAGAATTTAATAGTAATTTTTCAAAGACTAAGTTGAAAATTATTTTTATTAAATCTAATAAAAAATGCATCGCAGACTTCAAAGCTTCACATGTTTACAAGTATCACATGCCTACAAAAAAAATCACATTCTTGCAAAACCATCACATCCTTGTAAAATAATTGCATATCTTTCAAACCATCACATACTTGTAGAAACATCGTGTCCCTAAAAAAACACTACTTTCTTACAAAAGCATCACATGCCTCGAAAGCGTCGTGTGATTGAAAAAACATCACATGCCTAGAATAGCATTACATGCCTTCAAAAGCATCACATTCATGAAAAAGCCACAATGAAAACTAACTTAGCATGGGAAAATTAAACAAAGCATTGCAATGCAACATTAGCGTGAAGTACAAGAACAAGGTCAATTTCAATTAATCCCAATTGCATGCATCGTATTTTATTTTTTCTATGTCAAAAGTCTAGAATTCAATATAATAAAAATCTAAGAATTTTATTCTAAAATCATAGAGATTAAAATAATTAAAAAAAACAAGAGTAAACCCCATAATTAACGATATGAATCTTCGACAACTAAATTTAGAGTAAAATATGGTCAAAATCATAGCAATGGCTACCATGTTTAGGGAAGAATCAGAGGAGTTTTGACACAATCCCAAAAATAGGGTTAACTCAGATGTGGCTACCATGTTTGCAAATAATATCCTGATGTTGATGACAGGATAAACAAATTATATTAGAATTGGTGGAGATTTTGTGGCTCCGTCACATAGGGTGGGTTTATTGGAAGAAATTTCAATGGTGAATTTAGGATTGTTTGCTAGTTTGCCCTTTTCTGGTACAGATGGTTTGGGGATTATCCCTTTATCAATGTTTAGGGATTTGGAAACCAAATTCATGGCCTTTTTAAGTATGTGGAAGATATGTAGGGTGAGTTTCACCTCCCTTCATCTCAGTTTGGGTGATTCATCCCTCCTCCTTTGGTGGCCGCTGCAATAAGCCCCATTAGTGAGCTAGAAGCATGGAAGGCAGTGTGACATTCTCAGGAGTGAGTTGATGCTATCAAATTTTTGACTAAACTAGTGTTTCATGGTAAGGTTTTGGCTCCTCCTTGGCTTCCTCAATCCCTTCTATAGGTAGTGTTGGTGGCTATGTAGATTCATTTGGATAGTGTTCATTCCTTGCCATTAATTGGACGTGTGTAAACGAGGCTGTAGGTGGCTTCAAGCTCTTTTAGTAGGGTGTGTGATAGGTCCATGGTGGTGAAAGGTAGGGTATTGGAGGTCTTAGTGGAAGCTATAGAAGGTGAGGATGTTTCTCTATTGAACATTAATGCCATCTTAAATTAGGTGGGAAATCCTTGTGTTTTAGTCTGGATGACGTAGTTGTTGTGCATGGCCTATTTGTCTTGGTATGTTTTTGTAATTTTTGTTTTTTGATTATTTTTTGGCTCGCTTATGGTTTAGGATTTCCCTACTCTATAGTGGCCTTGGCACTATTGGTTAGCTTGACATGTCAGGCTATGTATGCAATATTTTTTTAGTATTATACTGGGCAAGGGACCCATAAAACCTTGATATTTATCAAAATAATTAAACAAATGAATGTCTACAGATCGATTACAAAATGATTTGAACTATATGTCTAATACTTGATTGAATTCCTAATCAATGGATTGAATTTATGACTTTTACCTAAAGTCTACATCTTTCTCTTTAAATAGATGAAAGGAAAATACTCATTACTAAACAATTACTTGATGTTATAACAAAGATCTTTATTTGAAGCTAGGAATAAAAAATTAGAAGAAGAAATATTATGAATATAACAAATAACTAAAATGATGCAGGAGAATTCAAGGTGTACAAGGAATATTGCATCACCCAAAAATATTTTTGAATTTATATAATTTTTTTTCAATAAGCTACATTGGTTGACATTCTAGTTTTATTTTTAGATTAATAATAATTAGGGATCATGAGTTCACAAGATCACATTCAGGGTCACATGGTCACATTATCTATAATACCCCGCTTAAGGGACCTCCTTTCCTTACCAATTAAGACATTTGGTAATACAATTACGTGGTTGTTAAGAATTTAAATTATAGTTCTCTCTTTGTTGCTAATGGATTAATACTCCTTTATGAATAAAAAAAGATTATTTAAATTATAATTGCACACCTTAAATATATATTTACATATCATAAATTGATAATAGTTAAAATTGAAATTAAATAGGTACTAGTCTTCTTAGAGAGCCCATGAGCCTATCCCATAGGTTTTCTAGAAAACCTACTCTCTTAAGTCCTAGTCTAGTTAGTAGATATTGACCTACTTAGTGGAGTATTTTTCAAGTTTAAGGCAATTTAAAATATATTTGTTGTAAAGAGCCCATATGGATATGTAAGAGAATTTATTGTAAGACCTTACTTGCAATAAACTCCATGTGTGGAAGAAAAGTATATGTCCTTTATGACATAAAAAGGACCCATGTAAGAGAGGGTACTCTCTTCATTTAATGGGTTGATGGCTATACTTGAAAAGTGAATTTTGACTCTTCTTTTTTTTAATGAAAAACCTTAGTCATTGTTTTGGGGTTTTGGGATGATGGGAAAGAAAATAATAAACGAATAATAAAAAAATTAAAATTAAATAAAACATTAAAAGATTGTGAACAAAGCTTTATGTAAGCTTGGCCTAAACCAACATAGTTTGTTGGGGTTGGTTCAAATCAATGTATGATTAAGCCAATAACATTCATGAATAATGGAGCCAAACATAGATAAACTCAAAAATATTTCAAATACACTATATTATATTCTTCATGATCTGATTATTAAAACCATACAAGAGTTTACATATTTATAGGATCATCATTCCTATATTCTCTCCATCAATCTCTCTCTCTCAAATCCCTCAATCTCTTATATATGATATATTGTTATAACTCATAAAAATATATCTAAATAATATTATATTCTAATCTATTATCGTAATATTATTTATCACAATATTTCGATAACTAATTAGTACCAAATATAACTAACAAACTGTATGTAATAATGAATTCTTACTCACATAATTATTCATATTAAGACATATAAATTACTATGAAGACTAAATTTTTTCCTAACATTCCTCCGCTTAGGCCTTACATGGTAATTTATGTTTCATAGGGCTTAATGAAAGTAATGAAGGAACACATCAACTTCTTATCAACCATTCACTATCGAGAACACATCAATCGAATAAGTGTGGGAAATTTAAACTAGAATATCTACCATTAACTATTTACTGAAGGAACACATCAACCTAACAGTGTGGGAACCACGATAGGAACACCATCTGTTCAACTTTCACTCCTACCTCCAAGAACTAACATGAACAAAACTGCATGCCACTACATACTCTTAGGTCTGTATATTACTAACACAATCTTACTGCACATTTCCACTACTATGTGAAGGAACACATCCTACATTTACTTTATGTTACTGCAATAGACGTGTCACTGGTGGATCATCTCCATAAATAAGGCAGTCATGTAATCTTTGTAGTAGCTACTCTCCTAATTGTTACCATATTCTTGTTTCTTCTAAACACCTTTTTTATGTAATGCCTGTCAGGTTGTGGAGCTAAAAGCTTCACTGATGCAAACAGGGAAGGAGGTTGCTGAGTTGCAGAACAAGTTGCAGGGCAACCGACATCGGTCTGATCAACTGATGTCAGTCATATCATAGTGCAGAAACAACTGACGTTGGTTATAAGTTGGCCGACATCGGTCAGGAAAGAGTCGACGGCGGCAACTCGTGTGTGCATGCAGTTTGCATGCGGGTTCCAGACTAGTCTATTTTTGGACAGGCAGTTTGCATGTAAAGACTATTTTTGGTCTTGAGTTGCGAGTCTAATTATTGTAATTAAGAAAGTCTAATTATTGTATGCATGAGATCTATATAATAGACTCATGGGCTGTATTGTAAAAGTGTGCTAGAAAGCCATTATGCTTGAAGAGAGAGCAAGAGTAGCTCCTCCTAGTTCCAAAGGGGTGCTGAGTGTGTATGATTAGGAAGAGTTACAGGTTGTGCAAGTTCTACTAGGAGATCCACCAGGGTATTGGTTGAAGAATCATGAGGACTTGGTGAGGCAAGGATAAGGGTTCTTTAGGGTGTAGAGATATCTACATGGTAAGTAAGGTCTGTTGACTTGCAGGTGGCAGCAAGAGAAGGGAAGATCTACTTGGAGTATGGTTGTGTACTTGGTGTACTAGCAGCGTTGTTACTGACTGGTGGAGGTGAACAACAACTCTATGTTTGAGTTGATTGTTGTGACCATGATGAGAGAGTGAAGTGTTGAAGGAAAATTATAGGTGAACCCTAGAAGTGTGGGAGCTCTAGAGGTGTGGGAAGAAGAAGTGTGGCATCTTCTTTATTGTATTTCTTCTGATTGAGTATTAATACAATTGGGTATTGTCTCTCATACCCTGTGTTGTTTCATATTTCTAATTACTTATCATTCTGGTTAAATTTTGTGTTTAGTTGCTAATACAAAGGTAATCAAGTGTGCCCTTAGTGGGCAGTAAAGGATCCTGACAGTTGGTATCAGAGCCAGGTTGTAGGTTCAAAAGTCTGATACTGACAGTTGGTATCAGAGCTTTTGGTTGGGTTGACTAATAGGTGGTTCAGATCTGGTTAGTGTTTGTTGATTACAGGTCACTCTCAGGGGTTTTAGATTGAGTGGGAGTATAGCAATGGCAGAAGAAAGTAAGCTACGAATGGAGAAACTGAATAGCATGAATGGTCAAATTGATGGAAAGAAAGAACAGGTAAATGAAGATTGTTGGTCGATAGAAGATCAGTGTGTAGAAGCAGATGTTGCAAGTGTTGTTGCACAGGTTGCTCTAGATAAAGTAGAATCTTGGTCTATAGATTTTGTTGCCTCTTTCCATGCAACCCGAAATAGAGCATCTTTTCATGGGTATGTCATTGGAGACTTTGGAGAGATTTATTTAGGAGCTGGTGAGCCTTGTCAAACGGTTGGCAAAGGGGAAGTGAAGCTAAAATTGCAGATGGATAACACAAGGGTGTTGAAGGAGGTCATGCAAGTCCTAGTCTTGGAGATGAGTCTAATTTCTTCAGGAAAGTTGGGTGATGAGAGATGCACAGTAACTCTCACAGCGGATGCACTTGAATTAGACGGTGGTAAGAAAGTAGGTATCCTTTATCTATCTACTCATATTACTGACTCATCTTCTATTGCAGAGATGGGCTTTGTAGGCTTGGTCACATATGTAAGAAAGGAATGCATGTTCTTAAGCGGAAGACAAATATCTTTGACAAACTTAAGAACTAGAAAGCCTTGGTATTCATGGAGAAGATGACAGATAGAGATCAGCTGAGGGGACTGAATTATTCTAAGCAGGGCTGTGTTAATATGGACAGAGTTTTGATCCAAGGAGAGCTCGTGGGTAAAAAGTCATCACTCACAAGAAAACATAGTTATCAGCACTGGTCAGGTTAAACTGACGTCGAATAGATAGGTACCAACGTCGGTCATGTGCATACCAATAGATTCGGTGGTGTCAGGCAGGTGTAGACCGACGTCGGTCAAGAGAAACTGACATCGGTAGTCAGGGTCAGTCGCAGGGAATCAACGTCGGTCGGGTGCAGATTGGGAGATGGCTGAGATCGGTCACTAGAATGGATGTTGGGTAGATAGCAAGCTGTCAAGGAGTCTCAAATGCCCATATGGAGGACTAAAAGGGTAAGTGGACCTCGTATTCATTGTTCACCTTCTTACTTATTGCTCACTGATGGTCAAGAACTAGGAAGACGTGAAGAGGCAATGCAGGTAGAATCTAGGAAACAGTGGGAACATGGCATGAATTCTTTCGAAGAGAACCAAGAAGGAGATTTGGTAGAGTTGCTAGCACTGACAGATGGATGGATTCCTAGGTTAAAGAAGAGAGTGGATGGACACGTGAGACGGAAGGCAGGGTATATGGTTTTGAGGAAGCTGCAGGATAGTGGTACAGGTTTGACAGGTGTATGACTAAGCATGGCTTTGGTCAAGGTCATTGTAACCATTGTGTTTTCTTTACTAGGTTGGATAATGGTCACAACATTATCCTGTTACTGTATGTGGTGTGGTTTCTTGTTGCAGGATTACACATGCATGGAGTTTCTGAGCTAAAGGTAAAGTTAGTTCAGAGGTATGTCTTGAAGAATTTGGGAGCAGCGAAATTCTTTGGCATAAGAGACATGGAAGATCACAGGTTGATTTTGTCTCCAGTGGGAGCTAATGTGAAGAAGGTGTTGGCAGGGTTCAATATGCAGGATTCAGAACCGGTGAGCACACCAAGGGTTGGACAATTCAAGCTGAGCTTAGAACATTGTTCGAAATCACATGAGGTCGAGTGTAGACCTGAGTTTTCCCAAGCAGTGAGAGTTGTCAAAAAGTTTGTAGCCAATTCGTGGAAGGAGCACTAGAGGGTAGTTCAATGGATTCTCAGGTATCTGAGATGGACTAGTAGTAGGGATTCATGCTATGCAGGGTCAAGGTCTTCACTACATGGAGTTGTAGGTTCAGATGTGGTAGGTTACTTGGATGATAGGAGGTGCACCACAGGTTGTGTGGTGGTTGGTCTTCAAGATTGAGCTTGAAGAGGGATACAAGCTAGGAAAGAAATTAGATGGTGTACAGGTACAGGTACAGGTGCAGCTATTTATCTCCAAGTGAGAGATTTTTAGGTTGTGGAGCTAAAAGCTTCACTGATGCAAACATGGAAGGAGGCTGCTGGGAGGTTGCTGAGTTGCAGAACAAGTTGCAGGGCAACTGACATCAGTATGATCAATCGACATCGGTCATATCACAGCGCAGAAGTAACCGATGTCAGTTATATGTTGGCCAACATCGATCAGGAAGGAGCCGACATTGGTAACCTGTGTGTGCATGCAGTTTGCATGCGGGTTCTGAACTGGTCTATTTTTGGACAGGCAGTTTGCATGTAAAGACTATTTTTGGTCTTGAGTTGCGAGTCTAATTATTGTAATTAAGAAAGTCTAATTATTGTATGCATGAGATCTATATAATAAACTCATGGGTTGTATTGTAAAAGTGTGATAGAAAGCCATTGTGCTTGAAGAGAGAGCAAGAGTAGCTCCTCCTAGTTCCAAAGGGGTGCTGAGTTTGTATGATCAGGGAGAGTTGCAGGTTGTGCAAGTTCTACTAAGAGATCCACCGGGGTATTGGTTGAAGAATCATGAGGACTTGGTGAGGCAAGGACAAGGGTTCTTCAGGGTGTAGAGATATCTACATGGTAAGTAAGGTCTGTTGACTTGCAGGTGGCAGCAAGAGAAGGGAAGATCTACTTGGAGTATAGTTGTGTACTTGGTGTACTGGCAGCGTTGTTACTAACTGGTGGAGGTGAACAACAACTCTGTGTTTGAGTTGATTGTTGTGACCGTGATGAGAGAGTGAAGTGTTGAAGGAGAATTATAGGTGAACCCTAGAAGTGTGGGAGCTCTAGAGGTGTGGGAAGAAGAAGTGTGGCATCTTTTTTATTTTATTTTCTTCTGATTGAGTATTAATACAATTGGGTATTGTCTCTCATATCTTGTATTGTTTCATATTTACAGTTACTTATCATTTTGGTTAAATTTCGTGTTTAGTTGCTAATACAAAGGTAATCAAGTGTGCCCTTAGTGGGCAGTAGAGGATCCTGACAATGCCCTATGTGAAAAAATAAAAAATATACCTCTTATTCATCACACATATAAATGCTAAAAAAAATAAAAAAATAATACACACACACACATACGTGCCACTATTGCAAGAAGCATCCCTTCATTAGTGGCTAATGAGAGGCATAGAAAGCCTCCATCCTCCAATATCCTCCAACCTCTAGTGGATGAAGTTGCTCACTCAATCAATATGTCGATGAAACTTTGTTGCATAAATTTTCCAAGGAGAAATCCCTCCGCCCGCTCCCCCGCCCCCCCCACCCGCCACCCCCACCCCCCCCCCCCCCCCCCCCCGCCACCCAATAATCTGGACATCATGTATAAGCAAAAATGCATCTAGGGAGCAAATTATTTTATTTTTATAATTTTTGATAATGACTTTGATGAATTTGAATTTTTATGACTTGGACTCATTTTGACAATAATAACTTTTATTAACATAAAACTTAATAGAAAATTTTGACACTTTAATTTTAATTTTTTTTACATAAACAAAATCAACATAACAAAACCGATAATATTAGCTCTTAAGAAAAACTTTATTGTTTTTAATTTTGACTATAGAATAATAATAAAACATAAATAAGACTTCAATATTTGTAACTTGCCCTATCGACTTTGACAATGATTACACAAAAGACTTTAACCAAAGAGAGACACAACCTTAAAAAAAATGACTCTAGACTATAATCTTTAAAACTAAATGACAACTCATAATGATAATAAACACCACTAATGGTTATTGAGATATAAAAATGGAATAGAAAAATTCAACCCACTAAGAATTAAATAATAACAACTTTATTTAAAACTTAAAGAGAACGATTCATAGATTGACATGCACATGGATTGACTATGGTCATTAAATGAAGGTGATAAGGACAACATAGATAAAAATGGCCTCATAAAATTATCATGAACCTAGCGAAGAAGACAATGGCACCCAACTGGATCTTGAAACAAATTCTTCCCTTTGAATATACTTCTCTCTACTATTATGTAGCAATCAATGTTTAGAGCAAATATCAAAACTTGACACAAGTGTATTGGAGCAATCTGATACAACTAGTGGCATCACCCAAGGAATATTTTGAAACAAATGAAATTTCAATCTTTTCCACAATAGATTTCTTAATGCAACATTATTGATGGCTAGGATTGTGTAAAGACCCCTACTGAATTGGCCTTTAATTTTTTATTTTGGGCACTTAGTAATTTTGACAAACACTTTGCTTGTAAACTTGTTCTTGGTTGGTAAGTGTTTTTAATTTGTCTTTCACCTTGAATGATGATGGTGAAGTGCTTATAATGTCTTTAACTAAAAATGCACAATATATCTAAGTGAAATGAGAGTGTTATGCAAGATATAATTTGATTTGTTAATGAAATAAGATAGTTGATATGCATCTACAACTAATATACATTTAGTCAAACATTTGACATGCATCCTAACTATGCAAAGTACACCTACAACAAAGAAGCATTTTGAAAAACATATTGTATGCAACCCAAAACTCCTTATAAAATAGGGATATAATGCAACACTTCTTTTTGCTATTTCAATGTTCATAAATGACTACATGATCCGTAAACTACACTGATAAACTCAAAGTGAAGTTTTAAGTACGAATACTGAAAATTTTCAAACTTAACAAATTCTCAAAAAACTCAAAAGAACTTGCAAAATGTTTGGTAAAAACGTTCTTGATTGTTGAGTTGGAATGGAATTGTCAAAAGACTTGTTACTTCCATTTACCAATTAAACCAGTTTTTAATAACTTTGTGTTATAATTGTCGAAATGTAAATTACTTGCATGAGTTCATTTACTAATTAAAATCAAATCAGTAAACTGAAATAAAATCATGCATCAAAATGACAATTTACCAAAACACGAAACGTGATAACGGAGTTCGGCTCAATAATTGATGCCTACATCTCTGAGTTCTCCAAAGGAGTGGACCGTTTCCATTAAGGGCACTTCAAACACCTGGAAACAATAAACAACTTTTCTGCAAGCTGATATCTCAATGCAAAAAATCACCTTCACCGTGACTGAAATCAAGCCCAGCACCTTCGAATTGCACGAATCTTCATAACACTTGCAAAGTTGCTTCAAAAGTCCTAAAAATCTCCTCTATGGGTTGAATTATACTCCTCCAATATGAAAATTGGATATAACAGAGTATTAATACTGTGTATTATGGCTGGAAAATGGATAAAATTCCATTACATAAATTTTCCCAAAGCTTTTACAAAGTCTCACCCTCTTAAAAATAAAAACACAGTCCAGAATTTGATAACTTCAAGTAGAAACTTGTGCCTTTCATAGCACTTCAACCCCTGCAACACAAGCGGTCAAGCCTTATCCCTTTTGGGTGACAGGTCAAGGGTTCAAACCGTCAGCCCTTTCTTTTAGGCGCTTTGCATGAAGTTTAAAATTTTCTCCCTCCTTTTCTGGCACTTTGACTTATTCTTTTGTGCCACATGGGCTATGTGGAAGGTGGTTGCATTATTTAAATAGCTTAAGCGCCTCCTTGGAATGTGTCAATGTCACCTTTTGTGGGAGACTTGGCACTAAGTGCAAGCATGCACGTTGGTAAATGCACCAAACATGGCTTGGGCGCAAGACTTAAGGTTGCTATTGGACTTGGTCTTTCCTTCGAACTCGCCACCTTGCTTGGTCTCGCCACCTTGCTCAACGAGCTTATCTCACGCTTGACTCCATGTGGCATGTTGATGACGTGGTGTCATCGAACCATTTTTTTGAAAACATTAGCATTTGGCAAGTGTCGACCTCTGATAGGTCCAAATGTCGAAACAACCTTGAAACACATGCCACATGTCGCAAGAGACATTTTTTGACCAATCTTCAAATGGCCATAATAGGAGCTCCCAAACTCAGATTTATGTTCTGAAAAATGCGTCAAAAAGCTATCAAAGAGATCTATAGTGTGCCACCACTGAAACTCTAACTTGAAACCAATATCAGAACCAAATTTCAAGCTTTGACTTGGCATGTCTATTCTCACGTTTATCATATTCTGGGACGTGGCAGATGGATCACGAGCTATGTGGCTTGGTAAAGTGGCTGGTTTCTCCCATGTGGCTGGGGCATGATATTACCAAACAATTATCCCTCTTTTTGTGGGATTTCTACGGACTTTGATTTCAAATCTACGAACTTTGATTTTAAATATACAAACTTGTGATTTCAAATCTATGGACTCCCCATTGCTGATCATGCCTCCCCAATGGAAGGCTTTTGGTATCCAAAAGTCCAATATCCCCTAAAACTGCAAACTGGTCTACTACATTCATGAAAATAGAACCCAATCATAGAAAGAGGTATAAACAATTGCATTAAAATGATTCACAATCAAACTACAAAAATGCCTAATCCAAAGGCATGAGTAAGTGAATCTGCAACTACCAAAGTGATTACAACATACCAAAATTACCTGCCCAAATGTCACATCCTGTAAAGCAGTGAATTGCCAAAAACTGAAACAACTCTCAATGTAACTACAAGACAAGTTTATAATGCTGACAACATACAATAAATGTTGTGGACATGTTGCAATACAATGCCCTAGTATGTGACTTATATGCTAAGCAAATGCAAACAACCAAAAGTGTATGCTGCCTAACATCTAAACATGCCCATAGGGTCTTAACAATGCATCTATACATCCATGTGCAAAAATAGATACATTCAAAATAGCAGTCAAATAAGTATTGTAAGGAATTAACTCAACCTACAACATGCAATATGCTATTATCTCCAATTGATCAAATGCGTTCAAGTCCTCTAGACAACTCACATAACATAAATAGGAGATTCAAAAACTTAGAGTTATCAAAAAATGCGAATTGAAAAACTTCATATGATAAACTTGTCTTGAAGTGTTCCCACCAACTCTAATCTACATCTATCAAAGCTTATTCATTCCCTTAGGTGAATTCATAACCATGCTTTGCAAAAAGAATGTAGTGATAATCCACTTAACCATTTCTTTCTTCCTAGTGAAATTGATTGTCTTAGTGGATTCTTTAGCATCATTATGGATTTATGAAACTTCATTGAACTTATTAATAGATTGATAAATCATCTTAGTTTTACCATTTCTAGAATGAGAAGATGATTGAAGTTTAAAACAATTATCAATCTGATGTCCACTCTTATGGCAATGAGTGCAAACAACCTTCTTAGGTGAGGTCTCCCTTTTACCTCTTCTCAGTTTGCCATGATGAGAATGGTTCTTAACACCTAAAATATGATTAAGCAAAGCATGTCTCTTCCAACAAAATGCAACACTATGGTTATGCATCCCACAAAAAGTGTAAAGAAATGATTGCATTATCTTCTGAATGTTAAATCCAAATTTCTTAAACATAAAAAGTGGATTAGAAGATTTAGTGCTAACTCTAGTGTAGGAACTAGGAGGTGGAATCTCAATACCTCGACTACGTGTCCTCTTACAATGCACATGCTCTACTAGTGGTGTCGGTCATTTGCTATTAGAAGATTGTCTTCCTTTAGCCATGGAGGAAGTTTCTCCAATTTCCACCTGCTCACTAGTGTAACCCAAACCTGCATGAAGAGATATATTCTTTACTTGTATTGGGTTAGTAATTCCTTGGCTATCTCTACCAAGTCCTCCTCCATTATAACCCATTTTAAACAATATTTTAGATCCTATGCCCTTAGTGTATCTTTCAAAATCACCAAAAACAATATTACTAGAATCTGAATCTGAAATGGTAGAAGAAGATGAAGATTCCTATGGTGAAAAACTTACTGTGCACTCAGTCATAGTTTCTGCATCTGAAGTAGAAGGCTTTACCTTTTCACAATCACCACATTGTAATCTAATCAAGAGCACATCCTTGGATTCAAGCTCTGATTTAAACTTTGCCACTTGCAATTCAAGTGCAAATTTTTGGCATCTCAAGATTGCGTTTTCATCTTTGATGACCTCAATCTGTGACATCTTGCCCATGGTTTCCTACAAACAACTGATTCCACACTGCACACTGTAATAATAATCAATCTGCAAACCAATAATCCAACTATTTTGGAAGTAACTATCAATACACAACTAGAAGCAATCCCTACATTCTAACTGCTCTAATACCAACTTGATCCATAAACTACACTGATAAACTCAAAGTGAAGTTTTAAGTATGAATACTGAAAATTCTCAAACTTAACAAATTCTCAAAAAACTCAAAAGAACTTGCAAAATGTTTGGCAAAAATATTCTCAGTTGTTGAGTTGGAATGGAAATGTCAAAAGACTTGTTACTTTCATTTACCAATTAAATCAGTTTTTAATAACGTTGTATTATAATTGTCGAAATGTAAATTACTTGCATGAGTTTATTTACTAATTAAAATCAAATCAACAAACTTAAACAAAATCATGCATCAAAATGACAATTTACCAAAACATGAAACATGATAATGCACTTCGGCTCAACAATTAATGCCTACATCTCTGGGTTCTCCAAAGGAGTGGACCATTTCCGTTAAGGGCACTTCAAACACTTAGAAATAATAAACAACTTTCCTACAAGCTGATATCGCAATGCAAAAATTCACCTTCACCATGACTGAAATCAAGCCCAGCACCTTCGAATTCTGTGAGTCTTCATAACACCTACAAAATTTCTTCAAAAGTCCTAAAAATCTCCTCTATGGGTTGAATTATACTCCTCCAATATGCAAATTGGATATAACAGAGTATTAATACTATGTATTATGGCTAGAAAATGGATAAAATTCCATTACATAAGCTTTCCCAAAGCTTTTACAAAGTCTTGGCCTCTTCAAAATAAAAACACAGTCCAGAATTTGATAACTTCAAGTAGAAATTCATGCCTTTAATAACACTTTGACCCCCACAGCACAAGCGGTCAAGGCTTATCCCTTTTGGACAGCAGGTCAAGGGTTCAAACCATCAGTGCTTTCTTTTAGGTGCTTTGCATGAAGTTTGAAATTTTCTCCCTCCTTTTTTGGTGCTTTGACTTATCCTTTTGTCCCACATGGGCTGCGTGGAAGGTGGTTGCATTATTTAAATAGCTTAAGCGCCTCCTTGGAATGTGTCAATGTCCCCTTTTATGAGAGACTTGGTGCTAAGTGTAGGCATGCACGTTGGTAAATGTGTTAAACATGGCTTGGGTGCAAGACTTAAGGATGCCATTGGACTTGGTCTTTCCTTCGAACTCACCACCTTGCTTGGTCTCACCACCTTGCTCAATGAGCTTATCTCACGCTTGACTCCATGTGGTATGTTAATGATGTGGCGTCATCAAACCATTTTTTTGCAAACGTTAGCATTTGCCAAGTGTTGACCTCCAATAGGTCCAAATGTCGAAACAACCTCAAAACACATGTCATATGTTGCAAGAGACATTTTTTGACCAATCTTCAAATGGCCATAACAAGAGCTCCTAAACTCATATTTACGTTCTGAAAAATGCGTCGAAAAGCTCTCAAAGAGATCTACAGTGTGCCACCACTAAAAATCTGACTTGAAACCAATATTAGAACCAAATTTTGAGCTTTGAATTGGCATGTTTATTCTCACAATTATCATATTCTGGGACGTGGTAGATGAATCACGAGCTATGTGGCTTGGTAAAGTGGCTAGTTTCTCCCATGTGGCTAGGGCATGATATTACCAAACAATTATCCCTCTTTTTGTGGGATTTCTATGGAATTTGATTTCAAATCTATGGACTTTGATTTCAAATCTATGGACTTGTGATTTCAAATCTACAGACTCCCAATTTCTGATCACTACAAATGAATGTGAATGTCATCTAAAGCTAGTAGGCATTTCTAGAATCACTTGGCATGCATACTATTGACTAAAATTATTGGCTACAATAATGAGGCATTATAAGAAACACTTTCTATGTAAACTTGTGATCTCCATCTCCTTATTTATATGATGTAAAAATTGATTGCAGTCTGATTACAATCATATGGCAAGACTCAACATACATGGGCAAGATTGATTACAATGCAAAGATTATTTTTTGAAACAATTAAAAGGTTATATTATCAATGATTTGACTGAGTTAACTATATGCAAACTAGTATTAAAATGAACCTAGAATCGTTTTCATCAACTAAAAAACCCTTGTGAGGTCATCTTGTAGAAAATAAGGGTTTATTCACCAATTTCAAGCACTAAACATCAATCTCAGACCTGGCCACCCCTAGTGCAATTAATTTTAGCTTCAAAGTCAAGGTGTTTTGGCTGTAGGATGAACACACCATGAGTACAAGACTGTACCACCTATAAAAGGAGGATTGTACGGCTCTAGATGCTGCTGTGTATGACCCAACAAGGCTGTAATTAACATCAATGATCAACAAACATGTGCATTTAAACTTTCTATGTATAAACCCTTCAATAACCTTGTAAAAAATCCTCCAAGATTGTTTCTTGAATGATGTGCAAGATAGCTTTATAAACCTTTGTCTAAACTTTTGTATCCTTCACCAATGAAGGTTAGTGTTGAATCTTGAATTAAGCCAATCTCATAGGCAATCCTTTGAAAGATATTTCACAACCTCAGGTATGCAAAATCAATGAGAGATTTTTTTCTCAATGATTAAGAATTGTAGAAATTTTAGAAACCCTAGGTTTCTTCTTCTCCACAACAAATCACCAAAAGACATAAAAGTAATATGATCCCCATAATAGCTTTGGTTGATCCCTTTTTATAATTTCTCATGAAGAGGTTGATCCTCTAGAAGCCTGTTAGGGTGTGGAGCTAAAAACTTCACCAAGGAGCATACTTTATTAGTTTCGGGTCTACACAGACACCAGCGTCGGTCAGGAGAGACCGACGTCGGTCAGGAGCAGTTGCAGAGACACCGACGTCGGCAGAGGATCGGCCGACGGTGGTCACAGACAAGCAACAAGAACCGACGTCGGTTACCTGTGCATCCAGAAAGCTATTTCTGAGTACAGAAGCGAGTGTTTGCATGATGAGTTTGAGTTGTAGTCTTAAGCTCGCGTCTCTATTATTAGCAATATTATTTTTAGAGCCCTTGTTCAAGTGGCTTAACTGTTTGTTGGAAGTGCATGCTCAAGTCTTCTAATTCTATATGTAGAATTAGATCTTCCTAGCTTATTGTGGTAGTTGTAGTGGATTATTGTAGTAATTCATTATATGTGAAGAACAATACAGAATTGAATCAATCCAGGTTTGTTGGAGTTGATTGTTCTTGAGAGAGAGAGCTCTTGAGGAATAGAGATCTAGTGAGAGATCTATACATCTGGGAGAGGTGTGGAAGAAAGAAGTTTCTTCAATTGTATTCCTTTTGTAAAGAGTTTGTTAATACAAGTTTTCACGGTGGTTTTTTGTATCTCTTGTTCTTGCTATTATCTCATTCTAATTACTTGTCTATCTGATTTATTCCACATTTATTGCTTTCACAAGTGTAATCTATTGTTGGTTGATCCCCAACAAGTGGTATCAGAGCCTTGGTTGTAGGTTCAGAGCTTGATATCCAACAATTGGTATCAGAGCTCAGGTTCACTAACAGGTGGTTCAGATCTGTGTAGTGTGTATTGATTACAGGTTCTCACAGGAGTTTCTACAGGGATTTCTGTTTGAGTGGGAGAAGCAATGGCAGATGAAAGTAAATTGAGAATAGAAAAGTTCAATGGCAAAAATTACCAACATTGGAGAATGCAGATAGAGGACTATCTGTATCAGAAAGATCTCTACTTACCATTAGGTGGGGTTGCAAAGAAGCCCAAAGACATGGAGGATGAAGAATGGGAAGTTCTTAACAGAAAGGCTCTGGGGTCTATAAGACTGAGTCTAACATCCACTGTGATATCCAATTTATCACAGGCAAAGTCTACGGTAGAGTTGATGACTACGTTAGCAAATTTGTATGAAAAACCCTCAGCTTCTAATAAGGTATATCTTATGAAGCAGTTATTTAATTTGCATATGAATGAAGGTGGATCTGTTTCTACTCATTTGAATGATTTCAATGGAATTGTGAATCAATTAAGTTCAGTGAATATATTGTTTGATGATGAAATAAAAGCTCTTTTAATATTATGTTCTTTGCCTGAAAGCTGGCATGGCTTAGTAATGGCAGTAAGTAATACTACATCTGCATCAAATATTTTGAAAGTAGAGGATGTTGTTAGTGTTATCTTGAATGAGGAAATACGCAGGAAAAGCACAGAAGCGGCATCTGGGAACGCTTTAAGCTTTGAGAGCAGGGGAAGGCAGAAAGAGAAGAGCAAGAAAGGCAGATCAAGATCCAAATCTAAGGGGAAAGGCAGATCTAAATCCAGAAATGGCAGAAGGCCACAATGCTGGAATTGTGGAAAGATGGGGCACATAAGCAGAGATTGCTGGTCAAAGCCTAAGGAGGACAATCAGCATGAAGGAAAGGAGGAAGCCAAGGTTGCAGGTATTGCACAAGATGCTTTAATTTTCTCTCTGCATAATAATATAGAATCTTGGGTATTAGATTCTGGTGCATCTTTTCATGCTACCCCTAACAGGGAATATTTTAGTGACTATATCCATGGAGATTTTGGAATAGTGTATCTAGGGGATGATGAGCCCTGTAAAATAATTGGCAAAGGTAAAGTGCAGCTAAAGATGCAGAATAACAACACATGGGTGTTGAGAGATGTGATGCATGTTCCTAGCTTGAAGAGAAATTTGATTTTTGCAAAAAAGTTAGGGGATGAGGGTTGTACAGTAACTCTCACAGCAAAATCTTGGAAGGTGACCAAGGGTGCACTTGTTATGGCTAGAGGTAAGAGAGAAGGTACTCTCTATTTGTGTAATTGTGTTACTAACAAATCTCCTTCTTTATTATCTACTTCAGATGTGGATGCTAAATTGTGGCACTCAAGGCTTGGCCACATGAGTGAGAAGGGGATGTCAATTCTTAAGTCCAAAGGTATGCTTTCAGATTTAAAAGGCATAGATCTAGAGTTTTGTGAGCACTGTGTATTTGGAAAATAGAAAAGGGTTAGTTTTCTCAAGACTGGGTCTACTAAGAAGAGGCATAAGTTGGAGCTTGTTCACACAGACGTGTGGGGGCCGGCTCAGGTTGCTTCCATTGGAGGATCACAATACTATGTATCTTTCATAGATGATGCTACAAGGAAGGTATGGATCTATTGTATTAAGAGAAAATTTGATGTATTTGAGACTTTTAAGAATTGGAAAGCTATGGTTGAGAATGAAATAGGTAAAAGATTAAAGTGCCTGAGATCAGACAATGGTGGTGAGTTCTGCAGTCATAAGTTCAGAGATTATTGTTACATGCATGGAATCTACAGGCAAAGGATGGTTCCAAGGACACCTCAGCAGAATGGAATTGTTGAAAGGATGAACAGGACAATAATGGAGCGTGTAAGATGTATGAGATTGCATGCTAGTTTGCCCTTATAGTTTTGGGCACAAGCTGTTGACACTGCAGTATACCTGATTAATAGAGGACCCTCTACAGCTCTGGATGGTGGTATTCCAGAAGAGGCATGGACAGGTAAAAAGGTTGATCTCTCATATCTCAAAGTTTTTGGTTGTGAAGCCTTTGTGCACATAGATAAAGAAAATAGAAAGAAGCTTGATGCTAAGTCTATGAGGTGCATGTTTATTGGCTATGGCTCAGATGATTTTGGTTACAGATTGTGGAATCTAGAAACTAACAAGGTAATCAGGAGCCGTGATGTTGTTTTCAATGAAAGAGTGATGTATTGTGATTAGCTAAGGAAGCTGAATCACTCTGAGCAGAGCAATGGTGAATTGGACGAGGTGAAAGTCTAATATGAGCTCGCGGGAAAAAGAAATAATCATTTGTAGGAAAACACAGAGACCGATGTCGGCAAGTTAGGAACCGGCGTCGACAGGACAGAAACCGGCGTCGGCCAGACAGAGACCGACGTCGGCAGTACAGGCACCGAGGTCGGTCAGGAAGAACCGACGTCGACCAGTAATAGGTCTGGAGGTGACCGAGGTCGGTCACTATCAGAGAATTTGGGTGGACAGCATGTTGTAAACGAGTCTCAGACACCCATCAGGAGGTCAGAAAGGGTGAGTAAGTCTCCAATTAGATATTCTCCTTCTCTATTCTATTTATTGCTAACTGATGGTGGAGAACCAGAGAGTTTTGAAGAAGCCATACAGGTGGAGTCCAAGAGTCAGTGGGAGCGTGGCATGGTTGAGGAGATGGAGTCCTTAAGAGAGAACCAAACATGGGATTTGGTTGAATTGCCAGTAGATAAGAGGACACTGAAGAACAGATGGACTTATAAGTTGAAAGAAGGTGAGAATGGACAGATGAGATATAAGGTCAGATTGGTGGTAAAAGGATTTGCACAAAAGCCAGGTATTGACTTTGGTGAGATTTTTTCTCCTGTTGTTAAAATGACTTCAATAAGGGTTGTATTGTCTTTGGTTGTTTTTGAGGATTTGCATCTTGAGCAGCTAGATGTTAAAACAGTGTTTCTTCATGGAGATTTGGATGAGGAAATCTATATGGAACACCCAGAAGGATTTGAGGTCAAGGGTAAGGAGAAGTTTGTGTGCAGATTGAAGAAAAGCTTGTATGGCCTCAAGCAAGCTCCTAGGCAATGGTACTTAAAATTTGACAGGTTTATGACTGAGCATGGCTACAGTAGGTGTCAATCTGACCATTGCATGTATTTCAAGAGATTTGATAACAATAGATATATTATTCTATTGTTGTATGTAGATGATATGCTGGTTGCAGGATCACACATGTAGGATATATCTGAGCTTAAAGTGAAATTAGCTCAAACGTTTGCTATGAAGGATTTGGGAGCAGCAAAGAAAATCCTTGGCATGAGCATTAAGAGAGACATGAAAAATCACAGGTTGATATTGTCTCAAGAAGATTATGTGGACAAGGTGTTGAAACGGTTCAATATGCAAGATGCTAAACCGGTAAGCACACCTTTGGCTGGACATTTTAAGTTGAGTAAAGAATAATGTCCTAATTCATATGATGAGGTAGAGTACATGAGTAAGGTTCCATATTCTTCCACAGTAGGGAGTTTGATGTATGCAATGGTGTGTACTAGATCGGATATTGCCCAAGCAGTGGGTGTGGTAAGTAAGTATATGGCCAATCCAGGTAAGGAACATTAGAAAGTAGTTCAGTGGATCCTTAGATATCTGAGAGGAACCAGTAGTAGGCACTTGTGCTATGGAGGTTCAGATACTTCTCTACATGGTTATGTAGATTCAGATATGGCAGGTGATTTAGATGGCAGGAGGAACACTACAGGTTATGTTTTCATTGTAGGTGGAATGGCGGTTAGCTGGATATCTAAGTTGCAGAAGGTTATTGCCTTGTCAACTACAGAAGCAGAGTATTTTTCAGCCATAGAAGCTAGTAAAGAGATGATATGGATAACACAGTTCATGGATGAGCTTGGTAGGGAGCATGAGAGTTGCAGATTATACAGTGACAGTCAGAGTGCAATCCATTTGGCTAAGAATTCAGCTTTTCATTCAAGAACAAAGCACATACAGCTTAGGTATCACTTCATACGACAGGTATTGGAAGATGGTGAGTTGAAGCTGGAGAAGATCCATACAGATAGGAATCATGCTGATATGTTAACCAAGCCGGTTACAAAGGAGAAGTTGAATCTTCATTCAACTTCTGTTGGTATTCATGATTGAGTTGAAGATGGAGGAGCTAGAAGATGTTGCTGTACAGGTACTGGTGCAGCTGTTTATCTCCAAGTGGGAGATTGTTAGGGTGTGGGGATAAAAACTTCACCAAGGAGCATACTTTATCAGTTTCAGGTCTACACAGACACCGGCGTCGGTCAGGAGAAACCAACATTGGTCAGGAGCAGTTGCAGAGACGCTGACGGCAGCAGAGGATCGGCCAACGACGGTCACAGACAAGCAGCAGGAGCCGACGTCGGTTACCTGTGCGTCCAGAAAGCTATTTCTGAGGACAGAAGCGAGTGTTTGCATGATGAGTTTGAGTTGTAGTCTCAAGCTCACATCTCTATTATTAGCAATATTATTTTTAGAGCCCTTGTTCAAGTGGCTTAATTGTTTGTTAGAAGTGCATGCTTAAGTCTCCTAATTCTATATGTAGAATTAGATCTTCCTAGCTTATTGTGGTAGTTGTAGTGGATTATTGTAGTAATTCATTGTATGTGAAGAACAGTACAGAATTGAATCAATCCAAGTTTGTTGGAGTTGATTGTTCTTGAGAGAGAGAGCTCTTGAGGAATAGAGATCTAGTGAGAGATCTATACATCTAGGAGAGGTGTGGAAGAAAGAAGTTTCTTCAATTGTATTCCTTTTGTAAAGAGTTTGTTAATACAAGTTTTCAGGGTGGTTTCTTGTATCTCTTGTTCTTGCTATTATCTCATTCTAATTACTTGTCTATCTGATTTATTCCGCATTTATTGCTTTCACAAGTGTAATCTATTGTTGGTTGATCCCCAACAAAGCCTCCCTTTTTAATCATTTAAAATAACATTAAATGTGCATTTAAACTTTGTCAAATATTTCCTTGAAGTGGGTGCCTAAATTAATTAATCATTTAATGTGCTTTAAGTCAGTAAATGACCCCTTTAGACATAAAGTTTTAATATAACTTTATAATTTGCTTTTAATGATTCATTATTATTAAAGCCACCTTTAATAATAATTAAATGATATAACTTGCACATTAATACTTAATTCACCAGGTCAACTAAAAACTAGGATCAACATTGAATTCATCACATGCCCAGGTGATTTACTATATATAGAAACACTGGACTCCACTAGCAATATGCCTTACTATAAATAGTAAGTGTGTGAAACTAAGTCCTAAATCACCAAATGAAAATCAATCCTAAACCCAACTGAGTTTGGGAGAAGAAAACACTTAGGTAACTACCAAAAAAGACACTCTAACCATCTGCATTAGCCTACGAGGGCCAAATAATAGGCTAATCTACCAAGAAGCTAGAATGAGTTAAAAAGGGGACATTAAAGATTAGATGATGAGATTTGATAACTCAACTTAAATATTGCATGACTTCATAATGGATGGAATGAAATATATAAATGATGAGATGAAATATGAATAAATGATTGCACTCACAACATGCAAAAATAAGATTGAGTAGAAGTGTTGATGTGGTGCCATGAAATAAAAGATATTTGTGATGAATGCACATATTAGGACTATGATTGGAAAGAAAGAAAACTTTGATAAATATGCTGATATGATAGAGATGAAATGCATGTAAAGTTCTGTAGTTTACTCAAGGTCCATGATTTACTCCTACATGAAGATACCACAGTTAATACTATGCCTTAGATATTGGATAGAAGTACATTGAACTCGATCCTTTTCAAGGAATGTGATATGTTGTATTATAAAATATTATCTTGAAAAAATAATACCTTTTATGTTATATACTATACTGCACTCCCAAAACAATCACCCATCAGGGAGAAGAATAACACTACTACTCTATTCATGCTTTATACCATCAAAAGCACCTACTCTAATACTAGATGTTAGGGTTAGTTCAAATCAATGTATGATTAAACCAATAACATTCATGAATAATGGATCCAAACATAGATAAATTAAAAAATGTTTCAAATACACCATATTATATTCTTCATAACCTAATTATTAAAACCATATGAGAGTTTACATATTTGTAGGAACATCATTCCTATATTCTCTCCATCAATCTCTCTCCCAAATCCCTCAATCTCTTATATACGATATATTGGTATAACTCATAACAATATATCTAAACAATATCATATTCTAATATATTATCATAATATTATTTATCATAATATTATGATAACCAATTTCTACCAAATATAACTAGCAAACTGACTGTACTTAATAATGAATTCTTCCTCACATAATTATTCATACTATGACATACAAATTAATATGACTATTTTTTTCCCTAACATAGTTTTCCTTTGGTAGATTTATTTCTCTTGCAAGGTCTTGCCTCCATTGAAGCTATTATTGTCAGGAGAGTTATTCAAGTGGAGAGAAGAAGACAAGTGAATGGTTGATCAGCTGGAGGAAATTGATACAAGTTTGAATCAGGCAAGTGAAATCTCCCTTTTAAATCTTGTTATTTTTTCCTTATTTAATGAATAAATGAAACAATGAAGGAAGCTCAGTAATTTTTTTGGTAGAGGTAGTTCTTAATTTAAAAATTTAGTTGTTTGTAATGTGTTACATCTGATTGAAGCCATCTTTCAGGCTAAGGAAATTTATATTTCAGTTTATATTTGTGATTTTTACATAGTAATGAAACCCTAGGTGAGAGGGTTACCTGTAAATGTTTGATTTTATTCAGCTCATTTTCTTTGGCTGGGTTAAAAGGAGTTTCAAGTTTTTAGTAAAAAAATAAAAAATAAATAGATATAAATCCCTATTAATCAATTAATAGGTTGTGATCATGCATACATACACACACATACATACATATGTATGTATGTATTTTAAAAGTTACATATATACAAGGTATATATAAAATATATAGAAAGCCTGTATAATTATATATACAAAGTTATATTTATAGGTATATATAAAATATAATTTTATATTTGTTTGAATTGAAATTTATTTGATATATATATATATATATATATTTATTTATTTATTTGTGTGTGTGGGGGGAGGAGGGGACGGGGGAGGCTAAGCCATCCTAGCCCCTTATCATAATAGGGAGCGGTGGGGGATGGGTCAGTCAACCCACCCCCAACCACAATAGGCTAGGGTGATGGCCATGGCTGCAACCAAGCCTAAGGTCAGTGGTCAACGATCATCGTGGCCAGATCTAAAGCCAACTGTCATCCATGGGCCGCTGATTGATTAAGTTGAAAAAATTAAATAAAAAAGAAGAAGAAAACATTATAATAACATGTACATATATTAATGTTTATAATGTTTCAGTTTTAAAGCACCATTTTATATAATGATATATACAAATCTATATTTATTAATATTTCTTTTTAAATGTTTTGATTTTATAATTACTTATATATTGTTATATATAATTCTGGTTATATTAAGATTCATTAATAAATGAAATATTATTATTAATTTTTGTAAATCTATGGATATATGTGTGTGTGTGTGTGTGTATAAACTTAAGAGTGTGATGTAGATCATATAAATATGATTTTGGTTAATGTAAATTTATTATTAATTATATAATAAAAGTGTGGTATATAGTAAATGTAATTCTGATTATTGAAAATATATGAACATATACTTAAAGATATGTATTTACTTACAAAAGAGGGTATAAGGAAAATATTTGATCCAAAGACATTATGAACATAGTTTTGTATATATACATCTTCAAATAGTAAAAGATGATGAAATTTTAGTGATGATTGGCCCTTATTTTATATATATATATATATATATATAAAGCTTTGTAAACACATGGTTGAAAGTACACAAGCAATAATTCTCAAAATTACTGCTACTTTTGAATGGATTTGGATATAAATATTAAATCAATTTTATCTAAGCAAAATTGAATATGGATAATAATCATTTGATAATAGTCAAAGTTGGAGAACTATTTTAGGGTATATAAATATTTTTTGTGTAAAGACGTAAAGTTGAGGTTTTAACTCTTATAACGTAGACACAATATTTTAATATAGCAATAAAATTGATTCTTTCCTTAACAAATATTTTATCGATTGATACTTTCATTTGCAAATGGAGAGATTTGGAAGTGGAAACCAATAAGATTACCTTCTATTTTTAATATTGATAACACACTTTAAGGGAGCTTAGAAAACTATTGGTTAATATGATGTATGAGTTTTTAGTTTATTTGATTGGATGTAGTATGATTATTTAGTAGATTTTAATAGTAAGTTACCAATGTTTGTTTTTGATACATAATAGTAATTGGTTATTGTTAGTGTAATAAAATTATTTTTATTTAATTATTGGTGTTGGGTATGGTTATCAATAAGTCTTGTATCGTTGTGTTAAAGTGTAATGTGTTGGATGAAGAATGGAGCTTAGTAAAACCATGAAGTATATGAGATTAACACATGTGCAAAGTGTATGATTTTATCTTTTGTATAAATTTTATATGTATTCATCCTTGTAAGCCTAATCAGATAATAGATGAATGTGAAGAGTCTTTCCTTTTGTATCTCAAAAGACTGAAATGTGAAGAGACAACAAGATTATAAAATATTATAAATAACACTTTGACGTAATATAATATGATTTGATGTGTTGATATAAGTTAATATAATCATTATGTTATGGTTTTCCTTATCTTATTTTATGTATGGTTTGTGTGCAGTGAGTACTCTATTTTGCTTTAATCAGTTATCTATACAATGCTAGTTATGGTTCAGCTTCTAATCATATCTACTTCTTGTTTTTTCGTCTATTCTTGTACATCATAGATGGATTATAGTATTTTCATCTCTTTTGTTCCTATTAGTACTATCCACTATGCAAGTTATCCCTATAATTAGCGTGTTCTAAAGTAATTCTAGGAACCTTTGTTAACAATGGTGTGGTGAGCGTGGAGCCTATTTGGATGAAATATGCTGAGATGGTTGCTAGGACATAAAGACATAGAAATATGGATAGATGAGAGAATCAAGAACTTTTTAGAGGAAGAAGAACGAAGAGTTGGAAAAATTGCAAAGGAGATTATCCAAGAACACCTCTATGGCAAAATCTATAAAATTTTCTAGTGTGAATTGCCTAGATTGTTAGCATCATGACTAGCTAGATTAGAATACTATTACTTTAGTCTAAAGAGAATAAAATTTATAGTTTAGATTGAGGAAAAATTGAAAAGACTATGGAAACTAGATACTGATTGGACCTAAGTAGTAGATTACTAAATGAAGACTACGATGATGGCTATAAGTTTGCAGTATAAGGATACATAGTTTTTGAGATTGCACAAGATAGATTTGTACAAGGAATCTGATGAATTTTTTTGTAGTGACTATCTTTACTAATGAAGATGTTGGTTTTGGAAAAGGCCATGGTACCTACTCCAGCCAATATGGAATAGATGTTTCAGGCACCATGTGGGTGCATGTAAGAGAAAGTGGATGATGAAGAGTTGAGTAAAAGGAACTTGAACCTTATCCTAAAAAATAGAAGGAAAAAAGTCTCAGAGTGAGAAGAAAATTGTGGTTATCTAAAGGGAACTATGATAAAAAAGAAGGTGCAATAAGATAAATGACCTTGAAATAATTGTGAGTAAGACTAAGAGTAGAGAAGAAATTGCTAGAGCTGGAGATATATAGAGAAAATATGATAGATAAGATGTGGAAACTACTGAAAGAGAAGGGTATGTGGAATATGATAAAGGGCCCAATGAGAAAGAGGATGCTGGAAGTAGTGATGCTGAGGTATATTAGTTAGGAAGTAGAGTTAGATCGTAGTTAAGGGAGGGTTTTTAGCTAGAATCAGGAAGGAAAGTTCCTAGGAAAATAATAAAATTGAAAGTAGTAATATTGCAGATTCAAGTTAAAATCAAGAATAAGTTGGAAATAAATGTCATTTATTTTAAGGGTACACATCCTCCAATCCCACTTTATTTATAAAAGGTATAAAAAGTACAAAGAGAGAAGATGATTCAGATTGGTTTGATTTTTTTACCAACAAGTTTGAAAGGCTTAGTGTAGAAACCAAATGATCATTATAAAGAAAGAAGTTACATAAAACATAATTTATTATTACTCCTAAAAAGAGTAGTGAAAAGTAGCCTATAGTCTTAGTAAACATTATACAGTCACTTAACAATGTAAAACTAGTGGCCAAACACCACCAATCATAGGTGCTAGTATTCAAACATCTATAGTAACAATTACTAGCCTACCAACTATGGTGCTTCATGCAAGTATGTTTGTACCTTTAATTTCATATGATGGATCTTTAGACCTTGAATAATACTTGGTAACCTACAAAATAAAATGAGTCTTAAAAGGGGTAACATCGGATGATGTGCAAAAATGTGAACTCGTAGGAGATTTAGGAGGATGTGTTTTGGAGTTTATTTGTAAAAGAAATGTAAATGCCCTTGATTTTACAAAAGTTAAAGATTTTCTAGTATCAAAATTTAAGGCAAACAAATTTTCCAATCAAGTGATTCAGGATCTAAAGGAAATTTGACAAAAATTAATAGAAATGGTTGGAGAATATAATTGTAGATTATTCGATGCGATGAATAAAATCAATTTTATTTTAGAAGATAAAGATAAGGTTGTTTGGTTCATAAATGGATTATAACCAAGAATAAGGTTCACTATTGTGCAAACCCAGTTATCCACTATGTAAGTTATCCCTATAATTAGCATGTTCTAGAGTAATTCTAGGAACCTCTATTAACAATGGTGTGGTGAGCATGTAGACTATTTGGATGAAATATGCTGAGATGGTTATCAGAGCATAACAACATAGAAACATGGATAGATGAGAGAATCAAGACCTTTGTAGAGGAAGACTAACAAAGAGTTGGAAAAATTGCAAAGGAGATTATCCAAGAACACCTCTATGGCAAAATCTATGAAATTTTCTAGTGCAAATTGTGTAGATTGTTAACTGCATGATTAGCTATATTAGAATACTATTACTTTAGTCTGAAGAGAAAAAAATTTATAGTCTATATTGAGGAAAAATTAAAAATACTATGAAAACTAGATACCGATTGGTCTAAATCAGTAGATTACTAGATAAAAACTACGATCGATGGCTATATCACAACATTGACAGTACAAGGATACATAGTTTTTAAGATTGCACAACATAGATTTGTACAAGGAATTATATGAAATTTTTTACAATAACTACCTTTATTGATGAATATGTTGGTTATGTAAAAGGTCATGGTACCTACTCCAACCAATATGGAATAGATGCTTCATGCACCATGTGGGTGCATGCGAGAGAAAGTGGATGATGAAGCGTTGAGTAAAGGGAACTTGAACCTTATCCTAAAAAATATAAGGAAAAAAGTCTCAGAGTGAAGAAATTTTTGGTTATCTAAATGGAACTAAGACAAAAAAGGTGTAATAAGATAAATGACCTTGAAATAACTATGAGTAGGACTAGGAGAAGAGAAGAAATTGCTAGAGATGGAGACATATAGAGAAAATATGCTAGATAAGATGTGGATAATATTGAAAGAGAAGGGTATTTGGAATATAATAAAGGACCCAATGAGAAAGAGGATGTTGGAAGCAGTGATGTTGAGGTATATTAGCTAGGAAGTAGAGGTAGATCACAGTTAAGGGAGGGTTTTTTAGCTGGAATCAGGAAGGAAAGTTCCTAGGAAAATAATAAAATTGAAAGTAGTAATATTGTAGGTTCAAGTTAAAATCAAGAATAAGTTGGAAATAAATGTCATTCATTTTAAGGGTACTCATCCTCTAAGCCCACTTTATTTATAGAAGGTATAAAAAGTATAGAGAGAGAAGATGATTTAGTTTGGTTTGATTCCTTTACCAACAAGTTTGGAAGGCTTAGTGTAGAAACCAAGAGGACATTAGAAAGAAAGAAGTTACATGAAGCATAATTTATTATTACTCATGAAAAGAGTTGTGCAAAGTAGCCTATAGTCATAGTAAAAACTATGTAGTCACTTAACAATGGAACAAATAGTGCCCAAACGCCACCAATCATAGTTGCTAGTATTCAGACATATGTAGTAACAATTACTAGCCTATCAACTATGGTGCTTCATGTAGGTATGTTTTTACCTTTAATTCTATATGATGGATCTTCAGATCTTGTATAATACTTGGTAACTTACAAAATGAAATGATTCTTAAAAGGGGTAACATCAGATGATGTGCAGAAATGTGAACTTGTAGGGGATTTGGGAGGTCGTGCTTTGGAGTTCATTTACAAAATAAATGTAAATTACCTTGATTTCACAAAAGTTAAAGATTTTATAGTATCAAAATTTACGGTAAAACAATGTTCCAATCAAGTGATTTAGGATCTATAGAAAATTTGAGAAAAATCAAGAGAAATGGTTGGAGAATATAATCACATATTCTTTGATGAGATGAGTAAAATCAATTTTATTTTAGAAGATAAAGATAGGGTTGTTTGGTTCATAAATGGATTATAACCAAAAATAAGGTTCACTATTATGCAAATCTAGTTATCCGCTGTGCAAGTTATCCCTATAATTAACATGTTTTAGAGTAATTCTATGGACCTTTGTTAACAATAGTGTGGTGAACGTGGAGCCTATTTGGATGAAATATGTTGAGATGGTTTCTAGAGAAGAGAGACATAAAAATATGGATGGATGAGAGAATTAATAACTTTGTAGAGGAAGAATCCTGAAGAGTTGGAAAAATTACAAAGGAGATTATCCAAGAACACCTCTATGGTGAAATCTCTAAAATTTTCTAGTGCAAATTGCCTGGATTGTTAGCTACGTGACTAGCTAGATTAGAATACTATTACTTTAGTATGAGGAGAATATAATTTATAGTCTAGACCCCAAAAAAATGGAAATACTATGAAAACTAGATATTGATTGGTCCTAAGTAGTAGATTACTAGATGAAGACTATGATCGATGGCTATATCACAAAGTTCATGGTACAAGGATATGTAGTTTTTGAGATTACACAAGATAAATTTGTTTAAGGAATCAAATGGAAATTTTTGTAGTGGCTACCTTTACTACTGAAGATGTTGGTTATGGAGAAGGTCATGGTAACTACTCCAGCCAATATGGAATAGATGCTTCAGGTACCATATGGGTGTGTGCAAGAGAAAGTGGATAAAGAAGAGTTGAGTAAAACAAATTTGAACTTGATCCTATAAAATGGAAAGAAACAAATCTCAAAGTGAGAAGAAAATTTTGGGACTTGAAAGGGAACTATGACAACAAAAAAGGTATAGTAAGACAAATGACTTTGAAGTAATTGCTAGTAAGACTAGAAGTAGAGAAGAAATTGTTAGAGATGGAGACATACAAAGAAAATATGCTATATAAGATGTGGAAACTACTGAAAGAGAAGGGTATGTGGAATATGATAAAGGGATCGATGAGAAAGAGGACGCTAGAATCAGTGATGTTGAGGTATATTAGTTAGGAAGTAGTGGTAGATCATAGTTAAGGGAGGGTTTTTTAGTTGGAAGCAGGGAGCAAAGTTCCTGGGAAAATGTTAAAATTGAAAGTAGTAATATTGTAGGTTCAAGTTAAAAAAAAGAATAAGTTGGAAATAAATGTCATTCATTTTAAGGGTACACATCCTTCAAGCCCACTTTATTTATGGAAGGTATAAAAAGTATAGAGAGAAGATGATTCAGGTTGGTTTGATTCTTTTACCAACAAGTTTGGAAGGCTCAGTGTAGAAACCAAATGGGCATTAGAAAGAAATAAGTTACATGAAGCATAATTTATTATTACTCCTAAAAATATTAGTGAAAAATAGCCTATAGTCATAGTAAACACTATGCAATCACTTAACAATGCAACAACTAGTGCCCAAATACCACTAGTCATTATTGCTAGTATTCAAACATCTGTAGTACCAATTACTAGCTTGCCAACTATGGTGCTTCATGTAGGTATATTTGTACCTTTAATTCTATATGATGGATCTTTAGAACCTGAATAATACTTGGTAACCTGTAAAATGAAATGAGTCTTAAAAGGGGTAACATCAGATGATGTGTAGAAATGTGAACTCGTAGGGGATTTGGGAGGACGTGCTTTGGAATTCATTTATAAAAGAAATGTAAATGCCCTTGATTTCACAAAAGTTAAAGATTTTCTAGTATTAGAATTTAAGGTAAAAAAATGTTCCAATCAAGTGATTCAGGATCTAAAGGAAATTTGACAAAAATCAAGAGAAATGGTTGGAGAATATAATCATAGATTCTTTGATGCAATGAACAAAATCAATTTTATTTTAGAAGATAAAGATAAGGTTGCTTGGTTCATAAATGGATTATAACCAAGAATAAGGTTCACTATTACACAAACATAGTTATCCACCAAGGCTGATGCTTGGTCTACTACCATAAGAGTTGAACAGATAGAAGATTATGTAAATATTTCATTGTCGGGATCAAAATTAGAAGCTAAGTTAGATGCTTTTATGAGGAAGATGAATGATATGAATGAAAATGATAAACCTAAATTAAGATTATGGTGTGTAGAGTGTGGTTGTGAGGGACATCATAGGAATGACTTTCCAATAACTAAAAAAAAAAATTGTGAATTTTGCAAGGTAGTTAGACATATTATGACCGAGTACTATCTTCTCTAGTAATATATCCAAAAGTCACACAACATGTACTATAATTTTTTCAAATCTAAAAATCATGAATAGACAAGTTGTTGATCCTTGTAGGAGTTAAAGAAAGATATAATAATTAACATCTTTGCAGTTGTAGCCCAATAAATATTGAAACAAGAAATTTTAGGACCAAACATGGAGATGACAATTATGACTTAAGGTAGTCTGGTACGGGTACCTTCATCACCACAATACCAGATGCCTTATTCACTGTATTACCAGCCATAGGGCCTAGTAATATAAAATAATATGTCATCTAACTTGTATATTTATTATGGTTAGTATGTGCAAACTTGAAATAACATAAATCTTTAGCAATAACAAGCAAATTGGACTCCAAGTTCCCATTAGCATCAGTATGGGGGATATGATGCACATATAAAGCAATGAGGACATATTGGACAATAATCCCAAGGGTGGGGATATCAACATAATAGAGGAGGCTACATATGGGGATATAGGAGATGATATCTTGGTGGATATCAAGGAGGTTACAATAATGATAATCGACAAACTTGACCTCTCATGCAAGGTTATCTATACAAAGCATATAATCATTATGTGAATAACTATCCTGCCAATACTCAGAGACAATTTTATTGTGTATACTATAGGGTCTAAGGTCAACATAAAATACAAGATTGCCATATTCTAGAGAAACAAAGAAAGGAGAATGTAATGCACAATGTAAACATGATTAATGTGCAACCGAAGGAAAATGCATTTGTACAAGCTGTCACAAGGCAACAAAGAGATAAATAAGTATTCACTCCTTTAGAAATACCTCATAATCATAGTATTAATTTTTTTTAGTGGGATAAGTATCCTGATCCTAAAATATAAAAAATTTAATGTATCAAGCTGCATAGGTATTATAGGAAATACAATAGAAACTAGTCTTTGATGATGATAACACTGCTATTGATGCTCAAATGTATGGGTAAATTATTAGGATAATGCATTAAGAGGGCATTATGACCAATTTTATGGATCTGATGAAATTACTCAGTATATTATGTAATGAGGATATATTCCAAAATATCACTAACTTCCTACACAATCTCTTAAAGTGTGCATAGCTAGGACAAACAAGGGTTGATAAAGTAGTTTGGTATGTTAAGACCAAGAAGCCTTGGGGTGTGGATTCATGACTAGATATTGAGTTAGCTACATATAGAATCCCAAATGTAGTATTTGAATTTGGGAGTATTGTTAATATGATTCCCCACTCAACATGGGAAGCTATTGGTTGACCAACTCTAAGCTACAGTCCAATACCATTGAGCTTTGTGGATTATGGTAGAGTCAAACCAATTGGCTGTCTAGAAGATACTAAAATTAAAGTGGCTAAACTTAGTTTTCATGGGTATTTTGAGGTCATTAACATGAATATAACATAGACCCATTACTTAGCCTTAATTGGTAATAAATGGGCCTATGATGGCCAAATGACTATTAACACTATGCATAATCAGTTAGAAGCGCATCAAAAAGATAAAATAGTAGTCATACCTTTAAATAAATATGAATAGAAGCCATATATAGTTATCAAAGAGCTAGAGTCTCCTTATGATTATGGGGATAATAGTTGGTTTAAAGTGGGGATAGATGAAAGACAAAATGGGGTGCAGAGTGTAGAATGTCAAAAGTGAAAACCCAATACTATGCATCAATAACAACCACTAGTATTCAAATCTATTATAACAAAATCTCTGGTTTAGCAAGTTCACATCAAAGAATGTGTTTCTCCTTTAGTGCATTCACCAAACAGATCTGAGGTAGACTTTATGTATAATAATAGTGAAACTATGATGGACTATTTTGAACCAACCCCATAAGTAATTCTACTCTAGGATTCTGCATCATCCATAAGTGGTGACTTAGATGTGTACAAGTTGAATTGGTCTCATAGAGATCATGATTTGTGACTTATGTGCATTGTGTTCACTATAGAATGCCAAATACCTTAATATTTTATGATAGAGCATCTCAATAAATTCATATTAAGGCTTAAACACCATGTACTAGAGGTGGAATAATGAGTTAATGCACTCAACTATGCACTAAAAGGAACTGCTATGACATGATGGGCCATGCATAGAAACTCAAAAATGCATTGGGAGGATGCTTAAAAATTCTTACATGCAAGGTTTTAGCTACCAACTAGTATTAAAGTGGAATGGCCTTTCCTTCAAGAGGGTCAATGCCTATAATTACACATCCATTAGTGTATAGATATATGGACCACACAAGGAGTAGAACCATGATATTAGGTGCACATATTCAATCATACCCTTGCACCTCTTCCAATGAATTAGTATATGCATGAAGAACATATAATGGAAACTAAACATTAGGTGTAACTTTAGTAGGATTTCATTCAAAAAAATTTATTTGAAGATAATAACCCACTAATACATAATGCCTTACAAAAATTAAATTTTTGCTATGTCATGGACATGCAAAAGATTTAAAAAATGTTACTGAATCATTCTCTCATCAAGAAGATACACAAGATTTGGATATCACACTGCACAATTACAAATCTAACCAAAAATAAAAACTCTAGGTTCAACTATGTAATAGAATAAATAGTGATCTGATAGAATCCAAAGATAATGACACTGATGGAGATCTCAATTTAGAAGAGTTATTAGATCCACAACATGAATATTATCCCAAACTAGTGCACATCACATATCAAATAGAAGAGGAGAAACTATGCAATATTGACATTCTATAATGTGAAGGCAAACACATTTTACAAGATACAATGCCTAGTGGATTAGACAAGATATATTAAGAACTGTTGTAAAAGACTCAAGGAAATGTTGGGATAGATTCATCCCCTAATCTTGTAATAGTGGGAGATTACTGGGGACAAGAGCAGATCTCTAAGGCCCTGTAGCTATTAAGAGATTATCAAGGCATGTTTTCAATAAAATTCTTGAAGGTAAAATGTGTAGATCAATCTCTGAGAAAAATGTGTATATAATTAAAATAATGTGTGTGCCCTATAAAAAAGTGACCCTAAAGGCTCAATCCTAATATGAAAACCAAAGTAAAGGTTGAACTGCATTGATCGAAATAATCTATAATTATTTATCCATTTGAAAAGCTAGAGTGAGTGAGTCCTATGGTTGTTCAACCTAATAAAATAAGAGAAACTTAGGTGCATGGTAATTACTGCATACATAATGATGCTTGTGTTAATGATCCTTTTCCTATTCATTTTATAGATGAAGTACTTGAATCCATGGCTAGGCATGAGGTATATTCCTTTATGGATGGTTTCAATGCATATCACTAGACTATGATTGCTAAGGAGGATCAAACCAAGACCACCTTTGCTACTGAATGGGGATCATTCACATACAAGGCAATGCCATTTGGTTTAAAGAACACACCTATTGTATTTTATAGAGTTGTGGTAAATGCATTCAAAGACTTCATTCATGATTTATTATAAGTCTATTTAGATGATTGGTCTTTCTTCTCTCTGTTTAAAGAATACTTGTCAAACTAAGATTAATACTAGAGCCATGTTGGGCTTTGCGCATTGACTTAAATTTAAAGAAGTATATATTATTTACACCTTTTGGTGTCTTGTTAAACCATGTTGTGTGTAACAAAACAATTTTGGTTGACCCAACTAAATTTTTTATTATAGTAGTAATTCCACCTCATACCAACTCAACTGAAGTGCACACTTTTCATAGTCATACCAAATATTATAGGAATATTATAAAAGGGTACGTAACTATATCCATATCCATGGAGAAACTACTATTCAAGGATACAAAATTTTAATAGAAACCAAAATGTCAAACAACATTCCTTGAGTTAAATTAGAGGTTGGTAACATCACCCATCTTAGTATTTCCTGACTGAAAGAATCCATTCCACATACATGTGGATGCTTCTAGCATTGTAGTAGGAGCTATCTTAGTGAAACTAGGAAAAGATAGGTTGGACCACTCAATACATTTTGCTAACAGTAAACTATCAGATGCATAAAATAATTAAATAACCATATAGAGAGAAGCACTAGCCATGGTGTTTACATTGCAAAAGTTTAGGCATTATTTATTGGATACTCCTTTTGAGTTCTTCATGGATCACCAGGCATTATGATACCTGGTTAATAAACCAATGCTAAGAGGATGTATATCAAGGTGGTTGATACTCTTTCAATAATTTCAATTCTAGATTAATTTTAAGTCAAGATGGGATAATGTGGGACTAGATCATCTCAACCAACTTCATAATGGGGAGGAACCAGAGGAACTCAAAGATGAATCCCCTGATTCACATTTATTTAAAACTTTTATAGTTACTGATAACATGGAAGACATTATAAATTTATTGTAACAAGGAACGTTTCTTGCACATTACAAAAATAAGGATAAGAAATGGATGGTTATCTGAACCATATCATATAACCTCATTAAATGATTCTTGTATAATCTTGGCAAAGATGATTATTGTGTATGGTAGTTCTAGAGCATGAATGATTGTAACTTCTTCAAGAGAGCCATCAAAGGATTTCAGGATGTCACCTCAAAGGAGAAGCCACTTGAAGGAAAATACTTTAGAATGGTTTATGGTGTTCTACACTATTTCAAGATGCATAGATTTGTTAAACACTATGACATATGTCAAATAATGGGTAAGCCCAACCAGTGAGATGAAATGTGTTTGGTACGTATGATTGTGGAAAAAATTTTTGAGTAATAGGGAATTGATTTTTTTGGGACTATAACTCTCCCAAGTAAACACAATCATATTAGATACATTATCATTATGAATGACTATTTCACAAAATGGGTGGAAGCTACTACCACTCTAAACTATGGTGCAAAGGATGCTGCCAAGTTTTTATTTGAAAACATTATCATGAGGTTTGGATGTCCAATTAAGTTGGTAAATTATAGAGGTACACACTTTCTCAAGAATAGTTTTAAGACTATCACTGAAGATTTCATTATATTTCACCATAAAAGCATGACTTACCACCTACAATCCAATGGATAGGCAGAAACATACAATAAAGTTTTGGGCAAGATGTCAACAAAAATTTGCAATGTTCAGAGAGATGATTGGGAGGATTAAATTCTTGTAATTCTATGGGCCTATTGAACACATTATAAGAGAGCTACCAGGTTTACTCCATTCCAATTTGTATATGGCCTTGACGTAGTAATGCTTATGGAATATATTATGCTTAATCTATACATTATGATGATCATGATATTAAGAGATCAAGATTCATTAAAGGCATGACTAATAGATTTAACCAAGATGGAAGAAAATAGATTAAGAGCATAGTGGATGCAATAGATCAACAAACAAAGTCAAAAAGTATGGCATGATCATAACTTGTGATCTAAACAATTTTACCCGAACCAAATAGTATTGCTTTATGAGAGTATATTTAAAGAATTTTCCAAAAAGATGTGCATAAAATCGAAAAGAACCTACGTCATTCATGAAGTATCACCATAGTGTACCCTAGTGTTGAAAGATTTGTAGGAAACCATATTACTAGGATGAATAAATGGTTGTAGGCTTAAGCCATATCATCTTAAATCTCTATCATTCTACTAAAAACATTGATTGGGTGCTAAGTAAAACCATCTAATTAGGATTTTATTTATATTGTTTGTTTTCTATTTTGTTTTATTAGGTTATAATGTTTATATAGTGTGTTCATTATTGCAAAACACATCACAATCACTAGGAACTAGTTATCATCACATTCCAGAGACAACTCCTCGAAGACAGTTGACCAAAACTACACTAAGCATTATAATTAAGTTTAGGAAGGCAATTATAATATAATTATAGTGAGTGGAAGGCCAAATTTTAGGTCAAACCATTAATGATGTAACATTTCAAAAGATTGCATTAATTTCAAACCAAATTTGGTAATAAAAGGACAAGTGGATACATAAAGCAAATTGATTAATCGAGAGCACAACTAATCACCTTTAATAAATACCAAATAAGTAAATTAAATATCCTAGGCAAAAAACATCCTTGTCAAGGTGATTTCTGATAACTAATTTTAATTAAAAGGGAACATTCATGTGTATGTAGTCAATGCATTCAAAGGAGGAGGTGTCATGAAATTGGGTGCCAAATAGCTATAAAAGAGTAGGGTATGGAAAATGATAAAAAATTAAAACTTTAAACCAACAATAGACTTTTATGATCGATATTTAAATTATATAATCATGAACATATCTCAAAATAGAACATAATTACTTAGAGTAATCATTCAACCTATACTGCTCATTGAGCCATGGATAGAGTTTAGCTATTGATTCCACTATCAGATACCCCAAAAAAGGAAATGAGAATTGAGATAAGTTTGTAATAGACTAAATACAATGATATACAAATTTTCAATTTCATAGATGCAATATAAACTACTTTGTTTACCCAAGATGCTCAAGGAGTAACACAAGTAGGAATCTTAATACTACACCATCTACTACAAGGCTCCAACACTAAATAGTTACTTAAGCTACCTAAATTTGAGAAGTTAGACAAAGTTATGATGAATTTAATGAGCTAATATAATCAAGGAGCTATCCATTTAGCTCAAGAGGTTACAATCTATATTTATGCACACACCATGGCATGAATAATTGGTCTACCTAATCATGGCAAATATCTCATGCTTTATAAGTTTACAATGCCACCAATCCACTCAGGTATCAGATAAAAATATACCAATAGGATAGGGTGAGGAAATCATATTGATTTGATTAAGGATGCTTCAATGTACATCATGGTATAATGTATCACCAAAATATTATGACAAACCATAAAGCAAGTAGAATAAGCAACACGATGCATCATTGACATTACCTATCAAATGACGAAAAATGCAAGAGGATTTCAAATGGCTTGAGTTTTTGGCAGTTGAGCTTACCACAAATATAGATAGGGTACTTACGAGAAGCACACAGAACTTTTAATACCAATTTTTAGTCCTATTATTATATTTCACACAGTGTAAGTCTCCATTAGGGATAGTGAATATAACTCCATATGTTTGTCTTGATATTGACTTCACAAGTATTTCATGGAATAAAACAAGACAATGTTATGATTAATTGGGGTGATTCAACACATGGTGTTTGGAAGTCCTAGCCTTGATTTGATCATACCCTAGGATTACATAGGATGTAATGTAGTATCTAGGATACCATGCTTCGGTTACTAAACTACACAATGGCATACAAATTAAGGTTCATGAGCTGGCTACCCTAACTATCACTCCAATTCCATTTTTCATCTCAAAGGTTAAAGTGAAGGATGAAGTCTACCACCAAAAATCCCTAGTTATGAGGTTGTGCCTCTATTACAAGTCATCCCTTCGTAGGCACAACAATCACAAGTAAAGCAAGTACCTTCACAATAACCCACACAACTATAGGCCCAACAAACATAGCTAATATATCCATAAATTCTAGTGAAATAAGACAAATGAAATAGGAAAGCACCTACATGCATAGCCTCACCACCTCCACCAAAGAAAATAACTTGAAAAATAAAGTCATGACTAGATCATCCCATGGTTCTATAAATAATTGATGAGTGTGACTTAGCTGAAATGGGTGTAGAAGAATAAGAAGTGCTCAAATCTATGTTGAAAGACATTATAATAGAGGTGAATTATGTAGAGGAGGAGTTTTTATTTTATAAAGTAGTGTGTACTTTCCAAGTGTAAAATCAAGTAAGACAAGACCTTTGGGTTCATATTAATTAACCACCTCCTTCTATCCTTATTGATAATGTAGGACAAAAAGTAGCTTGGCATAAGTTAGATACTAAAATAATTTCAAGAGAGATAGCCACGAGATCATCCATTGTGCACATGGTGGATTTATCTGCAGAAGATAGTCCTACATAAACCTTGTTCCAATGATCACACACCCATCCATATACTAAGCCATCATAAATGATGCAGGAAAGGATGGTCTCTTTTGTATAACCTATAGAATAAATTAGTAAACAATAGTCTCAAGCAGCTCAACAATAACCTCAGAACCAAGGTGCAAAGAAACAAAAGCAAAGCCTTAATCCTATAGTGAAATCCAGGAGAAATAAGTTGGTATAATAAGGTTAGTTGGGAAAAGTGAAATCACTTGAGCATACTAAATCTAATAATAAGATCAAAAGGGATGATGAACCCATAGATAAAACTATGCCTGAGTAAGTAGAAGAACAAAAAACTACGTAGGGTAAAATTATACCTAAAGAGATGTAAGAGGAACAAAGGACCAAGGAAACACAAGAACAAGAAGTAGTATCACAAGTAACATAATAGGAAGATGCATAGAGTCAATAATAAAAGAAACAAGATACAGATGCTGAGCAACAAAATAAGGCTGAGGAAGTACATGTTATGCAAAATTATGCCAAATAAGTGAAAGCTATCAAAAGGAAAGTTGAGGAAGTAGAGGCTATGCAAAAGCAAGCTGAAAAAGATGCAGCCATAAAGAAGAAAGTTGAGGAATTAGAAGCCACATGAAATTAGGCTAAATAAGAGGAGGCAAAGAAGAAAAAACAATAGAAAACACAATGATGACAACAAGAGTCACAAACTATGCAAAACAAACAAAAGGAATAAGAATCTCAATCTAAGGTTAAAGTTGAAACCAAAGCTAAGGCTAAGGCAGATGCTAAAGACAAAGCCCAAGTTGATGCTTAAGCTAAGGCCGAAGAGGAAACTAAATTATAATTTAAATACAACTCCAAGGCCAAGGTATAAGAAGTAACCCATGCCAAGTAACTCAAGGAAACACAAGCACAAGTAGAGGTAACAACCACAACTCACACTAAGGGCACCAAAGAAGCAACACAAATCTCTATCTAATGTCTATGGGATGTCCTTGATACATTAACATGACATACTTAATTTTTCCCACTAGCTCAATTCACACCTGCTCCTATGATATCTATAACCAAATACATGGCACTTTCCACCACTATGATGGAAACATAATTAGACATGACCCAAATACAACTCTTCAAATAGATTGAAGGAGCAGTCACCTTCTAGGAATCCATTGCATAGAAGGACTCATATTTAGAGTAAGAAGTCCTGAGACTATGGGATGAAAAGGATGAAGTAGAAGAGAATCTATAAAATGTGAGGGAATTGATCGATAATGCTTATCCCACCTTAGTTACACAAGTACTAGGTGATCAACTCATGTCAGAAGATAAACAATTCATTTCTCTATTGTCAAAACTCTAGAAAGTTTTGGCATTATGCACATAAGGACAATCTCTCAAGATGAAAACAAAGGTCATGTGTCAACTCCTTGATGAGTATGATCAGGTCATAGACACTGCTATGAAGTAGGTCAATAAAATAGCCCAAGATATGATAAAGTAGAGACAACATAAGAATCAATCCTTGGCCATTGTGAAGCCTGAATTTACCACTGCCAATAAAGCTAAAGTTATACTAGAGGATCAAATGACAACTATGAAGAAAATAAATGATGCACTCAAATAATGAGATATAGAGATGATAGTATTTTTTTTTAGATGAGGAAGTCATAAATACCTTAATGAATTTAATGGTTAATAGTTTGTATAAGTATATTCGAGAGGCTTACAAGGTTTTACTAAAGGTATATAACATAGATGAATCTTGAGGCTATAATATATTTCCTTGAAATGATACATTATTTAATACATTCTTGATCTTATACAACTTAACCAATTTTGAAACTATAAATAATCTTATGGTGTTAAAATAAATGTGGTAATAAGTCTATTATACATTTATACAGTCGATAAAATGCTTGTTTAGAGTAGTGTAATTCTTTAGTAGTGGCACCTAGTTGGGTAGGTGGCCTATGAGTGTTAATAGCATTGATGAAAGCTAGTTTATTTCATATATTTAGGTAGTGATAAAATTGACTGTACCTCCCCTTTGTTAAACATGCTTGTGATTTGAGTACACCTTGATTTGGTTATATATATGCTAGTTGCTTAGAGCATATAGTTTAACATTGATTATGATTTCCAAACTTTTTTAGATGATGAATTTTTTATGTGACCCTTATCTTTTGCATTGACCATTACATCCTTTTGATATTTCATGCTATGTTAACACATGCAAAAATTTTGTAGCATGCAATATCATATTTGATGCATGTGTCAAGGTTTGTATAACTTTATTTTCTTCATCTTATGACACCCTAGTTGAGAATGAAGAAAGCTTGGTCATTTATAATATCACTTGATGAGTAATTCACTTGATGCACCATTTTATCTTGATAATGATTAATTAGACCATATTGATACTTCTAGTACTTATAATAGATAACCGTTTTTAGTGGTCAACACTCAAACATACATATAGTGTTCAATTGATAAAACTTCAGGGAGATATGCTTGATAGTGATATTCCCTATAAGATATGCTACTTAATAGCAGTGATAGTTAGAGATATGAGCCAATATGTTTGAATTGGTATTTATGTGTCACTAGGATGCCATTTGTGGGAGTTTATAGTTGTTATTATCCTTCATCTGTACGAGTTGGTTGTCATGGTGGACTGTTATGGTCAAATGTCAATGGATACTTTATTTTTAGTAACTCCTTGTTATGATATGGGTTGTTTATTCAGTCTCTATAGTGATGGATAATAGATGAAATTTTTACATGTTACCTTGAGACATTGTGTTACCATACACATATATTCTCAGATATTACTCATGAGATTATAATTGAAGTTATAGATATAAGTTGAAAATGTCATCAAGGATGACATTGTGGCATTAGCTGGATCGATGCAATTTTTTTTAGATATGTTTTGACATGGTTAATCTTAATAAGTAATGCTATTTGACAATAGTTTGGTTACATGATAATAAATGTGAACTAGTATAGTATCATTTAGAGATGATATGTCACTGATATGCCATGTGCAAGAGTTATTGGTTGTTATCCTTTATTTGTACTAACTAGTTGTTATGATGAACCACACCCTAGCCAACAATGTAATCTGATTCTCCAGATGGATAGTGGACTATTTTATGTTGGTAATGACAGGTGTGCCAATATACTATACCCAATGACGTAGTTTGATTCGCCATGATGGCTAGTGGACCACCCGATGCCATCTTACCTTATTCCTTCTCCCAATAGGTGACTTGTTAAGTCACATAGTGATTATGGTGTGATTTGCTTTGTCTATGTTTTATCAAATTTATTTTAATTTGACTTGAAACCAATACTATTTTCTTATTTTTGAATATTTTAAGTAATCGATCATAGAAATTATTGTTTATATTTTTTATGATTGGGATTTATCTTTTAAGGCTACTTGGTCTCATTTTTTTTTATTGATGTTACTTTTACATGATCAATTTAATTTAAAATTTTCTTTTGGATGATTGTTGGTATTAGTTTCACATGTGTTGTAATGTGCATAACTGTTATGCCGATGGTGTGGTATGGGGGAGGAGACATAGCTTGGAATACAGCTAGTGGGTCACAATGGGAATCAGTCATGTTGGTTCATGATACCATCTTTTCCACCCCACTAGATCTGGTGGTTATATATATGTGGTCCTTACATGAAGATATTATTCTTTTGCGAGGTCTAAGGAGTTTATATGATAGAGCAAAATGATTTTTCAATAGTTTTAGCAGTGATATTATTCTATTATGATGATGCTAGATGTTGGGACCCATTATGTTGTTGTATAATTCAGTATGGTTTAACTTGGATCAACATTTCAAGTTGGTGCATGTACTTATGTGTTTCATATGGCACTAGATATTGGGACTCAACTTTGCTAATATTGTTCTTTATAATTTTATATGGTTCAGTATTGTTTCATTTTATTAGAAGGGTGTTGCTATCAATGAATACTTATCTTATCAGTGTAATTTTTTCATGATTGGTGCTCATAATTATTTCTCAGTATTGTTTATACATTGGAAGGATATTTGAGCTCTCTTAGTTAGATCAGAAGATTTTAGGTTTCAGTGGGTAGATGTCAGATATGCATGATAATATGATTTACATCAGAATGACTTTGGTTCACAATTTCTCATTTTAGAGGCTATTCGTGTTCCTATAGAAACATAACATTCTTTATTTAGTTGGTGTAGGGAGACAATGTGACTCAGATTGGATAGTATGACTTAGTACAACAATTTGGCTCAGTGTTGTTTATAATTATTAATAGTATAATATGTTTCCATGGTTTGACACTTATTTATCACTTGGTATGTTCATCAAGGCATGTCATGAAGTGCTTAGTATGGTTATAAAACAAATTGATACTTTGTGCATATACAACTTCAGAGTTTGATATAAGTATTTTGTGATATCAGTTGGTTTGTGATAAAAAATGGTTATCAGTATTGGTTAATATTGCTTAGCATTGTTTAGTTTTGCTCAATATAGTTTGGCCATGGACTGACACTTATATTCATATACTCATATCAATGATCATTTGGATTTAGTTATTTTATTGATGGAACTTTGAATATCATTATATTGCAGTAACATTTTAGGAATTTTTGAGAGAGAGAAATTAACGTACTATTCTTTATTGTGGTTTCCATATCAAATATGATGCTTTTATAACAAGGGGAGTATGTAATACCCCAAATTATGGACTTCCTTCCCTTACCTATTGAGACATTCAACAATGCAATTATGTGGTTGTTAAGAATTTAAATTATAGTTATCTCTTTGTCACTAATAGATTAATACTCCTCAATGAATAAATAAAAATTATTTAAATTATGATTTCATACCTTAAATATATATTCACGTATCATAAATTGATAATATTCAAAATTAAAAATAAATAGGTCCTAGGGTTCCTAGAGAGCCTATGAGATTATGCCATAGGTTTTTTATAAAAGCTACTCTCTTAAGTCTTAGCCTAGTTAGTAGGTATTGACCTACTTGGTAGAGTATTTTCAAGTAAGGTAATCTAAAATTTATTTATTATAAATAGCCCATATGAACATGTAAGAGAATTTATTGCAAGACCTTACTTGTAAGAAAATCCTTGTGTGGAAGAAAAGTATAGGTCCTTTATGACATAAAAATGACCAATGTAAGAGAGGGTACTCTCTTCATTTAATGGGTTGATGGCTATCCTTGAAAAAAAAAATTTGACTCTTCTTTTTTTTTGTAAAAACTTTAGTAATTATTTTGGGGTTTTGGGATGATAGGAAATAAAATAAAATTAAATTAAATAAAATTATGAACAAAGCTTTATGCAGAGTTGGCCTAAACCAACATAGTTTTCCTTTGGGAGCTTCATTCCTCTGACAAGGTCTTGCCTCCATTGAATTTGTTGCTATCAGGGGAGCTATTCAGGTGGAGAGAAAGAGAAAACAAGTGAATGATTGATCAATTAGAGGAAATGGATGCAAGTTTGAATTAGGCAAGTAAAATATCCCTTTTAAATCTTATTATTTTTTCTAATTTAATGAACAAATAAAACAATAAAGAAAGCTCAATAATATTTTTATTGTAGAGGTAGTTCTTACTTGAAAAGTTTACTTGTTTTTAATATGTTTCATCTAATTGAATCCATCATTTGCGCTAAGGAATTTTATGTTTCAGTTTATACTTGTGTTTTTTGCATAATAATGAAACCCTCGGTGAAAGGGTTGCATTGAAATGTCTGATTTTATTTAGCACATTTTCTTTGGCTAGCTAAAAAGGGGTTTCAAATTTTTAGTAAATAAATAATAAATAGATAAAAACCCTTGTTTATCAATTAACAAGCTGTGATATCTCTCTCTCTCTCTCTCACACGTATTTTTAGAGTTTTTATATATATATATATATATATATATATATATATATATATATATATATATATATATATATATATATATATATATATATATCCTACAAAATTATATATACAGAACTATATATACAGGTATATAGAAAACATAATTTTATATTTGTTTGAATTGAAATTTATTTTAAATAAATAAATTAAAAAAATATATATTTATATGTGGAAGGGGAGGGGGGAAGCAGGAGAGGGGGGCGGCTAAGCCATCCCAACCCCCTCCCATAATGAGGGGGATGGGCTAGTTAGCTTACCCCTAGCTACAACAGGGTAGGTTAATGACCATGGCCGTGACCAAACCTAAGGCCAGTCATCGGCCATGGGCCACCGACTGATTAAGTTAAAAAAAATAAATTTAAAGAAATCATAATAATAAATACACATTTATTAATGTTTATAATGTTTCGGTTTTAAATTACCATTTTATATAATGATATACATAAATCTATGTTTATTAATCTTTCTTTTTAAACGATTCAATTTTATAACATTACTTATATAATGTTATATATAAATCTGGTTATATTAAGATTCATTAATATATGAAAAGAATTATTAATTTCTATAAATATCTCTCTCTCTATATATAGATTTTTATATATTTATTTAAATATATATGTATGTATAAATATATATAAACTTAGGAGTGTGATTTAGATCATATACATATGATTCTAGTTAATGTAAATTTATTATAAATTATACAATAAATAAAAATGTGGCATATCATATATAAACATAATTCTAGTTATTGAAAATATATGAACATATACTTAAAGATATGTATTTACTTACGAAAGAGGGTATACTGAAAATATTTGTTCCAAAGGCATTATGAACAATTATATATATATATATATATATATATATATATATATATATATATATATATATATATATATATATATATATATATTCAGATACTGAAAGAGGATGAAATTTTAGTGTCGATTGGTATTCATTGGAAACATAAATATATAAAGCTTCGCAAACACATGATTGAAAGTACAAGTAGTAATTCTCAAAATTACCACTAATTTTGAATGGACTTGGGTATAAATATTAAATCAATTTTATCTAAGTAAAATTGAATATGAATAGTCATCGTTTGATAATAGTCAAAGTTGGAGATTTATTTTAAGGCACATAAATATTTTATGTGTAAATACATAAAATTGAAGTTTCAAATCTTATAATGTAGACGTAGAATTTTGATATAGCAATAGAATTGATTATTGCCTTACAAAATATTTGATCGATTGATCTCTTGATTTGTAAATGTAAAAATTTTCAAATGGAAATCGATAAGATTACCCTCTATTTTTAATATTGATAGCACACTTTAAGGGAGTTTAGAAAACTATTGGTTAATATGATGTATGAGTTGTCAGTTTATTTGCTTGGACATGGTGAGATTATTTAGTAGTTTTTAATTACAAGTTGTTACTATTTTTTTTGATACATAATAGTAAGTGGTTATTGTTAGTGTAATATATTTTTTTATTCAATGATTGGTGTTGGGTATGGTGTTCAATAAGTCTTTTATTGTTGATGTTAAAGTGTAATGTTCAATCCTTCTTGTTGGGTTAGTTGTAGATTTGTCATAACTATGTTTTATTTAATTGATAGATTCATTATTTAATTTATTTATTAATTTTGGGAAATGAACAATATTTACAGGAGGAAGAGTAACTTGCTCAACATTTTAACTAACCCCTTGTTGTTTATGTCATAATGTAGGACAAGAAAATCCAAATCAATTATTCATAGAGATATAATGTATTGTTATTATTGATGTTTGTAAATAAAGTTGTGGTTTAGTATAGCTTATCCAGAGATTGTGAGGAAGTTGTTACAACCCAGATTTATAGAGGATGTAGGTTTTGAATAGTTGTAATGAATTCTACTATTTTAGTAAATTATGCTCGTGTTTGCATGATTGGTTAGAATATTAGTAAAAATCTTGTAATACTTTATTATTGATATCATTATAATTTTTTTTCATATTTCAACAAATGATTTTTGTATTTATTGTACACCTAATTTGGGGCTAGATAGTTCTTATAATAATTGTAAACCTTGATACACTATAAGAAATCCTTGTTTAATATTTATTCTAAATTATGTTGGTATTTTGAATCCTATATTTATTGGTCTAATAAGAGTGATACTTCTAAAAACCTCAAAGATAAGTCGAACATCCTTGTTAATTTAAGCAAAGTTACTATTAACAACATTATGCACATCATGGAAGGCCTGTCCATGTTTTTCAACAATAAGGGTGCTACTTTTTAAGGAATCAGACCTAATAAGAAACTCAAATGCATTGTCATTGATAATGAGGAGGAGAACATCAACATGATCATTGATAGAAATCTTAAGAACATGATCGAATATTAGAGCAAAGCTTATGAAAAATGGAAAATATTCAATAGTTGAGTATTTCGTGTCTGGTTTGGGCTATGTGAATGCTATTATTTTGTTGTGTCTCTACTATCTTTTTATTGTATCTATTGTTCTGGGTTCCTTTTGTTGTTTTGGAAGATGGGCTTTCTTACTGCTTGTGGTTGTCCACAAGTGTGATACTATTATACGGGTAGGGTCCCTTTAAAACCCACATTTACTATTAGTAAAAAATAAAAGTGACTTGTAAATCATAAATAAAGTATTCAGGTTGAATTAATTTATTCTTAGATTTGTAACGAATTGTTATTTGTAAGTCAAGCTTTCGTAACTCAAAGAAAGTAACTTTGATAGATAAAATTAGAAGAACCATAGTTTATATATCTAGATTCATCACACATTTAGTATAAGTAATTTAATAATAATGACGTAAAATGTTAAACAAGGAATTACCTTAAAAAATAATTATGGATTGACTTCATTGTTATTAGAAACATAACAATTAGATCAAGTTAATCAAATTGAAAATTGGCTAAAGTTAGTTGGAATTTGATTAGAATAAACAACTGTATTGGTCGATTTACATAAACATAAGCTTGAAACCTTTACCTCTACCTTAATAGATTTTGATTCATCAACTTGTATCAATCTACCTCATCCATTTGTTATTTGGTGGAACCATTTTTAGAGACAAGTGTCAAAATTATTCACTTGCCAATTTATTTTAGTTTTTAGAATCCCTTCAAAAACACCTTGCCAAATAAGATAGAATGATAGTATCTCAGATATGGAGGTTGATAATATTTTTTCTTATGTTTAAATTAACATAGTGTTGACGTAGTGGATTGCACCCGGGGTAGGAGGCTGAGCTCCTGCCTTCCACATGCAACAATGGAAACTCCCCTCTCACCTGTGGGACTGGCGAAGCTGGAGGGGAGAGTCTCTAGGTAAGGGCTAGCTCCCTTTGATGCATCTGATTTGTTCCAGTAAGTGCTAACATATATATATATATATATATATATATATATATATGTTAGCACTTACTGGAACAAATCAGATGCATCAAAGGGAGCTAGCCCTTTCCTAGAGACTCTCCCCTCCAGCTTCGCCAGTATATATATATATATATATATATATATATATATATATATATATATATATATATATATATATATATATATATATATAATGGGGGGATGAAAAGGGAGAAAGATTGCAGGAAAACAAATCTACTCTAAGGAGGTGATGCACCAAAATAAATCGACCTTCTCACATTCACACTTAAACTCAGACAAACACATACATACACTTTAGATTTGGCAGAAGGACCAGGCTGCAAGAAACTCGACAAGGAGGCTTTAATGGAAAATACAAAAAATAGAGATTCACCAAGGTGCTGTGAAACGCACACTGTAAGTAATTCTTTCTATTTATGCACTTCTAAATACAGCTCTCCTTGTTAGATGCAGAAATGGCACCTTGTAGACAACAGATATGTTGGTGTTGGACCTGTGAAAGCATCAAGAAACAATGACTAAACACAAACTAATACTCAGGACATACACAAAAATATCTATCCAAGATAGAGGTAAAAAATGCGTTTATTGATTCAAGGAAAATTTTGCCAGGGCTACGCCTTACAAAATGTGGAAGATGAATTTTTCCAAAGACAAGTCTCCAATATATAGGAGAAGAGAGGAGGCCTTTTGGCACCCTTTTTACAAGTGACCCATGTGCCTTACAAGCATTGGAAAGAGAAGTCCGCTCAAAACATTAATGAGCTGCACCCTTTGTCTGCTTGTAAGGCCGCTTCTTCAAGGTGATTACACAGTTTGTCTACTCATAAATGTGAAAGGAAGAAAATTGGTTGCACTGCTAGCTATTTGCATCTCCCAATGGTCAATTCATAGGCACTATATCATCTACCGAAATAACTTCTTAAATCGGCACTTCCCTTCACCACTTAGACTATCTGCCTGCTCCTACACTTAGCACTTTTGTCTTTTCCCTATCTTGTCTCTTCTGGCTCCTTCAGCCCTCGAGGCTATCTCTGGGCTGGTTGCTGCATTGCTTGGGCTCCTTCCATGGTTGGTGTTTGGGCATTAAAAAAAACCAACGGTCCTTTTTTTGGCTTAAATTTGACGTCTGCGCACCAGTCATTGTTTGAAAAAAACAATGGCTAGTTCACCTTCTTAAAGTTGACAGCATCTGGGACATCACTGTCCTTGGCAATTTCCTTTGAGATTTTCTGATTTTGATCCTGTACATTGAACTGGAGGCATTGAACCAAGTGATTGAACTGGCTCAATGGTTCAATGCTGCACACCGATGAACTCTCTGAAGTGTCAAGGCATTGAACCAACTCATTGAACCAGTCTATTAAACTTTGCTAATTGAACTCTGCATTGAACTTAGCTAATTAAACCAAAGTCAAAGAACTTGAAGATTGAACCAAGCACTTGCAGGGTCCATAGAAACTCTTGGACTTGTGTAAAATCAAAAATGAAATGGCCTTGAACAGCAGGGGAAGAAGGGGACCAATTTTTTGCCCTATTGGGCAAAAATGATCAACAGATTGGCACCTCCTAGGGGAAGCATGCCTGCTATGCTTAGAATCTAGTTGCCTTAAAAATCCATTGGGCACGGGGTCAGATTGTAACTTTAAAATCAGCAATAGCCTTGATAAATTCCATAATCAATCACGTAGATTCACTCCAAGAGGAAAAGAAAAACACATACAAAGCTAAGAAAACTAATTGTGCAAACAACACTTAGGGAAAATAGGGAAAGAAAACTGAAAGTAACCTACTATATACAGCTAACTAGGTATTTTTGCTTTCCTCCTGGATCAAAAGGAAAAATTTTTAAGTCCCCTTCTTGGCAAGAAGACTTATGGTGCCAGGCAAGTAGCTGAATGAAAAGGAGAGCTGTTGACTTGCTCCTCTTGCCTATCACCTGAGTTGGCTGATACCTGAGTGGAGATTCAAACATGCTTCCAATGTATACGTACTCTATTTGTTCTTAGAATCTTGCCTCCTATTGGTTCTTTAGGCTGGTTTATCTCATCAAGAAATCAATTGCTGTCAGCTCATCACTAGAAGCCCCTTGATACGCACCCTTGACTGGATTGCTCTCTTCTGCCTTATGCTCGGGTTCCATGGTATGACCATCCTCCTTGATGATTTTGAAGAAAGTATCTTCAGATTCACTAACATCCTAAAGGGGTAAATATGAAAAACTGCAGCCTCTTTGCATGCTTGTTTGAACCCTAATGCTGCCTTCTCCACTCTTATCCAACTAATAGCCTCCTTGAAGAATAGTGCAACCTACCTCAATGACTTCAAAGAATCATTCAAAACATGAAGAGATTTCCCATGCTCCTCCATGTCACTTAAGGTGATCTCCTCCTCATCCGTACTCCTGAAGTCTCCCTGGTCAGTCATAAACTGAGCATAATCTATATCAGGCAAGGCCTGATAGATTTCTTGGAGGTGTATGGATGGAGTGCATTCAAACATGGAATCTGGTGCTTGGTCTGAAATGTCCATCACACATTCACTAAGGAGACCTGTTCTGGACTCCAATTGTGCAATCTACCTTTCCATATCTTCCTGGAGAAGCCTTTCCTGAAAGTCACAATCATCATTAGGAGTAGGAGCAACCCCATCTTCTTCAAGGTTTTGAGGGAAACCTTTCTCTTCCTCTTCCTTTTTGCCCCAAGATTCCACTGTTTGCTTCCAACTCATGATCTTGGGATTGGAATCTTGCTCCTGTGAACAGGCAACAACTTTATCCTCTTTAAGGTCCTGAGCTGGTTCATGATGTTCCTTCTTCCAGCTTGGAATTTGGAGATCATGTTGAAAGACTTGAGGAGGTTGGGGAAGATTTGGGTTGGTCTGCTCATGTACAAGAAGGGCTGTCTGAAAAGAGGCATGCTAAAAATCTAGGTGTATGGGATTGAGGGTAGGATTGATAGATGCATCGGATGAGCCGAAAATATCAAGTGCCATCTGATAGAAAGGATTTGGCACACAAGAAGGGGCTTTCTTTAGAATAGGAGGGGGCAGACCTTGGGCCAAAACTTCTTGATTTTTGTCCCTCCACTTTACCAACACTTCATCAATATTGAAATTAGCTTGTGGATTGGTGGAAGGGGGGCTCTTTAGCGTCGGCTCCTCTGCAGGGTCTAAAAGCTCCATCGCTCTTTCTCCAAGCATTCTTATCTTCTTTTCTAATTCCTTAATCTGCTTGGCCAGATCATCCTCATTTTGTACTTCTTGGAGCTCGTGGGAAACACCATAGAGATGGGGAGTGCATGAAGATTGCCATGAAATGCAAGGAGCTTCCTGAGGAAGGGTGGGGGGAACTTGAAAAGGACTAACCTCATCTTGTACCTCACACTCTTGGACAATGTCTTTCACCCCCTTGCTGTTCCATGACTCAACCACTTTATTCCAGCTCAAGATATTCAGACTGGGCATCTCCTTTGGGGGTGGTGGGGCCACAATGTGAGAGGGTAGTGAAGATGTAGATTCCACTTCCCTTGCTACCAAAATGGACTGATGCATTTGAAGATTTTCCAATTCGATCTGTCTATCAAGATTAGCCTTAAACACAAGGTTTGATGTTTCGAAACTCTCCTCAACATAATTGGGGAAAGGACTTTGACAGACTTGACTTGGCTCATAAGTAGGGGCTGTATATGATTGATATGATGATTGGGGCAGTGAGTATGTAGGTTGATAGACTTGGTAAGGCTACCTCTCATGAATACTTAGCTTCTCCTCCAAAGATGCAATCAAACCACTCACATCCAACATCTCATTTGTCATCCTGTGCCAATTGGCTCTTTCAATAAGAGCCCATTCCTTCTTAACTTGATCCAGTGCATTCCTCACTTGATGAATGATATGATCAAGAATTTCTTGGCCACATCCCCTTCTGGTGTCAAGATCTATTACATACTTTTTGTATCCCAGCAATGCTCGTTTGAAGGCAGAAACGGGTTGATTGGCAAAGAGACTGGATTGAGTGGGAGAAGTGACGTAATGAAAAGACTGGGTATAAGGCTGATATAGCTTATGATGGGGCTGGGACTGGTCATATTGGACTTGATAAGGGTCAACATAAGGCTGGTAGGGATCATAGCCATGTTGGTCAAGGAAAACAGGGTCCATGGCTCTGAACGATGGGGGTATACATACCAGAATATTGTTTCTTGATGGTACGGTACCAAAACTGCTTAACCAATTGATTTAACTCAGAGTCACCATTGGTGTATGATGCAAAAGCCTCCAAAGGCTGGTTGGTCGAAGAACACACCAAAAGTTCTTCATCTCTGTGGACACAACTTGTCCTTGTTGGTCTCACCAGGCGTGCCAGAAACTATTGACATAGTGGATTGCACCCAGGCCAAGAGGCCAAGTTCCTACCTTCCACACACAACAATGGAAACTCCCCTCTCACCTATGGGACCGGTGAAGCTGGAGGGGAGAGTCTCTAGGTAAGGGCTAGCTCCCTTTGATGCATCTGATTTGTTCCAGTAAGTGTTAACATATATATATATATATATATATATATATATATATATATATATATATGTATGTATATATATATAATGGGGGGATGAAAAGGGAGAAAGATTGTAGGAAAACAAATCTACTCTAAGGAGGTGATGGACCAAAATAAATTGACCTTCTCACATTCACACTTAAAATCAGACAAACACATACATACACTTCAGATTTGGTAGAAGGACCAGGCTGCAAGAAACTCGACAAGGAGGCTTTAATGGAAAATACAAAAAATAGAGATTCACCAAGGTGCTGTGAAACACACACTATAAGTAATTCCTTCTATTTTTGCACTTCCAAATACAGCTCTCCTTGTCAGCTGCAGAAATGGCACCTTGTAGACAACATTTATGTTGGTGTTGGACCTGTGAAAGCATCAAGAAATAATGACTAAACACAAACTAACACTCAGGACATACACATAAATATCTATCCAAGATAGAGGTAAAAAATGCGTTTATTGATTCAGGTGAAATTTTGCCAGGGCTATGCCTTATAAAATGTGGAAGATGAATTTTTCCAAAGACAAGTCTCCAATATATAGGAGAAGAAAGGAGGCCTTTTGGCGCCCTTTTTACAAGTGACCCATGTGCCTTACGAGCATTGGGAAGAGAAAGCTGCTCAAAACATCAATGAGATGCGCCCTTTGTCTGCTTATAAGGCCGCTTCTTCAAGGTGATTACATGGTTTGTCTACTCATAAATTCAAAATGAAGAAAATTGATTACACTGCTAGCTGTTTGTGCCTCCCAATGGTCAATACGTAGGCACTGTATCATCTACCAAAATAACTTCTTGAATTAGTGCTTCCCTTTGCCACTTGGACTATCTACTTGCTCCTACACTTGGCACTTTTGTCTTTTCCCTATCTTGTCTCTTCTGGCTCCTTCGGCCCTCGGGGCTATCTCTGGGCGGGTCACTGCATTTCTTGGGCTCCTTCCATGGTTGGCATTTGGGCATTAAAAAAAAGCCAACGGTCCTTTTTCTAGTTTAGATTTGATGTCCGTGCACCCGTCATCATTTGAAAAAAATGACTAGTTCACCTTCTTAAAGTTGACCGCATCTGGGACGTCATCGTCCTTAGCAATTTCCTTTGGGCTTTTTTACTTTTGATCCTGCACGTTGAACTGGAGGGATTGAACCAAGTGATTGAACCGACTCAACGGTTCAATGATGCGCACTGATGAACTCTCTAAAGTGTCAAGGTGTTGAACCAACGTGTTGAACCGGACCATTGAACCAGTCTGTTGAACTTTGCTGATTGAAATCTGCATTGAACTTAGATGATTAAACCAAAGCTGAAGAACTTGAAGATTGAACCAAGCACCTGCAGGGTCCGTAGAAACTCCTAGACTTGTGCAAAATCAAAAATGAAATGGCCTTGAATAGTAGGGGAAGAAGGGGACCAATTTTTTGCCCTGTTGGGCAAAAATGGTCAACACATAGGTCACTTGAATAACTAAAAGATGATTGTTTACTATTTTAAATAACTCTTTTCCAAATTAAATTTATTCATAATTTTGTTGTTATGATTTTAATCTGTGAAGTCACTCCAGAAATGGTTTTGTAATAATCACCCAATTTACTGTTTATATAATCTAAAATATTTAACCTCTTAATTTGAGTTTCATATCCTCATATAAGAATTTATATTTTATTTATCATATTACTTAATATTTTTAGTAAGTCCACATTGAACCCTATTTGTCGTTGTTTTTCTAGGAATGACAAAGAATGTTGTTGAGTGTTGATTGGTTTGGTATTCCTTTTTTTCATTTCATTTACCCTTGTTCCAAAATATACTTTTTTAAAGATGGTTTTATCACATAAAATTGATCCATTACTTTATAATATTGTAAATCTTTGTCCAAGTATTTATTCTAGCATTGTTTTGTAGAATGTTTAGCCCTATTGAGCCTTTGTAGCCTTAAGAGTAATTTTGATCGATTTAACTATAGCATTGACTTGATGGTTCATGTGGTTGTGTTTATTCTTAAATCTATATTTGTGAATGTTACCCTAGTTTAGGATGTGGTCCTTGTTTGCAAAGTTATACTTATAATTTTTTTTTTTTGGATGTGAGATTCATGGGTAATTTTTAAAGAAAATTCAAACATGTCTAGTCTTAAGTGTCTATGCATGATTTTAGGTCATTTTAAATTCACCTTGTGTCAGATCAACAACACCCAAATCACTAATAATTGATCTAGATTATATTAGAAACTTGACTCTTTGTGTGATTTACTTTGTGTAGTAGATTGAAGCACAACCAAATGGGTTATGGCTATGAAATGACATCGTGTTTTTGGGTTCACTTGAGTTTGTATGCTATAATAGTGTTACCACCTCTGTATATATAGGAGATAGTGTATTTATTGGAGTGTTAGAAAAAAATTGTGTGATTTTTGTGTGTCTGAGATGTAAATTTAGGACATTACATTATCATGTCCCAAATAATAGTTTATTTATATTAGTGGTCACTCAAATTTTTCCTTTAAAATTTAAGTTGTAGTGTTGGGGGCCACACACACATTATTCCTAAGTTTCCAAGTTCACAAGAACTACATATCTATATATTTTGGTAGCCATTTCAAGTTCTTAAGTCCCATGGTGGACATAGTCTCCATGTTCCTTGGAGACCCTCGTAAACATATGTTTATATATTATAAGGTGGCCAAAAATACACTAAGTGTTTGTGACTTATTCTATAGTTATATAGCTATTACTAAACCTAATGAATTATACATTAGTTTTTAAATTCTAATGGGTTTAAGGTAGGCTAAAGGAATTCATAAGATGTGATCCAGGAGGATCTCCACTAAAAACCAAATAATATGGTATCAACTATTTCTAAAAATATTCACACATTAAAGATCTCATTGATATATTTCCAACACAATTTGAATGGGGTCAAACAAACATTGTATGCAAAAGTTATGGCTCATTGAAGGTGGTAACAAATAAGGGAAAAAATAACATAGTGCTGACATCATCAACTGATTGGACCTGAAATGCCTAACATGTGGACTAGTCATATCCTTCAACATGGAATTCACAAAGCTCCATCAATTTATAAAAAATTGAGGGTAAGTTCCACATAATACATGGTCTCATGACCAAGTTACAAGGGATGAAGTTTATCTCTTAAATAACTTTTGACTTTTATCCCCACCAAAGTGGGATAAAACATTATCCAAAGTTCCCAAAAAGCCTCATCATGAGATAATGCATGGTATTTGAATTAAGGATCGACCCCCTCACCCATTTGGCCTATTTTTAAGTCCCAACAATAAGCTACAGCATATTTAACAAACCAAATGCATAATTTTGTATTTATCCCTAAATTTTGGGTTTCTTGCTAAAAACAAAGGATATGAGGCATATTCTAAGGGGATTTGAATCCCTAACCCTATGAAAAATGGATATGTAGACATGATTTTATGATTATATAGCACCTCAATTTTGTATACTTGGAAAACTTAGACCTTGGTTTTTCCTCTTAGTTCTGGACCTTTTCTCACTTTCGTAAGTCTTGCATTTGCTCTACTTTGTACCCTTTAGTCTATATATCTTAGTTTGTCTAGTCTTATGATGATGATGCATACCTTCTCTCTTGCACAAAATGTTTAAAATGTAATTATCTTATATATTTATAAGTTCTAAACCTGTACCTATTTTTCTACTCCCTGGACACTAATGTTTGAGATAGACACTAGTGTCAACATTAGTGTCCTAACCCAATGAAAGTGTCCAATGCCCTAAAGTCATCCAATTTTCAAATGAAATGTATCCTAATGGTTAGAATAAGTGATTTGCTGTGAATTATTACTTCAAAGGGACTGCTATAAATATAATATCAACCCTCATTCATCCCTCACCTAGCAACATGGGAACACTACTAAGTATTCTAACCAAAGAACATTCAATTGAACAAAGCTTACCTATTTCCATACTAGTCATAGGTACATCACATCTACAATTTTTAAGTACTAAAGGATTAGACCAAAAACTTGACTTTTCAAGTTATAAACTAGGTAATTATTTTCCTTATTTCCCACATATTGCATGATTCACACACAAGCCAACACATAAGGGAGAAATACATGAATTTGAGGCCCTCTTCTTGAGTATTGGCTATGTAGGTAGTGCCCATTGATAGTGGAATATTTAGGGTCAAATAGACATCATGTACTCACTAACCCATTCTTCCCAAGGTCATTATGAATATGGAGAACTAGGGTTTTACCTTTTAATAATGAGTGATAGTCCATGACCTAGATTTGAATACACCAGAGCAAAGGTGAAGACAAACCCATAAGCATCTAAGAGGTCATATCCTTTTCTAATAGGTATTTCATATATTATACTTGCATTGAACTTAGACAATAATTTTGATATAACCATCCTAAGATGATGTTAATGTCTAGAGCTCTGGAAGCATCAAATCTAAAATCTGCTGACTATTCCAGAACTGTCTACCAACCTTTTTGTTTGTTCCAGATCCAACATTATGTAAGCATCAGAATTAACTACGTATATTACTTCTTTGTCATTACCATACATAGGTTAGTAATAATTTTTCCATTTAGACTATCTCAATTTTATGAATTCAGTATATGCTTATATATGAGTTTAGCATCTAATGGTTTGCTATAGATATGATTATCACCCTTGTGCCATTTCATTTATATATACCCCTTCAATAAAATCCAGGGCTAACAATAAGATCACCTAGATTAATTTTAAGGTTAAACATTTGGTGAACCCCATATTTGAATTCCATTATACCTAAGCATACCCTATAGGATGTTTATTATCTACTTTGTCATAATCTTTAGGTTTTTAATTTCTATTATCATGGATGAAATTGATTGCTTTGATGACTATGATTATGAAACTATTCAACTCTCCCTCAAATAAGGAATTAAAAATGAATACTCTTGCATTCTTCCAAGTGTTAAAACATGTAATATAAAATACTTGAATGGTGGTAGTTGTTATCCCTCTAATCAGGTCCATGCTCCCACCATCTCAAGAGATGAGTTGATCCATTTTAATGCAGATAAAAAAACTTTTATCCATACTTACTTAACCACCACCATATGACTTTGACATTTTATACTTGAAAAAGTATGGATACCAAGGCCAAGGATCGGGCAAACATGAGCAAGGTATAACCCACCCTATATCTCTTAAAACATAAAAATACAAATAGTCAAGGGTTGGGGTTTTCAAAAACATCCTTGAGTTATGAACCATTCAAGTGAGCTAAACATGTACATTTTACGAAAAAAGTGGGTACATATGACCAAGAGGTTCCTTCATTTGATCTTCAAAAATTATGACAACTACATAAAGAGATTATGGCTGATTTACAAAAAAATAATAAGGGGGACATGTCTTCAATAAATTTGAGTAAAACCTCCAAAGTTTTTACATTCCCAAACAATGTCCCTCTATTCAAGGGTGATGATTTTTTCCTACCTTCATTTAAAAAAAATTATATATCAAAAAAGGTGTCCTTACCAAAGTTTTCCCAAGATAAAATTGTTATACCCTTATCGAAGGGAATGAAATAAATTATTTAAATGGTACAAGTTATTAAAATGATATACCAAACACACTAAAGTTTAAATATCCCACCCTGATGTAGGAGCATCCTATAAAGAATACACATAAGGTATTGTAATTGGTCTTATGAGTGTTAGGAGGTTTGCTTAGTAAAAATAAACCTTTCTTGAGGCATTTTTATCTTGTATTAGTTCATACAGGATTTGGAGTGTTTTCCTTCCAAAACCATCCATTTGAATTTTAAAATATAACTATGTAAATTTGTGTGTAAATTGAATGGTTTATAATAAACCATGATTCCTAGAGGTATTTTAGAAATGTACTACATGTCATAGACCTTCTATAGGTCCTATCTATCTTGAAAATCCATAAAAGGGCAATGTAACTAAATGAAAGCAAGTCAAGGTCAACTTACTTAGTTGAACTTGGGTGATGAGAGGAAATCTGAGTTAGTTTAGTCAATTTCTAAGCTTGGTATGGACCTCAACAACCTAATAACCATTACTCATTATTTAAAGGAACCATAAAAGGTACATTTCAATCATAAAAGGACTAGTTGTTCATCATTGTAAGACTAATGAGGAGTTGTATTCTAGAATAGAGGTATGAGTGATTTGTAAAATCATTTCTCTTATAAATAAAGGTGTGTGGTTTGAGAATTAGTTGTGTTCACATAGTTTATTTATGTATGAGTACATTCAAAGTAGTTTTATAGTGATTTCTCATTGAAATTGTAAGTTCTTGTTATTAAATATTTACAAATTCTAAAAACACTCTTTGTGCATACACAGTCGATTATAGAGGCTTGTTTATACATGAAAGTCTTTGTATGGAGTCCTTTTGACTATAAGAATAGGTGATGATATTTATTAAGACCAAGATACAATTTTTAGAGATAGGGAAAGGTTTTTAGGATATAAACAAACCAAAAGTAATCCAAATTTGGGCTCATAGTTTGAATTTGTACTTAAAATATACTTGCTATTTTTACACAGTTCTAAAAAGCCCTAAAACACTTTTTGGTCACAAAAAACATTTTATATTTCAAAATATACAACAAAAGTGTCTATAAATTTGTGGATATGGGATTTTTGGTTATAAATAAACATTGGAAGTGATTTGAGACGTTTTCATCAAGTATCAAGGGATAAAATTGAATTTTATTCACAAAATCAATTGTAAAATTAATTTTGTGAATAAATGAACCAATGAAAAATTTAGAGTGTAATAAAAAATAATATAGAGTGTGAGGTTAATATGCATAAGTGAAGATTAATAGACCTATTTATTTTTGAAATCTTGATACTCTATTTTATTTTATGTTTTGAGTAAACAGGTCAACATAAAGAGACATTAGAGAAAATGGTTAAGATGGATAATTGGAAAAGTGAGCTCATCAAGAGATCTTAAAGAATATCAATCTTTTAATAAAGTCCTATTTAGGGTTATTATAGACCTAGTTTTAAGAAAGTCTTGTTGTTAGCCTCAAAGATTTTGTGAAGAGTTTGAGATCAAAGGTAAATTAAAAGGATTGGTATAGGTGATAAATGTAAAAAGTAGACCTTGAATGGGTTTATGTACATCACATCCCATTACCAAAATGTCCTAAATTTAGTGATCATGAACTTTAACTTGTTATACATGATGATGATGATACTCATATGCCTAGATTAAAAAAATGAGATAGGTTAGAACCGGTGATAACACCCATAATAAACACCACTATTCCCATAGAATATATAATGTCTATGATGACCACTATTGGGGATCTTCAAAATAAAGTTCATATACTTAAAATTCAAATGGATTTCCATAATGATAATGCACATGTAAACTCATTAAATAATCAACCTCTTGAGAAATGTATACTTGAATATACTTATCCATAAGATTTTAAATTACCAGATTTACCTCTCTTTTTGGGACACAAGGATCCATTCAACCCTATGATTAGCTATGTACATTATTTTGGTCAATGGGCATAATATGCCAAACTATTTATAATTTTTTTCCATATGAGTATTTCCAATGAGGCTCAATATTGGTTTTATAGTTTACCAAAGGGTTCCTTAAACAATTTATTATAATTGGAAGATGCATTCTTCATGGCTTTCAATATCCACAAGGTGCCAAAACTTACATTACAAAATTTTCACAACTTCAAACAATGTGATGATGAATCCCTTCAAGATTATACCATTCTATTCAAAAGTACATCCTATGAGCTAGCATTTAGACAATTAGAGTTGGATTTGCAATTTATCTTTAGTAGAGGCCTTCTTTTCCCATTAAAGGAAAGAACATTGCATAAACAATATAAGTCATTTACCCATTTATATAATTATGTGCATAGATATGCTTCCTTCATAATTACTCATTCAATGGAACTTAACATATCTCCCTCCAAATACAAAATTTTTATCCCTCACACAAAGGAAGGAGATAAATTACCTAAGGAGCATTATAAACAAAAATGTGGTATTCTTAACCTTTATGTGACCATTTTTCAAAAGTTACTTAACACGGGGATAATCTAAGGTCCATATCTTGTGCATTAATCTCAAAGTGAAAAACATAAAAGCATCCATGTGAACAATATTTAACCATTACCTTATACATGGATGGTGTTTATTTTAGGCATAAAGATATTGATCCTACACAATAAAAAACTACTTGCAATGTAAGATGCTTACAATAAATTGGCTTAGATGTAATCAATTTATAAAACAAAGGAGTTTGGAAAGACTCCTTAGTCAACATAATAATACCAATCACTTGGGGTCCTAAAGTAATTAAAACATGAGTTTGGGTTATGCTTACCACATATCCATATGCACTTACACTACGAACTCTTTGGCTATACCAAATTAAATAAAAAATGATCAAAATAAACAATGAATTTTCTTTTCCCATGAAGGCAAATTAATACATATTCCATATTATAACACTAGTTATTTTAATACACATGCAAAACATGAGGAGGAACATGCTATGTACCTTTTCAACCTATCTAATTATGATGAAAACAATGTAAAAGATCCAACTTAAGGTTGTCAAGCACCGAGTGAGGGTAGATACCTATGATCATCCATTTAATTAGATCATAGAGTAGTCTCTTCAAATATTCCAAAAATACCAAAAAAATAAAAAACATTCAAAAATCCAAAAACACTTTTGGCACCTACATGTTCTATTTGCTCTTTGGCATCTATGTGTTGGTTTCATGTTGATGGATGGCATATTCAGTTAATCCTAAATACACATGTGTCACACTTATACTTGAGTATGATATATGTGTACACATATACATGATCTATTCTTATTTTAGATGTTAGGCTTTTCCTCTACTCATGTCATGAAAACATTGGGGGCATCTGCTTCTTTGATCTTGATACACATGAGGTATATGATTTGATGATCACATGTCACTATCATGTTTGAGCTTACATATGTAATTACACATGCCATTTTACATGATTATTTCTTACATGGGGTACTTGATATACTATACACTTGAATATTTTTCCTAACACGTTGGATCCATGAGCTACTATGATATGTTTATGCTGGTTACTTATGCCTTACTTTATGCACTTCCTTGTGTGTCTTCCCTTACTATTGTCTTAATTTTTTGATCATTTGAATATGATCATTTGATTTTGGCCTCTATGACTATGTATGATTTATTTGAAATTTGCATATGTCATTATTTATTGTATGGACATTTGAATATGTCATCATTACTTTTATGAACATTTGACTAAGTCATGCCCCTTTGATTGTGTAGCATTTCAACATGCCCATTATTTAAGATATCTTTGGACCATTACCTTTTGACTTGATTATGAGTGCTCTTGTGTGTGTTCTTGTTTGCTTTTTGAGCTTGTAATGGTACTATCTAGATGTTTTCTTGATCCTTGTCATAGATATTAGGCCTAGATGTGATCACATTAGTTCTATGTGCTTCAATTTTATATCTACCTAGACATGTTCCTTATATATGTTACACAATTATATTAACAAATTATACAATTCTCATATCCTTTTTAGGTGAGGTAACTATCAGTTCCTATCTTTCCCTCACCTAAAGGTGGGGGGGGCATATTATTGGGGGAATTTTATAGAGGCACATTCTCCACATTTGGCATAATTTTTAGATTTAGTGGGGGCATGTTTTGGAAACATGTTCTCCATGCTCATTCAATATATGGTACTTATATTAGTTTTTAGATTTAGTGGGGGCATGATTTTGAATCATGTTCTCCACACTCATTCAATATATGGTACTTATATCAATTTTTAGATTCACTGTGGGCATGTCATATGGGTATGGCTTCCAAACATTCATAGTTCTCAGATTTAGTGAGGGCATACTTTGGAAGCATGTTCTCCACACCTATCCAATATTCAATATCTCTAGATTATAGTGGGGGCATGTTTTAGAAACATGGTATCCACATTGGTACTTATATAAGTTTTTAGGTTTCTCCTTAAATAGTGGGGGCATGATTTGGAAGCATGTCCTCCATACTTATATAATTTTTTAAATTGACCAAAGGACATAGTTGTATGATTCATATTCACAGTTATGGATGAATTTTATACATTGGTACTATTTTTATACACAATTTCAGCATGAGACATATCTAAGGTGAATATGATATGCAATTTATGCTTAATATTACAAAATCCAAATCAGTTTTAAATTCTAAAACTAATTTATAGACTATTACCACATTATAGACTTTTTTGTACTAATACCCCATGGATTTTTATAGATTTTATTTCTCCATTCTAATGCAGTAGTTGGTTTACTTTTTGGTATGGTTTAGATGATTAAATCACTCAATATTTCCAAGTTTTTAGTTTGGAATTGATTGTATCATCCAACCTCACTAGATTTTAAGTATCATTGGGTTGCATGATTGAGCTAATCTTAACTTCTAGGTGGCAACTCACTTTTACTCAAAGGTTGGGGGCATAGGCCTTCCAATATATATTTCTCTCTCTATATATCATTAGATATATGCACTTTCAATATTTATCTATATTTGTCCTAATATCAATTTTAGATCCTTACAATGATATTTCTTCTTCAAAACAACTTGTTAATATGCAAGATGGTTACATCGAAACACATGTATAATCCTAAACTTTGATCTTTCAATTTTAATCTATTTCAAGTACTTTCAATCCAAGATTATATACACTGATTATACACTATAACATGCTCTTGGTTGCAGGTTAGTCACCATCAAATCACTCTCAAGTTAGGCACATATAAAGATAAGGTGTGCATACACACCCACATATGTATTTCTTTCCTTTAAAATAGTAATTTCATTACTATATTAAAGAGGGGGGGATGTAGACCCTATTTTATGATTATATAACACCTCAGTCTTATACACTTGGCAAACTCAAACCTTAGTTGTTCCTCTTGGTTCTGGACCTTTTAACACTTTTTCAAGTCTTGCATCTGCTCTAATTTATGCCCCTTGGCCTATATATCTTAGTCTAACTAGTCTTATGATGATGACACATACCTCATCTCTTTCACAAAATGTTTAAAATATACTTATCTTCCATCTTTTCAAGTTTTGAACCTATACCCACATTCTTTCTCTTTGGACACTAATGTCTAGGACAAACACTAACATCGATGTCAGTGTCCTGACCTAACACAAGTGTTTAGGGCCCGAAATTCATCTAATTTGTAAATGAAATGAATCCTAATGGTTGACATAAGTGATTTAATTTGAGTCATTAATCCAAAGAGGTTGATATAAATACAAGATCAACCCTCATTCATTCATTCATCACCTAGTAACAAGGAAATAATATAAAGTATTCTGACCAGAGTGCATTCAATTGAAAAAAATTCCATATTTCCATACCAATCATAGGTAAAATACATCTATAGGTCTAAATTACTAAATGATCAACCCAAGTGCCCAATTTTTCAAGTTACAAGATAGGTCATTATTTTACTTATTTTCCACATATTGCATCATTCACACACAATATAACATATAAGGGAAAACTACATGAGTCTAAGGCCCTCTTCTGGAGTATAGGTTATGTATACAACTCCCATTAATAATGGGGTCTTTGGGGTTAGGTCGACATCATGTGCACACTGAACCATTTTTCACAAGGTCACTACAAAGATGAAGAACTAAGGTTTTTCCATTTCACATGGAGTGATAGGCTATGACCCATATTTGAATGCACTAGAGTGAAGGTGAAGACAAACCCAAAAGCATCTAGGTGGTTTCATCCATTTATAGTAGTTATTTATTATAGGACACTTGTGTTGAACCTAGACAATAACATTAATGTAATCATCTCAGGCTAATGTTAGTGTCCAGAGCTCTATAAGTGTTAGATCCAAAAGCTGATGACTATTCCAGAACTATCTACCAACCTTATTCCTACTAGTTTTACATCCAATAATATGTCAGTATCATAATCTACTAAGTATATTACTTCCTTGTCATTCCCATACATAGTTTAGTTGTACTTTTCATATTTAGACTATCTTAGCTTTATGAATTCAACATATGCCTATATCTGAGTTTAGCATCTAATTGGCTTTATATAGATTTGATTATCACCTTTGTGCCATTTATTTTCTATATACTGATTTAATCAAATATAGGGCTAACAATAAGATCACTTAGATTCATTTTAGGGTTAAACATGATAAGGTTTTAACCCAAAAATCAAGGGCCTTGGAAATACTATAAAAGGATCAATATTGTAATTAAAGACATAGAAGAAAGCTTGTAAGATTTAAGCCATTGTAAAGGAAAATAGGAGGACAAAACAATGTTTCTATGTTTGATATTACAATAATATCATATTGAAATCTAAGATTCCATTACACGGACCTCCTAGAGACATTACAGGGAAATTTTATCTCCTTATTGGGAGACAAATCAAGTTTGTATGTTTATATTGTAAGAGTAGAAATTATAGGCTAAGAGCCATTGCATAGACCTTTGAGAGACATTATAGTGAACTTGTGTAGCCCTTTATTTGGGAGAGATAAGTAAGAGATAGTCTGAAAGAGCTAGAGTTAGAGCCAAATCTAGATCTAAACTTCTTATAGGATATTATACACTTATTTATAGATAGAGAGCCTGTGATTGGGATAATTTGATGTAAGAAATGGTATTTTTGCATCATTTTAATTTATCAATCTAGCCTTTGAATAGACCTAGAGACATATCCAAATTTTGGGTGAACTCCATTATCAATTCAATTTATGGATTGTCTCTATTCTTCAGTACTTGATTTAAATTTTAGTTTTTAAATAATTAATTTTAATTATTTAAGCCAATTTTCACATAAAAAGACAAAAAATTGATAAAGTCATTAAATTATCTATCAAATGGGGTTTTAATGAGTTTGTGCATAAACTACCATTTTTGGATCAAGTTTCACCTTAGAGAAAATTTCCAAGGGGTTTTATAACACCATTTTTTATTTAGATTCTTCCATTTATGCAATTTATAGTTTAGATGTGCATGTTTATTGGTTGCAAATGTACAACCATGGGCAAAAATCTAAAGAGAGAAAGGCTTAAAGAAATTGAAAGCATAAACCGATAGATTCAGGAGGAAAAATATCCATTAAAATGAATAATGTAGTCCTTGGATAATGAGAATCAAGACTTGCAAGATTAATTGATGTTCTATGGATAATTTCTCATGGGTGTCATTTAGGAGTTACAACTTGAGTTTCAAACCAAGGAAGAGAGTTTGGAAAATTTCCATAATGGAGTGGAGGAGAAAGAAGAGTGTAGCATGCAAAGGAGACCATCCTCTACCACAAATGCATAAACCATGACTGAGGTATGCACAATAAGTAATTCACCATGTTTTATTTATTCCCATTGATATGTAAATGATTATTTTGGTTAATTTTAGAAGCATACTCAGGGCATTGGCTCCAAGTTGCTAATCAAGATGGGTTTTGATGGAAAGGGACTTGGCATCAATATCCAAGGAATGAATAATATCATATAGGTTAAGGAAATACCTCATTATGTAGGTTTGGGATATGTTAGTGGCAAAGGAGAAGTTGGAGAATGCTCTAAGACAATTGAAACAAGAAAATATTCAAGAGAAGAGCCCAAGCCACTAGATCTACAAAAACAACCCATATAAGGGGATGATACATTATCACTCCATGATGGTAAGTGAAAGATAGAATTAAGAAAGGGAAAAAAATTTAATAATGGGAAAAGAATACAAAAATAGTTCAAATCATCTCCAAATATATATGAACATCCCAAAGGAGGAAGTAACACATCTTACCCCCATCAAACTTGCACAAAGGACAACCCCAAAAGGTATGGAAAACATAATTATACCAATGTTTTCTTTGATTATGAGAAGAATGGACTTGTAACATAACAAATTTGGTATGCATATCCATGTTATTTTTATGGAATTGATAACCATTGTGTGTGCTTATGTTGGAAGATAAAGTCCATCCTAAAGAAGTCTACATCCTTCAAGAGTGATGCAGGAGCATCCTTCTTAGGATGACTCATTTTGGTGTTTGGTTGAATAATTTTGATTTGATCAATTGTTTTGTGGTCATATATCATGATTAGGGTGTCTAGGGGAGTCTAGAGAGGCTAGAATTCAAAATTGGCATTTTCTCACCAATTTTCATAATTTGAATATTTGAATTTATGGAAAATGGTTTAAGAGTCTTGTGTGTATTCAAGGTTGATCCAGGCTTGATGTTGATAAGGGAAAATTATGGAATACATCATGGGTCTATACCATTTGCCTTAGAGCATATATGTATGGACAAATAACTTAGTTTATGCCTTAAATATTCTAGGTAGCCCTTTGTGACCGTTGGAAGGTCCAAAGGTGGTTAGAGTAGTTATAATTGATACAAAAATTGTAAGTTTTTGGTTTTTTTATCTAAGATTTATTTTATGGGAATAAGGTTTAATATCCAAGAAAACTACGAGTGGGATTCCTCATAATTTAAAAAGTTGATTATAGTCCCTATTTTCCTGCATATGTGAGTTGGATTATGACTTTGTGTGAATGATCAACGAAAGAAGACTCAATAATGATATGATTATGAAGTTCATGTTATCTTTGGTGAGTTTTTTATACATTTTTAAAAGGTTATCAAGTGTTTTTAATGGGTTTCATAGTCCTTTTGTGAAGGTTCAATGGCAGATCCTGTTACTCTATGTATAAACATTAAGGTGACTGTGTAACATAGAATATTGGTAAAAGGAATAATTAGAGATAAATATGTGAAGGTTTTTATATATGTGTTAAGTGAGTTAAATTTTAATAAAGTTTTATTATTCATTTTAATTCATTGTTTCCATATTTATTTGTGAGAAGATATATACAGACCTGTAACAGTAATGAAAGAACACACAATCAAACACAGATCACCATTAAATGGTGTAGCATAGGTGTCTTGGGAAAAAAAATGATTGGAAAAGGTGTGTGAGGGTTATACATACCCATACCATTATTAATAGTTTATTAAAACTCATTTTAAAGTTTAATGCAGCAAATTTACCCCTCTCAAGCTCATACAGACTGCATTAACCCTGAACTAGGGGTTTGAGACAAAAATCCATTTTTATGAAGTTTTCACAAATGAAAATCATTAAAATTTTGTAATTTTATAGGTGTTAATGTATTTTAAAGTATTTTTAATGATTTTTACTAGTTTAGTATAGTAACATACAATTATAGAGCACTGTGTGTGGACAGGGGTAGTGAAGGCCTAATTAGGCCTAAACAGATACCTAAAAGGAGTTAAAAGAGTGAATTTTAAGTATATCCAAGACTTGAAAATTTATAGAGAGAGAGTAAAATATAGAGGGTGACATTAAAGGTCATTATTTTATGAAAAATAATTTGTACTGAGCTGTACGATTGAAAATTTCTTAAAAAAGGGCTATAAGGACTGTCAGCTAAAGAGAAAAAAGTTGTGTAAGTGGTGATAGATATATTGAGAGGTTTTTTGAGTTGGATGAGGGGTAAAATATGAATATCATGATAATTATAAATATCATAATAAATTTAAATAATCTAGTGAATCCTTGAATCAATGAACAAGAAAATGAACCTATGAACCTTTGTCAAAGAGTTGTATATTGAAACAAGGTATAAGTGAGAGTTACTAGTTTTCCTTTGAATCATTTGGTATTAGAGATTAGGATATATTAGGATGTAATTAAGATAACATGAAATATAGAGGATGAGGATAAATAATATCCCAAATATGGTTGAAGTTAGTTGATGCATTGGTTGCTGATGTAAAGAATTTATAGGCAAGGTTGCAAGCCATGGAGTTGGCTCAGAGAAGAAAGATGAATAGGGGTGATGTGAGTGAAAGAGAGGATAAGGGTCCTAAAGAAGAAGTATTATAAGAATGAGATTAAGGTAGAGTTTAAGAGAGGTTTATAATAGTATTCTTTAGAGTGACATCAAAACCCAAGATAGAGGTGCCAATATATGAGGCCATTCTCAACATCAAAGAGTTGGTTGATTGGATCACAAATATGGATAAGTAATTAGATTATGAAGAGGTTAATGAGACAAATAATGTGAATTTTTAAGTAATAATATTTAAGGGTCATGCATCCTTATAGTGGTATGGCATATAAGAAGAAAGAGGAAGAAGGGGAAAATAAAAGATAAAGTCATGGGATAGAATGGTGGCCAAGATGAAAGGAAAATTCATGCCTAAATACTATTATATCCACTTGTTTATGAGGATGAAAAATATGAGACAAAAGGACATGATAGTGAAAGATTACATAGATAATTATACAAGCTAACTATCAAATTAGGCCATGTAGAAGAGGATGCAAAAAAGGTTGCTAGGTACATCAATGGTCTAAAGTTTATCATTCAAGACGAGATAAATATTTTATCACCAAGAAACATAGAGGAGGCCTATCAAGATGCATTCAAGGTAGAGGAAAAGTTTGATACAAGGCAAAGTAAAAAAAATAAAGGTAGAGGTGGTTGAAACTATCAAGGTAGAAGTCATAAATAAGGAAAAGGATAACCAAGTAATAGAAATCAGTGGCAAAGTCAAAGTAAATAAGTTGGTAGTAGTTTTGAGAGTTCAAGTCAATAAGGTAGAGGTGGTTATGGATACAAAGGTGGAAGATAATATGGTAGAGGAAGATGCAATAATTGGTTTACTGGAAAGTGATTTAATGCAACAAATTTTTAGGACATAGATCATATGAGTGTTTAGAAGACATTCAAAGTGGCATCTCTTGGAGTGAGAGTAGAAACAAAGTGGTTCAATAAGAAGAGGAGAGTATAGATTTATTTCCAAACTATGTGGAAGACCCTGAAATAGGGGAGAGCTTATTGATGAGGAGAGTTATTTTGAAGACAAACCATGAGGATAAAGAACCACCATAGAGAAAGACATTGTTCAAGACCATGTGCAAGAGCAAAGGTAAATGTTGTAAGGTCATAATTTATAATGGTAGTATGGATAAGATTGTGTCTTCCTTGATGGTAGATAAACTAGGATTAGAAAGTAAAGAGCATCCAAGTCCATACAAAGTCTCTTGGATTCAAAATAGTCATCAAGTCCTAGTGAATGGACAATGTTATGTAGATTTATAGATTGGTGGGTATAAGGACAAAAGTTTATGTGATGTGATTCCCATTGATGTGTGCCATATCATCCTTGGTAGAGCATGGAAGAATGATATAAGGGTTATTCATGATGGTAGAGCCATTACTTAAAACATTGAGAAGGATGGAAGCAAGCACACACTAACCCCATTGAAGGATAATCAAACATGGAAGGAGACACCAAGTAGTGTGATGATGTTTAGAGAGAATGAATAATTGTAAAAAGGATTTAGTTGAGAAGGTTGGCATGTTGAGAGAGTTTTTTTATGGGAAGTGAAGTGATTGATCAAGTAAAGAGTGAATATAAGCAAGAGAGGAATAATGAGGTTGAAGAGGTTGAGAGTATAGTAGGAGAGAAGAAGGAAAAATCAACAATAGTCCAAGAAACAATAGATCTAAGCATAGAAATGACAAGCATGTAAGTGAAAAAGTGTGGCTTCATAGAATACAATAAGGATGTTTTTATGTTTAACTTGTGTGTTCCATGTGTAGGTTTATTTTAGGAGAATAATAAGATGTTGAAGATGATCAGGTTGGAGATTAATGTTTAGAGAGGTAACCTCAAAGGAGAAATCAAGGTGGCATTGGTCAAAGAAGAAGGAGGCCTATGTGTCACTCATAGACCTTGGGATCTAGGAGGATGTGAAATTTCATATTTGGAGTGAATAAGAGAGAGACATTGTAAGGATGAGTTCAATACAAGTTGAATAAAATTTCATGGAAATTTTCTTTTGCAGCTCAGTAGTATGATGCAAGGGCCTCCTTCTAAGGATGACTCATTTTGGTGTTTGGTTGAACAATTTTGATTTGATCAATTATTTTATGGTCATATAAAATGATTAAGGTGTTTTAAGTGGTGTTAAGAGTCTTATTTTACACTTTGGGAACTTTTTCAAGTGTCTAAGGGAGTATAGAATTCAAAATTGGCATTTTTCTACCAATTTTCATAATTTGAATATTTGAATTTATGAAGTATGGTTTAGGAGTCTTGTGTGTATTTAAGGTTGATACAAGCTTGATGTTGATAAGGGAACATTATGGAAGACACTATTGGTTTATACGATGGGACTTATAACATATATGTACGACCAAATAACTTAGTGTATACCTTAAATATTCTAGGTAGCCCTTTATGACTATTATAAGGTCCAAAGGTGGTTAGAGTAGTTATAGTTGATAAAAAATTTGTAAGTTTTTCATTTTTTTTAGTTATATAGGATTAATTAAAGGGGAATAAGGCTAAATATCCAAGAAAAATATGAGTGGGATTCCTCATAATTGAAAAAGTTGATTATAGTCCCTATTTTCTTGTATATGTGAGTTGGATTATGCCTTTGTGTGAATGATCAATGATGAAAGACTCAATAATGATATGATTATGAATTTCATGTTGTATTTTATGAGTTTTTTTATAAATTTTATAAAGGTTTTAATTTTTTTTTAATAGGTTTCATAGTACTTTTGTGAAGGTTCAATGGTATACCCTGTTACTCTGTGTGTAAGCATCAAGGTGACTATGTAACACAAAATATTGGTAAAAAGAATAAATAGAGATAATTATGTGAAGGTTTTAATATATGTGTTAAGTGAAGTACATGTTAATAAAGTGTTATTATGTGTTTCAATTCATTGTTTCCATATTTTTTTGTGAGAAGATCTATACAGACATGTAACAATAATGAAAGAACCCACAGTCAAGCATAGATCATTGTTAAATAGTGTAGTAGAGGTGTCTAGGGAAACAAAAAATGATTTTAAAATGTGTGTGATGGTTATACATACCCATAAATTTATTCATAGTTTCTTAAAACCCATTTTAAAGTTTAATGTAGAAAATTTACCCCTCCTAGGCTCATATAGACTGCATTAACCCTAAACTAGGGTTTTGAGACAAAAATCCATTTATATGAAGTTCCCATTGATGAAAATAATTAAAATTTTGTAATTTTATAGGTGTGTATGTATGTTAAAGGATTTTGGATGATTTTTACTGGTTCATGATTATAGAGCATTGTGTGTGGACAAAGGTAGTGAAGGCCTAATTAAGCCTAAATAGAGACCTAAAAGGAGTTAAAAGAGTGACTTCCAAGTAGATCCAGGACTTGAAAATTCATAGAGAGAGAGAATAAAATATATAGGGTGACATGAAAGGTCATTATTTTTTCAAAAATAATCCGTACTAAGCTATACCATTGAAAATTTCCTAAAAAAAGGCTACAAGGACTGTCTGCTAAAGAGAAAGAAGTTGTGTATGCGGTGATAGATATCTTGAGAGGTTTTATGAATTGTATGAGGGGTAAAATATGAATATCATGAGAATGATAAATATCATAATAATTTTGAATAATCAAGTGAATCCTTGAATCAATGAACAAGCAAATGAACCTATGAACCTTTGTCAAAGAGTTGTGAAACAAGGTATAAATGAGAGTTGTTAGTTTTCCTCTACATTAAATAGGAAGGAGACTCATTATAAATACCAATCTCCAAGACAAAATATGGAGAATGGAAATAAGGGTTTATTTCTAAGAAAATGGGAAAGAATTATTACACTCATTGTAATATGAGTAGCCATTGGGTTGAAAAATATTAAAAACTTTATCCATAACTTTGTCCAAATATTAGTGAGAAGGAAGTTGTGAAAGAACCTAGAAACAAGGAGGTTGCATAAACCCATAAAAATTAAAAGGTATCACATAAAGGAGTTGGTAAAGAACCAAAATTCCTAGGGGCATCCCATGAATAAGCCCACATATCCATAGAAGATCCCATCAAAAGGGAACAAACCAAAGAGGAACATCCATCATATTTGATTGGTAAAAGATTATTTGGTTTTATGGATAACATATTTGCATAGATGGGTTTATTTAGAATGATTATGTAGCACCTCTAAATTATTTTTTGGGTTTTCATTATTGGATAAGAATTAAGGAAACTAACCATATGTATGATCAAGTGTGGAGGTAGATCACCCATTGAAGGTGAATATGGAACATGCATCCAAGTTGAGAAGCACAATATGATCAACCCATTATAATATGTTGTATCATTTTATTTTTTAATCTCATGTTCATGTTGAAATTCATGTTATCATGTTTTGCTTACCATGTCTTGTAGAATTTGACAATATGTGCAAAGAGACATTACATTGAGAGGAAAATCGAAAACAAGGTTCTCCAAGTTAGACAAAATTAGAGAGAATTATTAGTATGCCAAACTATAATTCTAAGAGGAAGATGAGGTGGAATGAAATCATCATGAGAAGTAATTCCATGGTTAGTATCACTAAATAAAAGAACTATTTTTTATGGATGAATGTTGTCATCCATTTTCTTTCAATGTATGTGTTGTTGGTTGAATATTTTGTCGATCAGCGTACTAATAAATAAAATAGGTCTGATCAGCCAAAGTAGGAAGATTAGTCATCCAAATGTGTAGGTTCACCACATCAAAAGGGGACTGATCTCTCCTCTCATCAAGGGGAGGTTCCCTATAGATAGGCCATATATATGTATAAATAGAAAATAATACTCAAGGGCGGGATAAACCGTCCATCTCTCTTTCTTCAAAGGTGATGCGTGTAAATCAAAGGAAAAATCTCAAGGGAACTGATAGAAAGCACTCTTCTTATTTCAAAATAACTATTTAGCAACCACAAGAATACTCCTGGTAGTAATTAAAAAATGTAAACAAGGACGTAGTAACCAATAAATTGAGATGTAGCACAAAGTATCCACCTGAATTGCCCAAGAGTGAAATAAAAAGGACAATGGGGGCACAAAGTCGTCCCAAGGTCCTTTACATAGAAACAAAAAGAAAACACACTAAAAGTAATTGTGGGGGTACAAAGTCTCTCCACAGTTGACTTCAGGACACCTTCCTGACTATTTTCACTACTCCTACTTGTTGAATTAAAGGAACATAAAATATATTAAGGAAAAGACATAAGAAGAGTTTCCCCAACAACAATGATATCACAGCACAAAGTTTTAAAAATCACTTGCTTTCTTATTCCAATAACAAAATATGATCAACAATCTGAGCTCAAAGTCTCAGTAATGCCTTTCAATTTGGGCAGAGTTTCGTTTCTGATTGTCAAAAAGAGATGGATGGTTTATCCCACCCTTGAGTATTATTTTCTATTTATACATATATATATAGCCTATCTATAGGGAACCTCCCCTTGATGAGAGGAGAGATTAGTCTCCTTTTGATGTGGTGAACCTACACTTTTGGATGACTAATCTTCCTACTTTGGCTGATCAGACCTATTTTGTTTATCAGTATGCTGATTGACAAAATATTCAACCAATAGTTCTTGGTGACTGCGCTGGGGAATATAACCCATTATATATTTATAGCCTTACCATTCACCTCCACACTAACCAGGAAAGAACGTGCAGTTTAAAGCCTCAAGCTTCAAACTGAAGCAAGGTCAATTCTTTCCATTTTTGTTTCACAATCTGGTAGATTCAAGGTATACACAAAGCCAAAGGGATAAAGGTATTGTTGACCCTATATTCGAGTTGGTACATCAAAGTAATTTTGATCTGTTTCTTTCAACATCTCATCTCCAATGTACCAAGAGCTTTCATCCTACTAAGGTCAGATCTCTATTCCCAGATGAAGTATCCATTTCTATTGTTGATAAAGCTTTGCCAATAATTACCCCTCTGAGATTTGTTATTCCTCCTTTTCATAATCCTATAATGGTAGCTCAAGGCCCCTGGGGTAATGATTTTGGTCCTCTCAATCTTACTCCACCTCTACATGAGCTTCCACGTAGTTCAAAGAAGAATTTCTCCAAATTCTATGGTGATGGGAAAGTTCATCCTGATGAACACATTGCAGCCTTCAACATATCCCGTGGTGTAATTGGAGTAGAATTTGAAGATGTACAATTAGGCTATTTGTAGAAACATTATAAGGTGCTGATGCAGATTGGTTTTATCATCTATAGGCTCAGTCAGTAACTGATTGGAATACTCTCAAAGATAAATTTGAAGCTAGATTCAAACTTGTAGAAGATGCACATGAACTTTTGGCTCAACTTACACAGATGAAGAAGAGCCTCATGAACCAATGAGAGATTTCATAGCCAAATTTGACAAACTGAGGAACATGATTCCTATAATTTCTCGACCTACAGCTGAGAATCTCAAATGCTTCTTCATTAATTTTTAGTTACCTAAAGTAAGTTTTCTTTTGAGACGTGTTGGTCAAATAGATCTTATTGCAGCTCAACATTTGGCCACTGAGGTAGAAGATGACCCCATCTTAGTAGGGAGGATAAGAAGAGATTCAAATAGAAATAGACCTTCATCATCTTATGAATATTCATCTACAAGTACCACAGATCTAATGGTGCAAAAATTACCAAATGAGTTTCTTGCTCTCAAAAAGCAAATGGCTCAAGGAATGTCTTCTGCTCCTTCATACAGAGATATGCCAAGAAGGACATTTCCAAATCAGTCATATCAGGGCAATGTTTCCAAGAATCAAGGGCAACAAAATCATCTTCCCCCCATAAGGGAAACTTGCCTTGGAAGCTCCTCTAACCAATTCAGCAATGGGATATCTTGAAGCAGAATTAGAGTTCTCTTTCCAACCTGAATTGAATCAAGAAAATGACGCTGATCTCCTTGAAGAAAATCAAGAAGAATTAGCTGGCAACTCCCACATTAGTTTCCTAAACTACCAGGATAAACCCAGAAGCAAAGGAGAAGATTTTGATGGATCATATGCAATGTTTATCAGGTCCAAGAACCAATCAATCCAGCAAGCTAATAAAGAGAAGACAAAGGAATAACCTCAACCAATAATTACAATTGATAAGCATGGAACTACTCTGCCTTTCTAGTCAAAAGATCTGGTGACCACCCAAAAGGTAAATACATCAATTTCACCTTCACCTGCTACTTCAATTTCACAAACCAGCCCTCCTCCCATCCCTCTTAAAACTTAGAATGTTGAAATACCTTTCTCTGTACCTATCTCAATTCAGCCATTTGACATAATTGATCATGTCAAGAGGACAAAAATACAAATGTTTGAATTCAAATATTTGCAGTCCAATCCTGATCAATTAAATAAGTTGGTCCAATAAGTCAAGAACCAAACCATCCCTGTAGGACAAAAAGCTAAAAAGGTAACTCCTGATTCTCTAAAGAACACGCCCATTCTGAATAATCTTGTCATTACTCCTCCAGCTACCCCTAGGAAAATAGGATCTTTCTATGTTTCCCTGTTAATAAATGGTCACAAGCTAAGTAATTATATTATAGACTCAAGGACATCTGACAATGTCATGCCCACTAAAGTAGCTAAATCTCTTGGCCTCACATTGACCAAAACATTTGGGAGATGTTTCTCCATGGAGAACAAGCAAATACCATTGCTAGGGCAAATTAAAGATGCTCAATTTGCATTTACAGCCTTTCCAGACAAGATAATTAAGATGACTATCCTAGTGGCTGATGTCCTAGCATCCTATGGCATTTTGCTTGGATGAAATTTTTGCAAGGACGTGGGAGGAGAACTAAGCATGGACCTATCTGAGGCAAGGATCCTTGTTCAAGGCATAATGAAGAGGTTGCTCCCTAAAAAGGAGGCAAAATACGTGGTAACCCAAACATCAGCCCCTGAAGCTCAAATCTTTTTTGAATCCTTAGGTATGGGTAACTAATTTCTATTTACAGATGAAATGCATGAAACATCTGATATAATTCTTGAAAGTGTCAACTCAAAAATTATTTCAACTAGAATAGCAAAAGAACTAGTAGGATGCAATACAGATGAAGAAGGACCCTCCTTCTCTAATGAAGGAAAGTTTAAAGAAAAATCAATATCTGATGAGATATGGACTCTAGAATTTGATGGCAGCTACTCCTCTACTTGTTCAGGAGTTGGGATTGTTTTGATATCTCCTCAAGGAGATATGTTTCCTTCATCTTACAAATTACAATTTAACAACACTAACAATACAGCTGAATATGAATCTCTGTTGCTTGGATCGAAGGCTTTTCAAGACAAAGACATCAAGTTTCTTCATGCCAAAGGGGATGCTAAATTAGTGGTTTGTCAAGTGATAAACTTATATCAAACCAAGAATGAAAGATTACACCACTACTGCAACCTGGTTTGGGACCAAATTGAAAGCTTTGATGCTTTCAACATTTCTACCATACCTAGGGAATCTAATGACAAAGCTAATGCACTTGTTGTTTGAGGAACTCTCTTAGTTCCTCATTCAGATTTCAAAGAAGACAGGTATACTATTGAGCTAGTCTATAGACCAAGTGTTCCTGACAATGCTGAACATTGGCAAGTATTCAATGATGATCATCAAATCATTGCCTTCCTAGAATGAAAAGACAATTTTGAACAACTACATTTTGAAGGTAGTGAATCTCAGAAGTATGAAGCAACCTCTGAATCCAGTTCAGATATGAATGAAGAATTCTTATAGCTAAAAGTAAATAAAATTTCCAAAGGCTTGGTTTCTCTTGAGAAGCTATTTGACAAGCATGATAGATTCATCAAACAATAGTAAACAGATTCAAGTTTCTCTCAAAGATTCGATCAAATAAATCTAAATACTAAAGAAAATCCCAAGATGGTTAACAATGGTAAGTGCTACACCCTTGAAGAAAGATTCAAGTTCATCACTTTACTCCATCAATACATGGATGTCTTAGCATATTCTTATGAAGACCTGAAGTCTCTCAGACCTGATGAAATCTGCCATGACCTTCCTCTCAAGGCTGATTCAATGCCCTATAAGCAAAAATCCAGATAGTACAATCCAAAAATATCAGTTACTATTCTGTCTGGGATAAAAAAATGTTAAATGCTAGAATCATCTTTCCAATCCATCATTCCACATGGATTACAAACATAGTTCCTGTAAGGAAGAAGAGTGGCAAAAATTGCATTTGTGTAGATTTTAAGAATCTGAATCAGTTATCTTTGAAAGTAATTACCCTTTGCCAATTATGGATCAAGTGCTTCAAACAGTGATAGGTTCAGAGATGTTATCAATGCTGGATGGCTTCTCAGGATATAATCAAGTTGAAGTTGGTGCAGCAGACTAACACAAGACTGCATTCACCACACCTTGGGGTACATTTTCATATAGAAGAATGCCTTTTGGTTTGATAAATGCTGGTGCTACTTTTTAGAGAGCAATGGACCTAGCTTTTAAAGATGAGATAGGTGAATTCATAGTGGTATACCTTGATAATTTGACTATCTTTTCAAAGCATCGATCTGATCATGTACGTCACTTATAACAAGTGCTAGAGCCCTGCCGCTAGAATGGTATTTCTTTGAATCCTAAGAAGTCTATTTTTGGAGTAACAAAGAGGAAACTCCTTAGACACATTGTGTCTAAAGAAGGCATAAAGATTGACTCAGATAGAGTCAAGTCTATTTAAGAGCTTAATTTGACTACAAGTAAGAATGTTGTTCACTCTTTCTTCAGAAAGGTGAATTTCTTACAGAGGTTCATCCTCAAATTTGCTGAGAAGACTAGACACATTGTGAACATCATGAAAGGGAAGACCACCTTCAGCTGGACTAAAGAAGGCAAGTCAATATTTCAAGATATCAAGACTACCATTGTCCACGCTCCTACCTTGGTTTGTCCAGATTACAACAAAGATTTTATCATATACAGCTATGCTTTTGAACACATGCTTTCAGCAATTCTTGTTCAATAGGACAAGGAAGGCATGGAATCTCATATTTCTTTCATGAGTTGCCCTCTCAAAACCCATGAGATGAAGTATTTAAATGTAGAGAAGCATGCTTATGCATTGGTGAAAGCAGTCAAACATTTACGCTTCTATATTCTAAATTCACACACTACGGCCTTAGTTTTTGACACTACAGTCAAGTCTATATTAACTCAACAGGAGTTTGGCATAAAAAGAAGCAATTAAATTGCAAAAATCCAAGAGTTTGATCTAGACATCAAGCCAACAAAGCTGGTTAGGGGTAAAGGCCTATGCCAATTAATTGCTGACAATAAGCCAGAAGATACACAACATGAAGAAGCTGAAGTGGAGGATACACCAACAGTCCTTTTTGTCTCCACTACCAATGAGTGGTATTCAGGTATTGCTCATTTCCTTACTTATGGTGAATGTCCTCCTCATTTGTCTTATAAAAGAAAGGTGGACTATCAAGTTGAAAGATGCCAATTTTGTCCTTTGGGACAATGACTTGTACAAGAGAAGCATAGATGGAATATTCCTTCACTGTGTAGACAAAGAGCAACAAAGCCAACTTTTGAAATATTTCCATAATCTAGCCTATGGAGGACATTTTTCTACTCCTGTGACTGCTCACAAGATTCTGTGAGCCAGGTATTACTGGCCAACTCTTTTCCAAGATGCATATAAGTGGGTGAGAAAATGTGAATTCTGCCAACAATTTTTTGGAAGACCCAAATTAGCTGCCCTACCTCTCAAGCCAGTGATCATAAAAAAACCTTTCCAACAATGGGGGATTGATTTTATTGGGACTATAAATCCATCTTCAAGTGATGGACATGATTATGTCATTACATCAACTGACTATTTCACCAAGTGGGTAGAAGCAATCCCAACTAAGCATGCTACTTCAGAAGTTGTATGCAATTTCCTCAAGGAGAATATCATTTCCAGGTTTGGATTTCTAACCAAAATTGTTACTATAAATGTAGCTTGTTTCACCTCCCAAGAGATTACACAATTTTTTTTCCATTATGGAATTACACTCTCTCACTCTTTTGATTATTTTCCACAAGGGAATGGACAAGTTGAATCTAGCAATAAGAACCTAGTAACTATCATCAAGAAGCTAGTAGATGACAATCAAAGGACATGGCATAAAGCATTGGTTGATGCTCTATGGGCAGACATAATTACACCAAAGAGGAAAATTGGTATGTCTCCTTTTCAACTTCTTTATGGTATCAATGCTGAGATACCAATCACCTTAGAATTGCCAGCCTTGAAATTGGCTAAGGCAATTGAAGATCAGACATATGAAAGCTCTCTCGATAAGAGAATCATGTACCTGACTGAGCTGGATGAATAAAGAACCATGGTGGTAGACCGAATTACTGATCATCAAAGTCTGGTAAAGTAACTCTTTGACCAGAAGGCCAAAAATTGTGATTTTTAGATTGGGGATCAAGTTCTACTGTGGGACAAAAGGAGAGAACCAAAAGGGATGCATGGAAAGTTTGACTCCCTTTGGAGAGGCCCATTTATAATTCATCATCACAATGGTGAAAATAGATTTCTACTAAAATATCAAGATGGCACACTCTTTTCTCTACCTCACAATGGGTAGCATCTAAAACACTTCAACTCTTGAAGTATCAGATCATTGTATATGTACATATGTATATTTGTATAGTTTTTAATTCTATTTTGTTTTGTTTGTTTTTTTTTTTTATGCCTTTCATTTCTGGGTAGCATGACTCTGTAGCCCAATGGTACACATGAAGACACTAGATATTTTTGATTCTACTCCTTTTAATTCTTTTTACAATTGATAGAAGTTCCCCAACTGGAGCTAGCTGTTGTCCCCCAAAAAATATCACTCATTTTTGGGACAAAATTTGAAATATTTTGGTCCTATAGACCAAAATTGTCTCTTCCCTTTTTGAAATTTGTCTTGGGCATTTAAATTTCTCATTTTTCAAGCTTCTCAGAAATCTACGGACTCTACAGGCTTGAATCTATGGACTCTGTAGGCTTGAATCTAGGGACTCTGCAGGAAAATAAAATCTATGGACTCTGTAGGCCAAGTTCAATGAGCTTCACAAGTTGATTTCTACAGACTCTTTCAAGGTTAGAGAAAACTATGGACTTGGTTTCTACGGACTCTATAGTCAGGTTCATTTCTACAGGTTCAAAGCCTTCTGTAGTCGAGTTTAATCAAAAAAATCAGTTTCCAACACTTAGTCATTTTCAGGATTGGTTCAGTGCCTTGGTTCAATCAAAAATCTCCATTGGCAAGCATCTAAGCAAGGATACAACCATTGAACTGTTGAACCTTGAACCATTTTGGTTCAATAGGTTCAACAAGTTCAAAGGTTCAATGTCATCGGCAAAAGTTAAGCGCTTCATCAAGGTTCAACAGGTTCAACGCATTTGGTTCAATGAGGATCAAAAGGACTTAGCCAAATCAAAGGGAATGAACCATTGAACCAAAGCTTGGTTCAATGGTTGGTTCATTCAGTCAGTTCATTCAATTGGTTTAAAGCTTGGTTCATCCACTTGGTTCATCAGCTTGGTTCAATCAAAGGGATCATCGGCTTGGTTTAAAGCTTAGTTCAACGGTTGGTTCAAAGGAGCAGTTCAATGCAAAAATTCAAGAGAGCCTCCCAAAGGACAAGTTCCCTTGTGGAGGGCACTTGGTCGACAAAATCACCCTTCAGAAGGGTCATTTTCAAGGAAGCCTCAAAGGTAAATTCTTTCAGATTTTTATTTAAGGCAGTCGAAAAAGACTAAGGCATAATTCCTTCGAAATTTTTGTCCAAAGGAATTCCTTCAGAAAAAAAGTCTGAAGGAATTTAGGAAAGAAGCCACGGGAGGAAAGCCTGAAGGAATTTCCAAAGGCAAAGACAAATCAATCGAAATAATTCTGTGGACTTTTTGTCTGTGGAAATTCTCTGCGGGAAAAGTTCTGAAGGACTCCAAAGAAAAGGCCGCTGAAGGACCCCGAAGGGCAGGTGCCCTTACGGGGGACTCTTGGCTGCCAAATTAAAGGACAGTTCCCAAAGCCAAAGGGTCACCTTCCCTTCAGGAGGATGCAAAACAAGAAAGCTGAAGAAGGACTAAGGGGTGACACGCCCAAAGACGTTAAATTCAAGAACAACGAACTAGCCGTTGAAAGCGTATTGACAGGTGCGTGAACGTCAATTTCAAGGCTCATAAAATAGCCGTTGATCCTTGTAGATTAAAATCTATGGTCCCGAATGCATTCAAAGGCTTTAAGGCCGAGATCAGTAGGAAATGATTAAGGAACAGAGTATCAGATTGAATCAAGGACATGATTTAATTAACCAGAAAAGGAGGAATGATGAAGAAGGATCAGATCACCAGGTGGACATTGAAAGTTGCAAACTTTCAATAGCGTGACTTATTTCTCTACATTGAGAAAAACAAATGGGTAGATGCCCCTAAATTCTAGCCTATATTCTTAACAAATTTCAATGTAACATGATGTGTTATTGTTCCCGAGTCCTTTCTGAAGAGGCTATATAAGGGACTCTCTTTTATTGTAAAAGCATCTCTCTCTCTGACAATCAGAAATGAAACTCTGCCCAAATTGAAAGGCATTACTGAGACTTTGAGCTCAAATTGTTGATCATATTTTGTTATTGGAATAAGAAAGCAAGTGATTTTTTAGACTTTGTGTTGTGATATCTTTGTTGTTGGGGAAACTATTCTTATGTCTTTTTCCTTAATATATTTTCTATTCCTTTAATTCAACAAGCAATATTAGTGAAAATGGTCAGGAAGGTGTCCTGAAGTCAAATGTGGAGAGACTTTGTGCCCCCATAATTGCCTTTAGTGTGTTTTCTTTTTGTTTTTGTGTAATGGACCTTGAGACGACTTTGTGCCCTCATTTCCTTCGTATCTCACTCTTGGGCAATTTAGGTGAAGACTTTGTGCTACATCTCAATTTGATAGTTACTACATCCTTGTTTACATTTTGTAATTACTACCAAGTGTATTCTTGTGGTTTGCTAAATAGTACTTCTGAAAGAAGAGTGCTTTCTATCAGTTCCCTTGAGATTTTTCCTTTGATTTGCACCCATCATCTCTGAAGAAAGAGAGATGGATGGTTTGTCCTACCCTTGAGTATTATTTTCTATTTATATATATATATATATATATATATATGTATATATATAGCCTATCTATAGGGAACCTCCCCTTGATGAGAGGAGAGATGAGTCCCCTTTTGATGTGGTGAACCTACACATTTGGATGACCAATCTTCCTACTTTGGCTACTCAGACCTATTTTGTTTATCAGTACGCTGATCGACAAAATATTCAACCAACATGTGTAATCATTTATATGCACATTTTGTAAAGGCCCAAATTCAAGCAATGTTTTTAAATGGAATTGTGTTTACAATCTATGTATGTTGCATTTGATTGTAAGACCCCAAGAATGGAAAATTGTACAAGTGGTGACATGTTATAGCAGCGAGGAGAATGTAAAAAAAATCTATTAATGGGAGAGCTTCACTTTAACCTACAAGTAGTACATTAAAGTGGATAAGAGAATCTAAAAATAATAATACAAAGACACTAAGAGTTCAAAATGTAATTTGGTATATATGGGAGGGAGTCATGAACTCTCTTTATAACCTAGGTTTTTAGGTATCAATTTGGATAGTCGGCCTCCAAGAGAGAGAAATAAAGTTAGCCTCATATGATCATGAATCAAGGTAATAATGTTCCTTTTATTATTCTACTGTAGAATAATTGATGAGTTATAGGAAGAGGTTGTTATTGATATAAGAGAGAGGAATTAATTTTTGAATGAATCAAAATTTTAGTGGTCCAAAAACTATTTAGTGGAGAGAAGTGATCTAGGAAGATTTCCACTAATGACCAAATTAGATGGTCTCAAATCTTCCCAAAGCTATTTGCACATTGAAGAGCTTGTTGAGAGATTTATAATATAATTTTAATGGGGTCAAACATACATCATATGTGAAAGTTATGGCTTGTTGAAGGTGGAAATAAACAAGGAAAAAAATAACTCAATGTTGACATCATCACTTGACTAGACTTGTATGGCCTAATTATAGATAAATCATGGAATTTAATGTGGCATTCATAAGTATCCACCAAGTTCTAAAAATTCCAAGGAAATTTCCACGTAATATATGGAATCATGACCAAGTTACAAGGAATGAATTTTATCTCTTAAATAACTTTTGATTGTTATCCCTACCAAAGTGGGATAAACATTATCCAAAATGCCAAAAATGCCTCCTCATGAGCTAATGCATCGGAGTTGGAGTAGGGCTCAAATCCTAACCCCAATTGGTCTATTTTTAAGGACCAATAATAAGCTACATCAGATATGTCAAACCAAATACAAAACTTTTTATTTATCCCTTAATATTGGGATTTCTTACTAAAATTAAAGGATATGAGGTATATTCCAAGGGGTTTTAATTTTTAACCCCATGCAAAAGGGATAAGGATTTAAACCATAAAAAATGCCTTGGAAAAACTATAAAAGGATAAATATTTTAATTAAATATGGATAATAAAACTTTTAAACTTTAAACCCTAACAGGAGGGAAAAACAAAGTTTCTATGTCTAATATTACAGGAGTAACACATTCAAGGCTGAGAGCATGCTACACAGACCTCCTAGAGAAATTACAAGGAATGTCTAGACCCTTATTAGGAGATGAATCAAGTTAGTATGTATATATTTTTTGGAGTATTAATTATAGGCCAATATCCATTACATAGACCTCTAAGAGACATCACAATGAACTTGTGTAGCCCTTCATTTTAGAGAGATAAGAAAGAGATAGTATATAAGAGTTAGAGCCAAAGCCAGACTTCCTAGAGGACATCAAACACTTGTTTTTAGATAAATATCCAATTATTGGGATAATTTGATATAATAAATGGTATTTATTCATAATTTTAATTGGTTAGTCCAACCTTTAAGCAGACCTGATGACATATCCCAATTTTGGGTGAACTTTGTTATCAACTTGGTTTATGGATTATCTCTATTATTTAGTACTTGATTTTAATTTAAGTTTTTAAATATTAAATTTGAATTTTTAAGCCATTTTTCATGTAAAAAGATGAAATTATTAAGGAACTAATCTTTTAGCGAGCTTTTTCACAAACTACCTTTTTAGGACTAAAATGATAGGTAGTGACGAATGTCAAATTTATTCACATGTTTGTAGGGTCCATGGGATAATTCAAACCCACAGTAGGCAAAATGTATTGCACGAGTATAGGATCCTAGGATTGTGACATACATCACAATCATAAGGATCATGAGTTATTAATCACCCATAGTGTAACATTGACATGTTACAATTTTCAAATGGAATTGTTTTGAGCCATAGGTTCAAAAGCATAAAAAGAAGCCACAGTAAAAATGACAGATGTATAAAGGACATCAAATTGGATATAATACATCAATGGGTCATCAAAATTTTGGATAACATAGAAGGAATTAATATCTCATTATGCAGTGACTCCAGGATATTTCTTTATGGCATGATCACATGAACTCATAATCATAATTCAAATTTAGGTCATGATTAAAGAGTGATACAAGGGATCTTCAAATGGTCACAAATTTTGCATGGTGAGACCACATTTGGATTTTAGAGTATCATTAGAATTATATTGAAGAGATCTTGAAGATATTTGTCATAACAAGACATAAAACCACATACATATGTTCATTATTCATTGAAAAACATGGGTAGTCAGATAAAAATGAAGGAATGCCAAAAGTAGGGAAAAAACAAGATGAGGGATCTCATGAAAAGAAATAATGAAAATTTTACAGTAGGATAAAATTAGATTAGGGATCAAACAAAATATAATTATAAATAATAATGGGAGGATCAAACAATTTAAAAAATAAAGAAACAAGAGAGACCTCAGGGAAAAATCAGAGATTTGAGCCTACAAATGCAATAAAATATTTTAATCTCAAATTCCTTAATTATTGATTTAATGTTGTGTCTAAGTCAATAAATAAGTGTTTTATTTATTTTGTGTTTGTGTAAGTATGTGTTAAGGAGAGTGAGAGATCACTCCATGGGAGTGACAAATCCATTATATTTCCCCTTGTACATCCCACCCACACTAATTGGTCTTAAAGAAAGGTTTTATTAATTGTTGGATTATGTGTGAAATAGATTCCAATTGAATCATTAGAAATTTATGAAATAAAATCTTGTAATAATGTGAAGTAATGCCACATAGAGGTAATATTATAAGAATGGGTGTAATATGAGGAGCACCTAGAGTAGAATATTTACCAGAAATGATGAGGGGCATCTAAACAAGGCTAGATGAAATGGAGACAACACAAAGAAAGAGATATTACATTAAAGATGTGAGTTATGATGAAGTAGACAAAGATAAATAATTTTAATAGGAAGATATAGAGAATGGAGTTGAGGGAAAATTTATTAGTTCTATTGTAAAACTTGACAGTAAGTCAAAGCTAGATATTCCATGTTATAGTATAAGATTGAAATCTAAAGATATTGTGGATTGGATCAAAAAGATAGAAAAATATTATTATTATGATTCAATGGAGGATCCTAAGAAGTTAAATTTTCATACAAAATTTTTAAGGGACATGCAACCTTATGTTGGTATCATGTACATACTGAAAGAGAGAATACATGTAAGGATAGAATCAAATAATGGGATAGAATGGTGATGAAATTGAAGGATAAACTATTGATATTAAATAATAAAATGAATTTATTTAGGATATTAAAAAACCTAAGACAAAAAAATATGAGTGTTAAATATGTTTCTAAGTAATTTTATAGTTTTACTATAAGATCTTGGCATGTAGAAGATGACCATGAAAAGGTATCCAAATATGTGAATGTGTTGAGTATTTTTATTCAAGATGAAAATTGTTTACTAAACCCTAAAAGTGTGAAATAAGCCTATCATTGTGAATTGAATGCATAATAAAATTTGTATAGGAGGAAATAAATGAAATCTAATAATTAGAGGAAGGTCCTCAAGAGGACAAATACAAAGCATTGGTGGAAGATGATATAAATATTACGTTGGAGAAGTGAGCCTATCTCAAAATCAAAATTCAAATACAAGAGGAAGAAGCTATTATTTTAGAGGAAGATAATATTTTAGAAGAGGAAGAGGCTAAGGATTCACATGTAAATGAATTAAGTGTAATAATATACTAGACCTTAAGCTTTTAAGTGTTTAAAAGAAACTCAGAACAATGATATAACAACTAAAGGGAAAACACATATTAATCATGGCGACGAAGAAGTGTTATATATTCGATGCATATGGAAGAGATAGAGCACAAAGAGGCACTTATGATGAATATAGTATTGTTGAAACAAACAAAGGAGAGAAACGAACCTATACAAATAAAGTGTTTATTTTGAACTATTTGAAAATCATGAGGTGAGTGTTTTAATTAGTCATTTATAGTGGGAGCTCATATAATTTGGTGTCATAAGAAATGGTAGAGAAAATTGGGTTAAAAACATTAGTACATCCTATTCCATATAAGGTTTCATGGTTTCATAAATGCTATAAATTGCTCATAAATAAACAATGCAAGGTGAATTTTCAAATTGGTTCATATAAAAATGAGGTTCTATGTGATATTATGTAAATTGATGTGTGTCTTGTGTTATTGGGGAAGATGTGGTAGTATGATAGAAGAGTTATAATTTATGGAAGGGAAAATACATACACTCTTGTGAACAATGGAAATAAGTTCAGCTTGAGTCCGTTAAAGGGAAAAGGAGAAGAAGTCAACAACATTTCAAAGTTGTGGATGGTTTCAAGAAAGGAATTTTTTAAATTAGTAAAAGAAGAAGAGACATGTTTTTATTTTATTGAAAAACCCATGTCATCTATGATAGATACTAAGGTATGTGATATTCCTTTTCAAATTCATAATTTACTACATGAGTATACAAAAATTGTGACAAATTTCATGATGGGTGATAGGAAAAAACTTAACAAATAAGGTAGATTATAGATTAATCCCAATGGAGAATGTAAATATAGAAAGATAAGTGAAAGAGTTACTAAAAAAAGGATTGATCAGAGATAGTTTGAACCCATGTGTAGTTCTAACTATATTAGCACCAAATAAATGAGGAGAATGGTGAATGTGTAAAAATTCAAGGGAAATAAATAAGATCACCATTAAGTTAAATTTTTTGTTACCAAGGATGGATGATTTAGTGGATTGTTTAAGTGAATCCGAATACTTCAACAAGATAGATTTAAAAAGTGGATATCACCAAATCTAGATAAGTGAAGATGATGAGTGAAAGAATGCATTTGAGACAATGATGGGTTTCATGAGTGGATGGTTATGCCATTTAGATTTAAAAATGCTCATCAATGAGGTTATAAATCCATTCATAGGTAAATTTGTGGTTGTTTATTTGGATGACATTTTAGTTTTCAGCCATTCTAAAGAAGACCATTTCAAGCATTTGAGGTTGGTCCTAGATAAATAAAAATAAGAGAAATTATTGATTAATCTAAATAAATGTAGCTTCATGAAAGAGGTGATAGTGTATTTTGGATTTTTGGTCTCAAAAAATGGGTTACAAATGGACTCTAAAAAAGTGAAAGCAATTGCGGAGTGGGCTTCATCAAAAACAATGATTTTTCATGAATTAACCAATTTATAAAAAACAATGATTAGGAAATTTAGTGGCATATGTGCAGCAATCACATAAAATATGAAATGAGATAGAAATAAATTCCATTATACAACCACAACACAGAATAATTTTCATATTTTGAAGAAGAAGATAATAGAACATTCAGTGTTGGAATTGTTTGATTTTGGGAAAGTGTTCCAAGTGGATTGTGATGTAAGCAAACCAACCATTAGAACCATGATAATTTAAGAAGGTAACACAATTGCATACTTTAGAGAATGGTTAAATAAGGAAAAACTAAATTATTTTATTTATGACCAAAATTTTTATGAAATAGTGAAATCTCTTAAGAAGTTCCAACAATATTTGTTTCCACAAGCATTTATTTTGTATACCTGTCACTAGTCTTTACAATTTATAAAATTTTAATGAAAATTAAATTAGAGGAATATGAAATAGGTGGAATTAATTTAGAGTTATTTATTTATTTCTAAGCTCATAGAAGTGGGAAATATAAAAAGGTTGCAAATGCATTGAGTAGGTGAACTATAGTTGTGAATGAGCTTAGAGTTGAAGTTGTCAGTTTTGAGTCAAAGTAATAATTATATGAGGATGATGTGGATTTTTGAGATGCATGGGTAGTGTGAAAGAATCTAAAAAAAGTAGATACAACATCATGACTAGAGTATATTATTTAGGATGTTTTTTTTAAAGGGAAAAATTTATGCATACCTCAGGGCTCTATGAGGAAAAATTTGTTAAAGGACAAACATAATGGAGGCATGGATGGATAATTTAGGTATGAAATTTTTTTTGGCATACTTGAGTGAAAAATATTAGTGGCCATAGTTGAGTGTAGTTATGAATAAAGGTTGTAAAACATGCATAATTTTTAAACATGCAAAAGGAAAAATCCAATATATTAGTCCATTACCTATTTTGGACAGACCATGGGATGCATTGAACATGAATTTTGTTCTTGAACTACTAAGAACATAATGAGGCAATGAATATATTTTTATTGTTGTTGATATATTTTTTAAAATGACATATTTTTATATTATGTAAGTAGATTAGTGATGCCACAAATATTTATAACCTAGTCTTCAATGAGATTGCATGAATTTCCAAGGAGTATTGTGTCAAATAGAGATACTATTTTTTGGGGGAATTTTTGGAAGAAATCATGGCATATATTGTGCACAATATTACATTTTAGCTTAGCCTATCACCCTCAAATAGATGGGCAAAATAAATTATTGAATCACAATCTCATTAATTCACTAAGATGCTTAGTTGAAGGTAAGCTCAAACATTAGGATTTGATGTTAGCACACGCTGAATTCACTTACAAAAATTTAGTCAATCAAAATACATGTATGAGTTCTTTTTCAATTGTATATGGTAGTAGTCCAAAATTGTGCATTGTTAAAGTAATAATGTATTACTAAGCTTAACTTGGATCTTAAACTACGAAAGCTTAACCAAAATTATTTTTACCCATATGTGTTATACACATGGAGTTTTAGACTTAACATGCACATGTCTAATTTTTATATGTGAATATATACAACTTGGTTTGTGTGCACATGCTCACTATTCATTTGGAAACCAATCTTGACATTTACCACATGGTAGGTACTATTAATTTTGCTTTTTTGTGACATTTTAAAATGATATTTCATTCACCTTCCCTCAATTTTTATAAATATAAGGAAATGTGTGGGCATTATAATGAATTAAGATAATAAATGAAACTTTGAATTTATAAGTTTGACTCAGGGGATTGTTAATAGAATTGTTTAGTAATTCTATCAATTTCCCTTTGCATATTTAAATTTATCCATCTTGATGTAGAAGGAATATTTAGGTCAGGGTGATCCTAGGGAAATTGACACATCTCATAACCAATTTATACATGGTATCATAGTGTACCATGTTACCATCCTTCTCATTGGTCCTTCATCTTATCATTTTGCTCAATTACAATCATAGTGTTGAAAGGATGAGAAATTTAAGATTACAGTATATATGTGTGTTTATGGTCTTTTGACCATGTCATTACTTCTAAAAGGTTTTAAAACCTAAGGGTGCACTTTAATTTCATGTGTTTTTATGGTATTTTTGACCATTCCATTACTTATAAAAGGGTCTAAAACCCAAGGGTACACTTTCATTTCATTTCAATTGGAGTTTAGACACTTAAATTATGGATTCAACATGTAACTTGATTTTATATATATATATATATATATATATATATATATATATATATATATATGTAGGGTCACTATAGACACCGAAATCATGTCTACTCCCCTGGTCATCCCCCATTTTATTCTCCCATGCCTATTTAACCCTTGTCGACCATTTTCCCACTAGCCTTGACCCTGGCAGCATGTCAAAATGAGCAGAAGGCTAAAGTTAGTCTCTGTCCCCATTCTGCATCTGCCGACCACGGTCACCACCCGACCGACGTCGCCGATGTCGGTCACTTCTTGGCCGACGTCGACGGTCCTGCCGACGTCGGTTCTCCTTAGCACTGCATTCTCGACCCGAACACAGGAACCGTTATTCCATTATTTGTTATCCATTTGGTTGCTAATCCATTTTTGCGATTGGTTATCGAACTGTCCTTTGATCAATCAGTAAAACCATGAACATTCAAACAATCCACCATTCAAAAAACTCTTGCGATCAGCCAACTCTTGCATCCAACCAATCTGCATTCATTCTCCTGCATTCTGTCTCTCCAGTACAGGCATTCTGCTACACCAAACTCCTGTGACACAATGACAACGTCAATCATGTCTTCGACTTTATTTGTAGCGCGTAACAGGTAAGCATTTTTTTTGTGCTTTCATTTTTACTCTCTGGTTATTATTTTTTTTATTTACTGTCATCAACTCCTATTTAGACTTAGACTACAGACCTGAGACCTTACTTCTTCCCGTATCACCTCTGTCTACCATTCCAAAATATACAGTCACTCTGCCCAGATCCCTATAAAAACCCCCAAATAATCCCTCTGACTCCTAAACTGACTCCTTAACCCTCAGACACCGTTTTGCAACTCTAAAACCTGACCAGACCCTGACCAGACCTGACCAAACCTGACCAGACTCGACCAGACCTATCCAAGAACTGTTTTCCTGACTGACGCCAGTCATTACCCCGATCGACGTCGGCATCCTTCCTCTACCGACGCCGACATAGAGACCGACGCCGGCGACTGTGCAGAATAGTTTCCTGCATATTTAGGTATGCATTTCTACTTTTTGTCTTTTATTTCATTCTATCTTTTATTATTTCCATTTCTGTCAAATATTTCTATTTTTAATCAGTGGGTTGATATCCTTCTAGGAAGTCTTCATACTTCCGAGATCAGGCTTTTGCTTGACAACCCACCGTCTCCTCGTCTAACATTTTTTTGTGTTTCAGTTTCTTTTTCTTTGCAAGTGTCATTCCTCCATAGCCAAAGAGGAGTACCTTCCAACTTCTGATTTTGATGCGCACGACTACAATCAGGTATCTTCTAACCTTGACCATTTTTAGTTTCTTATTTCTTTTTTGAATGTAGAAAGCGAAATTAGCATAGAAACATTCGCCCAGTGGGACCGCTGGGTTCTTCCTCAGGTTCCTTTTCTTTTCTTTTCATTCATTTAGGTGCATTAGGTTCCTTCCTTTTCGCCTCTTTCATCTCTTCTAAACGACATCATAAGCAGGAATAAAAAGAACTTTTCTTTTCTTTCTTGCACTTCTAGACTAGTCAAAACTCATATTCTTCGACTCTTTCTCTATTTCGTCCTCATATGAACAAACATTTTGACTTGGGCTTAAAACGTATTGCATTGCATTTCTTAGACCACACTTAGTAATTAATAACCACATATTGAATTAATCTAGTCCACTTTATGTTACACGACCAAACCACTTGCACTAAATCAAACATCAAACTCACTTGAGACAAGGCCCGACTGGGATTTCATCCCCCAGTGGATACCTTACCCATTCCCGGTGATCTTACTTAGATTTCATCACCAAGGAGAAAGCCCACTCTGTTCTCTGGCAGAGTCTAATCTATAGGGGAAGTATATTTTGGCTAAGCGGGCCCAGCTTATCACTGGACTCGTGAAGTGAGGGGAGCTTGCTCCTTAGCACCAGGCCTTGTACGAAACCTAACACAGACTTCTTGAGCACCTAAACATACCTGAAACCATCCATAGACCACTTCTTCTAGAACCCGACTCAAAAGCCAATCTTCCTCACACATTCTAAAGCATAAGCCACTATAATCCTAATAATTTACTCCTAGGTTTTTAGGATCTGCTTGTGTTCTTCGTCTTTTTTGTTCTTATCTGCTTGTTTGAGTTTGTAAGGACGTTCTTTCTTGCCTTGAATGGTTCTGACTTGTAGTCAAACCAAGGCTCTTCTTGACCACGCAAGGCATCAATCGCTTCCGTCTACCCCGTCCACAACCAGTCCTATAATGGAGTTCCACTCGGAGACTGAAAGAACTCCTACCAGACCATCCCCGACCCAGACGCCTATTGTCCTAGAAGGGGACCAAGATTTTGCATGATTATTGGACCTCAACATCAGAGCCTTACAGCACTATCTCACAAATAGCCGAATGTGAGACTCCTTGGGCAATCCAAATTATGGAATGCCGACCTCTCTTCTCGAGACTGCGACTGTATCAACAGCATCTGTAGTTCAACCTTTAGACGCCCAGGCTATTGCCTCGACCAATGACTAGCCTTTGACCAACCATCCAAGTGTGGCCTCTCCCTCCATCTTTGGGCCCACTTCCACCAGGGTTTCGGCCCCCTATCAACCTCAGCCCACTCAACCACTTTCTACCCCCTTTCAAAATCTAGTCGTCTCTATTCCACCTACCCTTACTCCTATCAACACCAGGGTGGCTACCTATCCATTGTCCCATGTTACCACTAACCAACTGCCCATGGCAACATCAAGCCTAACCATGCCTTCTACCCAACCATCCTTAGTCTCCTCTTCTATCCCTACGACTAGTCATCCGTATGTTGCACCCTCACTGGTACAATCGACTATGTCGTATACCTCTTCTAGCCTCTTTCAAGCACCTTACAATCTAGGGGGTGCTCCACCTGCCAATTCGTCAATAGATATCATCAAAATGCTGATGGACAAGATGTCTAGCCTAGAGACCTCCGTTTCTGGCTCATGCAATACTCTCTCATACGAACAAATTTGCAATGAGCCCATTCATCCTTCCGTCCCGAACCGACCATACCCCAACCAATGGGAGCTTCCTAAGTTTTCTCATTTTCAAAGCAAGGAAGACCCACAACAACACTTACAGGCATTTAGACATGCCTGTTACCTTATCGCCCACGACAATGCGTTGCTTTTACGCACATTTCCTATGTCTCTCTCAGGTGCTGCACTTGATTGGTATAGTTCCCTTGCCAGCCATTCCCTCTTCACATTCACTTAGCTGGCCCAGCTCTTCCTTGATCATTTCTCTATCAATATCACCAAGAAGGTCTCAATCATAGACCTCTATTCTATCCACCAATTCAAGGACGAATCCATTGCTGATTTTGTTGCTCGATGGAGGGGCCTTATCAATCAACTCTCCTTTTCCTTACCCCAACTTGAACTTATTGAACTTTTCTCCCAAGCCTGTGCCAGACATATTTCTTCCACCTTAAGGGTTCAGACCTTCCGCACTTTTGACGAAGCCTTCACGATGGCCCGTAAACTTGAGTTACGTGCCATCGAGGAGAATAAAGTCAAGTTGCAGAGCAAGAATCCCAACTCCAAGACCAATGACCCCTCTTCTAAGCCTTCCTCATCCAATCCTAAATCTAAAGCTTCAATAAACACTGTGGTCGTTAGATCTTCCTCTTCTTCCCCTTCAACTAACCAGCTTGAGCCATCCACATCTCACAGCATCACCAAACAATTCCAACAACGGTACATCCAGCATTCATACACTCCACTTGGAGAATCATACGCTTCCATTTTGAAAAAACTCGTCAAACAGGGGGTCCTCAATCTCCCCCAAATTTGACCACCTCCACAATTTGATCCCTCACGCGCCATCCCTGCGTGGTATAGGGAAAATAACTTTTGTAACTACCACCGTGTTAAAGGTCATGACACGAGCAACTGTAAGACCCTTAAAAACATCATTTAAGACATGTTGGAAAAGGGTGACCTTGTTCTCGACAATCCCAATGCACCACCTAATCAGAACATCAACATCTTCAAGCAACCATTCCCCAATCATCCACCAACCCAAAATAATGTCCAAACCATGACTGACAACATTCACGAACATAATATACAAACAGTCAATACAATCTCGCCCTTCATCCCCGACCAGACTCTTTCAAAAAATCAAGAAGTCAGTCCACCCCTTAGTCCATCACATTTGGATGAGCCTCCCTCTCCGATTAGTTCTCCATCAACTTCTCTCATCTTGGAGGATGCCTCGACCTTACCAGCACCACCGATTTCACCATCTTCCTTTTTGCTGCCCATGGAGGACCCGACCCTTCCTACTCCTCAACCGCAAGTGGAGGGTACTATCATTCCTACCCTTTACCCTCTCGAGGAGCCTCATTCTCTGGTTTCTTCTCCACCTAGGGAAGAACCTGTCTCTCCTCTATCTCCAACCATAGATGAACCTATCATGACTCCATCATACCTTGGGTCTGAAATCGCTACACCAGTCTCATCTTCAACCCCATAACCGTCTACATCCTCTCAAGGACCTAAGCCTCATCCAACACCTTCTCAGCCATTTTCCCGATTAGTGGAGAAAATTGAACTTCTCCCTTCAAGGAAAGTGGAGCATCAGGGATTGTGGGAGCGTCTCACATCTCTTCAACATGCCCGTGTCCTCTCATCTCATGCTGCTAATCCTCCCATGGTAGAATCTCCCAAGAATTTCAACAAAAACCAGATTCCCATTTCTAAACCTCAATCGACCCCATCAGGACCAAAACCCGCATCTACCCCATCTAAACCTATCAAGTCACTCGGCATTCGCCCTGTCTCCAACCTCACTCATTCGCAAGTGAAGGTGGACCTAGACCAAACCTCGACCAATAGTAGTCTTCAACCCAGGCCACAGAAGATTACCAAACCACAGAGGTGAATGCCTCCTCCTCCATCACCATTGCCCTCCATTTTGGGCCCCCATCCTTCGACCTTGACCAGAGTCCTTCCCACTCTAACCTTTAATCAAAACCAGTTGCCTCCTTTACTTCCTTTGCCTACTTCCAGTCTACCCTCTCTCAAAAAGGTGGTACCTCTCATGAAGAAAGTACCGTCTCTGCCTGTCGCCGCACCATCAACCTAGAAGGTGGTACGAAAGCCTCCTCCAACTCCGCCTAAGCAAAAGTCACCCACATCACACACATCGACGAGCACGGACCCTGTAGTGGGCTCATACTCTTTGATCTTGCACCGACTTTTGTAGACTTCCAGCATAACCCTTCCACCCATCAAGCCTTTCCAACCTCTAGGGTCTAAGCCTTCCTGGTTTGACGACACAAAGATTTGTCTATATCATCGTACGCCAGGACATGATACCGAGACTTGCCATGCCCTCAAGGCCGTCATTCACCGCTACATGGAGAAGGACATTCTTCTTGAGGACACTCTCGACCGACCCCTAACTCCTTCTCATAACCCTCTGACTTCTACAAACCCATCAACGTCTCATCAGCAGACCGTGATCCCTTCATCTCCTTCACCCCATATCTTCAAAATCAATGCCATTCACATAACCACCAGGTCACAAAAGGATAAGGTGAAAGAAAAAGTTGCCATTCCTTGGACCTATCCTTTCATCCAGCCACCTCAACCACCCAAGCCTAAGATTTCTATCCTTGGTGTGCCTCAATCCTCTTCTTCTTCCTCTTCAGGGGCAATTCATGACTCTATGTTGAAACAGCTTCACCAGATGCCCGTGAAGATGTCCCTTTATGACCTCATCCAAACCTCACCCCAACATCATCAGGCCCTCATCCAAGCCTTGCAAGCAGTGGAGGTCCAACCCGAAGACCCCCAACCACTTGCCGCCCTTGTCCACTCTTTATCCCCTGTCGCCTCCATCACATTCAATGATTCTGAGATTCCTACATCTAACACGGAAGATCAGGACACCGCCCTCTTCATCACTACCTATGTTGATTAGACACGTATTAAGCGCGTTATGATTGACAGAGGCACTAGCATCAATATTATCTCCACCCACGCCTTTGATCAATTAGTCTTCCCCAAGAACTGCGTCTTCAAAACTGATGCAATCTTACAATCTTTTAATGACACCACTGCCACTACCATTGGCACAGTCATCCTTCACATTCGCATTGGTCCACACACAGTCCTGGAGCTCTTCTATATCATCGAAGGAGAGTTTCAATACAACATCTTGCTGGGCCGACCCTGGATTCATGCCATGGCCTGTGTCCCCTCCACCTTGCACCGTTGTGTGAAATTCAAGCACGACGGGCAAGTCCATACCATTCTCGCTGACCCTTCACCCTTCAAAACTTGTAACACCACCTACCGTCCAAATGACATCCTTATTCCTATCAAACCATCAATCCTGGCACCGCCTCTATCTGCAAAAGCTTCGACTAGTTCACAACAGGCAGTCGCCCTCACACCTTCTCTTCAAGCGATGACCACAGACCCCATGGAAGACATCTTCCAACAACTTTCACTTGGGGAATATTGCTTGCTAACCTTAGACATGTTCCAAACTCTACAAGAGTATGGACGCCTTCACCACAGCCCTAGTTACGACCATCGGATTGGAATGATCGTGCCTTATGGTCCTCCTCACCTCTGAACCAATCTTGTCTATGGGGGGCTTAATCAAGCTCCTACTAATGGCAATCCCATTTCTTCACCACAACCATTCACATCAGACTTCTCATTTCTTAGCAACCTTGCCTTTGCACACACTTACCTTTACAGGTGTACATGGAAGGGTTTTGGCTTCGGACGCTATGAGCAAGGCTCCCATCAGCCCATCAAACCGCTCGATGATGATGATTCCAAGAAACAGTATGGCTTGGGATATCATGACCCCACTCAGGCCCTTGCAGACCTTTGTCCCAAACCCACCATTGATCAATCTCTTCATAGCTCGCCCATTCTTCCCTCTTCACCTACGGAGTCGGTGTTTTCCATCCCTCCTAGTTTTTTTTACATAAACACCATCCACTTGGAACCCTTGACCTATCAATTAAATGGGGTGTCCAGATCTCTCCCTCTCATTTTTCCTAGCATGATAGAAGATGAGTCAGAAACCATTCATACTATCCACTGCACTGACAACGATGCCATTCTTTCCTACATGGGCGCTGATGACTCTTTTATCCAGCGCCCTCTCCCTTCTAAGACCCAGGTTATGTTAAATGAATCAACCATTGACATTAACCTCCCTTCTTCTGATGTTCCTCATGTCTTAAAGATTGGTTAATCTTTAGATGCTCAGGAGCAGCTAGACTACACCCATTTTCTCTCCGATCATAGCAAGGCCTTTGCCTGGACCTACCGTGACATGCCTGGCATCGACCCCACCATCGCTACCCATAACATAGTCACCAAACTAGAGGCTAAGCCTATCAGGCAAAAGCTTTGAAAGATGCATCCTCGCATTGTACTCCTTGTCAAAGAAGAGCTTCAGTGCCTTCTTTCTGTCTCCTTCATCCAACCCATCGATTATCCATAGTGGGTCTCTAACATCGTCCCTGTCACCAAAGCGACTGGGGGGATCCAGATCTACATGGACTATTGTGACCTTAACCTAGCCTGTCCCAAAGATGACTTTCCTCTTCCCAACATTGACCAGCTTGTTGATCTTATGGCCGGCCATGAGATGCTATCTCTCATGGACAGTTTTTCAAGATACAATCAGATCCTGATTGTACCGAAAGATTAGCACAAGACTACCTTTATCTCCCCATGGGGAACTTTCTGCTATCGCGTCATGCCTTTCGGCTTGAAGAACGTAGGCACCACTTATCAGCGTGCCATGACTTACATTTTTCACGATCTCCTCCATAAAATCATGGAAGACTACGTGGATGACCTGCTCGGCAAGTCTAAGCTTTGCTGTGACCATTTGACCATTCTCAAAATCATCTTCTCTCACCTTCTTCAATACAATGTCCACCTTAACCCCAAGAAATGTGTCTTTGGGGTCCTCTCTGGCAAGCTCTTAGGCTTTATCGTTTCTTTCTGTGGCATCGAGATAGATCCTGCCAAGATCCGTGCTATCCTCGAGATGCCGCCTCTGACCAATCTCAAGCAGCTTCGCAGTCTACAAGGGAAGCTCCAGTCCATTCATCATTTCATCTCGCAACTTTCTAACCGCTGCCAACCTTTTCATCATCTCCTTAAGAAGGACATCTCCTTTAAATGGGATGAGGACTGTCAAGAGGCTTTTGAAGCCCTGAAATGCTATCTAGTCTCTCCACCAGTCCTTATTCCACCTAAAGATGATCAACCCTTCTACCTTTACATTTCTATCACCAACCATTCGTTAGGTGCCATGATTGCGCACCGAGATGAGCATCACCATGAGCAAGCGGTCTATTATATCAGCCGAACACTGGTTGACTACGAAACTCGGTATACTCATGCTGAAAAACTCTATTTGGTGTTAGTCTTTGCCATTACCAAGCTCTGCCACTATCTTCTTAATCACAAAACCTTTTTCATCACTCACATCGACCCTCTTAAGTTTATGCACTCCAAGCCATATCAACATCAACATATGGCTCAGTGGCTCATGCTGCTTGCTGAGTTCAACCTCGAATTCATCCAACAGAAATCTATCAAAGGACAAACCATCGCTGATCAATTAGCAGATGCCCCTCTTCCCGACCATCAACCTTCTTAGTGCGAGTTTCTCGATGAATCTATCACCACTCTCTCGACTGATGACACTTTCTACCAAATGACCATGTTTTTTGATGGCTCTAAATGTCAACTTGGTGGGGGTGCGGGAGTCATTCTCATCCCACTTGATGGTGAGCCCATGCCTCTATCTTTCAAGCTCGACTTTAATTGTACCAATAATATGGCTGAATACGAGGCCTTAATTTTGGGACTTCAGACCACCCTCTCTCGACATCAAGTCTATCAACATCTTTAGCGACTCGCAGGTCGTCGTCAATCAGGTCAATGGTTCATACCTCTGTAAAAATGAAATTTTGCAAAGGTGCAAAAACCGTGCTGACCTTCTTCTGGCCTCTTTCGACTATTACCTCTTGTAGACTGTTCCTCGATCCATGAATAAGTTTGGTGACACCATGGCTTCTCTCGCTTTGCATATCCCATCTTCCTCATCTACATCCAGACTTTTTGTCATGGTGCATCTTGTGCCATTGCCTTCTTATATCTCTCCTAACATTAATCATGTCAACACTATAGACTCTAGCCCACGAGATGATTGGTATAAGCAACTTGTGGACTTCTTATCTTTTTCTATCATTCCTCCCAACCTCTCTAACAATGCACGGCGAGCTTTTATCAAGTGCACAACTCGCTATACCATGCTAGGGGGTCTTCTCTATAAGCGAGGCTTTGACGACCTCCTTCTTCACTGTCTCACCTCCACTAAAACCTCTCAAGCCATTAAACAAGTCCACGACAGGATTTGTGGCAGACATTTCAGTGGGAATTCGGTTGCCAAGTGCATCCTTCATCTGGGCTATTATTGGCCCACCCTTCATCAAGACTGTAGAAATTATGTTCGGCATTGTATCAAGTGTCAGTAGCACTCTAACTTGCTTCATCTTCCTAGTCATGCCTTACAAGTCACTCAGGATTTCTAGCCTTTTTCTCAGTGGGGCTTAGATCTCATCGGTGAGATTAACCCTCATTCGTCTCTTTGTCATCAATCCATCATCATCGCCACCGATTATTTCACCAAGTGGGTGGAAGCCATTCCTCTCATCTCCATAAAAGCTGACAAGATCGTCAACTTCATTAGCACCCATATCATCTATCGTTTCGGTGTCCCTCACAAAATCATCACCGACAATGGCAAGTCCTTAAGAAACAAGACTGTTCAAAAAATTTGTGACTCATTCGGCATCAAACTCAGTTTCTCTTCACCTTACTACCCACAAGCAAATGGGCAGGCTGAGGCTTCCAACAAAATCTTGATTAAAATTCTCATGAAGGTGGTCAGCGACACATGAAGGGATTGGCATATTCACATTCCCTTCGCTTTGTGGGCTTACCGCACTAGCATTCGAACCTCCACGGGTGCTACCCCTTTCTCTCTAGTGTACAGAACAGAGGCTGTCCTCCCTCTCGAAGTATAGATCTCATCTCTCCGCATCTCTCTGCATGACATTCTTTCCAATGATGACTTTTATCAAGATCGCTTAGCTCAACTTGAGTTACTTGACGAGCACCGTCTTGCTACCCTTAATCATCTCCATGTCTATCAACATCGCATCAAATGAGCCTATGACAAAAATTTGTGAGAACGAGATTTCAATATTGGAGACCTTGTCCTCAAAGAAAATCAGCACGTGACCAATATGGAGTGAAGTAAATGAGGCAAATTTGCCCCTAATTGGCTCAGAAATTTCATTATCACGTACAAGTATGGATCAGGGACGTATCGGTTGTCTTCTCTCGATGGACGGCCAGAACCTGAGCCTCTTAATGCATTGCATCTGTGACCATTCTACTATTAGTCGAGTACTCATTCACTTGACATTTACCTTGAGTTCGTCCCTTGAGCATTCCTCGTCCTCTTAATCCTCATTCCTTTCAACCCTACTCCCCTTAACAATTCCTCTATAACCTTTTATACAGTAGGGATGCTTTGTCCTAATAAAAGGGAGCCCTTGACCTTCTATAGTCTTGTCCATGACTCACATTTCTGTCAATAAAATACATCAAGATGTCAAAATATCCATGGTCACAAACTTAAATCATATCAAAATCAAAAGGCAGACTGCTCCCTCGAAGGATAGCTATATTATCATTGCTGTAGCTAATAGACTGCTCCCTCGAAGGATAGCTATTCAAAGCCCTTATATATAAATCAAAATATAGACCACTCCCTCGAAGGATGGCTATGAGAAATTCTTGCTACAAATAGCAATATTTTTAGAAGCTTCCCGCATTGATCAGCTTCACAAATGATCACCAAGCAAATGACATCTCTCTGTAGGCTTCTCGCATTGATCAGTCTCCCCCCCAAAAAAAAAAAGAGTCATGGACTTGGCTTATAGTTGTCTTAGGGTCTCCTATAAAAAGGGGCACAGTTATCTCTGCTCTTAAAACGGGTTACCCTATCCTCCTCTCCTATCACCTGCTCAAGGGACTTCGAGCTCACTTTAGTGTCAAAGTGATTCGATTACCGCTCTAACACAACCTTTGGTTAATGACATCATGCATGAATGGGGCTCTTAGTTCTAACAACCCCTATCTATGTTGTCCTTCTGGTCCTTGTCAATGAAAGAGCAATTTGCCTTTCACCTTTTCTCTACACTTTGGTCACATCCACCATCATCATGGTCCATATCACATAGTTTATATGGACAACAATACACATGGAAACTATCGACCCACCTCAATTTATGTTAAGCATAAACCAATACTTGCTGACACATAAATATACCTCAATTCATTTTTAGCATACATCCATCACGAATATGGAAAATTGCTAGGGATGAAAGACCCTCGACCAATGTTACAGAATACACCATTTGGAAAAGGCTGTAACATCTTTTTCTCCTCCTCATTTCGACCATGACCCAAACCAATCATCGACCACTTTGTCTCTTAGTCCGAACTACATTGGTCTTAGGCCCCCTCCAATCTGGGCTATGTAGGCAACACTCAGTGGACACGACCATCTTCTGGGGTTAGCTCGACCACCCTTGTTTGTTCATCTCTCTGATGGACAAACCTTCTTTCCTCCTCTTGACCATGACCTTGCCCTCGACCACAACCAATCTTTTACCTTTGACCCTTCCTCCCTTTTAGGGAGAACTACATTGGCCTGAGGCCCTTCACACAAGGGCTATGTAGGCAACACTCAGATCACATAACATCTTCTGAGGTTAGCTCGGCCACATCCTTTCATCCATCCATCCACCTTGACCAATGACCATTGGAGATCATACCTATCTCCTCTGACCCTGACCACTTCCAAGACAATGTTGCCTTGGTTATTTTTGCCTGTATGCTATTCCACGACTGGTTAGCTGAATTGTGCGTAGACTATTTTTGGACCCTCACAAGTATAGGATCACACGCTAGTTGATCTACACTACTTGTGACTTTTTCATGTTTTTGGGAGCACTTCTTGAGCCTGGGATACCTGGAACACGATGACCATTTGAGCTATAGCTATGATTGAATAACCCGATCAGCAAACTACTATATGCTGGGGCCCGGTTACTTCAATTTTGGCACTCCTCGACCCTTGACCTGTGAGACTTTGACCTGACCATCTCGTGCAGTGGTATGCATGCAATCATGACCTTTGCCACGTTCACCCTCACCCTTTTTCATCCACTCTTTGTCAAATCGGCACCCGATTCCCAGTTCCCTTCTCTTGACTCCTGCTTTGAGGGGGAATACCTCATCCATAATCAGGGCAATCCAACCTCTTTCTGCTTTTGTCTTGTAGTTCACTTGAACAACCAACAAGATGAAATCAACCTTATCCACACCTGGGGCAACCACCTCCTTTTTTTTGTCTTGCAGTTCATCTAGAACAACCAACAAGACAAAAAGGGGCAAATGTAGACACCAAAATCGTGTCTACTCCCCTGGTCATCCCCCATTTTATTCTCCCACACCTATTTAACCCCTGTCGACCATTTTCCCACTAGCCTTGACCCTGGCAACATGTCAAATTGAGCAGAAGGCTAAAGTTAGTCTCTGTCCCCATTTTGCATCTGCCGACCATGGTCACCACCCGATCGACGTCACTGACGTCGGTCACTTCTCGGTCGATGTCGGTGGTCTTACCGGCATCGATTCTCCTTATCACTGCATTCTCGACCCAAACACAGGAACCATTATTCCGTTATCTGTTATCCATTAGGTTGCCAATCTATTTTTGCGATTGGTTATCGAACTGTCCTTCAATCAATCAGCAAAAACCATGAACATTCGAACAATCCACCATTCAAAAAACTCTTGCGATCAGCCAACTCTTGCATCCAACCAATCTGCATTCAATCTCTTGCATTCTATCTCTCCAGTACAGGCATTTGCTACACTGAACTCCTGCGACACAGTGATAATGTCAATCATGTCTCCAACTTTATTTGCAGCACGTAATAGGTAAGCGTTTGTTTTGTGCTTTCATTTTTACTCTCTGGTTATTATTTTTTTATTTACTAGTCATCAACTCCTATTTAGACTTAGACTACATACCCGAGACCTTACTTCTTCCCGTATCACCTCTGTCTACCATTCCAAAATATACAGTCACTCTGCCCAGATCCCTATAAAAACCCCCAAACAATCCCTCTGACTCCTAAACCGACTCCTTAACCCTTAGACACCATTCTGCAACTCTAAAACCTATCCAGACCCTGACCAGACCCGACCAAACCTGACCAGACTCGACCAGACCTATCCAAGAACTGTTGCCTCGATCGATGCCGGTCATTACCCCGACCGACGCCGGCACAGAGACCAATGCCAGTGACTATGCAGAATAGTTCCCTACATATTCAGGGACGCATTTCTAATTTTTGTCTTTTATTTCATTCTGTCTTTTATTATTTCCATTTCTGTCAAATATTTCTGTTTTTAATCAGTGGGTTGATATCCTTCTAGGAAGTCTTCGTACTTTCAGGATCAGGCTTTTGCTTGACAACCCACCGTCTCCTCGTCTAACATTTTTCCGTGTTTCAGTTTCTTTTTCTTCACAGGTGTCATTCCTCCATAGCCAAAGAGGAGTACCTTCCAACGTCTGATTTTGGTGCACACGACTACAATCAGGTATCTTCTAACCTTGACCATTTTTAGTTTCTTATTTCTTCTTTGAATGTAGAAAGCGAAATTAACATAGAAACAATCACCTTATAAAAATTTGGGGGTTTTTGTTATAAAGTTTGTGGGCATTATTTGATAAGGAGGAGATATTTTTTTAAATAAAATAGATTTTAATTTTAAATAAATAATTGAAATGGAGATTTTATTAAAATATTTTATATGTTTTTTAAAGAAAGGGATAGTTTTTAAGTTTGAAAAAAAAAATGAGTGAAGGACTGAGGAAACTCTTGGATACCCTAGCCCCAACCTCCCCTCTCCTCCCCTTACTCCCTTTCCCCACCTCCATTCTTCCTCCAGACTACCCTATACAGAGCACTACTCGACCCCTACTCCTTACAGTCCACTATCAAGTCTAGAGTTAGAATTAGAATTATAATTTTATGATTATAATGGAAACATTTGAAATGTGTATTGTTATTTAATGTACTCCATAAAAACAAAATTGACTGCCCATGTGCTATCAAAATAGATCAATCAATATTATTAAGGTTATCTTTATAAATCCACCACCATCCATTGACTATCACCTTTAAAAAAGAAGCAATTTTATTAAAATAAAAATTCATAAAGTTTGTTTTTTGTCTTAAAAATGATTGATGATAGAAGTGGCTTGGTGGCTAAAAAATTTATGTTAAGTCATCTAACTTGTGGTATATCACAGGTTTGAAGATTTTTAGCTTCATTAAAAATATGTTTTTGGTGTAATGCATGTGATTGTTTTACAAACAAAAGGTTATAAAGTGAATTAATTAAATAAAACATATTTATCTTATAATGTATGTGATTGAAAAAAATGTCATGATGGCTAGCTTATTTGAATAAAATCATTTTATTTATGGGGAGAGATCTAGTGTTCAACACCCTTTATGAGTGTTGGTTGGAACTATAGTATTCACTATGGTGGGGATTATTTGATTATTTGGAGGAACTAAAGCATAATCAATGTAGATAGGTCCTGTTGAGGTATACAATAATGTATATAAGTCCTAGTAGGTGAAGTGATATAATGTTATGTTAAAGATGAATCTCTAGCTTGTATGCCCATCTGCCTCTATTATTGTCTCTGTTATTGATTCTTTCATCTCAAAAGTGTAGTAAAATCCAAATTAATGGTATTTAAATTGAAAATTAACATCTTAGACATTATAAGAATATTTTTACATAACTTTTTATGCAAGATCATTGAAAATTTAAAATAATTAGTAAGGTATTGTGGATCATATAACTTCCCTTTTGTAAATGTGATTAACTGGACAATTTGATCACCACCTCTAAGAATAATATAGTCTACTCTCACCTTGATTTTCTCTATGGAGGTGTGAAAAAAAGTGTCAAAATAAGGTTGGTTGATTGTTTGTCTATGTACTATATAAATTCTTAGAATGAACACTTATTTTAGTATCTCAACTACCTTAGTATTTAGGACTATCAACTATTCCACTAATTCCTTAATTTTACTATACCACTCAAGTAAGTCCCTTCTCTTATAACTTATATAAGCTTGGGACAATTGATGTATATCAAAGATAATAGGTTCAAGTATGGATATGCTTGATCTTTGACTACTTTATAAATATGATGCAACTTGACATCTGAAACGTTCAAAGATTCATTGAAATTTACTACATTACCTAATGTGGTTGGGATTCAACCCCTTTCTTGTGTATGTAAATCACTAATTTTTATAGTGACTGAGCTGAATTTTGGACTTTATTCAATATGTCCTCTAGGGATTTTAATCTATGTTGAGACTCTAGTCTCCTATTTATCTATTGGAAACTATAAAACATCTTATTTAGTACACCTCTTATGCCATCTACCATGAATATTGGATCCTTTTAGAATTCATAATCCTCTCTAAGAAGGGTTTTTGTCTTCTCAATTAGTGAAAATATTTCTTATTCTCTTCTAAATTCTAATTGTTGTTCTCCCCTTTCCATCTTACTCTTTCTTACCCTCTTCAATTGATTAGTTGTTTCCATCAAACTCAATAGTTAGCTTAGGCTCTTCCACTATGACCAAGTTCTTTCTTGACACCTTTTATTCTTGTAAATTTTGTATCCATGAAGGGGTGAAGATTAATTCTTAATTCAAGGCTACATGTGTAGAAGTGGTCACTAGGGGTGGAATGGTTTTTGGATGCATGAGTGATGATGGAGTAGATGAAGGGGGTGTACTTAGAGTTGTAGAAGGTGTAGGTATAGGAAAATGTGGACATACATGTTTCTCTCATGAGACTTTGATATGAAGATGTATATTTATTATATAATTTATGGTCTTAGGGGATTATTTGATTAATGAAACCATGAGATAAGCTGGCTTAATAGCTTTAGATATGGTTGAGTTCATCTGAGTGAAGGAATGCATTGGTGGTGTATAAGCTATGAATATATGCTGTGATACTAAGTCTGTAAAATATGGACTTTGAGAAATGATGGCAAACCCCATTGTGGACTTCTTGGTGTTATGTTAGCAATTAAAGGTCAACAAGATACATAATGGAAAATTTGTTTAGTTTTTTCAAAAATTAGCTAATGGGCCTATATATAATATTGTCTATGTTTCTATCCTTAGTAGCATCAATCAAAGAATTAGGAGTTTTAATTGAAACTATAACTATATGAATATAACTAGTAGTATAAATAATAGACACTAAATCTAATGTAGGGGTATGAATTATGGTCATGGTGGGAGGAATAGTTTTAGTAGTTATGATGGTGGTAGAAGTAGTAATAACATGAATAGTAGGAATACTAATAGTAGTGGAATTATTTGGGATTATGTTTCATATTTATATATTCAGTAGTCATAGGGTTTATGCCTGTAGCATCTGTAATTGCTTGATCTATATTACTTGCATGAGGAAGACTAAAAACATGGTTGTTAACATATACCTATGTAAACACCTCTTAAGGGACATCTGATTGTTATTGATGTTCTATTTCCTTCCCTTCTTCCCCTATTTTTTATTCAATCAAGCCTTTCTCTACCATTTCATCTTTTGTATTTGAATACACTAGTTTTAATCATCTAATTAAATATTATGGTGGCCTCTCCTCTATTGTGACCTTAGGGGCCTATAGATTTGTCATAAAGGTCCTCTTGAATTTACTTATTATAGAAAGGATAGATGTAGTATATACCAAAGGAGAAGGGGGACATACTTACCAATGGTGCTAGAACTAGTTGAACAATAAAGACTACAAGTGTGGATATAATAGGGGACCTAAGAATCAAATGTGTCCATGTTTCTATAGAATGAGATTGTTTACATATGTATTTTGGTTTTTTAATTCCTGTAAGAATCCTAGATGTTAGTTTTTCACCTTTCTTAGCTGGGCTCTCTTGTTATGTCTAGAATTAATTAGTATTCTTTATTTTAGGTGCATCATCCTTAGTGATGTTAGAATCAAACTGACTCATTTATGAAATCCTCATTACATCATAACACCATTCATTATAAAATAAAATTATGATTCATCTTATGCATTGATATATATGTAATCATGGCCATATGATTGGTATCCATATTTGGTCTTAAGGATATCACAAAAACTATCTATGTGATTGACCACCACACCTATGGGGTCATAATATCTAAATTATACCCTTTTGAGATTGAAAGTAGAATTTTGTTTTGAGTATTTAGGGAATTACTCCCATAATTGAAATTGTTTCCTTGCTTTACTAAGGAAATTTTTATGCAAGACCCCTAACATGGAATTTTTATAATTTTGGTCTATACCATCAATTAGCTATTAAGTTATCTCATATTCAACTAGTTTATCTGGGACTAGCTTGGGCATGTATAGTTGCACTGTCATTGTGATTTCTACCATGACCACCTTATATTTAGGATAGTAATTATTGTCTCCCAATTTTTTAAGTGACCTCTTATCTCTTCAGATAACCTTGGCATAATTTTACATTAATGGATTTGCATAATGCTAGGTAGAAGGTGTCTAATATTTAATGTATAGATTTATTAAATTTATAGATGTGGAAAATTCTATATTTATCACATTTACTATTTTTAGGGTGATTATTTTGAAGGTTCCCAAGGTTATACATTTGGAGGTGTGACTATAACAAAAATTACATCCAATAAAGATGACAATATTTGTAAATTTACTCCATGCCTATTTTGAGCTTGTCTTTGATGTTTCAAATTTAAAATTATATCTCTCCAAGTGTAGGGATGATTTTTATATCTTAAATAATAGGTATGAGATGAATACAAATTTCATTGACATAGGTGATAATAGGGGCACCATAAATTATATTTAGTAAGGCCATGGTAATTCTAACTCCAGGTTTGAATCAAATAATGGGAGTGGTATTCAGTTTGATTTTCAAAGCAAAGTTATTAAGGTTGACTACCCATGATCACAATGTGTCCCTAATTTTTTTATGGACTAACCATTCACTAACTATTGGATAATCACATGTCATGTCTGGTATGGACAATATTTAGTATCATTCAAAAATATTACCAAACACATAAGATACAAGTACCATACTATGTATTCTATGTAAGATATTGCCTGTGCATGTGCCAACAATAAATAAATTAAAAAGGAAATAGACACATGGAAATACATATGGATTTTAAACAACTTTGTTAAGTCCAATAAATTTAATGGAAAGCAAGTCATCTGAATTCTCTTTATCTTGGAGAGGTAGTTGGTCTACACCATTGTAAGGTTTCACATTGTCTAATTCTATGTAGAGGGATAAGTAATAACGGAGTTTGTTGTTGAGCATAATTGATTCAAATTCAGTGTCCTTAAATTCCTCCTTATTGGTAAAGTAGAAGAGAGATGCAACAAGGGTGTCTTCAGCCACCATTAAAGTGTTTATAGAATTTTATATTTGAATTTGAAAGTTAGAGATTTTTTAATCTCTGAAGAGCTTTGGATAAAAATTTCACAAATGTAATTTGATTTGATTTAAAATATGGTATATTAATCAAACAAAAAGTGGTGAATTGATTGTGAAAATATCCATTCATGAGAATTAATTATATTATAATGGTCATTGTCAATCATTTTTATATTTTGAATTGAGTTCATGACATATAATTTTATGGGATTTTATTAAACATATATTGATATGTTTCTTATTTTTTATTGCCTAGTCACCCTTTTATCTTTAATATGTTTATCTGCCTTTCATAGATGTCATCTTTTCACTTAGTCATGTCCTTATTTATGTCTTTGTTTGAGATAATTAGGTTCACATTCATATATGGCCTCTAAATATATTGCTATGAGACACATGATGTTTTATCACTTCATCACTTGGATTATACCTTACATTAGGTCTTGAGTCTTTATTAGTGTATAATGATAAGATGTGATTATAGATGGTAGCTAACTATTTGAAGTTGGATATGTGGTGGCATCTGTGAGTGACATGTCTATTGATTGTGCAAAAGATGACACATGGTAACCTATCACTTTGTAATTTCATCATAACCTTTGTTATCTATAATTTTTAGTTTTCAATCTCCATGCTATGAGATGATGACATGTGTCAATATATTTCTTAGTTTCTTAGTCACATAAGTTCATAACTTATATTTTTTGGTTTATAGTATGAGACTGAGATATATGATGACACATGGCATGATATTGCTATGTCACTTGATCACAACTATATGTAAATTTATATTTTATTTCATAGTCTATGATACATGGATATGGTGACATGAGGCATAATATCCCTACATCCCTTAGTCATAGGCATAAAAGACTTTGAAATTTGAGCACATGCCTATGATGAAGCATGATGGAGATGTGTGAAGTAATCTCATTCACTTGGAATATTTGAATAGATAAAAGACTTATTTTATTATACTAAAATATCATGATAAACCAAAAGAGGGATATGTGGAATAATGTTATCTAGTCTGGATGACAAAATTAAGGGGTTTATGTACCTAGTCGATAATAGGTCATAGTGTTGTTTAGATTTAAAAAAAGGAGATCGACTATCGTTAAATTTTGAGTGCAGGAGAGACATGTGGCAAGTCTAATGCTGATTTATAATGTAAATATGACATGTGAATCAAAATAAATAATTTGGACAAGAAAGTAATTAGATCAATTAGTCTTATAAAATAAAACCTGACCTTTAATTAATTAATGTCTCAATTTTAAGCCAAAGTTTGAAAGATAATTCATGAATAATAAAACTTAGGATTTAGTATGTTTGGGTTTAAATTCATTTTATGTCTCATTGGGGCATAAAGATAATACTTTTAAGAAAAAATTGGTCCCTATTTGAAAATTTGAAATGGCATGTGTTGGTCACAATAGACTGTTCCACTAAGCCTCCTTGCATAAGGAAGGTTTTATAATATCTTGGGATTATTGGTATTGGTCATTGAATAAAATACTTTTATATTGATAGATGCATAATAAAAAGAGATGAACATCTTAAGACCACATACTAATGAAAATAGACCCCATTAATCAAGTGAACTAGACACCACTTCCTTACATTCTTTGTCTCTTGCTCTAACAAACAATACCATCATTTAATCTAGCTACAGAGGATAAATGACATGCATGTTTAAAATATATATCTTCTATCACATATAACAATATATGACATAGGATTGATGTTCTTAGTAACTAAAGTCTTAATATAAACACTAATTAGACCAAAAACGGATAAACTGAACCTCTAGATGACTACAAATATAGTTAATCTCATATTGAGGGAACAAAGGCAAAAAAATCATCTGATAAGATTTTCCCGACATATAATCTAAATATAATTAAATATCCTTAATTCAAGGTTTGATAAAAAATTAAAAGTAGACTTGAACAATATCTTTCCTAAGATAGACTCCTTTTTCATTTCAAAATTCTTATATGCTTTACTTGCTTTCAATTCAAGAGGTTTATAGTTAACAATATTACCTAAAAGTTATTCTTTAGATACTTCAATCTTAGGCACACGGTTTGAAGACTCTCCTTCATGAAAAGTATATTCATCAACTTCTTATTGACAAATCTCATAAAATCCTTCAATATATTACTCGTTAAATTTTTTATAGCCTGGACTTGCTTTAGCAGTCATCTGTAACTCTACCATTTCTTTGATTTGAAATATCAAGAATTGTGAATTTATCTATGACCTACCTAAGATGAGAATATAATAATTATTGGAATAAAATGATTAAATGAGATAAATTCTCAATTTTGGGATACAAAATAAACAAAGTAACAAGATGATTCAAAATATTATGTGAAAAAATAAATTTATAGGATGCTATGATACAATATTTCTACGTTAGTAGATTAATTAAAAAACAAAGGTTTCCTTGGATGTAAACCTATGATGGAGGAAGGAGGATGAATGGCCATGGATTCATTATTAAAATAGAAACATATTACATAACTTTTTTATAAACTTGTAAGATCAACTTTCTGATATTTAAGATTGCATTAGGTGTAAGGATAGAACACAACTATTCTTAGACTCAACTTCTAGAATTCATACTAAAGACTCGAATGATAATGAAAACTTTGATGTCAAAATCAGACCACACCTTATCTATATATAGTATATGATAGGTCCTATACATATTATTATATTTGGTGGTGTCTATCACATCATAATTTATATCTATACAAAGATGCTTTATTGGTCATGTTTTTGAATTATAAAATGTAATAATGTCAATCCATAGCCAAAACTTGAAATTAATTTTATAAATAGACACTATTTGAACTGTGGCTATAATATGATGATGGTGACACTAGATGTGGGTCCAACAAGGCTTTCACTTTGGTTAATAAGTCATTTTCACTAATGTAATTAAAAAGGCATCTTATTTTAAATACATGACATGTATTCCAATATATCCCATATTCATATTCATCATGTTAAGAGTTATATAAAATAAATATTTCCATTTTAGTCTCTTTCATATGATAATATGTACAATAGTGTTAATAGAATAAATTTATTATTCATAAATTACATGCAGGCCAAAATGTTTGAGAAATATATAGAGGTATTGATGGATAACAATAAAAAAAAATTCGTTGGATAGAAACATAAAATCGAGGAAGGAGGCCGGATGGTTTTGAATTCACTATTAAAATAGAAAGAGATAATAAAGATTTATTACAAACTTTTAAGATCAAATTTCTAATATCTAAGCTCACACTAGGCATATGACTATTCTTAAACTCAACTTATAAACTTAAGAATAAAGACTCAAATGCAAATGAAAGCTTAGATGAGGAACACATTTAAATTATTATTTCTAGAAGAGCAACTAGTCTAGATAATGCTACCTTCAAAACCTGCATGGGAAGTTAGGATACCAAGAAGAATGAAATAAATAATATCTAAAAATGATAATTAGTTAGAACTAGAATAAGGAGAAGAAGCAAACCATTATGAAGACTAATATTATTTTCATGAAATATATATTATAATAAAATCATCTAAAAATCTTGTATATTCCAAAGAATAAATATATGAAGAACTATTGGTAGAAGAAAACAATTATAAAAAGGAGTTGAAAGAAGAAGAAAAAGATATTTAGGTTCATGTTCAATCTCATTCCAAATGTAACCTTCTATGTGATACCGTTATAACACCTCAATATCACAAGCTATTATACATCACAAAATTGATTTATGAGAGGTATGCATAATTTATATCTATTGAAATAAATGGTAAATAGTTAGATTGTCAAATAGATATTGGTGCTTCATTATCTTTTGAAAAGGGTGCTATAATAAGAAATTAGGAAAATATTCATACAAAAAGGGCATATCAATCTATGGATGTTCAGGGTAATACTTTAATTTATGATAATTATAACCACCAAGAATCCATGGTCATATAGGGAAATACATTTCATTATGATTTATTCACACACAATGATATGCTTGTAGATGTACTCTTAGGAGGAGCCTTTATATATTCATATTATCCATATGGTGTCATTTTTACAATGTTTTATTTTCAATTAGTGGTGAAATAATTAGGGAACCTGGGCTAACACATGCCACATAACAATATCTTAAAATTATGAGCCAATAGCCTTTGAAAATTGTCCGAGCAAAAATTTAAGAAACATGATAAATTAAAAAAAAAATTGTTCATATGACCCAAATAAATTATCATAAAAAAAGATGCTGAAAATGGAAATCAAAATCCAATAGGGAAAGAAAATGAAAATAGGAAAAATAACTCCTATCCCTAATTGTGATCATGAGGATATGCAAAAGACAATAAAATAATTGTTAAAGGATAAATTTATATAACCATCCTCTTCTCCTTTTTTTTGTTCATCTTTCATGGTCAATAAGAACTCAAAGCAGAAGAGAGAAAAAAAATGAATGGTTATAAACTATATACATATGAATGCCATTACTAAACCTTGTCCATATCCAGTACTAGATAAGTCTTACCTATTTCAAAAGGTAAAGTGAAAAAATCCTGCCATTTTGACAATAATTCTAGTTTTTATTAGATAAACATTAAAGAATTTGATATATTAAAAGTTGCTTTTAGTTGTCCATTCAATCATTTTAGTTGGATTGTAATGCCATTTGGGCCAATGAATTCTCCAACTTAATTTTATGCCCATATGGATGAGATATTTAGAGGAAAATTTTAATTACTTTGTGTATATATAGATGATATTTTGATATTCATTGAAACATTAGAATATCATTTACTGCACCTAAAAAGATTCTATGATATAGCAGAAAAAGTAGGTATTGTATTGTCAAGTACTAAACTTCAGCTTTCCCAACAAAACTTTAATATTTTAACAATGTAATTTGAAAATAAAATATTAAAATTACAACTTCATATTATGAAAAATATCTTTGAATTCCATGATGAAATGGATAAGTAAAATCTTCAATTATTCTTAGGAGTGTTAAATTATATCAATAACTTATATCCTAATTCTGGTTATGATAGAGCCCTACTTCAAGATCTTCTCATGAAAGGAAAAAAATTTCACTAGTCTAATGATCATATTAGGTGTGTATAATAAATAAAAAATAAGATTGCTTATTTTCTTGCACTTCATGTCCCATCGTCAAAAAATTATAATGTACATATTGATGCTTGTGATGTTGCATGGGGTATTGATTTATGGTGTATTGAAAATTCAAAAGAATATATCTATGAGTTTGTAGAAGGAATATCTACCAAAGAAGTCAAAAAATGGATCTCCTCTAACAAAGAGATATATCTAGTGAAAAATATCTAGAGAAGTTTGCATTAATGTTAATGCATCTAAAACATTTTTCTATCATAATTATTATATCATGTTCTTAACTTTTGAGGAAAAGGATCATTGTAGGAAAGATGGTAGAGGTAAATACTATACACATGGAAATATTATTGAACAAGTTTAATTATACAATTGATCATATTTTAGGAGAGGAGAATATCATTGCTTATATGATAAGCCACACCCTAAAACTTCTTTGATGTTTCAACTTGTTCATGGTTTAATCTAACAATGATTAAAAATAAAAAAATAATAAATTAAATGTTTTGATACATGAAATTTTTTTGTGTGAAGGATTGAATTCTCAATATTTGATATTTTTCATAGTCACCTCAATGGACCACTAGATCTTAGGATCTGCACATGTAACTACAAGAGAAAATGAAGGTGATATCACTATTTAGAGGCTTAATAATGAACTTGATATGCACCGATTTTTATATCTTATCAAGCATCCTAATTGGACATGGTTGATAAATATTATGACTATAGATAATGAATAACTTTACATATTTTGGCCCAATGTAATTCATGAACAAGAAAGGAATTATATTGACACTGTTTTACATAGAAATCATACAAAAGAGATTATAATGGAAATATTGATTTTAGATAACTACATGAATTTATGAAAACTAATATGGAAAATATTGTAATACACGTCATGTATTTCAATAATATGCTTTTTTAATCCCATCAGTGAAAATTAATTTCTAACAAAAGTGGAAGCCTTGTTGGATCCACAACAAAATTCATCATCATTGAATGTAACCAAAGATCAAATAGTATATCTTGATAAAATCAAATTCAAATTTTAACAATGAATTGACATTAGTGAAGTTTAAATTTAAAAAACATGGCTAACAAAGTTGTTATCAGAGGTTCTTGAAAAACTCCAAAACATGCTAATTATAGGGATAACTTGTGCAGTTGAAATTAAAAAAGAATAGTTGTTGGAAATTCATACTGAATGATTCCATTAAAGACTAAGTTGAGCTCATTAGATGAAGACATGAAAAATTAATGTATACATAATAGTCAGTATAAACTATATGAATAACATATTCAAACATCCATAATGTTCATTGCACACATATTAATAAGTACAAGATATATAGGAAAAACATTCAGGATGATATATTAATCTCTATCACATACATAACCATTATCAATTAAAAATGGGTATTATTTATAAATATTTTTTAAAACATTATTTATTCATATTATAACCTTTTACTATGCTAAAAGAAAGGACTCTTTGCATTATGATATCAACTATTATTCTATGAAAGGTCTCATACATACAAAAGATAATATAAAATAAAAAATAGATTAATTCACACACATGTTCATCAACTGTACTTACAATTTTATTCATCCCCATTATTCATCCAACAATTTCCCAAACTTAATTTGTTATTTAATCTCAAGACAAGGTCACAACAAAATCCTCTAAACTGACACCAAATAAATGAAAAAGAAATAAGAGTCACAGTTATCACCTCAGGGGCCACTTACTAGTTTTCACCCTTTGTACACTACATATCCACCATTTTAGGTTTTCAACTAAGTAGTGTACTATCCTACCACCCTTTTAGGTTTGCAATAGACTAGCATATCCAATGGATACCCTTTACGTGTTTTCAACCATCCTATACCCACTCCTAATGTTTAAAGTTATCCTAAAAAATTGTGTAAAACTTGTGAAAACTACAAAATTGGATTGCACAATACCTACTAGGTGGATGGTGGCATGCTTTGAAGTGGTTATGCAATAGGCTACTGCTATGATGGTTTTACTTATACTATGGATGAATCACTTGGTTGCATAAAATATGTTAGTGCGAGTTGTTGTTAGGTGTCTACTTTTGGCTTCAGAACTATCTTCTTCTATTGTAAGATCTACTAGAGTTACTAATATGGAATGAATTAAGACTCATCCACAAGTTGAGCAATGGAAGGATTGATATATGAAATATATTTCTTAAGCATCTTCTAGTCCATTAACACTTCTCATACCATAGTTTTTATTATGCATAATGAGATATATATTACAATCAAGTTCTACACATCTTCATCTTATATGCTATTAACAAGTTTTTTAGCATTGGATAACTTGAGATGTATATCCAAAACCAACTCATCCAATCTATCTTCATGTTTTTGAGATTGTAGGCCACTAAATGTAGTGTGCAGAGTCTCATTATGCTAAGATTGAAGTTTTTTGTATGGTGTCATACCTCAAATCCAAAAATTTCTTATGGTCCTTGCTCATCACATCATAAATAGATGATGCAGAGCATGTACAAAGAAAACATCTTGACCTTTGTTTCTTAATCCACTCCCTTAAGAAATGCTTACAAGACCACTTATTTATGAAAGATTATAGATTTTAATTATATTTTAAGAGGATTAAAATAGTTTATTAGTTCATATAGGGTCCCTTTAGTATCTCATTCCCATACCAACACTCTCATATTCTCCACTCACACCCTTACACCACTCTACATACAGTTGTCACACTCATACTAGCCCCATTTTTGGGCTTTTATTCCTTGTAAAGATTTGTACTTTCACATATTTGAAAACCAACTCTTCATGTAGGTACCCTTCATTGTAATTTATCTATCTACCAAAATAGAGACCCTAACTCTCTATTTAGGTCACTTTTTAAACTTGATTTTCACCTTTATTGACCCTAATTAGGTTTGTTAGGTCTTATTATGACCATGTCTACTTACAATTGGTTCAAAACCATACAAAAAGGTATGAAAAAATATGTAATCATAAAAATCCTTTTTTATATTAAAAAATGTAACTCCACACAAACATTGATGAGTTTTGTCTAGATAGATTAGGAGATAATCAACTAACCCTAGTTTAGGGTTTTACCTTATCTTATCTTGGCCAAGACCTCTTAAATTCCACCAATGGAATTTGAACGAATTTAAAAGCCTAAAATTAGGTTTTTATGGTTTTTATAAACCCTTTGAAAATCTTCCAATCCCTAAATTCCACTATTCATCCCATCGTCATAAATTTTTAACTCAAAATATATTCTATTGGGCACGTAAACTGTTAATTTCTAGGTCTATGTAATAGATACAAAAATCTCACATCATTATTGAGTGAACACAAGGTTATAATACCATTAAATAATTTATTACACACTCTTTAAAACATTATATAACATTAACATTCAAATCTTTGTCTTTGTCTTTCAAGAAACATTACATAGACCACATTGACAACAATTCCATACAAGAAACATGGTTTGATTTCAATCTTTTCAAAAATCCAACAAAAACTTGGAATTTAATTTGAATTTACCACTTTAAAACAATATCAAAAAATTCAAATATTCATTTCAAACATTTTACACAGTTAAATCCATACTTTTGTTCATAATAACAGTTAACACTCTGTCTCAGTCATAAAGAACAAGGAAATTGTTACACAATCAACAAGGTTCCAATAATATTTATTGTTACTTATTGAAATTTATAAAATAAAATGCCTTACATAAACCTTAAAACTCATACATAACAATCATCAAATACCTTTTGACTCTCTATTCGGTAAAACAAAGTCTATAATATAAAATAGGAAACACACCATAACTGGAGTTTGTGTTACCTCCTTTAAGAACATGGGTACTTTTCATGTATTGATCTCTCCAGATTTCTCCTAAAAAAACATATTTTTTCTACCAATCTTAATTGAAATCCATCATTCATTTCATTCTTCCATTCAACAGCATACACTGTGCACAACAAATGTAAAAGACCTCAATAGGGTTTATTTTCTTTCATTCCTACAAAAAAGGGGTTCTAAAAACATTCCCTTCTTCTACATACAAAACTGATATCATTCTCCATTAATCTATATTTGAATGGAATAATCTATAACCTTATAAAATTGACTCTCTATACTCTTAATAATGTGCATAATTGAATCTTGGAGCTATTCCCACATAGAATCTATATGAAAAATTACATACCTTTTCTCATGTTTTAACAATATAACCACCATATGACCATGCCCCATATACTAAATCATATATTAAGGGATTTTACATAATATTAGGCCTCTTAGACACCTTTTTAACATGTTTTACACCTTGGTCAACCTCATACAATGAATGAACATCCCTTTACAAGGCTAAGAAGATTCAAAATTTCAAATAGTGCATTTTGGAGGGAAACTCCATAATTCAAATTTTATGCAACTTGTACAAACCTAAATCACTCTTAAGACCACATTAGGAACTAATAAACCTATAAAAAATCTAAAAGACCAACTTAAGACCAAAAATGAATCAACTTGGGTTCAACATGGGATACCCTTGCATCATACTACTAAGATGAGGAATCTTTGCCACATGTGTGGGATGATGCACTTGGTATATGTTGTTGCCTGCATTGATTGAACTCCTCTTGAAGTTGTCTACCTCCACTTGCCTCTCATAGAGGTGTACATGATTTTGGGCCCCATATCTAGGCTTCATCTACTTCACCTTCATACTTGCACATGAAATAACAATGTTAAGCAAAACATATCTACTACCTTTTCATCCTTGCCATGTAGGTGTACTCCAATCTTTCTCTTCTTCAATCTGATCCACCTTCTTCTTCACTCCATTATTAACCACTATTATAAATATGCATTCCTCTTCCTTCACCAATACTCCTTGTGCTGCCCATTTTATCTCATGCCCTACTTGTGCTTGTCCTTTGCATACCTCATTCTCATATACATGCTTAGTTTGTTGTTGTACCTCTTCAACATCTTCTTCATGACTATCCACTATCTCTTGTACTTGCAAATTCTACATATTTATCTTCACTATCTCTTCTTCATGATTACTTTCATGGGACTATTTTTTATTTTCCATCTCTTAGACATCCTTCTCTTGTTCATCATTCTCTTTCAAACATTCAACCATACCTTCTTTTGTTGCTTGAATTATACCTAAAAATTTGTCACAAATCAACATATTAGAAACAATATTTGAAGCCTTCATGGCTTCCTCATGGGATGCCTCCTTCTTAAAAAATTTATATCCATCTTCTTTACTTATTTGGTGTCATATCCAAACCATATCCTTTCCATCTTAGATGTTATTCAAAAATCTATCTTGTTTTCCTCTCTTTCATAGACTTTACTTCCATGCTTACATTCTTGTGTTATTGTAAATACTTTAAAAATACACCTTAGCTAGTTGTCAATATCAAACCACCATGGACCCACTTTTGATCCATAGATTAGCTAGTCATCAAGCCGAATTATTTCACACCTTTACTATTGACTTAAATTTTTAATCTATCTATCTACTTTTGACCCCTTTTTCATCCAGGCCCTCGACTGCAGCCAGTCAACCTAAACGGTGATGGTTTATCCTGATCATCGCTAGTCAGGACCACAAGCCTACTTTAAATCAACTTCCATATTTATGTAAGATAATCTCAAATTAGTAACTTACTTATGTGAATTAAATCATCTTTAAAACATTCTTAATTAGCATCTTTTTCCCTTATCTAATTAACAACTTCCTTTTGCCTAATTAATAACTTCTTCCATCCCAATTAGCAACTTCATCCTACAAAAGGAGAAGAGGAGGAAGTGAAATGGATCCACAAATTAATTTGTGTCCATGCTATTGTATTTTTTTATGCAGGTATCCAACATCCCTTCAGAAAGTAAGAAGCAACATTGGAGACCCGAACCTCTATCTATATCACTTTTGAAGGTTGAAGTACCATCACTCTAGCCAAATTGACTCAATCCTCCAGCATCAAGTTACATGTATCTTGTGCTTGTTTTAATTGATTCATATTATTTCTAGCCTCCTTGCCCCAGTCCTATATCAATACCCCCACTTGTTTATTCATAATTTTGTAAATCCCCTTCAATATCCTCCCAGAACACATATACAACTATTGATGGTTAACCCAACCATCGACGGTTACCTCAAGTATCATCGATTATCCAACCATCATAGTTTACACCAGCCACATCTATTTGACCTAACCACCACTAGTCACTATGGCACAAAAATCCAAAAAACTATTTTGAGCCCCTTATTCTTAGCCAAACCCACTTTTATCTATTTCTACCTGATAATAGTAACCTTTTTGATTTTTTGAATCAGAACCTGACCATTTTAACATAAGTATTGGCTTGATTTTACTATTTGTAGTTGTTTTATTTAAATTAGCATTTATTTTGTCTTTCTTTTATGTATTTACTTTCATATCATTGAATGGAAGTATCCTTTATTTTCATTTTTATCAGTGTAATCATTATAATAGTGGATTGACAGCCTCCTAGTAAGCACTATGCTTCTTGGATCTAGCTCACATTAGGTAGTTCACTCAACCATCCATCTAACAAACCCTTTTTCAAGTGTTTTTATTATCTATAGGTTGTTCCTTCCTAGCCAAATAGGAGTTCCCACTATCATCTAGATTCACATGTGCACTTTACCAGGTATTTTCTTACACACCTTACTACTAGTTTCATTACCTTGCTTCTAACTAATAAATGAGTGAAATTAACTAAAATATTTTGACACACCTCGTGGGACGTAGTTCCCTTTTTCTTCCTTATTTTTTGCTCATTGAATGAAATCTAAAAATTTATTTTTGGGCTTAAAATAAACCTTTTGCATACATCAATTGCCTATTTGTCTTAGTTCATCTAGTAACTTAGAAGGCAAAGTAATTGATCATAGTTTTCACACTTATTATCACACAATCAACCAAACCAAAAAATAATTAACACATCAAAACATACTTGAGACAAGGCCTAACTAGGATTTCATCACCTAGCAACAACCTTACCCCTTCCCAACTATCCTACTTGGATTTCACCACCAAGAGGAGAACCAACTCAACTCTCTGGTTGAGTATAAACTTGAAACTTGGTATATTTTGGCTAAGCACCTGACACTCTTACCACTGCAAGATCATGAAGTGAGGGGTTAGGCCCTAATACCAATCCATGTATTGAAGTTAAACATAAAATTTTCCTCTTAAGCACCTAAATAGCCTAAAACCAACCTTAGATTGCCTTTTTAGTACCTGATCTACAAGCTAAATTCCCTCTTCACACTTTCTAAGGCATAAGCCAAAAGCGATTTAAAAATAATTCTAGGATTTAACTCAATTTTAGTGTATGCATTATTTGCCTTGAGCTCTTTTCTTTTGATTGTTCTTTGTGTGAGGTGTGAGTTTCTTCATATCTCCTACCTTCTCATATGGTCTTTACTAGACAATAGTTGAGAAACCAAAACTGATCAACCACCACCTTCTTCCTCTTCCTCCATGGAGTATAATTATAATGATGAGGGTTCACCTCATTTTTCTGTCCCTCCTACCAAAATCCTGGTTATTTTTGAAGGTGATGTGGACTTCGCTACCTTCTTTTAAAATAGTTTGGTTGATCTTCAACACTACCTTAACAACTTACCCAACTGTACCTCTATTGTTTTAGTTCCTCCTATGAATCCTCCTTATGGTATGCCTCCCCACCTTATTGTCTATATCACCTCAACCTAACCCTTGTTGACCCAAGCCTCCTCTTATTCCAATGTCCCATCTACTACCACTACCCAAACCCAATCTAATATTCCAACCTCCAACCAAACACCTCCTACCACACCCCACACTTCACATATATGTTCAGCTTTACCTCTAGTTACCTATACTCCACCTACCATGGGGTTGTCTTATTCCCCTATTTCCACCCTTCCCCTTGTCTCAACCAACCCATCAACTTCTACCCCATTTCATAACTTGGTGCTCTCTATACCTCAAACACTTCCACCCATTAGCACTAGAGTCACCACTCAACCTCAACTTACCCAACCTCAACCCACCACCTCAACCATACCTTTAACTTAACCAACCTCCATTCTTTAACAAGTGCCCATGATAACCTATCAATATGTCTCTAATCCACAAGGGTACATAGCACCATCCACCCAACCATTTGTGTCAATTAACCCTTATGTGACACCATCTCAACCTTTTGTGACCACTTACCAATATGTGGCTTCTTTAACACCTTCTATCACTTATCCAAACATATCTACCACCTAAACTCAATAGAATGTGCCCCTTAATTATGTATCTTCCCAACCCCAACTAGACTTGATCAAGATATTAATGGACAAAATGACCAACTTGGAGTCATCCATCTCCATCTCTCATAACCTTTTATCCTATGATCAAAATTGTAACGAACCCATTCATCAATATATCCCTATCCATGCTTATCCTCCTCAATGGGAATTGCCCAAGTTCTTTAAATTTCAAGGTAAGGAGGACCCCCAACAACATTTGAGAGCATTCCATCATTCTTTCTATTTAATCACATATGATGATGCTCTCCTTCTTCAAACCTTCCCCATGTCCTTATCTAGACCTACCCTTGATTGGTATAGTGATATTTTCTTTTTCTTAACTGGCCCAAATATTTTTAGAACACTTTTCGGTAAACATATCTAAAAAGGTTTTTATTATTGGCCTTTATTCCATTAAGAAATTTGATGATGAGTCAATTGCTGATTTTCTTGCTAGATGGAGAGGTCTCATCAACCAATTTTTTTTTCCCTTACCTCAACCCAAAATGATTAAAATCTTCTCTAGGGGTTGTGCCAACATATTTCCCCCACTCTTCAAGTTCAAACCTTCCAAAATTTTAATGAGGCATTCACCATGACATGAAAACTTGAAAACTAGGCCATTGATGAGGTGAAATTGAAATTAGAGAACAAAAATTCTAGTTTTAAATCTAATGACCTTTCCTCTACCAAAACTATTAACCAATCCAATACCAAGGCAAAATCATCTACAAACTTAGTTTTTATAAAAATTGTGTGACCTCTAACTATTAACGAACCACCTCAAAATAATTATTCAAACCCCCCTCAATAATAAAACCAAAACCAAAACTGAGCTCCTCCAAGACAATATACTCCTATTAGAGAATCGTACACATCCATTTTGGATAAATTTCTCAAATCCAACCTCATCCAACTTCCACCAATTAAACCACCCCAATAATTTTATTCTTCTCACCCCATACCTAGGTAGTATAATAAAAATGACCATTGTGCCTTCCACCATGTTTTAGGACATGACATTAATAGATGTAATACCTTCAAAATTCTTGTCCAAAATTTGATTGATAGTGGAGAAATTGCATTTAATAATCCCAACTCACCTCTTAATTAGTCCCTTGATATTTTTTTCAAACCTTTTCCCAATCATGCTCTTTTTACCCAACCCCATGATAATAAACCTGAATCATCCCCTTTTCATGAGGCACACACAATTAATGTTATTAGTAATGAGCCCATTGTTAAGAAACCATTACCTCAATCAACCAAATGGAAATAATAAACTCACCTTATATTATTTTGAATACCTAAATGGAATAATCAACCACCCCTCTCTCTTCCCTTGATGAAACCTTAGCTACCTCTCCTTTGGTGAAAACACTGAAGGAGGCAACCATTGTTTTAACCACACCATCTTCTCCCCTTCCACCAATTAAAGTGGTATATCTACTCTCCATCCCTTTGGATACCCAAACAAAATAAGTAACCATGCCCATTATTTCACTTGAGGATGTCACACCTACCTCCCCTATCATATAATCCTCCACTCTCCCTTCAGAAACCATCCCAAAAGTGGATATTACATCATCTATCCAACCATAAATTTTGAAACCTTCCATCCAAGACAACAACGAAGAAACCATTCCTTCTTCTCCACCAAAGGAATTAAATTTTGAAACTAATAACCAAGGAACTAAACCCATCTATAAGCCCTTTTCTAGACTAGTCCAAAGACTAGAATTCACTTCTCAACACAAATTTAATAGAGCCACCTTTTGGCATCATCTTGGACTCCCTTACCAAATAAAATCTAAATCCTCAAATTCACTTGAATCTACCTTAAACCAATTATTACCTCTTCATCGAATATCTCTTCCAAAACAATAAGTGAACCATCCCAACCACCTCCACCTAAAATTGCCAAATCACCTTACACCTCTCTCACTAGGCCAATCAAGAACCTAGGGATTCTCTCCACACCTAGTCATGATCATCCCCCTTTGAGGTTAGATTTAACTCCATTTAGTCCACCAAAGGTAAATCTAACTAAACTACCAAAGATGGTAGATTTATCCAAACCTCGACCTCAAACTAGACCCATACCACCTCCTTCCCACTTAACTTCCATCTTAGGACCCCATCCTTCTACCATACCAATTACCTATTCTTCATCCAAGAAACTATCACCCTTTTCTCCACCTACAAGTATCAAACCATCTAGTTCTCCCTCATTTCTAACTAGCTTATCTACCTCTACTTATCCACCTGTAGCTCAACCTTTATCATCCAAATATTCCACATCCAAATCTCTGACCCCTAAACCAACCTTAACCAAGTAGACCCAATCAAAACCCTTAACTAAAACCATTCCTTCAACTCTAACTTCTATAATAAAGCATATGCCCAAGAAGGTTCCCACTCCTAAAACCAAAAACCCACCATCTACAACACATTTACTTGAATCCTACTCAACTATTTTATAAAGGTTGTTGCAAACCTCTTCCATTAGCTTACCTTCAATTAAATTTTTTGACCCTTCACACCCTAAACCCTCTTGGTTCAATGATAACTTGATCTATGCATACCATAGGGCACCAGGACATGAGACATAGAACTTTAAATCTCTCTAAGCACTTGTTCATAGCCTATATGATGAGGATGATCTGTTATCAGATGAACCCTTCTTACCCCTATTACCAATATTTCCATCAACATAACCTACCTAGTCTTTACCTACTATCCCACTCCTATCCAAGGATGAGAAGGAAGAACTGAAGCAAGCATCAAACCCAAAAAACCCCCTTATCTATACTATTCATGTTGTTACATGATCTTAAGCCCAAAAAAAAGATAAGGGAAAAGCCAAAGCCTCCATTTCATGGACCTACCCATCAAACCCTCAAACCACCAACCAAACCCAAAAATCTCTACCTTCACCTTCACAACCATCAAAACACAAAGTATACATTTTGGGAGCTTCTCCCTCCAACCTTTTTACATTCATACAATGCTTAGTATTGAAACAACTTCACCCAACACTGGTGAAAATGAGCCTCTATGAATGAATCAACACTTCACCCCACCATTGCTAGGTGCTGATGGAGGCTCTAGAATCTATAGAGGTTTAGCCAGATGATCCTCAACCTCTTATACCCTTGGTTGGAGCCCTCCAACTATTATCCCTCATCACCTTTTAGGATTTTGAAATCTCATCCAATAATCTTGAAGACTCCAATATTCCCCTTTTTTCACATCATACATTATTCAAACATGCTTCAAGAGGGTTATTATTGATGGAGGAAGCAACATCAACATTATATCCTCCCATGCATATGACCAACTTTAGCTACCCAAAAACATCATGTCAAAAAGTACAATGGTCCTTCACTCCTTCAATGATACCATGGCCACCACCTTAGGGACCATTGTCCTCCACATCCATTTTGGGCCTCACACCATTCCCAAACTATTTTATGTTATAGAGGTGAGTTCAAATACAATGTGTTACTTGGACACCCTTAGATCTATGTTATGAGTTGCATCCCTTCCACCCTACACCACTGTATCAAATTTGAGCATGAGGGACAATTTATTACCATCAAAGTTGATCCTACTCCCTTTGCCTCTTACAATATGATATACTGGCCTAATGACATTCTCATTCCTCCTTTATCTACCTCACAACCAACTTCTAATGAAACCAACCCAACAACAAAAACCATAAACACTTTCACTTATAGCAATGATGAAACATCAACTAGCTCAACCATTTTGTCATCCCAAATTCTAATTGAGGACCCTTTGTAATCTACATTTCAACATCTCTCTTTGGGGTAATATCAACTTTTAGCCTTAGATGCCTTCCCTACTTTGAAAGAGTATGGGAATCTCAAATATGACCCTTCTTATGATCCCAACATCAAAACCATTATCCCTTTTGTTCTCCCTAATAATCAAACAAATTTAAGCTATGGGGGATTTGATCAGCCACTTCTCATTCCCACCATCACATTGTTCATCCGACCATTTAATACCAACTTTTCCTACTTGGACAAACTGGACTTTACTAAAGCTTATCTTTATAGGTGTGCTTGGAAGGGGTTTGGTCTTAGCCTTTATAAACAAGAACCTCATGAGTTACCCATCATCAAAACTTAGAAACCTCATGAGTTCTTTGGCCTTGGGTTTGTACCACCAGAAGAGCTCACATCACCAAAGCCCATCACCACCATCGACAAAGATATTCCATCCTCATCAACCCCACCTTCCTTGAAGTTAGAATACTCTGATATCATCTTATTTAACTTTTTTTAATCAATACTATTAGTTTAGTCCCCTTGACCTATCAAAAGGATGGCCGAACTAAAACCCTTCCTCTCATCCATCCAAAAATGATTGAACATGATTCTCCCACCATTAACACTATCCAATGGCAAGATGATAATTCCATTCTCACCTACCTTAGTCTAGGGGATTCTTCCATTCATAAATCCCTCCCTCCTAAGAACCAAACCATGCTAAATGAATCAACCATTGATGTCAACCTGTGTACTTAGGATAACCCCCATATCATCAAAATCAACCAATCTTTAAATACCACTAAGCTATATGAATAACCTTCTTTCTTTTGAGACTGTAGTATAGCATTTGCATGGTCCTATTAGGATATGCCCCAGATTGACCATTCTATTTCCCTCTACAACATTTTCACTCATCCTAAAGCAAATCCAATTTGGCAAAAGCTTCATAAAATGAATCCTTACATAGCCCTCTTGGTCAAAGCAGAGCTTTAGCATCTCTTATCCATTGACTTCATCCAACCCATTGACTACCCATAATGGGTTTCTAACATCATTCCTATCACCAAGCCTATAGGAGGACTTTACTTCTATATCAAATTTTGTGACCTCAACCTTGCCTCCAAACATTTCATTTCATGACCTATTGTAAGATTAAAAAGTTGATCATTATTGGGTAAGGGAAAGTCATCCTTTATGGCCTCAAAACTCTATCACTATCTTCTTAATCATAAAACCTATGTTATCACTAACACTAACCCCCTCAAGTTCATGCTCTCTAAGTCATATCAAAACCAATGTATGGCTAAGTGGATCATGCTTCTAGCTAAATTTGATCTTGAGTTCCTTATGCAAAATTCCATTAAAGGGAAGGTCATCACTGACCAATTGGCCAAACCCGTCTACTTGATAATCAACCTCTCCTCTTGCCTTTCCAGATGAGTCTATTGTAACTCTTTCTCATGAAGAACCCACCTACCAAATGGCCATGTTTTTTAATGGATCTAAATGCCAAGATGGTGGGGGTGCTAGAGTTATTCTCATTCCCCTTAATGGGGAACCTCTTCCCCTCTCTTTTAAACTTGACTTTGAATGTACCAACAACATAGCTGAATATGAAGCCCTAGTCATAGGCCTCCAAACCACCTTAGCTTTGGGAGTTAAAACCATCAGTATCTTGGGTGACTCCCGACTAGTCATAAACCAGGTCATAGGATCTTATCAATGTAAAAATGATGTCCTCTTAAATTATAAACAACTCATGGATATACTCTTTGCAGCATTCTATCATTACATTTTCTATTCTATTCCTTGATCTACCAATAAATTCGTGGACACAATGGCCTCCCTTTCTTCCTAAATTCTGTCTCAACCCAATGAATCTAAACTATTCATCACCATCCACCACTTTATCATACCCTCATTTATTAGTTATGGTCTCCCTACCATTTTTAGTGTGGTGATGTCTCTTTCTGACATTTGGTATGACCAAGATTTTGACTACCTTAACGTTGGCATCATTCCTCCCAACCTTTCAAAGAATGCCCAAAGATCCTTTGTTCAGAGTACCTCTCATTACACCATACTAGGGGGAATCCTTTACAAATGTGGCTTCAATGGCCTTATTCTCCATTACCTGTATAGCTAGGAAGCTTCCCATGCCATTAAAGAAACACATGACATAATTTGTGGGGGACACTTTAGTGGCCTAGCTATTGCTAAGTGTATCCTTCACCTTGTTTACTATTGGCCCACACTCAATAAGGACTATTACAACTATGTAAAGAAGTGTGTCAAATTTAAACAACATGCTAATCTACATCATGCACCTCCTCATGGTCTTCAAGTATCTACCAATTATTGGCATTTATCGTAATGGGGTCTGGACCTTATTGGAAAAATGATCCCCCATTCTTCACAATGAATCAATATATCATTACCACAATTAAATATTTCACCAAATAGGTGAAATCCATCCCCCTTATATCCATAAAAGATAAAATAATTATCAACTTCATCAATCACCATATCATCTGCCACTTTGGTGTTCCCCATAAGATCATCACTAATAATGGTAAATCTTTTAAAAACCAAAAAGTCCAAGGTCTTTAGATGCTTTTGGCATCAATTTAAGCTTTTCATCACCTTATCGACCATAAGAAAATGGATAGGTAGAAGCCTCTAACAATGTTAGGGTGTGGAGCTAAAAGTTTCACCTAAGGCAAACAGGGAGGTTTTCAGAGCATGACAGTCGCCGGCGTCAGTAGGCCACAACTGATGTTGGTCAGGGGATAGTGCAAGGGAAACCAGCATCGGTAGGAGATTGGCCAGCATCAGTCACCTCCAGTCAGGCAGGGACCGACGTCGGTCAGAACTGCTATTGACAAACAGTCAGTTAAGTGAACACATTGTTTACATGATGAAGACCAGTTAGAGTCTTGAGCCACAAGTCTAATCAGTGTATGCATGAGATCTATATAATAGACTCATGGGCTGTATTGTTAAGTGTTGAACTTGTAGAACCCAAGTGTGGAGCTTGGAGAGTTCTTTCCATGGTGGAATCAAGTAGGATTCCCCATGTATGTAAGATCAGGTTTGATATGCAGGGTGTTGCAGGGTCATGGTGGATATCTACATGTGATAAGTAAGATCAGGTTGGTCTGTAGGGATGTGTGTATGCGAGGGTCAGAATAGGATCAGCGGGGGAGCAAGATCAAGGTGATAACAATACATCAGGAGCAGGATCATGGTGAGATCTACTTGGAGTACCGGTTCATACTTGATTATACAGGTGTATAATGAGGTGAACAATAGCTTATGTTAGTTGTTAGTTGTGACCTATGAGAGAAGATTACTCAGGTGGGAAGATTACTTGGAGCCCTTGAGGAGGAAGCCTCACAGAGGTGGAAGAAGAGTGTGATCTCTTTATTGTAATTTCCTTTGTAATGAGTTGAATACAATTATGTGTTGCCTCTCATATTCTGTGTGTTTTCTCATTGATAGTTATTTGTTCTTCTGGTTATTTCTGCACGTTTAAGTTGCTTATACAAAGGTAATCATGTGTGCTCTTAATTATGACAAGTTGTGTCAGAGCTTTGGGGAACTTAGGTCCTATCAAATGGTATCAGAGCGAGGTTGGATGTTCTCAGAGCGAGTTTGACTAACAAATGGCTAGATCTGGTTAGTGGTTTGTTGATTACAGGTCATTCATAGGGTTTTTGATTGAGTGGGAGTATAGCAATGGCAGAAGAAGGTAAGCTGAGGATGAAGAAATTTAGGCACAGGATTAACACCACAAGGAGTGTGGTGGGTTGTCTTCAAGTGGGAGCTTGAAGAGGAATACAAGCTAGGATGCATATTAGACAGAGTACTGGTATGGGTACAGGTGCAACTATTTATCTCCAAGTGGGAGATATGCATTGTTTGCATGATGAAGACCAGTTAGAGTCTTGAGCCATAAGTCTAATCAGTGTATGCATGAGATCTATATAATAGACTCATGGGCTGTATTGTTAAGTGTTGAACTTGTAGAACTCAAGTGTGGAGCTTGGAGATTTATTCCCATGGTGGAATCAAGTAGGATTACCCATGTATGTAAGATCAAGTTTGATATGTAGGGTGTTGCAAGATCATGGTGGAGATCTACATGTGATAAGTAAGATCAGGTTGGTCTGCAGGGATGTGTGTATGCGAGGGTCAGAACAGGATCGGCGGGGGAGCAAGATCAAGGTGACAACAATACATCAGGAGCAGAATCATGGTGAGATCTACTTGGAGTACCGGTTCATACTCGGTTGTACTGGATGTACAATGAGGTGAACAATAGCTTGTGTTAGTTGTTAGTTGTGACCTATGAGAGAAGATTACTCAGGTGGGAAGATTACTTGGAGCCCTTGAGGAGGAAGCCTCACAGAGGTGGAAGAAGAGTGTGATCTCTTTATTGTAATTTCCTTTGTAATGAGTTGAATACAATTGTGTGTTGCCTCTCATATTCTATGTGTTTTCTCATTGATAGTTATTTGTTCTTCTGGTTATTTTCGCATGTTTAAGTTGCTTATACAAAGGTAATCATGTGTGCTCTTAATTTTGACAAGTTGTGTCAGAGCTTTGGGGAACTTAGGTCCTATCAAATGGTATCAGAGCAAGGTTGGATGTTCTCAGAGTGAGTTTGACTAACAGATGGCCAGATATGGTTAGTGGTTTGTTGATTACAGGTCATTCACATGGTTTTTGATTGAGTGGGAGTATAACAATGGCAGAAGAAGGTAAGCTGAGGATGAAGAAATTTAGGCACAGGATTAACACCACAAGGAGTGTGGTGGGTTGTCTTCAAGTGGGAGCTTAAAGAGGAATACAAGCTAGGATGCAGATTAGACAGAGTACTGGTATGGGTATAGGTGCAGCTATTTATCTCCAATTCAGAGCATGACAGTCGCCGGCATTGGTAGGCTAAAACTGACGTTGGTCAAGAGATAATGCAAGGGAAACTGGCATCAGCAGGAGATAGGCTGGTGTCAGTCACCTCCAGTTAGGTAGGGACCGATGTCGGTCGCCTGTGGAAGTCAAAACTATTCTTGACAAATAGTCAGTTAAGTGAACGTGGAGTTTGCATGATAAAGACTAGTTTGAGTCTTTGAGCTGCCTGTCTAAATTAGTGTATGCATGAGATCTATATAATAGACTCATGGGCTGTATTGTTATGTGTTGAACTTGTAGAACCCAAGTGTGGAGCTTGGAGAGTTCTTCCCATGGTGGAATCAAGTAGGATTCCCCATGTATGTAAGATCAGGTTTGATATGTAGGGTGTTGCAGGATCATGGTGGAGATCTACATGTGATAAGTAAGATCAGGTTGGTCTGCAGGGATGTGTGTATGTGAGGGTCAAAACAGGATCAGTGGGGGAGCAAGATCAAGGTGACAGTAATACATCAGGAGCATAATCATGGTGAGATCTACTTGGAGTACCAGTTCGTACTTGGTTGTACTGGATGTATAATGAGGTGAACAATAGCTTGTGTTAGTTGTTAGTTGTGACCTATGAGAGAAGATAACTCAGGTGGGAATATTACTTGGAGCCCTTGAGGAGGAAGCCTCACAGAGGTGGAAGAAGAGTGTGATCTCTTTATTGTAATTTCCTTTGTAATGAGTTGAATACAATTGTGTGTTGCCTCTCATATTCTGTGTTTTCTCATTGATAGTTATTTGTTCTTATGGTTATTTCAGCATGTTTAAGTTTTTTATACAAAGGTAATCATGTGTGCTCTTAATTCTGACAAGTTGTGTCAGAGCTTTGGGGAACTTAGGTCTTATAAAAAAAAACTCTCATCAAAATGCTCACCAATTTCATAAGCTCTTCAGGTCAAGATTAGCATTTGCACATACCTTTCACTTTATTATCCTATCACACTATCATTCAAACCTCTACAGGTGCTACCCTTTTCTCTCTCATCTTTGGATTAGAGTTTGTCTTGACTCTCAAATTCTAAATTCTATCCCTTCATATATCTTTGCATGAAATTCTTTCTAAGAGTGACTATCATCAAAAATGCCTCACACGTCTTGACCTGCTTGATGAACATCACCTTGCCACCCTTAGCCATCTTTGTGTCTATCAAGAGTGAATCAAACATGCATATGATAAACACCTAATAGAGTTAGATTTCAACATCAGAGACCTCATCCTTAAGGAAAACCAACATGTAACTAATATGGAGAAAATCAAAAAGGGAAAATTTGCTTTCAATTGGCTTAGACCCTATATCATAACCCATAAGTATGGATCAGGGGCTTATCGTTTGTCCTCTCTCGAATGCAAACCAAAACCTTAACCTCTCAACACTTCAAATTTATGTCCTTTCTATTATTGAAATAAGGATCAAAATCATTTTGGTATCTAACTTAAGCTCATCCCTTGGATCATGATATTTTCACTACCTTTCACATCCCTAACTAATTTAGGAATAATTGATTATAGCATAGAACTATATGATTATCCATCATAGTTATGACCTAATCCTAAGCATGGGCACCATGACTTTACCCATGGCATGGTTCTCATGGATACTTTTCATCTTTAATCAGATGGAATCCTAGGGTCAGTTGTCTCTTAAACCACTTTCCCCATTTAACATTAACCTCTTGCGCTCAAGCTTTACCTCCATAAAGGTCAACTTTTGGATCCTAAATAGGCTTGTCCATGTCTAAATTCACATTCAAAATCACTTCTATCAATATCACTTGCATTGTAGACTGATCCCTTGAAGGAAAACTACCCAATAATTAAAAATTTCTTAAAAATAGACTTCTCCCTTGAAGGAGAACTATAAAAATCAAAATTTTAGACCACTTCCTTGAAGGATGGCTAAGCAATAATCATTTGAAGCTTCATACATAGATAAGCTTCAACAACTTATTAACATAATAAAAAGTAACAAATACCACAAAATCAAAGTAAGCCACAATCAGCTCTTATAAGTGCCATTTGTAAACTTCCTACATTGATTAGTCCACATATTATGCCACAATCAGCTCCTATGTATGGGTTGGGTAGATTTCCTACATTGATCAGTCTACATATCATATTAAGGCATAGAATTATCTATTATGATTCTTTGGTCACTTATAGAAGGGGCAAGTTAACCCACGTCAAGTTACCTTTTTCATCTCTTTTAACACTCAACCTCCACCCTTCCCTTCATCCTTCTCTAAACTCAAGGGTCTATGAGCTTACTTTATACAAAGTGATCAAGATACCCTCTTTATATATCAAAGCATGCTCTTGAAAAGCATTAAACAGGCTTGTGTTCACTAAGTCAATCCAACTATGGTTTCTTGTTTTTTCATCCTTGCTAACTAAAAACATCATGCCCTTTTTCTTTCCCTCTATTTGTTAGTTCATATGTCTCATTATTTTATCTCTTTCTCACATTTAGTTTTTTATCTACACCTACTTCATGTGCCTCCATTATATTCTATAATATTATAAACCTAATTAACATCTTACCCATAAATAAAACATCAGGAACCATAAATTATGAACAATCATAACATCATAACATCATCGAATGTAATCAATATCACAAAAAAAAATTTATTCTATCTATCAACTGTATTATCTCATAAACAACATCATCAAAACATATCTATAAAAAATAACAAATATATTCATTAAACACATAATCATATACATAAATAATCATCATCATATCCATCATCAAATATTTGCACTAAGGAATCAATAATAACAATCAACATGCAACATTTTCTATGTCATCCGTAATCCATGAACATCATCTCATTATAATCATAATTCATCAATACAAACCATGAAACTTCATGAAAAAAACATAACACCATACTCATCAATATAAACAAATGTTTGAGTTATAATTAACATAATAAAAAACTAATCATCATATACATCAATAAGGCAATACATGCCATCATATATCAGTCTCTCTCTCTCATATACATTTCACATCATCGACACATAAGATGGTATCAAAATATAAATCATGTACATATAAAACCTCCCTTCCATCTATACTTGGACCTATAATGCCATTTGGTGGTGGCCCCCCTGACAACCTAGCCTATCCCATTGTCAAAGCCCACTACCTTTGAGTAAATATAGATGGCCCACATGCTAAACTAGCCCTATACTCTCCATATCTCATGTCCAAAGGTAGATATGCTAGCACTATTGCCTCATAATATCTAAGATCCTTGAAGGTGGCTAAGTACTATGTCCTTTGAACTATGTTAGGTGGTCTTCTTCTTACTTCTGTTTCCACCCTTTCTCTCTATCTCAACGAGTCTCTCTCTTGACTCACTAACCCCAAAGAGACCCATGCCTGATCATGTTCACTTGTCAAAGTCATAACCTATCCCTATAAGGTGATAACTTGTGCCTATAACATGACCACCTACCCCTATAACCCTGTGATCTAGGTTTGAGATATTACCAGTGCCTATCTATTTGGTCCATCATCCTATGTAGGCACCCCTATAAGATCCATGTCCATTGGTTTTTATTAACTATCACCCCATCCAAAATCCACTACTGCATACCTGGCTTGGAACCACATTATATAAACATCTATAATCCTTGTATCATCAATATCCACCCTCATTAGGAGCTCCTCAAAATCCAAGACAACCTTTTATGGATGTGGCTCTGGGAGTGGGTACTCATCATCCTCTCTCCTATATCATGGGAAATCAAGGGGAATCCCTTGCACTAATCCAAACTATCTCCACACATGGTCAAATGGGATCAACTCTATCTCCCCATCTCATCTCCCATATATCCAGTGATAGCTTTGGAGTGATAATGTGTGGTACCTATGCTTAGGCTAAATAGGCCAATCCACATATGGCCTCCATACAACATCACCTACCACCAAGCCCTCCAAATAATACCTAAACAAATCAATGTCTTTGGCTACTCTACCAGCACCTATCAATGCATCAATATATCTCCATCAAATGAAACCCACTAGAAAGGCTACTTGAGTGAATCCATATCACGGTACCCCCAATGGTCTCATAATATGAATGTGATCAAATTCCTATTAGTGGAACACAAAACTAACACTAATACCATACCATCTATGTGCCCAAAAGGCCCAGATCTCCCTATAAATCTAGACTAGTAACACTAGGGCCCATCCAAATATAGTCCCCCCAATGGCATATCCACTAATACCCTTATTAGTAGGTATAAAAACAATCAATGGATTGAATATAGGAAATTAAAACATGTCACTACCATCATCATCATCATTTTCAGAAGGTATCTATCCTCTGGGGCTCTCTGGTACATCAACATGATCCCAAATCCACTGACATACCACCATGTATGATCACAATCTACTCTATATATAAGTTTCATATAATAATCTCTATCCTCACTCTTAATATGGTAGATGGGTTCCCCTCAAATGGGTATCCATGTGATATTCATCACATCCTCTAATAGTATGGTCATCTCACCAGTTGGTAACATAAAGGTGTTCATTATTGGGTCCCATCTCTTGATGAGTGCGACAATCATAGCTACATCCTATGGTAGGTGCTGATAATATATCATATCCCCTAGTCCAACCATCTCCATGTGCCTCCACTCATTTTTTATCATCTTATTTTGAATCTTAGTAAAGATCCTAGGGACTCAGTCCCTCATCTGAATCTAATCATGGGCCTACATAATAATCACATTAACACACCAAAAATAAACTCACTATCCATTTACACCTACTAATTTAAACCTAGTACACTCTAACTTACCTTTCACACTCAGTACACAAACCTACCTTTTATATATACCCATTTAAAAACTTCCATCCTTCTCTCTCTAATCCTATCCCTCTCCTTCATAGTTTTCATTAATCTACATGATACCCTCACATCCTATTTTTAGCATTTCAAACCTTTTTGTCTAATATTTTCTAACAAGCTTTCTAAAAAAATTGTAAACTTTTTCAAAAATCATCAAATTATCCCAAAACTCCCCCTAACACACTTTGACCATCGACAGTTCTTTGAACCATTGATGGTCCCCTTATGACCCTTTTACTCCTAAGTTCAACTAACATCAGTCAGGTTGAACTACCACCAGCCACTGTGCATGACCGTCAATGGCATGAACCTCAAACCCATAACCTATTACATCTCCACCCAACCTTATTTTTCTTAAAAACAACTACCTGGACCTATTCTACTAACCAATCACAACTCAACACATCCTTCCCCTATCACTTTTATCCATAAACTTTGCCTACACCAATAAATCCTAACCCTAGGGCATTGTTTTCCCTAAAACCCTACCCAAAATTATAACCTAACCCTATTCCTATTCAATTCACATGAAAGATCAGTCAAATTTAACACGTTAATCAAATTTAAAACATAACCAACCTCGTTATATAATCACTATCATGGTCAGAGACACCATCCATCACATGGTTGTGGCTTGATCTGCCCTCCATCTAGTCAACCACACATACTCAATAACTTGACCACAATTTTGATCAACCAATCAATTACCTTCAACTCAATAGGACCAACCACAAATGGACAAAACAAATAAAATATCTAGAACATCAATTTCAAGATGTGAAAATGATTTCACTTTTACCCTCTCAACCTTTTAGGGTTGTAACCTAAGCATCACCGATCAGGGTGACTGATAATGGTTACATAAAGAACATTCCTAACCATTGTCAATTAGTGTTTTTACCCCAATTTAAAATCCCCTTCCCTTTTGGTGTTGACATCAAGGTAATCACTTGGAATTCCATTCACTAACCCTTTGAGAACTACATTTGGCCTAAAGTTTTTTTTGGATATTTTGTTCATGGAACTATGTAGGATTCCTCATACATCTAGAGTTAGCTTTCCCACCCCATTCCAACCAACCAACCAACCCATTTGACCATGTTCACCTCAATGTTGGCTATTTTTGACTTGAAATCTTCACATATTTTATGCCAACTTTACATTAGTCCTTTTGATTATATCAACTCTACTGGCCATGTTAAAAATTTTACTCACCACCTCATACATGACCAAACCATTTGTGTTATTCTATGATAACACTTCCTACCCTAGATACCTATGAATAACATTGAACCTATCTAGGTGACTTGATAGGCTTGACTCAATCACCTATGACCAACATTGTGGACTAGTTACCTTGTCATATGTATTCCTAGAACTCACCCTTATTTTTATCAACATTGGCATATTTAGTATTTGTATAGTCTTGACTATATAACTTCATCTCATTTTGTGCACAAGTTTACATTTCAAATACCCAACCCATTTTGTGTCACCCACCTTATGACTCCCCATTTACCATCTATCAAACCCTGAATCGATTTCAGTTTTGCCTCATCAATTCCTAGTTTGAGGGCGAATACCTCCTCCTATACTCAAGGCAATCAGACATTGAGCAACAAGCCATTCATTTTTATTTTGTGGCTTATCAAACCAAAGTTGTATAACAAAAAGGGACAAAAGGTAGACACTCAAAAATTGTACCTTAGTTAGTTGTTGATGTCAAACCACCATAGAACCACTTTTGATCCTCAAATTAGCTAGTCATCTACCTAACTGATTTCACACCTTTACCACTAAATTAAATTTTTAATCCATCTATCCACTTTTAACCCCTTTTTCATTCAGGTCCTTGATCATAACCGGTTAGCGTAATCGATGATGGTTATCCTGACCATCACTGATCAGGACCACAAGCCTGCTTTAAATTAACTTCCAACTTTGTACAAGATAAGCATTACATAAATTAGTAACTTCCTTGTGTGAAGTAAATAATATTTAAAACACTCCTAAATTAGCATCTTTTTCCCTTATCTAATTAGCAACTTCCTTTTTCCTAATTAGTAGCTTCCTCTATCCCAATTATCAACTTCATCCTACAAAAGGAGAAGAGGAGGAAGTGAAATGGATCCATAAAGGAATTTGTCTCTAGGCTATTATATTTTTTTATGAAAATATCCAACATCCCTTTAGTAAGCAAACAAAAACATTGGAGACTTGAACCTCTATCTGCATCACTTTTGAAGGTTGAAGTAACTTCACTCTAGGTAAATTACCTTAGCCCTCCACCATCGAGTTACAAGTATCTTATGTTTTTTTTCATTAATTCATCTTATTTATAAACTCCCTACCCCAGGTATATATCAAGACCCCCACTTTCTTATTCATCATTTTACAACTCCCTTTTAATATCCTCTTAGAACACATAGGAAACCACTGACGGTTACCTCAATCATCACCAGTTATTCAACCATCATTAGTTACACCAATCGTAGCCAGTTAACCTAATTGCCATCAGCCACTATGGCACAAAAATATAGCAAACTATTTTGAGCCCCTTACCCTCAACCAAACCCACTTTTATCTATTTTTGCATAATAATAGTAACCTTTCTAATTTTCTGAACTAGACACTGACCATTTTAGCATAAGTATTGACCTAATTTTGCTATTTGTAGTTATTTTCTTTAAACAAACATTTATTTTATCTTTCTTGCATGTATCTACTTTCATATCATTAAATTCAAGTATCCTTTATTTTTGTTTATATTAGCTTAATTATTATAATAGTGGATTGAAAACCTCCTATTAAGCACTATGCTTCTTAGATCTAGCTCACAATAGGTAGTCCACTCAACCATCCATATAACAAACCCTTTTTTGAGTGTTTTTCTTATCTATAGGTTGTTCCTTCCTAGCCAAAGTGGAGTTCCCACTATCATCTAGATTCACATGCACACTTTACCAAGTATTTTCCTACACACCTTACTACTAGTTTCATTACTTTTCTTCCAAATTAAGAAATGAGTGAAATTAATTGAAATAGTTATCTCACTCTTCACTTTGTTTTCTTCCTTTGGTACCTTGACCAATCCTAAACCTTCTATAGCTTGATTCCAACACTACATCATCATCATGAGTCTTTCATGTTTTCTTCCCTCTTCACCTCTCAAGGGAAATAGTACATATAGCTCTCTATGCTACTTAACAACATATGCATTTGCCTTCCCATCATGTATGTAATATCTATAATATTTCCATGGCCTCCATAACAACACATGACACATGTATATAGGCATAATATCACATAATACACTATCTCTATATCCACCTATTTGAAACTCAACCTAACTCTATTTACTTACTAGTATATGGTGTCCTCTCTGAACCCATGCATTTGTGTATGGCTCTAGATGTGGCATTTTCTTCAACTTTAACTTCTACACCCTCTCCAATGAAACTATATTGTTATTACTACCACCATCAATAACCAAATTATATACTTTACCATGGGCCTTACATCTACTTCTAAATAAGCTCCTCCTTTCGATTGGTTCCATGCTTTGCTTCTGATGCATTCAAAATATCCTCATGATCAATGACTCATTCCTTTCATGTATTCTCTCCTCATTCATCTCTCTCACTTTTTTCTGTTTCATACTACTGTTCATACCTCTTAGACATTCTACTGACCTGTGTCCATCTCTATGGAAACTCTAACATTGCCTTTGAAATCTCTATCTTGGTCTTTGTCTCATTAGACATTCATTTATCCTTAATATATCATCTAAAAATGTTTTAATCTACCTTACATGGTGTTTCTCCATGCCATTTTGATCTACTACATACACTTATGGTCTCCCTTGAGCCACTTCTCAATTCTCTCTCTCATCCATCCTTATTTATAAAGGTTCACCTTGTTACCTATCATCTATTTCTTCTCTTCGTTCTTTCCTCCTAAGAGTATCCTCTATAGCCTCCATTTCATCATCAATGGATCAATCAACTATGTTACTTGGTCCATCAAAATATTGACCAACTCATCATCCCTACTAGCTCTCTCTATAGAGCATTGTCTTTGATCAACTATCCTAAAATTTAATTCAAAACACATTATTATTCCTTTAATCAATCCATAAACTCTTTCCCTAGGCTCTGATATCAAAATGATGTAGAACATGTACAAATAAAAAATATTGACCTTTGTTTCTTAATCCACTCCCTTAAGCAATGCTTACAAGACCACTTATTTATGCAATATTCTAGATTTTAATTCTCTATTATAAGGATTAAAATATTTGATTAGTTCATAAATGGTCTCTTTAGTATCTCATTCACATACCAACACTCTCTAATTCCCCACTCACACCCTTACACCACTCTGCATACAGTTGTCACACTCCTACTAGCCCTATTTTTGGGATTTTAGTCCTTGTATGGATTTGTACTATCACATATCTAAAAAAAATTCTTCATTTAGGTACCCTTTATTGTAATTTATCTATCTACCAACTTATATACCCTAACTCTCTATTTAGGTCACTTTTCAAACTTGATTTTCACCTCTATTGACCCTAATTAGGTTTGTTAGGTCTTATTATGACCTTGATACTTATAATTGGTTCAAAACCATAAAAAAGGTATGAAAACACTCTATAACCTAAAAAATATTTTTTTATATCAAAAAACAAAACTCAAAACAAACTTTGATGAGTTTTGGCCAGTTAGATTAGGAGATAATTAACTAACTCTAGTTTAGGGTTTTACTTTATCTTGTCTCAATTGAGACCTCTTAAATTCCACTAATGGAGTTTAAAGGCATTTGAAAGAATCAAATTATGTTTTCATGGTTTGTGTATACCTTTTTAAAATATTCCAATCCCTAAATTCCACTATTCATCCCACTATCATACATTTTAAACTCAAAATACATTCTACTAGGCATGTAGACTGTTAATTTCTAGGTCTGTGTAATAGATATGAAACTATCGCATAATTATTTAGTCAACACAAGATTATAATAACATTAAATATGTTCCTCCACAATCTTTAAAACATTCTATAACATTGACATTTGAATCTTTGTCCTTGTATTTCAAGAAACATTACATAGACCACAATGACAACAATTCCATACAGGAAACATGGTTTGCTTTCAATATTTTCCAACATAAAAAAAAAACATATAATTATATTTGAAATCTCCACTTAAAAAAAATATCAAAGAACTCATATATTCATTACAAACACTTTACACAGTTAAATCCATACTTTCATTCATAATAACGGTTAACACTTTGTCTTAGTCATAAAGAACAAGGAAATTGTTACACAATCAACAACAAGGTTCCATTCATATTTATTGTTAATTATTTAAATTTATAAACTAAAATTCATTCCATTAACCTTCAAAATCATACAAAAAATTCATCAAATACCGTTTGCTCTCTATTTGGTAAAACATAGACTTTAACACAAAGCATGAAACACACCATAACTGGAGTTTGTGTTACCTCCTTTAAGAACATGGGTACTTTTCATGTATTAATAACTCCAAATTTATCCTCAAATAACTTATTTTTTATACAAATCATAATTTAAATCCATAATCCATTTAATTCTTCCATTAAAAAACATACACTATGCACAACAAATGCCAAAGACCTCAACAGGTTCTATTTTCTTTCAATCCTACAAAATAGGGGTTCCAAAAGCATTCCCTTCTTCTACATACAAGATTGATATCATTCTAAAAACATATATATTAGAATGTAATCATATCTAACCTTCTAAAAATAACTTTATATACTCCCACTAATGTGCATAATTGAATCTTGGAGCTATTCCCATGTAGAAGCTATGTGAAAATTACATACCTTTTCTCATGTTTTAACAATATAAATACCATATGACCATGCCCCATATACTACAACACCTATTAAGGTATTTAACATAGTATTAATCCTGTTAGACACCTTTTGAACATGTTTTACACCTTGTTCAACCTCATACAATGCATGAACATACCTTTACAAGGCTAAGATGATTCAAATTTTCAAATAGTGCATTTTTTAGGGAAACTCCATAATTCAATTTTTATTCAACTTGTACAAACCTAGATCACTCCTAAGACCACATTAGGATATAATACACATATAAGACATATAAAATACCAAATTAAGAAAAAAAATGAATCAACTTTGGGTCATCATGGGATGCCCCTGCATCAGTAGATGTTTGATCATTCATTACAACTTTGGATCTATCTACTATTGTGAACTATGGTTGAGTGGTAAACAATGGATTGTCAAGGTGCTACCTCCAATTCAACATCCCTTATTCTATCTACTTTTATTTTCATGTAACAATATACAAAACCTACTCATATTCCTTGAGTAGTTTATAGATTGCCTCTGTTTCTAATTTTATGTTCTGCCCCTATGGTCTTAGTGCTTGCAAGTGTTGCATAAAAATTTAGTCCTTTATAAGTGGATTCAATAAATATGTGATTTTTTTTAATTATAACATCACTTGGTCACCTAGGACTTGTGTAACCAGTGTTGGGAAACTATTATTAATTATCTAGTGCACATTTTTAAGCTATCAACTCAATTATGCATTATCACCTCATAGCTAGAAGACTTATTATTATAAGGTTGAATCCTTTTATGATATGGACTCTTAAAACAAAATTATTCCCTAAATATACTTGGTCAGTGATAATTGGGTAACATCCAGAGATGTTTTGAGTGTATTGGATTTAAGTTTCATGGATGTGGTTGGAATCATCATAGGAGATGACAAGAATTGGTCCAAAAGAAGAGATAAGTTGGTACATTGGGTAGGTGATGTGGGAACATCCCACAACCATAGTATTGTGTTTGATTATGAATCTTATAAAAAGAGGATTCAACCATAGTGCTCTTCCTTACAATCATATTTTTATATATGTAGGAGGGTAAGTGAGGCTCTTCTTTTGTTTCTTAAAAGCTTGGCCTTGGGGTTGTGGCTATGCTTCCAGTGCTTGATATAATCCCATATCTTATTTTTTTTCACCAAAAGATACCATTATATATTTTATTATTTGGGATGTCCTTGATTAAAGATGAGTCCTTGATTTGTGTAACAAAGGTAGAGGTGGAGTCTCTTATGTAGGCTACTCTTCTTGGTGCACAATAGAAGATCCCATAGTTGGATATCTATGGAATATTTTGGCCTTCAAATTTTGCCAAGCTGCTTTCGCCTTACAGTGTCAACAATAATAGAAGAGGGAGGTTGAGTAATATCAACCCAAATATCTTGCCTTATGTAATTTCTCATTTAGTAGGTGCACATTACTTTCTAGAATAAAAAAATCCTTTTCTTATTCATGATCATAACTATCATCGTCAACATATTCTAATATGGACTTGAGAATCTCTTATTATTTGACTCATAAATCTATTAGGTTGCACTCACATCTTATCTTTAGAATGTTTGTATTGTCCAACCATGACTTTGATTTATGAGTTATCTTCTTTATTTTTCCTTTATCATGTTGTGATGGATCCACTGAGGGTTATAATGGGGCCTATGGTCAGACTTGTGATTGTGCTTATGGTTATTCTGACATGGACTATTGTTGACCTAAAAGCATGGAATGTAGAGGTTGTATTGACCTTTTAGATAGGTATTTATAAAACCAAACTTTTGGATGTGCTTCCAACATAGTAATTAATAATGTAAATGAAGTTCCAGTTGGATTAGCTAACTCATGCACTTTGATTTGGACTCCATTATGTAACTTGGTAACTGATGCATGCTACCCCATATATTACATGACATCTTAGGGTATTTGGGAATGTGAATTTATCAAGGTGAGGTAATTAATCCACCATGTGTTTGATCTCCCTAATTTCTCATAGTATTGTCTTCTTTTGGTTCATGTAATGCTTGTAATTACGATAGCAAGCCAAAAATCTACATCTGCGTTGATTGGTTCATCTGATGATTTCCACTACATAAAGAAAATAAGCACGACCAAAAATTGATATTGGAATGCTTAGGAGGTTCTTATGAGAATATTATTAATATTAGTGGTCATCTCCAAGGCCAGAAACTTGGTCCAGTTAAAGTCTTCACATAGGCGTATCATGTGATACATAATATATATAACCCCTTTTATTGCTTAGCCTATTTTATAGTTTTTAAAAATGTTATGGTAATGCATTCAAATAAAATGTGCACTAAAGAATCATCTATCAAATCAATTAGTATGTCTCTACTTGCCCTTATTTTATAATTCTCCCTGGTGTCTTAATGAATTCATGGAGTGGTGGACTTGTAAGGGAGAAGAGATTTTATACAAGATGGGAGGCCTATTGCTCGTGCCATAGTCTAAGTATTTAGCTAGATTGTAACATCCTAAGATAAGTGAATATACCCTTCATTATGCCTACTTATAAGAGTGATCATTAACTCATCTAGTTGTCCAAATGTAGGTGTTTTGATTAGAATTTTTACATTTGAGCCTCATAGTGGGTGTGAGAGCATTAGGGCTCCCACTTCTACAACTTCTTATAGGGTAGGACAAAAAAAAGTAGCTTCTACTTGATCAATAAATTTAAATGGATAAGGGTAGCTATATTTAGTTTTCATTAGGCCTAAGCCAATCCCCATTTCCTATTTTTGTGAATTAGTCAATGGGATCAACAATTGAGATCAATCCATAGTTGTTGGTGTAAGCTAGCTCAAAAACTTCCTTCACTTGGTTTGGCTAGGTTGAAGGCTATGTGAAAAATTAGTTTTTATAAATGTATATCACAAGATTAATTTGTTATTAGAAGTGAGTAATGGTTGCGTGTTGTCTATGCCCTTTGTTATATAGCTTTTAGCACCCAAATATGTGTAGCTGACTAGTTTAAATATGTTGCAATGATTGTGAATGAATTTACCTACATAATTAATATTTATTAGATAATATTTGATATGATGGATACCCTTTTATATATAGGTTATTTAATACATTCCTTGTCAAGTAGCTGATGTGACTTGACATCCTTTCATCTATCTCATTTCTTTTATGACCCCACCTATCATTCCACCATATGATCTACTTTGGGAAAGATGCAATCTACTCAAGTGCTATTGAATGAACATTATACATATTTTCATAGTAATTGTATTGTTAGCAATGTCTTCCTATAATTATTTTATGACCATGGTGTAGTTGTTGTCAAATGTCCTTTTAGACTATCTCTGTGAATCAATTATAGTCTATGATGCTCACTTTTCTAGCTATGTTTTGATGTGTTGAAATCCAAGTATCACACATTAAAATCACACTAATCCTAACAAAATAAACAAAATCATAAAACAAAATTAAATGAAAACCCTAATCTATATGATGCTACTCAACACCCTCTCTTTTTGGCAACAAGAATGATAGCAACTATCAATGATAAGGCTTAAAACTACAACCATTAACTTATCCTGGTAATATGGTTCCCTATAGATATTCTAACACAATGTCACCCTATTATGAAAATTCATTAATAATGTATGATCCCTTGTATCTAATTTATAATTTTCTCAGGAATACCTTAAACTTGCTATCATACAATAATACTGCTTATTTTGGATGAAATTACTTAGATCACAATTTGTGATCATGCCATGATTTCTAGCTTAACTTGTGGATATCTTGCGTCCACTATGACCTTTGTTAAATTTCATTCATTATAACCAAGTAAATTAATTTTTACCTTAGAGAATCTTGTTGCCTAGCCTCATAATCATTGTAATGCGTAGACTCAAAACAATGTAATCCATAGGAATTACTACCTCAAGACCTTAGAAAAGATGAAAAGGAGTGAAAACGATGACACACTTATGATTTATTCTATATTCCCAAAGAATAATATGAATTCTATCCTCCTAATCACACTTCTACATATTACATATTTTTGTTAACATTTTTCCCAATACTTTGTTTGATCCTTCAACTTGTCTTTTCTTGAGGGTGATAAGTCATTTATGGTGAAAGATCATAAAATTCTTAATGAGAGTATTGGTAGTGTGATTAAGGAAATGATTTCCTCTATCATTGACTAGCTTGATTGGGCATATGAATCTTGTAATAATATTTTTCATTTAATAATTTGGTAGCATACTTTACACCGTAACTTGGGGTTACAACATCTTCCATCCACTTGGTGAAGTAACCCACTATAGTAATAATGTACCACACATGAATTAATTTTCTTGAGGGACTTATAATTATAAAAAAATAAATTCCCCATTGTTAAAATGGTTGTTTTGATATTATTGGAACTAAAAGAATCTCATTACACTAATTTGGCTTTCCTATTTGCTGATACACATCACAATGCTTGACAACCCTATGCACATCCTAAAATAAAGTTTCCCACTAAAGACCACTCTATAAGATTTTTATTATAGGGGCTTCACCTGTGAAGTGAACCCCTATAATTTATTGATGTGCTTATTGAATAATCTATTGTCATTTATGTTTTAATGCAACTTTGCACAACACATCATCTTTCCTAATATTATAAAAAAATCTGTCAATGAGACTATATGGGATAGCTCATGTGACCATTTTAACTTTTATCCCTTTCCATATTATGTGTAGTGAAATATCCTTATTCCAAGAAGTTTGAAATGTCCTCCATATTATCTAGGATTGTATTAGCCTTGAGTAAGTGCACATTTAGGGATTCATCCTCTATTTTTTCTAGTTCTTAACCATTTTATAGCCTGTCAGATGATCTAGTTCGACATTTTATTGACCTAGATTTACATTAGTTTTTAATTAAAACTCTTGAAACAACATGAGCCACCTAGACATATGTCATCCTAACATTTTCTTATTAACTAGGTATCACAATGCCCAATGGTTAGTTAAAATATCAAGCGGTGTGGCCAATAGATAGTGTTAAAGATTTTTCAATGCAAATACCATAAATAAAGCCTCTTTTTATATAATTTTATAGCTACTCTTTGATGGTGATAGTTTCTTACTAGTAAAATGTATGGTGTGATCTAACCAACCATCCCCTAGCTATACTAAGATAACCCGGACTGCAATACCTGAAACATCCACATGTACATGGAATGGATTCTTTTAGTCAATAAAAACTAAAATAGTTGTTGTTACTAATATTTGTTATGGCCGATAAATGATACTTGGCATTTTGAGGTCCACTCAAAATTTGTATCTTTACACAACATTTTTTCCATTGGCATAGATATGGATATGTATCCTTTTATTAATTATGCACTTCTTTAGAGTGGGTTAGGTGTGGAATCCACACTATTAGAATAATCTTATCTTGTTATACCAAAATTACATCACTACATAAAACATCGACCAAAAGAACACCAAAAGGTGTGAAAAATAAGCACTTATTTAAATTATGATCAATGCACAAAGATCGATATTATTCTAACATTAGTCACATTTTTGATAGATGCTCTTTAAATATAGGAAAGACATCCCAATCATCCAAATATACTTCCAAGAAATCATGAATGAGGTATTTAAATGTAGTGACTATAGTTATAGATAAAATTGTTGGTGCATTCCTCAAACCAATAAGGCATTACCTTATATGTGAATGATCCCCATTCAGTTGTAAAATGTGTCTTAGTTTGTTCTTCTTTTATGATAAAAATCTGATGGTACCCATTGAATCCATCTATGAATGAGTACACTTCATCACTTGTGACTGAAACAAGGAATTCATAAATGAATGGTATTGGAAAAGGATCATTGATGTAGGTGTCATTAAATATGTAGAAGCTTCCACAAACTTGTATTTCCATAGACTCTTTGGCCGTATCATTATAAGACTTACCCAATCTACTTTTTTAACTAAATAAATGATCTCATCTTCTTGCATTTGATCTATTTCAGACTTTAATTTTATTTTCATGTTGGGGTTTATCTTGTATGATAAAACTTTAATGGGTAGAGAACACTCTTTCAAATCTATGTGCATCTCCTCAAAAAATAGATCTACACCTTTTATTTTAGATAATTTGGTCAAGAAAACATCTTGATAGTCTCGTAGCAACTACAATGCCTTTAAATTTATTTCTGCCCCTAGTAATCTCTCATAGTCACAAACTTAGGAACTGACTCTATTCTAATATTTTCTTTGATATTTTTAGGGGTTTTTGATACACTTTGTTTGATGCATTGGGTAGAGCCTCTCATAGAGTGCACTCCCTTTCCCATTTTGGAATGTTTATATTGCATAGTCTATCATCTTCAACTTGTTCTATTCTTTGGGCTAGTGTTGGTTCGACTTCCCTCTCTAGTTAAAAAAAGCCTTATAAATCCATATCAATGTCACTATCATTGGATTATATGAGCTCATTTGATATTATATTACAAGGATTAATAAGAGCTTATTCCTATTAAGTTTCCTTATAATTTTGAAGTGCCATATTCAAATAATGAGTTGCTTCTTGCTATGATGATGACTTTGTTGTAGCTCCTAAATCTTCTACTCATCCATGACATAGAAAGATTTTAAGTTTTTACAATGAATTGTGTACCAAAGGGTTATCATACTCAAACATAAATGTATAAATTAAATATTAATATTATTATGCCTAATGTTTGGTGATCCGGGCAACACTTTGGGTGACCACTCGGGTGGCAGAAATGATCCGGGCAACCATTTGGGTGACCATTTAGGTGACAGTTAATTCCTTGAATCTTGTATTGTTTTCATTCTTAGAAGTCACATTGTTGGTGACAGCTATTTCCTCGAGCCATTCTATCCTCGAGCATTGTACTATTTTAATTCTGTTATTTCTCTTGAGCCACTAATTCTTAAAAGGTCACCGTTAATTCCTCGAGCCACTCAATCTCTCGATGTTTTCAAAAAAATATATATAAATGCATTGTAACCTGAAAAGGAAGGCAGACATCTCTTTTCAGAGATAAGCGTATGTTTTGTATCTACAAATTTTTGATTTAACAAAACATCTCTTTTCAGAGATAAGACTATATTTGTATTGCAGTTGTTAATTAATACAATGTCTCTTCTCAGAGAATCCATTGTTATTATGTTATTTATGTGCTATTGAAATATTCATCAACCAAAACTTCTGAGTTTTGGATCAATGGTATCAGAGCGGTTTGTCTTGAGAGTGTATGTTCCTGAGGATGAGGTCAGGATACAGGAAACTTGGGTGGGAAGTGACAGAGCTTCCGAATGCTCCACCTATGTGCCCCAAACGACCTCAAATGGTGGATGACACTGAGACATCCGATCCTTTCAAGGAAATGGTGAATGAAGCCCTCCAGCGGCAACAAGTGCAGATGCTCCAACAATTTGCTCAAATTCTTCAAACACTTTTGATGGGAAATTCTGGCTCCATAGCTACACATTTGGGCTCCTCATCAAGGGAGCTTCATTTTAGTGCCCCAACAGCCTTCAAGGTTCAGGTAAATTTTGATATTCCCAAATTTGAAGGCAAAATCAATGTTGATGTAGTGGAAAATTGGTTGGATCAACTGTCGTCCTACTTCTCTGTAAATAAGTTCACTGATGGAGAAAAGATCACTTTTGCTCTTTTGAAATCATCATTGCCCATGAAAAACTGGTGGGAAGTGTAAAAAAAGAGGTTCAGTATGGATATCATTGGCCTTGGGGTGGAACCCACTTGGGATGATTTTATAGAAGCAGTAAAAGAAGAATACTATCCCATCGGTGCATATGATGATCTGTAAATACAGTGGCAACAACTTCGCCAAGGCAAGGACCAATTTGTGCAAGATTACACAGACACTTTTCATTATTTGTCTACAAGACTGGGCATTCAAGAAAGTGAGAAACATAAAACTCTCAAATATCATGGTCGACTACAATGGTACATCTGGGGGGAAATGGAACTCTTCAATTTGGAAACCATCAGTGAGGCATATAAGTTTGCAGTAAAGATTGAGCAGAAGCATGGAAGAATGGATATAAAGAATCAGTCTTCAAAATGGAAAAGTGATAAAGAAGGTCAAACACGAGGCCAAAATTAGAAGAAAAAGGAAGGAAAGACTAAGAAGTGGTGTGGCTATCACAAATCTGGAACTCACTCCAAAGAAGAATGTTGAGCTATCAAATCACTACTTTTTGAGTTACCATCCACAACATCTACTGCTCTACCTCATATATACCCTGCAGTCGAAGAGGTTGAAGAAGAAATTATAGATGTTGATCCTAAAGCCATTGTAGCTTCATCACAGACACATGACGAGATGCTAGATGACAAGGAAAGGTTGTTTCACTCTAAGTTATGGGTGAAAGGTAAGCCTCTGCATTTCATTCTTGATAGCAGAATTCAAAAGAATTTAATCTCTACTAATGCTGTGAAAAGCCTAAATTTGTCCATGAAGCCTCACCCAAAACCATACAATATTGGATGGTTGAGCCTAGGGAGAGACCTCCGTGTCACCCACCAATGTCTTTTCTCATATGCAATACAACCTTTCCAAGATGAGGTCTTATGTGATGTGGTCAATCTAGATGTTTGTGATGTACTCTTTGGTCAACCATTCATGTGTGATCGATATGGTATATACGAATCAAGAACTAGACGGATCACTCTCACTCTTGGAACACGGTGCTACAGGGTACCAGAAGTACTACCTTCCACATCTACCTCTCTACTTAGCACCAAGAAATTTGTTTTCATGGTGGTCAAGCCATAGGAATCCAAAAGGGCTGATGTTAAAACCTTGACAACACAACAACAGAAGCAAATAGATACCGTGTTGAAGAAGTTCACAGCCTTCCATCCACAGACTGATGGTTAGACATAAATGGTGAAAAATCAGGCCCTGCACAGTTCCATAAACCATAGTCCCTTCCAAGTGTGCATCAGGAATCAAATCAAGACACAACTACCACACTTGATGGGGAATGGTGATGCAATGGGGACCATTGCTTTTCAAGGAGGGAGGAATGATTTGGGCAACACTTTGGATGACCACTCGGGTGGTAGAAATGATCTGGGTAACCATTTGGGTGACCATTCAGGTGATAGTTAATTCCTTGGATATTGTATTATTTTCATTCTTGGAAGTCACATTGTCAGTGACAGCTATTTCCTCAAGCCATTATGTCCTCGAGCGCTGTACTATTTTAATTCTATTATTTCTCTCGAGCCACTCATTCTTAAAAGGTCACCATTAATTCCTCAAGCCACTCAATCTCCTGATGTTTTCAAAAAAATATGTATAAATGCATTGTAACTCGAAAAGGAAGTCAGACATCTCTTCTCAGAGATAAGTGTATGTTTTGTATATGCAAATTTTTGATTCAACAAAACATCTCTTTTCAGAGATAAGCCTATATTTGTATTACAGTTTTTAAGTAATACAACATCTCTTCTCAGAGAATCCATTGTTATTGTGTTATTTCTATGCTATTGAAATATTCGTCAACCATAACTTCTAAGTTTTGGATCATTTGGTTTCTCTCTTGTGTTCTTGATGCATGTATCAGGCTGTTTGTAGTGGTGCTAGTGTGTGGCTATAAATGTGTACCCAATACCTCAAATTCACTCCTTATACAAACCATATATATACATATTGATGAATGTGAAGCTCTAGACATTGGCCTTATTAAATTAGAGACCATTTATATTTCACCATAGGTAGTAATTAAAATCATGCATGCAAAAACTCACATGGTTCCTCCCAATATATCTAGATCTCTATGCACTACCCACCAAGTTGTAACAATACTTTCAACAAATAGATGAGTGCATTGATTCTTTGATCTACCTCTGGCACATGGTGTTATAACCTTAAGATAAATGGATTAATGTTTTTCATCACAAATTATTAAGGTAAATATCACTCAGTAGTGAAAACCATGTGCAAAGGTCATATCTCATGATCTTACCTTGTACAATTCAACATATGAGTGTCTAAATCACCACTTATGAAAGATGTTGTTTCCTACATTAAAACACCATCTAAAGTAGGTTTAGTATAATCCATCATTATTAAACCTATATTATATAGGACATAAACCTCTAACCTAGTATGAGATATCACTAATGGATAGGTACAACCTTCAAGTTAAAATTGTGGCATTGGAGATTTTGTTATTACCAGCTTATAATATGGCTACTTTGTTTTTTGTGATTGTTCCACCTATGGGTTCAAGAAAAGATACTTGGTATCTACTATTTTATTCTTATAAATAAATATTTCAATTTTAAACCAACTATTATCATCATAAGTATATGGTGAATCTGGTTCCTTTAGAATAATGTCTCCTTGATGGACCTCTAGTTTTTTATGCACTATATTAAAAGTAATTTGACCATTTTAAGCCAATTTATTACCAATTAAGGTAGGGTAATAAGTCTCAATATTATTCATATCAATGACTTCAAAATCACCACACAGACTTAGCTCGACCAGTCTAATATCCACATCTTTGAGGTAACCAATTAATTCTACCTTGGCCTAATATGCAAGGTTGAGGGTGATAGGATTGTAACTCAAGTGTGTCCTATCAATAGTTTCCCATGTTGATTTTAAGATCATATTCACTATAGTCCTAAATTTAAATATTTCATTAGTAATTTCATAACCTACAAGATCAATATCTATATGGGAGTTAACATCCCAAGGCTTCCTAGTTTCCACATACCAGATAACCTTATTCATATGTTATCGACCTCATTTTTCACACTCCAAAAATTATTTAATAGGTTAGTAATATTATGTCATATATCTTTATTATGTAGTGTACTGAGTAACTTCATTAAGTTAAGTCTTTTCATCTTCCAATGTTTTACTATACTAAAATAAAGGACTCTTCATATTTTGAGATCAACTACTATTCTATCAAAGGTCACATACATACAAAATATAATTATAAAGATAAAATAGACAAATTATCACACGTGTTCATCAACTATACTTTATCATTTTAGTCAGCCTTATTTTTCATCCAAAAAAGCATCTTTGTATAGATCTAAAGGATGACATGATAAACATCACCAAATATAGGAATCTTGTGAGGAAATCTCATATCCTATATATAGATAGGGTGTGGTATGCTTTTGGCGTCCAAGTTCTAATTTTATTTTGATTTTTTAGTTTGAAGTATAGAAGTTGAGTCTAAAAATAAATGTATGCTCTATCCCTATGCCTAGTGTAATATCAAATATAAAAAATCTAATCTTACAAGTTTGTAATAAATCTTTGTAATATATTTTTATTTTAAAGGTGAATCCAAATTTATTCAACCTCCTCCCTTCATCATAGGTTTCTATCCAAGGAATTTTTTTTTTGTTCTTTATCTACTGACTTAAAAATATTGGTATTAGAGCCTGTCATAAATTTATTATGTCAATATAATATTTTAAATCATCTTGTTACCTTGTTTATTATGTTTTCCTAAATTAATAATTTATTTAATTTAATCATTTCCTTCCAACAAAATATTTTTTGCTCATCTTATGGAGGTCACAAATAAACTTGCATTCCTAGGTCTTTCAAATTAAAAAAATGATAGAGTTTCAGAAGGTTATTGAGGCAAATCCCATATATAAAATTCTGAATGAGGCAGATATCAAAGTATTTTATGAGATTTCTCAGTAATAAATTGATCAGTCTACTTTTCATAAAGGAGAGTCTTCAAATAATATGCCTAAGATTTAAGTGTTTAAAGAAGCAATTTTAGGTAATATTGTTAAATATAAACCTCATAAATTGAAAGCGAGTAGAGTATATAAGAAGTATGACATGAAAAAAGAGTTTGTCTTATTAAATATATTGTACAAGTCTACTTTTAATTCTTTTGTCAAACCTTGAATTAAGGATATTGAATTGGATTTAGAGTATAAGTTAAGAAATTCCTATCAAAAACATTGTTGCCTTTGACCCCTCAATTTGATATTGACTATATCTATATTTATACAGATGTCCATTTTTGTAATTTTGATCTGATTAGGGTTAATATTAACCCTTTAATTCCTAATAAAATTAATCATGTGTCATATGTTTCTATATGTGATAAAAGATAGACATATTTTAAACATGCATGCCAATCATCCTCTATAACTAGATTAAATGATGGCATTGTTTTTTTATGGTATTAGGTATTATCCTATAATTGATGAATGCAAAAAACTTTTAACATCAAGAATATGTTTTCTATCCAAGTATTGAAGAACAAGAATAATATTATGATGGATTATAAAAATAAAAATAATATAAGGATGAATAAGGTAAATTATACCAGTTAGTAAACTAACTACAATAATTAACAATTATGATATAGAGGCCTTACCACAAATAGAAATATGATGAATCCACTAATAAAAAAAAACTCCTAGAGGAGAAAGATGATATGGCTTTGGATGAAATCTTAACTTTCATAGTATACCACTAAATATCAAAAAACCTTATCCTCAACCTATTCACTTTGACCACTCATACAAACCAAGATAAAAATTGGAAGAGGAACAAGTTTAATTTATTATTTCCAAAAGAGCAATAAGAATAGAGAAGGTTACCATAAAAAATTGCATGGGAAGCTATGGTACCATGAAGAATAAAATAAAATGATATTTGATTAGAACCAAAATAAGAATAAGAAGAAACACCTTATACAAATTGATTTTATTTTGATTAAATATGTATTATAATCAAATGGTCTAAAAATAAAGAAGAAATATATGGATAACCATGGGTAGAAGAACCTAGTTATGAAGAGGAGTTGAGAGAAGAATAAGAAAAAGAGATTAAAGATCCTATTTAAGATCTTTAAAATTGTAATTTGGAATGTACTACTATTCCAACACTTGAAGATCCAAAGCCAATATACATCATTCTTCTAATACATGGGAGGTATGTATAGTTTATATTTTTAAAAATAAATGGTAAGTTGTTATATGCTCAGATAGTTTCTAAAGCTTCATTATATTTGTCCAAGGGTCCTATAATAATAAATTGGGGAAAGATCAATACAAAAGGACATACAAATATATGGATTCTCAAGGTAAAACTTTTTTTATGATAAATATAAACACCAAAAACTCATGGTCATCTAGGGAAAGACATTTCATTGTGATTTCTTCATGGACAATGATATGCATGTAGATGTACACTCAGTAGGAAAATTTATAGATTCATATTATCCATATAGTATCATTCTTAAAAATGTTTTATTTAGAATTCATGGTGAAAGAATAAAGGGACCTAGGCTGACATATGCCACATAAAAATATTCTAAAATTTTGATCCATAAGCCTTTGAATACTATCCTAGAAAAAATTAAAGAAATAGGATAGGAAATTAGAAAAAAATATTTATTTAGATGACCCACAAAAATTATGGCATAAAAAGATGCAAAAATGGAAATAAAAAACCAAGAGGGAAATCAAATGAAAATAGGTAAAATAATTCTTATCCTTACTTGTGATTATGAGGATATGAAAAATACAATAAAAGAATATTTAGAGGCTAAATTTATAGAACATCCTCTTCTCCTTTCTATTTTATTCTTTCAAGGTCAACAAACATTCAAAGTAGAAGAGAGAAAAGAAAATAGTGGTTATAAACTATATACCTCTAAATGACATTACTAAACTCAATCCATATCCAATATCAAATAACTCTTACATGTTGAAAAAGGTAGCTAAGTGGAAATATTTCTCTCAGTTTGAATATAAATCTAGTTTTTATCAAATAAAGGTTAAAGAATTTGGTAGATTAAAAACTACTTTTAGTTATCCATTCCATTATTTAAATTGGAGTCCATTTGGGTTGATGAATGCTCTAGCTTACTTTTAGGCCCACATGGATGATATATTTAGAGGAATATTTGAATTCCTTTGTGTATCCATAGATGATATTTTGATATTCAGTGAAACACTAGAAGATCATTTAATACACCTGAGAATATTCTATGATACAATAGAAAAATAATAATTGTATTATCAAGTAATAAACATCAGCCTTTTCAAATTTTTGTTTTAGAAATGGAAGTTGAAAATAGTGTATTAAACATCTAGCCTTATATTAGGGAAAATATCTTTGAATTGCCTGATGAAATGGACTGACAAAAAGTTCAAATATTTTTAGGACTTTTAAATTATGTCAATAATTTATATCTAGATACTTATAATGATAGATCTCTACTTCAAATATCTCAAGAAAAGAAATAAATTCCATTGGTTTGATGATCATAGTAGTTGTGTATAAAAATTAGAGAAAATTGATTCTTTAGCCAAACTTCATGTCTCATCCTTATAAAATTATATTATATATACTTATGCTTTTGATGTTGCATGGGGTGGTGTTTTATGTTGTTTTGAAAATTACAAGGAATATATCTATGAGTTTGTAGGAGGAATATTCATCGAAGAATTCCGGAAATGGATCTCATTTGAAAAAGAGATCTATATGGTGAAAAAGTGTTTAGAGAAGTTTTCATTAAAGTTAATGCATCTAAAACATTTTTTAATAAGAATTAATTTTATCAATTTCTTAACATTCAAGGAAAAGGATTATGGTAGGAAAGATGGTATAGGTAAATACTACATGTGGAAATACTATTTTAATAGGTTTAATTATTCTATTTAGCATATTGCAGGAATGGCAAATATTATTACTAATTTGATCACTCACAACCCTCTAACTTCTTTAATGTTTCAACATGTGCCCAGTTTTAATCTAACAAGGATTAAAACCCAAAAATTTCATGAATTACATATTTTGATACAGGAACATATTTTATGTGAAAGATTGAATTCTTAATATTTGAGATTTTCCAGAGATGCTTCAATGGACCTCTAGATGTCAAGATCCACACATGTAATTATAATATAAAATGAAGGTGAAATCACTATTTAGAAGCTTAATAATGAAGTCTAGATGTGCCAATTTTTAGATCTCATTAGGCATCCTAATTAGGCACGGTGAATAAATATTAACATTATGCACAATGAATAACTTTAGAGATTTTTGAAATTATATATTTAATTAGATCAGTCGCAACCTTGTAACTTCTTTAATGTTTTTAGCATAATATTGATTTTAATATTACAAGGATTAAAAACCAAAAATTTCATGAATTAAATATTCTGATACATGAATAGATTTTATGTGAAGGATTGAATGCTCAATATTTGAGATTTTACATAATTGCTTCAATGGACCCCTAGATGTCAAGATCCACACATGTAACTACAAGACAAAATGAAGGTAAACTTACTATTCAAAGGCTTAATAATGAACTCCACAAGCACCAATTTTCAGATTTTATTAGGCATCTTAATTGGAATTGGAGGATAAAGATTATGATTCTACATAATAATTTAATTTAGAGATTTGTGGAACATTTTAGCCTGCATGTAATTCATGAACAAAAAATGCATTTTACTGAAACTATTATACATATTGTCATATGAAGGAGACTAGAATGCGAATATTTATTTTCTATAAATCCACAACATGATGAAGATGAGACACGTTAAAATACAAGTGAATTAAAAAAAATATGCTTTTTAAATCCTATTAGTGAAAATGACTTGTTAACCGAAGTAGAAGCCTTATTGGAACCAAAACTAATGTCATCATCATCGGATTCTATCCAAAGATAACATAGTATCTCTTTACAAAATCAATTTCAAATTTTGGAAATAAATTTAAATTAGTGCATTGTAAAGTTGAAAAACATGGCCAATAAAGCATCTTTGTATAGTTTTAAAGGATGACGTGATAGACACCACCAAAGATAGGGATCTTGGTGGGATCTCTCATCTCCTATATATAGATGGGTTGTGGTATTAATTTGTAATCTAAATTTTCATTTTCATTTGATTTTTTAGTCTAAGTCTAACAATTTAATCTAAAAATAGTTGTAGGATTTATTCCTATGCCTAATGCGATCTCATATCCATTTGGCCTCCTTTCTCCATCATAAAGTTTTATCCAATTTTTTTTGTTTTGTTGTTGTTCATCTACTAACGTAAAAAGATGATGATGATGATAATAATAATAATAATAATAATAATAATAATAATAATAATAATAATAATAATAATAATAACAACATCTCAAGACAAAAATATGACTTTCATATTAAATCTCTTTACCAACACGATTATTCTAGCTTTCATAATCTATTTACCAATCTCTATTTTCCTTTTTTTAAGAAGACTACAAGTAATAAAAGGCGACCATTGGACATAGTAACTAATGTGCTATATAGATCTAAATTCTTATGGAGTATCTGTATCTATTATCATTAGTTCTCTCTTGGGATTTGTGCTAATTATGGATGTTTTATCTTAGAGTTCCCACTATGATGGGTCAATTTAAATACCCTTCAAAAACATGCACACTCACTAACTCATGCCATCATCAACTTAATTTTGTTTTTAGTAGCTCAACCTCTATCATTTTTAGATAAACTACATGCATTACAATACCTATATGACAAATAAAATATGATTCTCAAGAATAAATTGAAATAAAAACATTATCTACTATAATATTCACAATTATATATTTAAAATTTCATATTATTATTATTATATTCACATAGTTATATAAGTCCATAATCACTTAAAACAATAAACTGTATACATATATGTCTTGTTAGAACCCATTAGGTTTAATTCAAATTATGGTATTTATTTAAAATTTTTACTCAATAATAAAATTAGATTATTTCCAAACAAGATATGTCAATTTATTTTTAATTAATTTTATTTTTCATAATAAATTAGTTATGATTCATTTAGATAATGATAAACTAAATAGATTCAATAAACTTATAAATTTAGTCCATCACAAATTGTATAACTGCTAAATAATAATAACTCAACCAACTGCTGAAAGTTAATACAATAAGAGAAGTCAAACTAATTTTTATCAAGTAAAATAATACAATGTTTATACATCATAGTGTATTTAAATAAATACAATGTTCTATGAAATCAACGAGAGTCCATAAAGTCATTATATGTAAATAAACTGAAATCA